>BTHU01000010.1:21711462-22311462 GCA_036184795.1 Tokudaia tokunoshimensis | reverse complement strand
CACAAAATGTATGGGTAGTACGCAAGTAGGCAAAGGAGAGCTTCCTTCTTTCAATGTCCTTATGTAGGTCTCTACAGCAGAGGGTGTAACCCAGATTAAAGGTGTGTGCCACCACACCTTTAACCCCAGATGACCTTGAACTCAGAGATCTCCCTGTCTTAATCTTCTGGGATTCATAACCATTATGCCTCAAGATCTCCAAGCCAAGATCTAGGTCAGAAATTTGTATCTTCCAGCCTCTAGATTAGGATCACAGGTGAGCCTCCCAATTCTGGATTGTAGTTCATTCCAGATATAGTCAAGTTGACAACCAGGAATAGCCACTACAAGGATGTTCCCGCTATCGAGTGTGTTTGGTGTTACAGTGATGGACATGACTGCCTCCTCAAAGCCATGCAGGTCATGTAGGTGGCAGTGAAAATGGTGGCATCCTATGCCATGGCCTGAGATTCCTTAGTGAAAGGACCTTTATGAGAGCAAAGGGTCCTACTAACCCAAAGTAGCCCTTGAGCTTTAGTGGAGGTCATTTGTGCAGTTTCAGTACATCTCAGTTAAGTAGATATTTTTACTGTGATCAAGGCAGCAGAGAAGACAGTGCAATTTTTGTTTATTAATGATTATTTTGCATCTTACTTCATCCTCAGTGTGTGGGGTGGTCCAGATTTTATCTATCAAGAAGTTCCCACTTCCCATGAACAGCTGGTCTCAGGTGCTCAGATCCACAGGCAATCTGGATCTCTTGTCCTCCTCATTTCACTTATTAAATGTGAAAAGCATTTGATACCTTCAATCTACCCTTTGCGAACAACCACGGCCACAATTTTCCAATCATAACTTATGCAAGCACACCTCCCACTCATCCACATGAAGAGTCGCTGTAAGCAAGACAGCAAGGAAAAGACCTGAAAGGTTAGCATCAGCTTGTCACAGATTCTGTCAGCCTGAGCGCTAGTTGGCCAGAGTTGTCACATCTGCTGTGGTTTAACAGTTTGTTGGGACCAGAAAAACATGGTGAAACTGATGTTATGTGAGTTATGGGACCTGAGCCTCAGGTGTTGATGTTTCATCCTTCTCTCCGGAACGACTATAGCAACCTACAAAGCAGCTCTGGAAAGTCCATGAGGAGATAAAAGGCCAAGCATCCAGCTGACAAATGTTTTGGATAAGTGTCCCTTGAGGACCCATGTGTGATAGAATGCCGCCTTAAAAAGGCCCCTGTGTTAGGACTTGGTCCCCAGTTGTGGTGCTATTAAAGGGTAATTGGACCATGAGAATGATAACTGCACTACAGAGTGTCTTAGTTAGGGGTTCTATTGCTGTGAAGAGACACCGTGACCACGACAAGTCTTATAAAAGAAATCATTTAATTGGGACTGGCTTGCAGTTCAGAGGTTTAGTCCATCATTGACATGACTGGAAGCATAGCAGCATGCAGGCAAATGTGGTGCTGGAGAAGAAGCCAAGAGTTCTACATCTGGATGGACAGGCAGCAAGAAGAAAGCAAGCCACGGGGCTTGGCTTGAGCTTCTGAAACCTCAAAGCCCACCCCTAGTGACACACTTCCTCCAACAAGGCTACACCTCCTAATAGTGCCACTCCTTATGAGCCTGTGGGGGCCATCTTCAAACCATCACCCTCGGCTAACTCACCAATGAGCTTCGTGTCTTAAAGAGCTGTTAGATTAGGGTCTGTTTGAAATAGATGTGCGCCCACACCTGGCTACTGTGACCTAATTTTTAAATGCCTCAAAAAGAGAAAAGGAACTTAAGAATTCCAGTCTTGAAGGGTGTGTATCTGCTAAAATATTAAGAATAAAAATGCAAAAAGACCACATTCTGAAATGTTCCACACGAGCCAGATGAGTCACATGCCCATGAAAACACAACAAAATATGAATTTCTCCTCAGTGCAATTCCATGAGTAATACAACTTCACTTTGTGATTATAGATTCTGAAATGCTGCTTCATTAATTGAAATAAGTCGAGGACATTATTTTTATATTAATTAGCCTATCAATTAATTGAGACATGGCCTTGCCGTCTAGCATTGCCTGGCCTAATACTCATTATGTAGCCTGGTTGCCTTCAACGCATGACGCTTCTACCTCAGCTTTTCTGAATAATGAAATTAAAGGCATTCCCTACCACACCTGGTTCATTATATTTTTAAAAGATTTTCTTGATTTCACTGGCATGTACATTTTTCCCCTCAAAAATTTGCTTTTACATTCTTCCACAAAATTGAGCTGATGGGATTAAAGGTATCATATACTAAAGACATAAGTATTTTAATTAAGAATAAAGGTGTGAGTTAAAATTTTCCTAAATTTGAATATTAAGACACACATATATAGACACATGCATACAAATAAACATTTTCATGCATACATCTCACACAGCATTGATCTTTTAAAATGATTTAAATATAATTAAATTTACACCGTATTTATATGAAATGTAAATCTTCAATTTTGCGAAGATTTATCTTAGTTTTAATCATATGCATCCCTGTGTATAACTGTCTACTGAGGACAGAGACATCAGATCCTCTGGAGATAGAGTTACAAGTAGTTGTGAACCAGTCAATGTGAGTTCTGGGAACCAAATTCGGATCCTCTGGAAGAGCAGTATATGCTCTTAACCACTGAGTCATTTCTCCAGTCCCCTCAGTTATGTTTTAAAGATTCATTTTTACTTTAAGGATATGTATGTGTGTGTATGTATGTGTGTGTATCTAGGTATATGTGTGGAGGCAGTGTATGTGCACCTGAGTGCAGTTGCCCATGGAGGCCAAAGGAGGGCAGCCAGTCCCTTGGGCACAGGGCTATGGTGAGTTTATACTGCTTAAATAAGCTCAGGTCCTTTGCAAGAGCAGTGACTGCTCTTAACCAGCCAGTCCTAAGTCCTCTGTGATTGAGTACAATGGTTATGGAAGACATAGAGTACAGTACCAATGAATTCTTATATGTACGAAATTTTATTAGAAAGAATAGAAACAACAGAATACAAGAAATTCATTTTAGGGAAAAACATACAGAATATATCCAGACCCTCAGGTCTGAGGTTGTAAAGTCAATGCTAAGATAAGGGTTGTAGAAAATGTCTAATTTACTGAGAAGAATAATTTAGAGCTACAAAGTCAATCAATTTGGAGAACTGGGATAAATTCTTAGGTCAAAACTTAGAGATTAATTTTAGCAGGATACAAACATTAGAAAGACATGGTAGCAAATGAGAGAACGTAAAGTGAGCCAGGGGTGTTGACTGATTTTGGGGAAGATGGTGGCTCAAGGAATTGTGTGGTCCATCCTGTTAAATGATGTCGAACAGATTCCATGTGTCCTGGGGGTTCACAGGCAAGAATGGTACATATTTGTAAGAGGAGATGAGCCTAGAGCAGAGATCTCAGCAGCAGGGGGTGGCACAGCACATGGGGCGGGGGCAGGTGGAGATGACACAGGTCGGGCGGTAGCAAGTGGATTGGCAGCAGACCTGACCACAGACTGGTCTCAGACAGCAGCAAGGGCGGCAGCAGGGACGGCAACAGGGGCGGCAGCAGGGGCTGCAGCAGCTGGAACTACCACAGGAGGGTTGACAGCAGCTGGGGCGGCAGCAGGTGGGCTGGCAGCACACAGACTGGCAGCACTGGGGTCTGCAGCAGCTGGACACACAACAGCTGGGTCTGCAACAGCTGGACACACAGCAGCTGGGCCTGCAGCAGCTGGATACACAGCAGCTGGGCCTGCAGCAGCTGGACACACAGCAGCTGGGCCTGCAGCAGCTGGATACACAGCAGCTGGGCCTGCAGCAGCTGGATACACAGCAGCTGGGCCTGCAGCAGCTGGGCCTGCAGCAGCTGGACACACAGCAGCTGGGTCGGCAGCAGGTGGTCCTACAGCAGGTGGTCTGGCAGCAGCTGGGCTGGCAACAGCCTTGGCCGCATCCCTCCTCAGAGCAGACGGAGCCGCAACAAGAGTTGACCATAGTGTCAGAGGTGGAGGTTTTGGGTGGATTTCTGAGAGAGTGAAGGTATTGGGTTTGGAAGTCTCTTTGCCCCACACCCCCTTTTATACCCCACTGAACACCTCATATGACTACGTCATTATTTCCTTGTTAGTATTTACCTTCTTGGAAAACTTAATCATTTAATTGCATAATTGTAATGTTTCTAGTTAAATATTCCCAAAGAAAGAAAACACGACATTTTCTTTTCCTGATAGCTCCCATGTTTGCAACTGAAACACTGCTCTCATTTTTTCCCATCGTGTGTCACCTGTTGTCAACAAGCCACTTGTCACACGACTCTCTGGCATTTTGTTTTCTCCGTGTGGCATTCTCTTCCGTCTGCACATTCCTCGCAAATCATGGAAATGCTCTTGCACAAATTCCAGTATGCCTTTGGCTATCAAGGAATGTTCCTTCCAGGAGAGGTTCAGGAAAGAGTTAGAAGGAAGGGCCATTTGGAAGGAGGCCATCCATTTCTCATGAGAATGATGGTGACTTTGTGTGTCCATTAGAGGATCTGGGAGATGCGCAGACCTGAGAACATTCTAAATCTTCAGATCTCATTCCGGTATCTTAAGTCGAAGAGCTTGGCAGTAGTGCAGTCACTTAGAAATAATAGAAACTCAGTTTTTTGTATGTCTTTCTGAAGAGCGATTGAGAGTGGGGAAGTTTTATTCATCTTTTAACCATGAAACTGCACAGTAGATTTTTCGCTCACCAAGACATTAAAAAATGTACAGAGTAGTAAGTACCATACTTTATTAGCATTTTATCACATTTATCTACCTATCCACCTATTTATTTATTTATTTATTTATTGTGTGTATGTGTGTGGGTACATGCACCATGTGGATCCCAGGGTTGGAATTCAGGTCATCAGGCTTGGAAGCACATGCCTTTACCTGCTGAGTCTCTGAGTCTCCTTGCTAGTTTGAAATGTGTGTATGTGTGTGTGTGTTTGTGTGTGTATGTGTGTATATATATATATACATATATACATATACACACACATTTATATACAACATATAAACATAAATATATATTATATAGACTTATCAGGTGTATATGCTGCCAAGCCTGATGACCTGAATTCCAACCCCAGGATCCACATGCTGTATGTACCCACACTCACACTCTCATACACACAATAAATATGCAAATAAATAAATAGGTAGGTAGGTAGGTAGGTAGATAAATGTGACAAAATGCTAATAAAGTATAGTTCCTACTCTGTACAATTTTTTTGAATGCCTTGGTGAGTGAAAAATCTACTGTGCAGTTTCACGATTAAAAGATGAATAAAATTTCCCAACTCTTAATCCTTCTCCAGAAAGACATACAAAAAATATTATTATATACAATATAATATATAATATATTTTATTAATATATGATATATTTCATATAATTATTGAGAATAATAATAATAAATTTCATATAATAAGGCTGCAATACATACCAAAGGATCTTGAATGAGATAAGCAATGAATCATGATGGGGAATTTACTTTTGGTCAGAGACTTGTGTGTGTGTGTGTGTGTGTGTGTGTGTGTGTGTGAGAGAGAGACAGAGAGAGAGAGTCAGACAGAGAGAGAGAGAAAGAGAGAGAGAGAGAGAGAGAGAGAGAGAGAGAGAGAGAGAGAGAGAGATCTCCTAACTTTGGCAATATATATGTAAGATTTTCTGTTGGCTGTTCTAGGCATAGAGCAGGTAGCCCTCACTCCTTTTTGTGAGTGGTTGCATATGACACAGGCAGAGGGAACCATTTGGCACAAGATAAAGAATTACAATGACTTTAATGAAGCAACTAAAATCAAAATATGCAGTATATGAATGTGTTCCATGTACCTTTGGTGGGAATGTAGTCTGTAAAATGTTGCTACATATTAGACACTGTGTGGGTTGTGTGTAGGGGATATAGTTTTTAAAGTGTCAGGCATTGTGTGATTGTATTATATTTCTTTTGTCTTTAACACAGCTCTATGAAGTCTTCTCAGTCTTCTCTTGCTGGAGGAGCTTAAAGAAGCACAGAGAGGCTAACACCAAAACATCTGCCCACAAGGAAACACAACATGAGTTGAACTTGCCTCTGAGTAGCAGGGGGACTATGAAGAATCATGCTTGTAGCTTTTGCTGGAGGTGTTTCATCTTCTTGGAATGCTGTTCACCCATCAAGGCTCAGCAGCGATGTTTCCTCCTGCATGGTGTCTGTCCTGCTAAACAGCCCTCTTCACATAGCATGACCCTCTGTGCCAAGCTTCTAGCTCAGCACATTCTACTTTATGATAGTGGTTTGTGGAATAGATGGAGGCATAGGAACAGGCCATTGTACAGATTGGAGAAAAGACAGGAAATAGTTCAAAAGTGAACGTTTATTTATCTAATTCATTAGCCAAATATTCATATTGCTTATGAGATATTTATAATGGTGTGTTACCAGATAGAGGCTATGTGTAAAAAGCTGCAGAAAACTTGATTTCTAGTGGAAGACTTGTTTGCAGATGTCCATCAATAAACACACTGCTCATCAACTCACATGTCTACAGCCATGGGGAAGGGAGTAGGAAGGAAGGCACTAACCAGATCATAACACCTAGTCTTTCTTGCCCCAGACTTCCCAGTTTTACTCTTACTGCTAGGGAAACTATCAATTAGCCAAAAATATTTCTGAACACCCCCTGACTTTGCTTGAATTTTACACACTTCAGAACCTTGGACAAAGACTCCATCCCAGAAGGTTCAAGAGAGGAAAAGGGGGAAATGGTCCAAAGAGGAGGGAAAAATTAATACAAAGCATTTGTATTAATGATGGGATTATACTGTAGGCAAAGGCTAGGTGAATGAGTGAGTGATGTTTGCCCACTATGTGTATGGATGGGTTTAATAAGGCTGCATTGCATACCAGTGGATCTTGAATGAGATTAGCAATGACTCACAAAGAGGAATTTACTTTTGGTCACAGACTGTTGTGTTGCTTTAAATTCTAAAAATTGTGTGTGTGTGTGTGTGTGAGAGAGAGAGAGAGAGAGGAGGGGGCGGATAGGGAGGTTATCCTAGAAAGGAATAAATGTTATTTATATAAACTTAATAATTTTCTTCATGGATTATGTGCAACATGTTTCTGTCATCATGCTTATATTCTTATTTCTACGAGGCACAGTGAGACTGAACCTTCGCTTTAATGAATGGTTACAGCTCTCAAGTCGTTGATCACAAACAGGTTTTTGGAACAGATGGAAATCTCCATTAAACATGTGCTGAGACATATCAGTGTGCTGATAGCTCACGGAGACATGTTCTGGGGGATCAACTGTCATGGAAGGGAAGGAAAGACAGTGGGATTAGATACTGGGACAAAACGAAACTGGAAGGGTACCTCATGGGCAGGTTTAGCCAGTCTTCTGGGGAGTTCAGAATATGGAATGACATGCTTGAAGCATGTCTAAATGGAGCAGGGAAATGTGCTTCTTTCTCATGCTACCAGGGAAAAGGACAGCCTTGGGGAAATGTTACCACCTTCAGCAACTGCAGTGGGTTCTGCCCAGCTTTCATCCACATCACCCGTCTGCCTCAGAAGTGGTCTTTCTATGCAGGAGGATGAATGCTCCATTGATAATCTACCCTCATGAAGCATGAATGTGGACATAAGGTTCACCATACTCGCCTCTGGAGTAGAACATAGAAAGATTTTGCTAAGCTGCCCAGTGGCTGTTTTTAATTCCCTCAACAGGTCTGAAAGGTCGTGTGGGCTGTGTTCAGTCTTCCTTGGATAATTCTCCCTGTTATGTACTCATGGCTCTTCATCATTTTTAAACCTACTCCCCTAAAAAAAAAAAAATCCAAAAACCAAACAAACAAACAAAAACCTGCAAGACAATTAATTTACCTGAAACAAAGAAGACTTTCTAGAAAAAACCGAGGCAGTGATCAATGCCATTTCATTTCTGCCCAAAGTTTGACTCATATGTGTTGTCTGCTTTTCTGTAATTTAATTTCTTAAAATTTACTTTACACTCCACTCACTTCCCTCCCCCATCACCCCCTCCTACAATCCTTCCTGTTCCTCCCCCTCCCTTCTCCTTTGAGCAGGTGGGGGCAGGCCCCTTTGGTATCTCCCCCCCCCCAACCTTGGCCCTTCAAGTCTCTGCGGGTCTAGGTGCTTCCTCTCCCACTGAGGCCAGACAAAGCAGCCCAGCTAGAAGAACATATCCCACACTCAGGCAACAGCTTTTGTCATAGTCCCCATTCGAGTTGTTTAGGACCCACATGAAGGTCACGCAGCACATCTACTACATCTGAGCAGGGAGGCCTAGGTCCAGTCTGTGTTTGTTCTTTGGTTGGTGTTTCAGACTCTGAGAGCCCCAAGGGTCCAGGTTAGTTGACTCTGTTGGTCTTCCTGTGGAGTTCCTATCCCCTTTGGGGTCTACAATTCTCCCCCCTATTCTTCCATAAGAGTCCCCAAGCTCCATCCACTGTTTGGCTGTGGGTGTCTGTATCTGTCTGAGTCAGTTGCTGGGTGGAGCCTCTCAGAGCACAATATGTTCCTGGCTTCAAGTAAAACTACCTCAAGTCCCAGCTATTCCACTCCTGGGCATATACTATAGAGAGCCTTATTGGGGTGCCATGCCACCTGGCAGGACCTTGACATTGACCAATGTGAAGTTCCTCTCCCAGCCTTTGAGCAGGAACTCCTGTGTTAGCCATAATCCCCTCCACCTGGGGTGGAGCTCTCAGACCAAGGTGAAGCCCATTGTTCTTCAAGGACCTGCAGTTTCCTGAGAAACGCTAGCCACCTGCGGAGCAACCGAACCAGTTCTGTGGAGAAGTTTCCAGCCTTTGAGGGAAGGGTTTTCCCCTGCCTATATATTTGGAGTTCTCCATTAAACTTTGATACCTTGAGCAGCAGGTGTTGTCTTGGTTTCCATTTCTTTTCACCACCGTTCCATACATCCCCAGCTTCCCTTCCAGGTAACCCGTTCGATGTAACAGCGGGCAGTTACAATATACCCAAAAGATGCTCCAACATCTCACAAAGACACTTGCTCAACTATGTTCGTATCAGACTTATTTGTAATAGCCAGAAACTGGAAACAACCTAGAAGTCCCTCAACTGAAGAATGGATAAAGAAAATGTGGTTCATTTACACAATAAAATATTATTCAGCTAACAAAAACTAAGATATCATGAGTTTTGCAGGCAAATGGATGAAACTTGAGAATATCATCCTGAGTGAGGTAATCTAGTCCCAAAAGGACATGCATGGTATTTACTCACTTATAAGTGGATACTAGCCATAAAAGACAGGCACCATGTTACATTCTGCAGACCCAAAGAAGCTAAGCAAGAAGGAAGGCCCAATTAAAGCTTGAATCTCATTTAGAAGGGGAAATAAAATAGTCATAAGAGGCAGATGGAGGGAGGAAACTGGAAGGGAGAGAGAGGAGATGCGGAGGGGAATGGTGGATTCAGATTCAGGTGTGGGGAAGGACAAGAGAGATGACTAGATGGCCATGAAAATGGATATAAGTCTGCAACTGATGGGGTTATGCTCTGATTTTTAAGTGCACCAAAATACAATTCACATGTAGGCAGTCATGTTTGTGAGATTTATGGGTGTAGTTTTTTATGTCACTAGGAGATACAATCTCACAGCAAATTCCCTGATCCTCTATAGTTCTTAAAATCTTTCCATCTTCTCTTCCACAATGTTACCTGAGTCATGGGTGAGGGAATGTTTTTTATAGATGTATCTATTGGGACTGTGCTCCACAACTCTGCATAATGATTGGTTGAAATTTCTGTAGTAGGCTCAACAGGTTATATCTAGGGATATATGCATACAACAACAACTGATGAAAAGAGAGACAATAGATTTGAAGGAGAGTAGGGTGGGATATATGGAAGGATTTTATAGGAGAAATGTCATAATTAAAATATAATCTCAAAAATTAACTAGGTAATTGACTATCTAACTAAGATGAAAAAAAAATACATTTACCCAGGAAACATATGCAAAGGTTTCAAGGTTTCTTTCTATCTTTTTTAAATTTTAATATTCTCTCTCTCTCTCTCTCTCTCTCTTTTTGTCTCTCTTAGTGTGTATGTGTGTGTGTGTGTGTGTGTGTGTGTGCAGTTGCCACAGCATGCATCTACAGAGAACCACTCATGAAAGTTAGTCTCCTCCTACCACATGAATATCAGGTTTGCAGTTCTGATCAACAGGTTTGTTAATTAACTGCCTTTATCCACTGAATCATTTCACTCACCCTCTTTTAATATTTACATATATTTTTAAAGAAAGAAGCAGTCACATTCTATTTTTATCATCCCTGTGTTGGATGTTTATTTTTGTTACACAGAAGTAGTAAGGTATGAAAAATCTTTGCAACAGCTATAAAAGACAATTAATGGATTTTAATGTCATGAGGGTTAAAATGCCTGCTCCTCCAAGTGCCAGGGATAATTTAAATTCCTTCAGCATGATGAATAGATAAAAATACAAGATGAGACATGTTGGGGGAGACCTGTTAAGCTATTCGGAGATATTTGATAAAATCATTCTAAGGAAGAACGTTGGACAGAAGTCAGAATGTGCATACTGAACAATTGCAAACAAGTCTGACTTCTGGGACTTGGGAGATCAAGTCCCTCAAACACTATGCACTTTTTTAGAAGGAAAGACTTCATCTGCAGAGATTGAGGAGATACATGGCACATTCAAAGAGAAGATTTAGCAGCAGGGGGTGGCACAGCACATGGGGCGGGGGCAGGTGGAGATGACACAGGTTGGGCGGTAGCAAGTGGATTGGCAGCAGACCTGACCACAGACTGGTCTCAGACAGCAGCAAGGGCGGCAGCAGGGACGGCAACAGGGGCGGCAGCAGGGGCTGCAGCAGCTAGAACCACCACAGGAGGGTTGACAGCAGCTGGGGCGGCAGCAGCTAGAACCACCACAGGAGGGTTGACAGCAGCTGGAGATGCAGCAGGTGGGGTGGCAGCAGGTGGGCTGGCAGCACACAGACTGGCAGCACTGGGGTCTGCAGCAGCTGGACACACAGCAGCTGGGCCTGCAGCAGGTGGACACACAGCAGCTGGGCCTGCAGCAGCTGGACACACAGCAGCTGGGCCTGCAGCAAGTGGTCCTGCAGCAGGTGGTCTGGCAGCAGCTGGGCTGGCAGCAGCCTTGGCCACAGCCCTCCTCAGAGCAGACAGAGCCACAACAGGAGCTGACCATGGTGTCAGAAGTGGAGGTATTGGGTGGGTTTACAAGATGGGGAGAGTTTCTAGTCTGGTCTCTTCCCTTGCAGTCTCCTGCTTTTTATACCCTGCTGAGGACCACTAATCACGTGACTCTTGTTTATACTACAGAAGATCAGTTAGTTTGAGTTAATTAGTTGTGTTTATCTATGTATAGAAAAGGCTGCTTCCTTTTCCTGCTATGTTCAGATCTATCCAATTTGGCAAATTCCAAGAGAATCAACTTTCCTTTTCTCACGTTGATATTATATCCCCTAAAGTAGACATAATCCATGAATTTGTCTCTTTGGGGTGAGTGTTAATTCTTTATTTCTGGTCTTATCCTGGGGAAATATGTTGAGAATGGGCTTTATGGTGACTATATCTCTGGCAACAACAGGTTAGATCAGGTGGGAAAACAGGATGAAATATTGGTATTTTGGGAGTGGGAAAGTGGGTGGTAGCTTGCAATCAATGAAGAGTACTGTTTCTCAAATAGTCAGTCTGCTATGAGTAAGTCCAGGGAGGGTCCTGGCAGTTTTAATTTAATCTCTCAAAGATAAAAAAAAAATTGCAGTGATAATTACTTTTGAATAGCAAAAGCGTGTTGGCATGATGGGTCCTTAAAAATTATTACATTTTTAGTTCCTTCAGAATGGAGTGAGTTAAAGGCATATTTTTGATCAGTCTTTTGATAAGTCAACAAGCCCAGTGAATATGTGCAAGCAATTATCTTAATACATTGTCTATGTGCATGACATTCCCAAAGAATAAATAAAAATAATTCAAAAAGCAATGTCTTTTTCATATTCTGAGTTATTTTTCCTCAAAAATGTGTATTGGAGAAGTTTTTGCTTCAGATAAGATACAAATAAAGTCATAAACTCTCATTTGCAGATGACTAAGGGGACACGATATGTACATGGTAAAGAGCTTGTCAGATTTTTCAAGAGTTGTTGGACTAGTCAATAAAATCACAATCATGTGTTTTAAGTCAGTGCATTCTCAGTGGACAGTAACTTAACGCTGATAGTTAAAATTGGTTGAATACCTACTATGTGCCAAGAATTTTTGGAGTCCCCTGTAATTGTTATTTACATTTCTCAAGAACTCTGTGAAGTGAATGCAATTCTTAATTCCTTACACTGAGGTCTCAAATGGATTGAAGAGACATAGTCAGTCTCTCATGGAATATGAAGAATGATAATCTGGTGTAATTTCTTACACCTAGAATATTTTGTTTTCCTAGAAAGTTTTCTTCTTTGTCACATTAGCAATCTCCTACTCATCTTTCAACACCCAGCACAGCTCACTTCTGATCTTTGTTTACATTTACTGCCCTTACTCTTCCTTTCCTCATTCCCTCTGTTCTAGTGTATCACATCACATCGAAATTGTTTTGTCTTGTCTCCCTCTCCAAGGAAAAGCCTAAAAGGTTTTAGTCTCAAGGAAATGTCTCATTTGCATTTACTAGTGTGTTGCCCAGTCATGAGTGAGAGATCAGTTGAGTGGGATTTATTAAAACCAAAGGCACTTATCAATGACAGAGATAATCTAGTTGGTTGAAGAAAAGGAAGACCATTCAGATGTTGAACACAGGCTTAGATGGACTTATGTTTCAGCCGTTGATGGGCTCAACAACCTGTCCAATCATGTGTGTAGATTGCAGTGAAAGATGGTAATGAGTACAATGGAGAGAATTTGAGGATTTTCTTGAATTTATACTGAATGTTGTGTCAGTAAGTGGGAAGAAAAGTGTGAGCAGAATCCAGGTCTTGCAAATATTTGGAGGTGTGAGAATGACAGAATGCAGGAAGAACATTGAGGTCGTGGTTGTATAGCAGGGGTGAAAGGTGAATGCCTGTCTAGGGTTGTAAGAATAAATGTAGAAAGGAAAAGCATTGCTGCAATAGATATTTCAGTGAAGTTAGCTCAAGTTATAAAGCCAACAGACATAATGGAGCCTCACCAGGCAGGAAGAGTCTCCATTTAATATGCTTCTGTCTCATGCATGTGAATATATACTGTTTTGCAGACAAATCCTTCCTGATCATTTTGGCATGAAAAAATGCACATTAATTATCAGGACACATGTTATATATCTATGAAATTGTCAAAGAATAAACTCAATAAAAATGTTAAAATACTGCATACTAAGCCATCACACACACACACACACACACACACACACACACACACACACACACACACACGAGAAGTACAGTGTAAAGAGCTTCTAAGATAAATTAGAAGGAATGCAGTTCCAGGTGAAAACATGTGTCTAGAAAACTCATAGAAGGAGGCTTGCTACTGTTGTTTAGCTAAATTAATAGAGGGAAACTGTCTTCTAGAAGCATATGTTTATACATGTAGACAAGTGCTCCTCTCAGCTTTAAGCAGAGAAACTTCTATTTGTAGCCAGTAGCAATGAATGCAGATGTATTAAGCTGCTCAAAGTGCTGAGAATAAGCAACAACTGAATGCTTGGCCTTAAATTAGACTCTTACATCACACCCCCTAAGGCTCAGGGAATATCACCAAAGAGGGGACTAGAAGAATGTAAGATCAGAAGATAGGGAGGGGAGCTGTTGACCACCATCCTCCAAGCAAGGCACAGCTTCTGCCAGGACAGACCCAAAGCCAACTGCTTTGATACTGCACAAGACTGGCCCTGCCAGCAGTCAGTCATGGATTTCATTCCTGCTCAACTATTGGCTACTGATAGATTCTGGGCGAGGTGGAGTCCTTGCCTTTATTTTCTATACTCACTGGAGAGTGGACCAGGCACCAAATTTAGTATCACACACATGGGCCTGATTAAAGTCAAGTGTTTCACAAAACAAAACAAAAAGGCATAAATGAGGGAACAGTATTTGTAAGGAGGAGGGGAACTGGTATGGTGGGAAGGAGATGAGAAAGGGTGGAGGTGAGAATAATTTGAATATATTATAGCCATGTATGAAATTTTCAAAGAAGAAATTGAATCAATAAAAAATGTAAAAAAAATATGAAATGACCTAACTTTAGAAACTGGACATTTGTAACGAGTAGAGTATAATCATGCTCAACTCCCATTTTCCAGGACATAACATCGTGAACGGGCATGAGGCAGATGGACAGATTTGATACTTGAGAAAGGTAAGTTAGTAATTCACTGAAAGGTGCACATTTATAATTATGTTTCTGATATTATTAGAAAAGCACTCCTTTTGTGGACTTTTTGTTCTATTTTGCTTTGCTGTTTTTGTCTTGTTGTTTGTTTTGACTTTCATTTTTGAGGGTTTTTTTTCCCTCTTTATTGATTCTGTGTGAATTTCACCCCAGACTCACTTATCTCCCTGTGCCCTTGCACCTGCCCTCCACTCTTACAGCCTCCCCCATAAAAGAAAAAAAAAACAAATTTCATTGTGGAAGCTGTAGGGTGTCACAGTGTGTTCCACAGTCTACCCTTTAGTCCACACTTCTTTACTTGCAAATGTTCATTGCGATGAGTTATTGGTCTGGTTTGAGGCCTCTGGCTTATACTAGACTATCAGTACTGGATGCTCCCTGGGGTTCCTCTCAGATAACTTTTAGTTGCCCTGTGTCATAGATATCCTACTGCTTTGGATCTGCAGGATCAGCTCCATTCACACAGCATTTCATAGATGCGGTAGATGTTGGGATGGGCCAACTCAAAGGCCTGGATCATAGCCTGGCTTGTAGCCGAGCTGGTCAGCCTGCCAGTGTTCCCGTGCCCACTCCGCCAGGGTGAGCTCTTTAGCACTGTCCTGCCTAGCTCACCCAATGGCATAGCCAGCAAGATGCAAACCCAGCTCTCCCAATCCCATGCCCTCGGGCCAGCCTTCCTATAGGCCATGGCAAGGGGGGGGGATGGGAGTGGGGGGCATTACCACACAGCAGACAAGTTTTGGCACCAGCTCTTCCATGCTCATGCCCTTGGGGTGACTCACCTGAGTCGTCACCACCAGGGCCAGCTCTACTGTGCTGCCAAGTTGAGGTGCAGAGGCTCCCTGTTCTCCTGAGTGAGTGGGGCAGCTGGTGAGGGGTTGGGGCCAACTCTCCTACAGTGCCTAGGCGAGGGGTGGGCTCAGTTCCATATAATCCTCAGATAGTAACATGGCCCCAGATGGCAGCCCAGGCCAGGGATGTCTACCTGGCCTTTGATGGTAAACAGACCTCAGCTGCTGCAGGGCCACAGACCCAGATATAGCCCTTGGTTGCAGTGGGGGCCAGGCAGGACCTCACCATGGCTGTGTGTGGCCTCGCTGGCTGCTTACATCGGGCTGTCCCTCACTACCCTGGAGTCTCTAGTTCTGCCCTCTCCTCATTATGCACAGTCCTTCTGCTTCTCTTCCTCTTCCATCTCTCTCTAACTTACTTGCTCCTCTTAGTGGCACCCGGGCTTCTAGACGTCTGGGGTTGTCTCCGGAGTGTTACGCCCTGTGCTATGTAGCACCAGGTAGGTATTGTCTCAGTTGTGGTCTGCCTGCCCTGAGCACATGAGCTTGGTTTTTGGTTTGTTTGTTTGTTTAGAGAGGAAAGACACAAAGTTTGGTGGGAAGGGAAGATCTGAGAGGAGCGAAAGGAAGTGAAAATATTATCAAAATATTTGGTATGAAAAAATTTTTAATTAAAAGAGAGAAAAAAGGTGAAGCCAGTAACTTAAAAAAAAAAACAAAAAACCTCATTGACATTGGAGATAGAAGAATTACCTCTAATTAAATAGAATTGATTATTTAAACTTAAAAATAGATTAGAAAAAGATCAGTTGCTTAAAAGGGAAAAAGACGTTCCCTGCAAAGATGCATGAAAGTGGGAAGAAAAATGTAATCGACTTCAAGGCCTTGCAAATATTTGGAGGGAGGACAATGGCAGGAGGTGGAATAAGTCATGTCACCCTTTCATACATAATAAAAAAACAAAACACTAAGAGATGCTACTTTTCATCCACTAGGTTGTCAAAAACCCCAAACCTGACAATATAGAAATGAGCATGTTCATGATTTTCTTATGAAGATTTGCCAATAAATAGCAGCATTATTCTTGGATATCTCTATAAGATAGTATATTTTTACAGGATTATTTATATCAGTTCTATTCACAGTGGGAAATAAAGTAGCAGGTTAGAACTGGATATAGCCTGGCCACCCTTTTTAATAGGGTGTGAAGGAGTAAATGCTGGCACATTTCCAAAATGCAGCACTAGGCAACCCTAAAAGTGAACAGGGAGCCTCTCTCTGTGCTATTATGAAGCAGTATATTGTGAAGCAGTCATAAAGTAAGTGGAGTAAATTCTACACATTCTGTACATTCTAAACAGGCCAAGGTACAAACGTAAAAATACTGTGGGCTGGAGAGATTGCTCAGAGGTTAAGAGCGTCTGGTGTTCTTCTAGAGGACCTGGTTTTGATCCCTAGCACCCACACAGTGGCACAAAACATTGGTAACTCCAGTTCCAGTGGATCTGATTGTCTCCACAGGCACCAAGCACACATGTGGTGCGCAGACATACCTGCAGACAAAATGTTCACACACACAAAATACATTTAAAAAAAAACTGTTACATACACACATGCACTTAAAATTTAAAATGAGCAAATAGAGGAAGTGAGGACGTTTGAAAGAAAGAAAGAAAGAAAGAAAGAAAGAAAGAAAGAAAGAAAGAAAGAAAGGAAGAAAGAAAGAAAGAAAGAAAGAAAGAAAGAAGCAAAGAAAATGAAAGAATTTCCATGCAAAGCAAAGATAGAGTAGTGGGGTGGGTTTATTTGCTTGTCTAAGACGACTAAAAAACCAAACAGAAAGGGAACATAGGTTTGTAGATACTGGCTGTCAGGTAGAGCCGGAGATTGGGCCTGCTGATGTGTGGAATATTCCATATTCTAGTGTCTTCTTTCCTAGTTTGAGAATCTATCTTGGTGTGGCACAACTGTCTAGACTGGGAGAAGAAGCATCCTGGAGCTTAGCTACTTTAAATCAGATCATCTTCAACTTTATCTTTCCTTTCTTTGCAAATGAGAGTTTACACATATATAATGTCTAATATAACCCCCCTCCCCGTCTCTCACATTCATCCTCTGTCTTCATATTTAGCACTTTTAGTGCTAATTGTGTGTGTGTGTTTAAAAAAAATCAGTTGACACCCAATTTTACAGTCCTCGTAGTAACTATGAGATGTTTGCATATGCATAATATCAACACATAGAACATGATTTACAGTCTTTCTAAAATGAATTTCCTGATTTTTATCCATGAGTTTTTCAATGTTGTCTAAAAACAAAAGAGAAAAGAGACTGTTGATGAAAAAAGATAAATGTAGTTAAAAAAAATTTTTTTTCCCATCCATCCTACAGGTATGGGCAAAACACAAGGTCTTCAGGCTGAACGAGAAACATTAGAGACTGATAAAATCACACTGGTTTTGTAAGTGAGAAAGTAGCTGTTTATTTTGACCCAGTGACATAACATAGGGCACCTGGGGGAGTAAGAATGACCAAAGAGCATCTTCATTGAACAGTTAAGTCAGGGACTATGAAGATCAACAGCAGAGAACTATTGAAGTCAACCTGTGGACCCTTGAGAGTTGTGACCTGGACCTAAATGTTAAGAGTATGAGGATGATTCAACTCATCAGCTGGAACAGTAGAAGCCAATTCACACTTTGATGGGAAGGAAAGGTTCACATGAGGGATTTGGATTGAAGCTAGAGTAGCTGTTGTTGGGTCCAATAAGATATAGAGATGTAATTCAGCAAAACAACATCCATTGATACCACTGTGTATGCCCTTGTGGCCAACTATGGGGACAAAGGTGAAATAGAAGCTGGATCAAGGGATGGAGGCTCAGCAGCAGGGGGTGGCACAGCACATGGGGCGGGGGCAGGTGGAGATGACACAGGTGGGGCGGTAGCAAGTGGATTGGCAGCAGACCTGACCACAGACTGGTCTCAGACAGCAGCAAGGGCGGCAGCAGGGGCGGCAGCAGCTAGAACCACCACAAGAGGGTTGGCAGCAGCTGGAGATGCAGCAGCTGGGGCGGCAGCAGCTGGGCTGGCAGCACACAGACTGGCAACACTGAGGCCTGCAACAGCTTGACACACAGCAGCTGGGCCTGCAACAGCTGGATACACAGCAGCTGGGGCGGCAGCAGCTGGGACGGCAGCAGGTGGGCTGGCAGCACACAGACTGGCAGCACTGGGGCCTGCAGCAGCTGGACACACAGCAGCTGGGCCTGCAGCAGGTGGTCTGGCAGCAGCTGGGCTGGCAGCAGCCTTGGCCGCATCCCTCTTCAGAGCAGACGGAGCCACAACAAGAGTTGACCATGGTGTCAGCGGTGGAGGATCTGGGTGGGTTTCTGAGAGAGTGTTTTGAGGATCTGAAGGTCTCCTGCCTGGTATTCCCTTTTATACTCTTCTCAGCAAGTGGTGTCACCATGAGCAAAGCTCCTTTCCTTGTTTTGCTAACCAGGAAATTAATTAGTGTTATTAAGGCATAATCATGTTTGCAAGGCTAAGTATTCCAGCGTTTAGAAAAGGCATCGTTTTCTTTTTCTACATTGTTATGATTCATGTGAAATGACATTCGTGCTTCTGTTTCTGCCTGTGTACCTTCTAAACTGGGACTAGCAGACAATACATGTGTCACTTATGCTTGCCTGATAATATTTTGAGAATGGCTCACAAAATGTCTTTTTCTGTGGATACGCATAAGCTATTGTCTGGTAGAGCATCATCGGTAAAGAGACAGGATGAAAGATTCGTCTGTGCAGTTACTTGTATACAATCAGGGACAAGTGTATTCATAGCTTGTAATGATTGTACCTAGATGGTTGGCATTTTTTCAATGCCAAAGACTCATTTAAGGAGTCAACTTATCCCCCTAGGGATTGTCTCTGTGTGTGTGGCATATGAAATGTGAATGGGTTTAATCTGTCTCCTGATAAGTCAGCACATGCAGTGGATTCTACTTTTTATATATAAAAAAAAGTTCCATGAAAAGCATCCTTCCCTGCCACTCTTTCAATAATTATGGGTTTGAGATACTCTACCTGGATAATGAGCACATAGTAGGCTTTGCTTGTTGTCCTGTAAACAATAAACAACTTGCTATGTTGCAAAGGGAATTCTGACACTCATGTACGGTAGTGGGTAAGAATTCATAATGAGTTCCATCCCGTCAGGCCTCTGCACCACTCCTTCCAAGTATCCTGCAAAGCACGACTCTTAAACTTGGATAGTTAACCAAGTATACTTACGTATAAGAAATTCCCAACTTCAATAAGCCAATTTACAATGATAAGGTCTTACCCCATTATTTCTAGCCTCTTCAAAACACCAGAAATATGTCTGAAGCCATTTGGATATCCGGACCTCCTTCCCTGCTCTGCTCAATGCGCCTCTCTCCGCCCCTCACTTCCCTTAGCTCCTCCTCCTCTCTCCCCTCCAATCACTGGCCTCTCACTGCCTTAATGTGAATGGATAGGAAATATCTTGCAACAATGTACTTTTCAGTGAAAAGCGAGATCACAGAGATCATCACTGTTAGTGAGCTCTGGCCACGTTCCGTGCTTTGTGGTCGCTGTAGTGAGTTTACTTCCCAAAGATCCCACAAAGCATCACGCCACTATAGCTCATGCAGAAAGCAGTTAAAGTTGTTATAGCCTTCAATAGTCAACTGAGCAGAAACAGAATTAACTTTTATAACTTGAGTTGTCCTGTTCCTTCTCCTTAGAATGGACCTTCTTCAGCTTCCTTCTTTTTTTACTTCAGCTCAATCAGCAGCCCTACTCTCCTTTCTCTCCAGTGTTTTCTTTGGCATTATTATATTAGCTTATGGGAATTTAAACATCTCCTTTTTCTTGTCTTTATACTGGGAAGAGCCCTATTTGAGTCCATATGACTATAATATGAATGTATTCAACTGTCTCATCCCAAATGGTAACTCTTGAAGCGAGAATTTACAGCTATGTATTACCACATCATCACCATGCTTGGTGTGATGTACAATCTTCATTGTCAACTTGATGGGTTTTAGAATCTCGATGGAAACTCACATCTGAGGGTATCGAAGAGAATGTTGCCAGGAAACTTTAACAAAGTAAGGAAGACTCATCCCGAATGTTGGTGATGCGCCCCCTAGGCGGTGGTCCCATGCAGAATAAAGGGAAAAGCGGTCAGAGAACCAGCGATCATCTCTTTGCTTCCCTACCTCCCTGCCCAGCCACCTCACACCCTCAGTGCCTGCCTTTCCCATCATAAAGGGTAAAAGCTTACCCTCGTCCTTAAAGCTTCTTCCTTAAGTTGTGTTTGCCAGGTATTGACCATGAATTGGCTCCACACCTCATGTTTGCTTCTCATAGCCCTAATGATGAAATAGTCACTTCAAGGGCTACTTGGAATTGGCTACATAGCTCCGTAGCTATGTTTGCTTCTCATAGTCCTAAACATTAATTTATAATTCAATTGTTTTATAACTATGTAAACCATTTTCGGGTTACAAAATAATTTTTACAAAGTGAGAGTTGAGTGTAATTTCAGAAACACGCTTGTTCGTTCTTGGGGGCTCTCCCCGAGCTCCCAGCTGTGCTCTGAGAACAGCCATTGCCATGCCGCTGTCTCACTCAGCCCTGCCAGTTGCCAACTGGCTTTTCCCTCCGAGAATGCTGCCCGCTTCCCCCCCCCCCGCCTCCCCCGGCTGGCTTTCCCTAGCTGCCAACTGCCCTTCCCAAAGATGCTAGGAGCAGCTGTTTGCACGCTCCAGGCTAACTGCCCCAGCTACCTGCTGCCCCTGGCCCCTTTAGCCCCGAGGCTAAAACACTAGAGACTTTTATTATTTTAAAACTGACCAGATAACTCAATGTCTGGGTGATGAATTTCCTACCCTAATCTTAACAGTAGCCTTTTCCATCTTCCTTGGCTTCGGCCAGAGGCAGAGGCTATACATACTATAGGTGCCCCGAGAGACCTACATGTCTGCTGTTTCTTATCCGCTCCACAGCCTGGTCCAAATCCCCAAACCTCTCAGTGTCCCCTTCTCTTCCTCCTGGGACCCAGAAATCCCACCTTTTTCTATTTGCTCTGCGATTGGCTTCTGCTGTCTGTATTGACATAATCAAGAAACAATTAGGAAACCAGATTTTAGTAGAAGCAAGGAAGTCTTGCTTCTGTCTTTCTTCTCTGCATCACACACTTTCTCTCCCCTATGGATAGGACTTACTGTTGATTGACAGGTGCTATTTGTACATATTTTTGAGGTACAGTGCTCCTGTGTATATTAGGTAATGATTAACTCAGGCAAATTAGCATATCGACCGACATAAAAGGTTTCCTCTTTTAATTTAAAGTTGTCTCCACATTATTGTTTTAACACAAGTTCATATTTACTGTCAGCTTTGATGGCTCTTCTTATACTGTGCACACTTAGCTATCGGTTGCTTCGATTCACTTACTGCACCGCAACAATGGCCTATTACTATCTATTCTACAGTAATGACTTCAGATAGTTCTCGTTGCATTTCAGATATGCAATGCTCAGTTTTGTGGACATAACATAGTTCATTTGGCTAGTCTTTTTCTGAGAAATATCTAAGTTATTCCAGTTTTTTGCTGTAAAAATGAAACTTTGTATTCGAAAATAAGTTTTCATGGCAGGGGGTGGGGCATGTTTTACTTTGTTCTGGTTTGGAGATCGCCAAGTACAAGCTCTGCCTTACAGATTATTTAATTATTTCATATTCAATCACTTTTTCCTGTGCGTTCTATCTTTAATTGTACAGTATATTGACTTTCATTCTGATTCTTGCATCTCCTAGAGCAATGGTTCTCAGCCTCCCTGATGCTGTAACCCTTTAATACAGTTCTTCATATTGTCATGACCCCCAACCATAAAATTATTTTTGTTGTTACTTCATAACTGTAATCTTGCTACTGTTATGAATCTGAGTGTAAATGTTTGTGCTTCCAATGGTATTAGGGGACCCCTGTGAAAAAGTTATCCGACTCTCAGCAGCACACAGGTTGAGAACCACTGTCCTAGTTTCCAGTTGGAGGATTTGCTCTAGACATACGTATTTATACCACCATCAGTGTAATGATAAATCACAATTTGTCTACTGCAATGCCTTTTGGGTTACATTCAGCTCATTTAGCTTTTTACCAAAGCAAATAGCTGAGGATTTAACTCCATTTTTGTGCTTTGTCCATGAGCATGCTTTCTCTTCAAACTAAAGATTTCAGGTGTGCCCTAGAATGGAAAGATAGTCATTATGATAGTAAATATATCCTTTGGGGGGAATATTTCCCATTTTTTTATCTAAAGTGGAACTCTAAAGTTCAATTTCATCCCTCTGAATAAAATTGCAAGCAAAAACTACTATGTACAAATGTACAGAAGAGGACAAGGGTTTTGTTTTCGTTTGTTTTATTATTATTTCATTTTATTTTTCTGTATATGGGTGTTTTGCCCGCACTTATGACTGTGTACCATGTATGTACCTAGTGCTCACAATAGGCTAGAAGGTGGTATTGGATTTCTTGCAATTGGATTTATAATCAGTAGTTTGCCTGTGAAATAGCAAATTCAGGCAGTGACTAATGGAACCTGAAAAGCAAGAACATTTTTTTTGTATGTTCTGTAGGTGACATACATTTGCCGTGTGTGTGTGTGTGTGTGTGTGTGTGTGTGTGTGTGTGGTCAAACTCTGATGTTATTTGGCAGGATCTGTCCACCTTAATTTTTGAAACAGAGTCTCTCCCTGGGACCTGGGATTCACCAGTTTGCCTAACCTGGCTATCTCTGGAGCCCAAGGGACTCTCTTTCTCTGCTCCCCAACACCGAGTTTATGAGCAGGTACCACTACACCTGGCTTTTTACATGGATTCTGATGATAGAACTCAGGTCCTTGTGCTTACACTGCAAGTGCTTTACTGACAGAACTACAAATCCCCAAACACACTTGTTTAAGATGAGTAGACACCATCTTAAAAGAGCAATAGTCACACGGAATTTTTATTGCAGAGAAATGTGAGATTTCCTTTGATACAAAAATAAATTACTGCAACGGCAAAGTCCTGTGGATAGGGTGTGAAGAGAAGTATTTTTGAAGTTATCAGCTGGTTGAGTAAAATCTGTTTGCAGGTGAAATCCAGGTTCCAGACACCATCCATGGTCTGGCTTCTTATCAGACTCATAAAGATGAATTATGCAGCATCAAAAACACTTGGTGTGTTTCAAGTTGTAACACATACACAAAAGATCTGAATCTATAGAGAGGGAAGTAGATCCATGCAAGGATCTCAGCAGCAGGGGGTGGCACAGCACATGGGGCGGGGGCAGGTGGAGATGACACAGGTGGGGCGGTAGCAAGTGGATTGGCAGCAGACCTGACCACAGACTGGTCTCAGACAGCAGCAAGGGCGGCAGCAGGGGCGGCAGCAGCTGGAGTCACAGCAGCTGGAACCACCACAAGAGGGTTGGCAGCAGCTGGAGATGCAGCAGCTGGGGCGGCAGCATGTGGGCTGGCAGCAGCTAGGTCTGTAACAGCTGGACACACAGCAGCTGGGTCTGCAGCAGGTGGACACACAGCAGCTGGGCCTGCAGCAGGTGGACACACAGCAGCTGGGTCTGCAGCAGGTGGACACACAGCAGCTGGGCTGGCAGCAGCCTTGGCCACAACCCTCCTCAGAGCAGACAGAGCCACAACAGGAGCTGACCATGGTGTTAGAGGTAGAGGGTCTGAGTAGTACTGGAGAGAGTGTAGTGAATCTGAAAGTCCCAGTGCTGCATGGTCCCTTTTATACCCTGCTAAGGGTCCTGTGACCTTGGCCAAGAGGATTTCCTAGCTGCTTTTCTTTTCCCTGAAGAACTAGTCATCATTAAGTCAGACCATTGGTTTTCCTTTTTAAATACTTGAAGATAAAGTGTATAAGATTTCTTTTTCCGGGTACAATAAGATTATTTAATGCATTAAGATTATTTTATCTGGTCTTTGCCACAGAATCACCTTCTCTGCTTCCTTATTTGTCGACCCTGCTTCTTGGGTGGGTCCATCACATGGATTGGGCCACTGGTGTATGCCTGTGCTTTGTGTATCACTCATGATGCTGTTTAAACCTATTTCTCTCATTACACTCACATCTCTTTTGATGTCCAAAGAGAAGCATAATTGTAGTTGGGAAATAGGGGGGAAAGCTTATCTTTGTGAGATACCTCCCTGTGAGCTATGAGGAAGTGGATTTTTGTCTTTGAGTTGTAGATGCTCATTAGATGGTAGGCTGCCCAAAATACTCTAAGGTATGCAGCAGAAACAATACTTCCTTTACCCTGTTTCAAATAGTCACTAATGACAGGACATTGTAGAGGTGGGTTTGGGCTACACCGCTTTGGCTCCTGGTGGATCCTGCTTCACTTGCCCAGGAGCTATCTGGATTTTCAAATGGAACACACACACACACACACACACACACACACACACACACACACACACACTCCAGGTAACTTTAAAATGCCTTGGCTACCTCAAAGGTTGGGCACTCCTAAACCTTCCCCTACTATCCTAGGCCCAATTGGGGAAGTGGCCAGTGACCACTTACCTGAAATCTCATATGGCTGGTTAGCTCACTCTATCTCCTGCAGTTCCTATGTCCTGTCTCCTGCCACTTCATGGTGATCAATTCTCCTTCCTTCTGTGCCCTAGCCCATGCAACTTTAAGGGTTCTGCTCCATTTCCCTTTGCCCAACCATTGGTCATTGGCATCTTTATTGATTGATAGAAAACCAATTGGGACAAAAACAATTTAGTCAGATTCCAGATTAAATCAGAGGATTAGAACCAATCTCCAACAGGGCATTTAGGGAGTTTCACAGCTCCAGTATGGGACCACTTGAACACCAAAACAAATAATGACAGTGATGGACTTCAATTCCTCAAGTGAAATAAAAAATAATCAGTCTATACTAAGACCAAGTAGAGAAACAAAAGAAGGTAAAAGCTATTCCACAGTGGAATGAAGATTACTTAAATCATGGTTTGACCAGGAACGTATTTGTGTATTTCGAAATATTTCTCTATCAAACTTTTATTAATTTCAAAATGGAAAAATACTAACTTAATGTGAAAGAACACTTAATCTGCGAATCAGTGTTCCTTTTAGGGCTGTGAAGATGGCTCAGTGGGCAGAGTACCTGTTCTGCTGGGCTGAGGATCTGAGTTCAATCCCCAGAAGCCGTTCCAAGCGTGAGAGCATGCCCTTGGCATCTCAGCACCGGGGAGGCAGAGGCAGGTAGAGCCATATACATATATATGAATACATAATTTGTGGCTTCTTGGAGGTGGTACAGAACACACCCTGACACTAAATTCTCAGCACAAAAAATATTTAATACCCTGGATGGGCGTGCAGGGGCCATTCTACTTCTGGATCAAACAGAGGCAGAGAGTAAGCAGCAGCAGCAGCAGCAGCAGCAAGTTTTTTGGTTTTGTTTTGTTTTTTTTTTTTTTTTGCAGAAGTAAGTTTATAAGAAGAAAAAGACAAGTCTGTGCTAGGACAAGTTTGTAAGTCCTGATTAGACATATTAGCCAGTGTAACCAAATAATGAGTTTTGATTGCCAGACCTTGGTGTTTAGTCTCAGGAATGAGTCAGTGACCAAATAAGGGAAAGGACCCTAGGGGAGAGGTTTAGGCATGTAATATAATGTTTTGTAGCAAGGGAAAGAGATGGTTAAAAGGCAAAACCTGTTGCTGCCATGTTTGCCAGGCGTAGGCCTGTTAGAGAGCCTTTCCTTCCCACCTTTTTGTTTTATTATTGGGTCACTGGGTGTTGTTGGTTAAATGGGTATCATTCTCTCTGCTGATATTGGGTATTGTTGTTAGGGACCCAAGGAAGCTGGAGCGTTGGTCAGGATCAGGACTAGCTGGTTGTGTCAGTTGATGTCCGAGCTCTGTGCAACCATCTGGGGCTAGGGAAGGGCTAGCAGCACTGGAGAAAGGATAGAAGGGATTTTGTATTAGAGTGAAAGACTTGGTGTAAGGAAGTCATGACGTCTTGTGTTGAAAAAGGGTTAGGTGTGTTGTTATCTGGGTTATGTAGTAGCATAGCTGAAGGAAAGTTGGGTGATAAAAAGGCTGCCATCTGGTGCCATTATTGTCTTTAGTTACAATGAAGGGGTCAGTCTGCTGTTCCTTGCAATGAACCAAGCCAACATGAGAGGAAGAATGAGAGGTCTTGAGGAAGTTATGGACATATGCAGAGTTAGTACTTGAGTTGTCTTTTGTATTTAGAAATCTTCACTCCTCCCAGATGGCTGAGTGTGCTATCAAGATATGCAAAGCATATTTGGAGTCTGTACACACTGCTGATGATTTGGAACTGTAGTGAGGGCTATTAATTGTGTCTGTCGATTAGTAGTATCTGGGGGTAAGGAAGTCAACTTCACAATGGCATCATTTTAGACCCATGCATATCTGGTAACATGGTGGTCATCTGCCAGGACAGAGCTGCCATCTGAATAAAAAGTATAGACAGAAGTAGCTAGAGGACACTCATGTATGTGAGAAAGAATGAGGAGGAGGTCTTGAGAGTCTCTGGACAGGAGTGAAGAGGGTCTGGAGGATGATGGGATAAAGAGATAAGTGTGGAGAGATTGAGGGGAGGACAGGTAAGAAAGGTGAGTGATGGGATTTGATAAGAGAAAATGATTGCAGTCCTCTGCAACTTAGGAGTGTGTGTGTGTGTGTGTGTGTGTGTGTGCATGCATGTATGTGTGTATGTGTTTTTATGTGTGTGTATATGTGTGTGTGTTTTGTGCTTCACTTATTTTGAAGTTCATGCAGATATTTTTGATACTCATAGTGACAATAGGCTTGAAAGCATTTTAGTGGACTATTCTGAAAAGCTGGATATTGGGGTTTTTTAAATTAAGTTTTATTTTTTTTTTACTTTACATCTTGATCTCAGCTTCTCTGCCCTTCTTTCCTTCCAGACTCTTTCCCTCACCTCTCCTGTCCCACAACCACTCCTCCTTCCCTTCTCCTCAGAAAAGGGGAGGCATCCCATGGATATTAACCAGCCTTGGCATATCAAGTTGCAGTAAGACTAGGTGCATCTTGCATCTACTTCTATTGAGGCTAAACAAGGCAGCCTTGTTAGGGGAATGGGATCCAAACACAGGCAATGTAGTCAGAGACAGACCCTGCTTCCTCTTTAGGAGTCCCACAAAAAGACTCAGATTGCATAACTGTTATATATGTGCATAGGGCCTAGATCGATCCCATGCGTACTCTGATTGGCAGATTAGTGCCTATGAACTGCTATGGGCTCAGGTTAGTTGATTCTGTAGGTTCTTGTGGTGTCTTGATCTCTCTAGGGCCATCAATCCATCCTCCTCCTCTTCCATAGGATTCCCTAAGCACCACTTAATATTTGATTGTGGGTCTCTGCATCAATTTCCATCAGTTGCTGGGTGAAGCCTCTTTGATGTCAGTTATGTGAAGTTCCTGTCTGCAAATATAGTAGAATATTATTAATAGTGTCAGGAGTGGGCTCCCACTCATGGCATGGGTCTCAAGCTGGGACAGGCATTGGATGATCCTTCCCTCAAATTTTTCTTCATCTTTTACCCCTGCATATCTTGTAGGCAGGACAAATTATGGATGTAAGGTTTTATGGCTGGGTTGGTGTCCCAATCCCTCCATTGGAAGTCTTGCTTGGTTACAGGAGATGACCAGTTCAGGTTACATATCCCCTATTGCTAGGAGTGTTAGTCACCCTCATAGATTCAGAAATTGAAAAAGATATCAGAACACAGAAGGATCTCCAATGTTCATAGATCAGTAGGACTAACACAGTAAAAATGGTTATCCTGCCCAAATCAATCTACAGATTCAACACAATTCTCATTAAAATTCTAACACAATTCTTTACAGACCTTGAAAGAGCAATACTCAATGTTATATGGAAAAGCAAAAATACCCAGAATAACTGAAGCAGTCCTGTGCAGTAAAAAAACATCTTGAGATATCACCATCCCGATAATAAAAATTGCATGATATTGGCATATAAACAGACAGGTTGATCAATGGAATTGAATCAAAGAACCAGAAATAAATCCACACACCTATACACACTTGATTTTTTACAAAGCCCAAACTATACAATAGAAACAAAAAGCATCTTCAACAAATTTTGCTGATCTTACTGGATGTCTGCATGTAGAAAATGTAGATAGAACCATATCTACCACCCTGTACAAAACTCAAGTCCAAGACCAGATACACTAAATCTGATAGGAGAGTAAGTGAGGAATAGCCTTGATCACATTGGTAAGGAGACAGCTCGGGCACTGAGATCAACACTTAATAAATAGGTCCATATAAAACTGAAAATCTCCTGTGAGACAAAGGACACAATGGCAGCCTACAGAATGGGAAAAGATCATCAACATCTGACAGAGAGCTGAGATCCAATCTATATAAAGAATTCAAGAAACTAAACATCAACAAACCAAATAACCCAAGTGAAAAAATGGAGTATAGTTCTAAATGAAGAATTCTCAACAAGGGAATCTCTAATGTTTGAGAAGCATTTAGAGAAATGTTCAACATCCTTAGTCATCAGAGAAACACAAATCAAAACAATACTGGCTGGAGTTTTAATAATAGGTACACATTCTCTTTGTTGGTTATTTTTGTTTATTTTTTATTCTTTGGCAGTTTAATTTCTGTGTGTTTTAGTGTTTCTTATTCCCTGTCACCCAGTCTCATCCCCTTTGAGACCCAGAGTTCCCTCCTGACTAGCCAGCCCCTTCCTTCTTTCATGCCTTTGTCTGTGGGTGGGTGTGACCTACTGAGTATAAGCAGGGCTGCCTGCCTGAGCATGCCTAGGAGGTGATTTCTTGGAACATGGGCAGCTTATCAGTGCCTGTGCCCCTGAAGAAAGCAGGCATCTCTCAGGCCTCATCAGAGAAGGTTCTCTTTGCAGTTAACATGTGCAGTTAATGCAGACTCAAAAATATCAAAGTAGAGGATATGGGATTACAGAGAATTCAGGGCGTTTTATCACATGTGCATGTGTGGAGGCACACACACACACACACACACAGACACACACACACACACTACTCAGGAAGCATCACACAAAAGAGAATAGAAAGACTAAAAGTCAGTATCTTCTGAACATGACAGGTTGGTATGCTCATGAACTCACTGTGACTGACGAGTTACTTCCTTTTTTGCAAATTTTTAACTCACCATGTTGGAAATTTTCTCAAGTGACAGCGGAATCAGGAAAGTTTGGTGTAGTTGTGCTTTGTATATAGTTTTCATTAGTCAAAGACAATAGTTCTAAAGCAACACACAAAAAACTTGTATTTCTATTCCAATTAAATGAATTTTATTTAGAAATAAGAGCAGCAAGAAACAGAAATGTCACAGTTGAAGAAAACCGAGACAGCACCATAAGACGTTCAGCTCTGAAGGTTTGACCTGACTCTGCAGATGCTGCATGCATTTCCACGTTTGATTTGAGAAGACCTGCACGATTATTAATTTCTTTTCAAAATACAATATTTTATATTAATTATTTAAGAGTTTCATACATGCATACAATGGGTTTTGATCACATTAACATTTCCACTCCTCCCTGTAACCCTTTCAGGATCCACTTTCATCTCCTTCTATATTAATTTCTTAACCTTCAATTCCATGTTTTAGCCTGAAATGTCATAGAGGTCACCAGAGGCTGCTTTCCTGACTCTGGGGTATGACACACAATTTCCAAGAAAGGGCTCTCTCAAGATGGTTATGAGGTACCCAGGTCTAGTTTCATAATAAAGGAGGCAGAAAAGGGTGGCTGTGTTCAAGAAAGTTCTCAGCAGCAGGGGGTGGCACAGCACATGGGGCGGGGGCAGGTGGAGATGACACAGGTCGGGCGGTAGCAAGTGGATTGGCAGCAGACCTGACCACAGACTGGTCTCAGACAGCAGCAAGGGCGGCAGCAGCTGGAGCCACAGCAGCTGGAACTACCACAGGAGGGTTGACAGCAGCTGGGGATGCAGCAGCTGGGGCGGCAGCAGGTGGGCTGGCAGCACACAGACTGGCAGCACTGGGGTCTGCAGCAGCTGGACACACAACAGCTGGGTCTGCAACAGCTGGATACACAGCAGCTGGGTCTGCAGCAGCTGGACACACAGCAACTGGGCCTGCAGCAGCTGGACACACTGCAGCTGGGCCTGCAGCAGGTGGTCTGGCAGCAGCTGGGCTGGCAGCAGCCTTGGCCACAGCCCTCCTCAGAGCAGACAGAGCCACAACAGGAGTTGACCATGGTGTCAGAGGTGGAGGATCTGGGTGGGTTTACAAGTGAGTGAGTTTTATGTTTTGGAGTTTCCTTGCTGCAGGTCCCCTTTTATACTCAGCTGAGCTGTTTCTGTAATTATGAAAATACTATTTCCTTGTTTTTGTTTGTATGATACAAAAGCAACTTAATAGGTTGTAGTTTTCTAGTAAAATCTACCAATATGTAGGAAATAATGACTTCACTTTTCTCATGGTTCCTGGTATTCTCTATGAATCACCTCTTGCATTTTCTCCCAAACTGCAGTATTCCATGACCTCAGCCCCTGCTTGTCATGTGGCCTGGGAGAGTCATTGTCTGTGCGGCAGATCTCACCCAGACATGTATTCAGAGGAGCTTCAGATCGAGTTGGAATTTGCAGTGGATAAATTCTGGCTGCAGTCAGGTGCACTGCTGGAATGAAACAGGAAGTGAAGTCACCCTTTTCTTTTTTTTTTTTTTTTTTTTTTTTTTTTTTTTTTTTTTTTTAATTTAATTTTATTTTATTTTTTTAATTTACATTCCAAATCACTTCCCCTTTCCCGTTTCCTCCCTCCCCGAAAGTCCCATAAGCCCCCTTCCCTCCCTCTTTTCTCCGTTCAACCCCCTCTCATTACTCTGTCCTGGCGTTCCCCTACATCCAGTCTTTCCAGGACCAGGGGTCTCTCCTTCCATCTTTTTAGAAATCTATTGATATGCTGATTGTGTCTAGGGTATTCTGAGATTCTGGGTCAATATCCCCTTATCAGTGACTTCATACCATGTGTGATCTTTTGTGATTGGGTTACCTCACTAAGGATGATATTTTCAAGTTCTGACCATTTGCCTAGGAATTTCGTGAATTCATTGTTTTTAATTGCAGAGTAGTATTCCATTGTGTAAATATACCACATCTTCTGAATCCATTCCTCCGTTGAGGGACACCCTTTTCAAAAGTGAGAATTCAGGATGCTTGTGACCCATGCATACATTGTAGGAGCCCACTGAACTCGTGAAATTCCAAAGGCCTTCCAAGATGGGTCTGTCTCCACACTGTGAGAGGATTAAGCGTGACTCATGAATCAGTATTTTAATGCTCCACAGATCTCTGGTACTGAGATCTGGCTTTAGAGTTGCTTTCCAGGCTAAGCTAGAGTAATATACCTAATAGTTTTAAATACATTCTTCTGGAACATTAAGACATCTCATTGTCATGTTTTATTGTCATTTTACCAAAATATTTTCATATGTTCTAGAAGTTTTTGTAATCTGGTTTATGTTTAATTTTTAGAGACATTAAGATAAATACTAGGCCTATTTTCAATCTTACATGTGCTTACTCAGAGATTACATTCATAGTGTTTAAATCAGACACCAGGATTCTAGAGAAATACTGCTTTCAACTGTGGTGTAGTGATTTGAATAGGAATGGCCTACATGGATTCATATGTGTGAATGCTTGGCCCATAGGGAGTGGCAATATCAGGAGGGGTGGCCTTATTAAAGTAGATGTGGCCTTGTTAGAGGAAATGTGCCATTGAGGATGGGCTTTGAGGTCTCCTATTCTCAAGCTACACCCAGTGCGGTGCACAGTCTCCTTCTGTTGCCTGTGGATCTGACCTAGGTCCTCTGCATACATATTATTGTTTTGTAGCTGGGTGTTCTTGTAGTACTCCCAACAGTGGGAGTGGGGGTGTCTGTGACTCTTTTGCCTGCTCTTGAGACCACTTTCCTACTGGGTTGCTTTTTCTAACCTTGATAGAAGGATTTCTACCTAGTCTTATTGTAACTCATTTAGCCATGTGGCCTTCTCTTTTTTTGAAGGGAAATGAAGAAGAGGATCTGGGGGAATGGGAGGTCTGGGAGGAGACTGGGAGGAGAGGAGAAAGCAGAAACTGTAATCTGAATGTAATATATGAGAGAAGAAAAACAAAATGATTGATGTTCACAGCAAAGCTTCACATAATTATGTAATCTCTTTTAGTGCTATAAGAACTCATGTTTGAAAATTACTTAAGGGAGCCAGTAGATTGATTAATGGACTACAACAGGTGGCTTTTCCTACAACAGTTAAAATAATCAAGAAAGTCTCCCTCAGACAAGCCCAAAAGCTAACCTGATCTAGGTAGTTCCGCATAGAGACTGTCTTCTACATGACTCTAGATTGTATAAAGTTGACAATTAAAACCAATCATTACAGCCACCATTAAAAAATAGTAACTTCTTTTATGTAATCTAGTATATCTCCAGATTTGATTCTCAATCCACAAATTATTCTCCATGTACCACTGTCATAGCAATTAATGTATGTAATTAATTTGCTTGTAATGGTTCCTAAATCCAGTATACTGTTATGGTAATATACTAGTGGATGATATATATATATATGTATGTATACATACATATATATACATATATGTCATATATATCATATATATTCATATATATATATGACAAAATAATATAGTAAGCACAGTAAGATTCTTGCCCTGAAAATATGACTGGCCCCTGGTCAGAGTCTACTGACACAGCAGTTTCTCTAGGCTTATGATTCTCTTTTCTTTTTTTTTATTTATTTATTTTCTATATTCTTTATTTACATTCCAAATGATTTCCCCTTTCCCAGTTCCCCCCTCTCCAAAAGTCCCATAAGCCTTCTTCCCTCCCCCTGTTCCCCATTTACCTAGGAATTTCATGAATTCATTGTTTTTAATTGCTGAGTAGTATTCCATTGTGTACATATACATGGAAAATATCTCTGATAAAATTGAAGAAATATATAGAAAAACATGTTAAGATTGACTATTTCATGGAAAAATTATACAGATAAAATGGTAGGCATAAAAATATTCCTAAGTTGATTGAAAGTGGAATTATAAACATTTTCTGATAAAACTGAAAATCTACAAGGAAAATATTTCTGATAAAATTCAAATATTTCTGATAAAATTGAAAAATATATGGAAAAACATTAAAATTGAAGATTATCATGGAAAATTATACAGATAAAATGGTAGGCATAAAAATATTTCTAAGTTGATTGAAAGTGAAATTATAAACATTTTCTGATAAAATTGAAGATTTACATGGAAAATATCTCTGATAAAATTGAAGAAATATATAAAAAAACACGTTAAGATTGAGTATTTCATGGAAAAATTATACAGATAAAATGGTAGGCATAAAAATATTCTTAAGTTTTTTGAAAGTGGAATTATAAACACTTTCTGATAAAATTGAAGATCTACAAGGAAAATATTCCTGAAAAAATTCAAGAAATATATAGAAAAACATGTTAAAACTGACTATTACATGGAAAATTATACAGATAAAATGGAAGGTATAAAATTGTTCCTAAGTTGATTGAAAGTAAAATTATAGACATTGTCTGACAAAACTGAAGATCCACATGGAAAATACTTCTGACAAAATTAAAGAAAAATACAGAAAAACGTTAAAATTGAAGATTATCATGGACAATTATACCGACAAAATGGTAGGCACAAAAACATTCCTAAATTGATTGAAAGTGGACCTACAAACACCATCCCCCCCCCAACGAAACCGAAGATCTACATAAGAAACACCTCCAACAAAATCGAAGAAATACACAGGAAAAAATGTTAAAATTAAAGATTATCATGGAAAATAATACAGTCAAAATGGTAGACACAAAAAGCATTACTAAATTGAAAGAGGAGTCACAAACATTTTCTGATAAAATCAAAGACCCACATGAAAATCATCTCTGTGAGACGATGTTTTTTGTTGGGGAATTGATTCTATTGACGTTATAAGATATTAAGGAACAGTGATTGTTACTTCCTGTTATTTTTGATGTTCTTTTTTTATGTTTGTGTGGTTACTTTCTTTTGGGTTTGTTGGAAAAAGATTACTTTCTTGCTTTTTCTAGGGTGTAATTTCTCTCTTCATGTTGGCGTTTTCCATCTATTATCCTTTGTAGGGCTGGATTTGTGGAAAGATATTGTGTAAATTTGGTTTTATCATGGAATATCTTGGTTTCTCCAACTATGGTAATTGAGAGTTTTGCTGGGTATAGTTGTTTGGGTTGGCATTTGTGTTCTCTTAGGGTCTGTATGAGATCTGCCCAGGATCTTCTAGCTTTCATCGTCTCAGGTGAGAAGTCTGGTGTAATTCTGATAGGCCTGCCTTTATAGGTTACTTGACCTTTTTCTCTTACTGCTTTTAATATTCTTTCTTTGTTTAGTGCATTTGGTGTTTTGATTATTATGTGCCGGGAGGACTTTCTGGTCTGGTCCAGTCTGTTTGGAGTTCTATAGGCTTCTTGTATGTTCATGGACACCTCTTTCTTTAGGTTAGGGAAGTTTTCTTCTATAATTTTGTTGAAGATATTTACTGGCCCTTTAAGTTGGAAATCTTCACTCTCTTCTATACCTATTATCCTTAGGTTTGGTCTTCTCATTGTGTCCTGGATTTCCTGGATGTTTTGGCTCAGGAGCTTTTTGCATTTTGCATTTTCTTTAACTGTTGAGTCAATGTTTTCTATGGTATCTTCAGCACCTGAGATTCTTTCTTCTATCTCTTGTATTCTGTTGTTGATGCTTGCATCTCTGACTCCTGAATTCTTTCCAAGATTTTCTATCTCCAGAGATGTCTCACTTTGTGATTTCTTTATTGCTTCTACTTCCATTTTTAGATCCTGGATGGTTTTGTTCAGTTCATTCACTTGTTTGTTTGTGTTCTCCTGTAATTCGTTCAGGGATTTTTGTGTTTCCTCTTTAAGGGCCTTTAACATTTGACCCATGTTCTCCTGTATTTCTTTAAGGGAGTTATTTATGTCCTTCATGATGTCCTCTAACAGCATCGTGAGAAGAGACTTTAAATCCAACTCTTGCTTTTCCAGTATGTTGGGGATCTGGGATTAGCTGTGGTGGGAGAACTGGGCTCTGATGTTGCCAAGTAGCCTTGGTTTCTGTTGGTAGGGTTCTTGTGCTTGCCTTTCGCCATCTGGTTATCTCTGGTGTTAGTTGGTCTTGTTGTCTCTGGCTGGAGATTGCCCCTCCTATGGGCCTGTAAGCCTGTGTCTGTACTCCTAGGAGACCAACTCTCTTCTGGCAGGGTCTGTGCACAGAAGGCTGTGGAGCTGTCTGGTTCCCTGCTGCAAATGGCAGCCTGAAGGGAAGACTCCTGTCCCAGCGGCTCCAATGATCATATGCCCTGTGTGCTCCTAGCTGTACCCCTCCAGAGAGAAGGTGGAGATCTCACCTCTGCACTCAGAAGTGAAATCGCTGCTGGGAGATCTTTCTCTCCTGGTGGGCTAAGCACAGAAGGCTGTGGAGCTGCCTGGTTCCATACTGCAGATGGCGGCTGGAAGGGCTAGGCTTATGATTCTTGTAAAGTATTACACATAAGTTCCAGTGAGGTAACTGTAAAAATCACCTTGTCTATTCAGGAAGAATTGTCTGTTAAATCTTCAGGAACTATCTTCCTTACATTCTTGCCACTCCAATGGAAAAGGATTTGGGGAGGATTAAAAATCCCTTTTCAGCTATCAATTAGAACATCTTTTGTTGCTACTTTGTAATTCTTTATAACTTACTCTTTATTATCTAGATGAACTTGAACAACCTCAGAAGTACTACAAGTTAAACAAAATGAGAGTCAGGGGGTAGTTAACATTTTATTAATTTATAAAACATAACTACACTTTTAGGGAAAGGTTATGTGGTCAATAGTGAACAATAAATGGACTCAGTAGGTTGTATTTATATAGTTATGCTCTTATATACATGTGACAATAGTAATCAAAGAAAAAGAGGCCATCAATTTAAAAAAGGGTGGAAGGACAGGAAAGAATTTGGAGGGAGGGAAGAAAAGGGAAGGGGAAATGATGCAATCACATTTTAACTAAAGTTAAAATTTTAAAAATAAAATAAAATTGAAATAATATTGAAAAATGAAATAAAATTACATTTTATTTTTTGTTTGTAAATATCAGCATTCTTCCAAACAAAAGCATAGTTAGGCCTATCACAGCAATGCCACAGTCCCTAGTGCCAACTTCTGTCTTAGGGTTTCCATGCTGTGAGGAGGCACCACAACCAAGACAACTCTTACAAAGGACAATATTAAATTGGAGAGGCTTGCAGGTTCAAAGGTTTAGTCCATTATCATCAAGGTGGGGGCATGGCAGCTTCTAGGCAGGCATGACACAGGAGGAACTGAGAGTTCTCCATCTTAATCTGACTGGAGCCAAGAGAAAACTGATCTTCCACACTGGGTGAAGCTTCAAAACCCATTCCCACGATGACATGCTTCCTCCAACAAGGACATACATCTTAAAAGTACCACTCCCTATGAGCCAAGCATATTCAAGCCAAGCCACCACAGTAGTTTTTCTAAAACAAACAAATAAACAAACAAGCAAACACACACACATACACACACACACACACACACACACATAACTCACAGAGAGCCTATATTATATGCCAGCCCCTGAAATACGCATATTACATGTATTAGATCTTTAAATCTTTAAAAGGTATAATGCATCATTTATATTTTACAGACTGTCTGAGACCTGAAGATGTCAATAGCTCTCTCTATGGCACACTGCAAATGTCTCAAGCTGTCCTGACTCCAGTCCATGTGAGAACAAAGAACCCTTGCTTCTAAGCATGTTCTACATTGGTGGTGAGAAAAGTGGTCCTGGTATAAAGTGAAAAACAAATGAATACATGTGTGTGTGCATGCATGTGTGTGTGTGCGTGTGCGCGTGCGCACACGCACACACACACATACACACACAAATATTTAATGCATCACAAGATTTTAGTAAGATGGGAAAAAGCTCTTAACTGAGAACTCGTGCAAACAATGCTTTATGGGATCATCATAATTAGCTGGCACTCAGAATACAGACATGACCTATCTAAAACAGATAATGTTCAGCTTGAGTTAAAATATCTCGACGTTTGTATTTACTTTATTTCCCAAAGGAATCAAATTCAGCTCTGAATAGTAGTCCATCACAGAGGACTTAGCAGCCGAGAGTCTATTTTTCCAGTCATCGGGTAGGTATAATGCAGTTTACATGGCTAGTTGAAACATCCATGGTGTCACCCATGTTTCAAGCAGAAATCAACAGCAAGGAGATTTCTAGATGGGGGCAGATGACGTAGGTTGGGCCGAGGTAAGTGGCATAACGGAAGACTCAGCCATGTGCTGGACGTAGCAGCAAGGCGGCAGCCGCAGCTGACCCAGAGCCACTGGAGCCACCACAGGTGGGTTGACAGCAGCTGGAGTTGCAGTCCCCTCTCCTGGCAGCAGGTCCCCTGCTGCAGCTCTGCACAGAGCAGACAGAGCCACAACAGGAGCTGATCACAGCTTCAGAGGCTGTGACCTGGCAGGGCTTCCAAGAGAATGAGTTTCTAGGGTTTAGAAGTCTCCTGCACCACAGGCAGCCTCTTACACACCGTGTGAATATGCTTTCCTTATTTTTATTTGCTGCTTAGATGAGTAATTATCAGTTTGAGTAATGGCATTTACCCACTTAACGACTTCACTTGTTAGAGACAAAATTTTCTTCCCAAATCAAAATAAATTCTGTTGGTCTGGGCCCCTTCTGACTCACATTTGATTCTGATGTGAGCTGTTTTTATCTCCCTCTCGAAGGGCTGTCATGTGAGTCTCAGCATTTGAGATCTCAGCCTCTCTATCTGTATCTTTTACCATAATGATGGTTGTGTGGACATATTCCTTATTTTGTAATCTTTTTTTCACTAACCATTGGGAAGGATGCTCATTGTTGTGGCATTTTGTAGGGCAAGAGGAAAAGGTCTTTTCAGGTCATCTGATTAGCATCCTGATATATGCTAATTAGTAATGACCACGCTGATATATGCATATGCAATGTTAATGACACCTGTGTCACTGAAATGGATTTGGCCAGATGTTGCAGATTTTTTATCATCTTCCATATCCTTAAACTCTGGCACGTAATTTATCCATATAGTGTTATGGAAATGTCCTATTTCTCTTTCTCTCAAATATTGTTTTTTTAATGTTTTGTTTTCATTTAAAAAATACTTTCATGCAATATAGTTTAAGCACATTCTCCTCCCTGCAAGTCTTCCCTGATTATTTTCTATCTCCCTAAACTTCCAGATTCATTCTCTTTCTCTACATCTGCTCTGGTAGGTGCAAAAAAACCCCAAAAAGATGCTTTGCCTGCATGCTAGCGTGAGGCCCAACGCAACTGGCTTTCTGTTCTCTCAGTAACTGTCCTCAGTGGATGGAATGCTGTTAGTGGGAGGTATGTGCTGTGTATGCGTCTCTCCCTCCCCACACACTGTGGAGGCCTAAGGTCGTGACTCTGAGCAACAAAGCAAAGCCCAGTCATCATGAACATTGCTCTCTAGGGCTCAGGTCCAGTAAAGGGACAAAATGGACAACTGAAGATTAGTAGATAAAAATAGTAGTGCAAAACTTGCAAGAGGAAAGAGAAAAATGATAGAAGATCTGTGGTTAAGTGGGAAGTAATCCAGAGGCAACTCCATCCAGGGTGACCAACCATGTTGTGTGAAGAATGACAGCAACACAGACTAGGAAGACAGTGGAGTGTGGGAGGAGGTAGTTCACTTGAGAAATGGTCCAGGATGGGAAGAAAGCTGGTATGGAGCTGATGGGAACAGGACACCCTGGCTGGGGCTGGCTCCCATTCCCATGAGAACATGGGACTGAGACATGTTCAGTGTGTGGATGCAGACAGGAGCTTGTGATCCCTTCCTTCCTCTGCTTGCTCCAGGGCTCCAGCTTCAACTCTCCTGCCCAGAGCTTCTCCCTCTGCCAGAGAAAAGCCCCAGTCAAGAGAACCATGTGACTGCTCCAAGGAAACACCTTCCTACATTACAGCAGGAGCACAGAGTACACAGGGCACAGCTAAATTAATCTCTGGGATTTTCATTATTTTGAGAGGTGCTAAAAAGTTTGAGAGCTGAATGCAATTAAAGGAAAAATAAGGAGATATGATGCATTTACTTTCAGATGTCTAAAAATCAGGTTTATTTGATGTATAGAAATACTTATATAAATATGATATAAACATCAATGTGGGAGTAACATGATAGATTACAAAGAAAACACAAATTTGCTTTTATTTGAAACCTGGTTGGGGAAGAAATTGAGTGCATCTGGAGGCCTAAATCAAGTTCAAACGGAGGCTTTGATTGGCATCTTGGGATTCGGCTCACTCATGGTGTACATTAGGAATGCTGGGGGATGAAGAACGGGAGACTGTGGGTGACATGCTCAGCAGCAAGAACCACTAGAGCATGCTGGGCGGCAGCAGGTGGTCCTGCAGCAGGTGGTCTGGCAACAGATGGGGCGACAGCAGCTGTAGATGCAGCACTGGGGCCTGCAGCAGCTGGACACACAGCAGCTGGGGCGGCTGCAGCTAGAAATGCAACAGGTGGGTCTGCAGCAGGAAGGCCTGCAGCAGCCGGAAATGCAACAGCTGGGGCGGCAGCAGGAAGGCCTGCAGCAGCCGGAAATGCAACAGCTGGGGCGGCAGCAGGAAGGCCTGCAGCAGCTGGAAATGCAACAGCTGGGGCGGCAGCAGGAGGGCCTGCAGCAGCTAGAAATGCAACAGGTGGGACGGCAGCAGCTGGATCCACAACAGCTAGAACTACCACAGCAGGGGCGGCAGCAGCTGGAGATGCAGCAGCTAGGACGGCAGCAGGTGGGCTGGCAGCACACAGACTGGCAGCACTGGGGCCTGCAGCAGCTGGACACACAGCAGCTGGGCCTGCAGCAGCTGGACACACAGCAGCTGGGCCTGCAGCAGCTGGGCTGGCAGCAGCCTTGGCCACAGCCCTCCTCAGAGCAGACAGAGCCACAACAGGAGTTGACCATGGTGACAGAGGTGGATGTTCTTGGTGGGTTTACAAGAAGGTGGGTTGGAAGGTTTGGAAGTGGGAGTCTCCCTGCCCACATCCCCTTTTATACCCTGCTGAGGGGCTGCTGTCCTCACATGCAGCATTCTTTCTTTGTTATTGTTTGTGTTAATAATTAGGTGATTATCACATTAGGCAAGCTTCTTTTCCTGATTATACTTTCAAGGTGAATGGAAAATGTGATTTCTTTCCTGGTGTGTTGGGGCTCATTGTCAGTTCTTGCTGATGCATCTCCTAAGTAGCTTTTTTTTTTTTAATTTCTTCCAAGAAACCTGTCACTTGACATTTTGTGTCCCAGTGCCACATGTCTCAGTGTCATTCTTGTGGCACTTCTTCCCTTTCTATAAGTAGTCACATTCTTGTTTACTTATATAATTTCTTTGGTGACCCCAGAAGATAAAGATGTTTTAGGCTGATGGCTCATGTTAGGTCAGGTGAGCATGGAAAGTTTGAGTGTGAAAGACCACTGGCTCAGGAACAGGAAGGCATTAGGACGAGTCTCTGTCCTTAATTCGCTCTTGTTAGTGTGAATGTTGTTATAGCCCTTAGCTCTCTAGGGATGATGGCAGTGATAAGATAGTAGAAAATCATTAGTCCAGATGACATAATTTAACTGGAAGAATGGATGTGGGTAAAATGACTTAAGAACAAGTTAGGAATGGCAACTGAGACAGAGTAGTATGTAACTCAGAGGCGCCCATGGATATCAATACAAACATTAGGTAACTATGTTGGCCTGAAAACATATATACAAGTAACATACAGTCTGAGCAGATCATTCATATATATATATATATATATATATATATATATATATACATATATATGTGTGTGTGTGTGTGTGTGTGTGTGTGTGTGTACTCATACACACATACAACGGACATGTAACAACAATAATGAAAAAAGAGGCCATGGATTTGAAAAGGAGAAGGGGTTGGTATAGGAGAAGGCTGGAGGGAAGAAAGAGAATGGGGGATTTTATACTAATACTACTATCTCAAAAAAGTAAAGGAAATAATTTAAAAACCGAAAACAGGATCTTAATAGTAAATGGGCAAGGGATGAAATGAGTTGTTACAATAGGAAATGCTTCTTTCCTTCCTTCAGAATCCAGGCCTGGCATAGTACCTATATCTGCATCACATCAGTTATAAAATAGGCCAGTTCTCCAAGTTAAAAGACCTCAGCTAGTGTATACAACAATAACTTCTTCACTTTTTTATCATACACCCCTCCAGGGAAATAACACATGTGTGTTTGGAAGCTGTTAAGATCAGAGGTGACACAGACAACTTGGTATGAGTATATCAACATGGTCTCCATTAGAATCTGTCCGTGACAGTCAGAAAACAAATGTGTCTTCTCCATGTTAAACTCATGATCTGTCTACTGTGTCAATAGGTGTTCCTGAAGGTCATACATGTGAAACATTCAGTTTATACATATGAAATCCAGCAACCTTTCCCCTTGAGCCATGAAGTTAAAAACTATACAATACAAAAGTCACATGAAACCCTTGCAACCACCTAATCCTCATCATGATATTGTAAGCAAGGTAGAAAGTAAATAGTCAGATACTTCAGCTACTTTCAAAGGTATGGAAATATAGAGACTGTTAATCTGGCCTATGTCTCTGTATGTTAAGACCCATGTAAGATGGCTGAAGATGGTCAACAGCGGATGACCACATGGCCTAACAAGAGAAGTTGGTGGGATGGTGCAGTGTGGCTTAGAACAAATTCTTGGTGTATAGACTGAGAAGTAGAAAGTGTGCTGGCAACTCAACTTCTTAAAATTCCCAAGCAAGGAGTATATCCAACTACAGGCATATACATTTACTGACTGACCTCAGTGCTGTTAAATCTCCTCTCCATCACAACACATTTCAGTGAGATATGAACCTCTGGATACCTACAGAACTCAACATTGTCTCATGATATTAATGGCATCATTTTAGTCGGGTCTAATGAACAAGAAGCTGACTATTCAAGACATCTCAGTAAGACATATGTGCTTCAGGAGATGTAAGGAAATCAGACAAAGATTTTGGAGCATTCTCTGTTAAATATATTCTATACAAGCAAGAGATCAATGTGGAACCTCTAGACAAGTACAACCTCTTGAGAACTTTAACAGACTGATTATTTCTCAATGAGTTCACGTTCTGCCTGTGAAAGAGCCTGCCCCTCAAACTTGCCGTGTCTTAGTGTGCTTAGACCAAAGTCTTGGAACTGGTACATGGAATCCTAAATAACCACACCTAAAAGAGCAATGTCTGTGGAAACCTGAAAACATGGATACAGACACAGGGCCCACTGTTCTGTTGTATTCCATACTGTATCATCAAGAAACAAAAAATTAGCCTGATGCCACCACCACAGAATCTGAATACAGGAAATGATTGCATCAAAGGATGAGCTAAATTACCCAGACACACTCAGTGATCATTTGCAAAGATGTGGTTTTATTAATGTAAATTCAGGCTCTGTATACATTGAAGTTGCTTTTCCATAGGTGAGGGGACTCCAAGAGAGAGACATCCATGCTCCCTTGGTTTGAAAGCTACCATTGCTACCACGCTTCTAGACTTCAAATGTCAGTGGACAATCCTGGAAGTTGAGAGTTGGAACAGCACTGTGCAGTAGAAGTGAGAGGAGCACATTAAGCATTAAATGACACATCACGGCACTCTTGAAGTTCTTAGGTATAGATACACTGACTGTATATAGATAATCCAATAAGAACAGAGAAATCAAGACTTTGGAAGTTTCTAGATTTGCGCTTCCCTTCCTGTGATAAAATAATCAGAATAAAACCCTGATAGAAGAGAACATTTATTTTGAGATAGTCAATCATAGTGAAGCAGTCAAGGCGGGAGGAGATGGAAGAAGCTGGTCAAGTCTACAGTGTGCAAGCAGAGAGCAATGAACGCTAGTGTCCAGCTAGCTGTGAGACCGTGAAAGGCAGCCTGTGTTCTGATCGAGCAAGGTTTAAACCCCAGAGCCCCACCAGACAATTCTGGAAGGGACACAAGATCAGTTAGCCATGCTCTCAGACACCTGGCTTCTGACAAGAGGTCCCTAGCTCCATAATTCTGTGGTCATCAGTCACATAGGGCAACGCCCCAAACCCCTGGTACTCTACCCCACAGTCCCCTGGCAACAGCCAGGTAGGCCCAGCCCACTATAAAAGGGGCTACTTGGCCCCTCCTCTCTCTTTTTCTCTCCCTCTTCTTCTCTTACTCTTTTCCCTCTCTCTTGGCCCCTTGCTCCCCCTCTCTCTGCATTCCCTTCCCCCCTCTCTCCTCATGGCCATGGCTGGCCTCTACTTCTCTACCTTCTCTCTCTCTACTTCTTTAAAATAAACTCTTTAAAACTATGGACTACCTCTTCTCATCTGAACTTTCAGTGCTGGAACAATGGGGCAGGTCTTCCCCTAAAGAGCTGCACATCTAGTCTCCTGCTAGAAGGCCTCCCAGTGTTTCCAGCCACAGCCGCCACCAACGCAAACCATCCGCCAAGCAAGCCACCCTAGCTAACCAAGAACACTTGTCCCCACTGGAGCCAGCTGAGCACCCTCTACCCCTTTTCCCTTGGTCCCGGGCCAAAGCCTGCCCGTGGGCCCACACCCTGTTTTCAGCTCTTCCGTAACATCCAGAAGCATCTGGTGTGTCCAGAGTGAGAACCTGTCGTCTTCGACCTCCGTGAAACTCGGGGACCTACGAGCTCTGCCTTGCTGGCTCCCCAGGCGACCCCACAGACTGCCCTTCTCTATCCCTGGAGCAGGGTCCTGCGATTTCTCACAGCCTGACACCCACTTGGTGGTTCTGTGGGGATGCGCACAGTCCAACTACCCGTGTTCGCCTTGTCTTGTGGCCCTAGCCCAGGCTGGATGCCGGACCCCACCCATTAACCCAAATCCAGCTTGCTTCCTACCATCCAGGATCCCATACAATCAATGGCCAGAGGAAACAGTATTTCTTCAAAACTAAAATAACACTATCAGATCTAGTTACGCTGCTTCAGAATATTATGTCTAAAGGAATAAAAAAAATATAGAATACAAGAGGGACTTCAATGCATCCATGTACTCTGTAGGACTACTCGCTTTGCAATAATGGAGACAGACTAAATGGATCCCATATATGCATGGATATACATGTTCAAGCTTTTATACAGTGGAGAATTATTTACATATTAAGAAAACAGCAATACTATTTACCATACTAATTGTAAGAAAATGGATGGAGGCAAGAAATTGTTACATTAAGCAAAATCAGCCAAAGTCAGACATACAAGTATTAAAGTTTTGTCAGATATGTATCACATACTCACACTGCCACATTCTCTCTCTCTCTCTCTCTCTCTCTCTCTCATACACACACACATACACACACACACATACACACACACATTATACACACACACATTATACACAGAAAAAGAAAGAGTTAAGAAATGAGAAGGAAAATATATGAAAGTAGAGAAGAGGAACTAAACAAGCAGAGGGAGACAGGTGTAGGTAATATGTGGGATAGATGCAGAATGTCGTCTACACATGTTTGGATGTGTGATCCATCACATATGGGATGCTAATTTCTACTGTTCATAATATGAAAAGACAGTACCAACATTAATTGAAAGTTACATCGCCAAGATATTGATGACAACAAAAATAACCAAAATTTTGCAGAAAGTGGAACAAAAATACAAGAACATGTGCTACAAACTTACCATTCAGGGGATAGCAAATCCAAGATGAATAGCTATCACATGGCAATCTCCTTATAGTCTGGAAAATGTGTTCAATGGCAGCAATATTAAAATTAAGGCCAAGAGTGTCATGATTCTGAAGATTGCAGTAAATAGGTCCATGCGGGAATAATTAGAGGACATATTTAGAGAGACTAGAGAGTTATTAAGGTCAGGGAGGGAGGCCAGCAGGGAGTGCTATAATGAGGTGAACTGCTCTGAAGGCATCAGGATTACAAGCAACTCGTGTCCTCTGGGACATTGGGAGGATATTTCTGCATTCAAGGACAAAGGAGCAAGGGCGTGTATGCGCTGACCCTCTCACTATGTGGAAACTGCCCTGGAGAGTTCATCTCTCTTAGTTAAGCTTCACCCTCAGTCAAAGAGAATCCTCAGGGAGCGAGTTTCATGCCCGTGGACCACGAAACCACCTTTCTGTATTAGGAGGAAGCTGTAGAAGATACAAAACTGGTGTTTCAGAAGTCAGCCGCTAAAGTCTGCTCACTGTGTAAAGAGGGAATAAAAACACTGAACAACAATTTGAGCAGAAGACACGATGGCTTATTACATACTTGAAAACCCAGATTTACTTGGGAATGGCAAATGTTTCAGTTTTGAAAACATGGCAAGGAGCAAATTGTTCCATGAGCATGCAGTGAGGTTATAAAAGTCCCAGAGAAGACTGACACTCACATACACTTTAGAGAGAGTAAGCAGGAGGGGTGTAGGCAGCACAGTTGGTGTCCCAATTAATGCCAATTATCTCGGAAGCTTTAGAGCAGGCCTCAAAGGATTCGTCTCACGGGTGGTCTATGGCAGGAATGTTGGTTGATGAAGAGCAGAAGACCTTGGGTTAGATACCCAGCAGCAGGAACCACTGGAACTAGAGCATTCTGTGGGCAGCATGTGCTCTGACAGTAGTCGTGGTCAAAGCGTGAGCCACTGCAGGAAATGACCTTGGTTTTACAGGTTAGAGGTTCTAGATTGGCTTTGAAGAAGATGGCTTGGAATATTTGGGAATCTCCCTGACCACATCTCCTTTATACCCTGCTGAGGGGCTACTGTCCCCATATACAGCTTTCTTTCCTTGTTATTGTTTGTATTGACAAGTTGTAAAATTAGGCAATTTTCTTTTCCAGATTAAATATTCTAGGTAGGTAGGAGAAAATGAATATCCCATTAAGATTCATAGTGAATGGTGGCTGAACAATGTCCCAAGTAGCTATCCCGTATAAATTTTCTCCCATAATACTCAACAAGCATGCTGTATTATGTTACTAAAAAATCTCAGTATACACACACACACACACACACACACACACACACACACACACACACGTGTATTTTCTGCTCTAGCATACTTTCAGGTAATCACCAACTGAACTTACAGATCACCCAATTCATGTGTGATTGCTCCTATTCCCTGTAATTCTAGATCCATTAGATAGGGCATTCTGATATGGACTCACTAGGGACCTGTACTCACATGTGCATATACCTTAACATTGACATATACCTGAATGAAAATTCCATGGGATACTGAAACATCAAAACCTACCTCCAGTGAACAAGGACAAACATCAAAATCATTTCCAAACATTCAAATTTATTTAAAGAACCATAATCTGTGATGGTATTCTTCATAAGTACCCTGAGTAGATATTTTTCTCGGTACCCTCATGCTAGGCATTGGATGATCAGAGGGACAGTGTTTAAAATATGTGAATAAATGACAAAAATCCCTTTCATTGGTGGCTGATATATGTTGTTGAAAAGGTTTTTTATTTTCATTGTGATTAATATTTCCGACACCAGTATTTCTAATTGAAATATGCAAGGTAGTATAAAGAGGTAGTGGAAACACTGTTGGGCATACATTTCAAGACAGAAAAATTGCCAGTGATCTTCACCACATGGGTGCGCAGGAAATTCAGAGGTGCCAACTAAATGTGGGGCCCTCTGAACAATAAAAACAATGATTTGATTGACAATAAATTGAAATGAAGATCATTGCATCATGAATTTTGGCATTCTTGGGAGTATATACAGGATTAAGGTTTGGAAGGCCAGCACCAACACCATAGTGTAAATTGAGAAGAACCAGGTGTAGAGTTGGCGATTTGGGTTAGTGCTCATAGAAATCCATGGAGGCCCCTCTGATGGTGGCAGGTGATTTACTGGGACAGCACTGGTAATGCTGATGAGAGCAAACTTAATTATTTGGGGCCTGTATTCTCTGGGACTGGCAAGAAATCAGAGCTCTTTAAACTCTTTGGGGCATGGAGAGAAAGAAAAGAGAGAGAAAATCCACACACCCACACACTCACTTAGTGGATAAAGCAAGGCGGGCTCATACAAACAAGTTCCCACAAGCAAGATTTAACAAGTATAAATGCAGGCATACGTACATACAAACCTACACAATATCCAGGAATCTATGATGGACTAAAAACAGAAGGATTCTTTCCTTGCCCAATCACACTGTCAGAACAATGAGAAAGACAGCAATGACAAACATGAGAAGGCACATAAGTCACAAGAAGCAATCATGGGATGAGACCCCTGGGGCTGTGCCTCCCTATGATATGCCCAAAAGTGCCCATGCAAAACAGAGGGCAGACTTTAAGAAGCTCACTTACCCACAGCAGCTCCTCCTGCATGAAGCCTGCCAAAGAGAGTTGACATTAAACTCTAAGGAAGAGACTTAGACAGACTTGTAGAGAGATAAATAAGGACTTGAGAGCAAGAAGGTTCTCCACAGGAGAGGAAAATGACAAACAGGACATCCCTGGGTTCAGCAGTGCTCCAAGCTACTCACAAGGCTGAGGAAAGTGCATGGGGACACGAATCACATTCAAGTAGAGGGAAGAAGATTGGGTGCTCCTCCTCCTCCTCCTTTCTCAGCTTTAGTGTCACTTCCTAGTAGTTGCAACTCACCTCCTCAAGTTTTCCTCTATGATACAGGAATGGCATCGAGGAGTCATTGTGTGCTTGGTCCTCATGTCACCCATTCAATGAGGAGAAGAATACAGAAATAATACCTAGAGACTTAAGTATGATTCCATTCCTGAAATGAGGCCTCATTGCCAAGCACTTAAGAGAAGATAGTGTTTATTGGGACTTACACTTTTGGGAGATTAGATGGCTTGTATCTCTTGGCAGTGAGCTAACTGAGAAAGTCCTGGGACTCTCAAACCCTAAAGCCTGCCAGACTTGTACACCTCTCAAAAATGGTTCAGATTACTAATCTTTCCTAGATGAGTCTACCATTGGAGATCAAGTTAACCATGTATATCTATCTGTTTATTCAAATATGTCTGCACTCTCAAACAGAAGTGGCGTTGTGACAAAGGCTGCTGCGGTTCTTTTCATAGTACAGAAATGATGAACCTATTTAGCAAATTTAGGACCAAGTATTGACTTAAAGAGAAATGAAAATTCATGACACATGAAGTTGGGTGTTGGAACCAAGGTCACATTTATTTATATAGGGGGAAATTCCCAGTTTTCAAAGCCATGGCACAAATTCCAAAATTTCATAGTTGCCAGATGAGAGTTTCCCAAATGCACAGAAAGGTTGAAGAATGTGTATGTTTCAGAGAAGGGAAGAAAGGTGTGGAAAACATATTTTCTTTTTTGGAACAAAACATTATCAGTTGGAGCAGGTTATATGGAATGGCCTTTCTGGGTCTGGGGAATAAGTGACCTATATGAAGTCACTTATGTCACTTTGATGCTGTAGGGGACAAGAGTGGGTGAGCATGCTCCAGAGCAAGACCTATGAGAACAGGTTGGGCAGGAACAGGTGTGTCAGTGACAGCTGTTGTTGCAGCAGATGGTCTAGCAGCAGCCAGACTGGCAGCAGTTGGACCCACAGCAGCAGGGCTGGCAACAGCAGGGGTGGCAGCAGGTGGTCCTGCGGCAGCATGGCTGGCAGCAGCATGGGCCACAACAACACTGCATGGTGTCAGAGGCTGGAGGGTGGGTCTGGTTTGTAAGAAAGTGGCTTGGATGCTTTGTACCCATTAGGAAGAAAAAAGTATGAGAGGCAGAGGGATCATTTGTTGTGAGTTCCACACACACACTAAACCAAACCTTGATGTGTTCCTCTCCCTTGAGTAGACTGCACTTAACACTAAAGTTCAATGATGAGTAAAGGTTCTGAGCTGCTCTCTCCATGATCAGGGAACACATGTGCTCTTTTTATGTAAATCCTCTATGTAAATTTTTTTATGTAAATCCAGGTTCTGTGGAGTTGGAAGTCTTGGATACAGGTGTGAAGCAGGTTCTATAGATACTGTTAAGTATCTGGTAATAATAGTAGTTTTTTCAACATACATAACTTGGTTTGGATGACAAGAGGGACAAGTGTTGGAAATAAATGGATAAATGCAAAAACGGTTTCCATATCTGCATGATAATGCGACGGTGAAAAGGATTATTATATAATATTAATAGCAAATGTTACCATGACTTCAAAGTTAAAACTACAAAGCATGGAAGACAAGAAACTGAAGCACCATTGTGCATAAATGGAAGACACAGTCATAGATGGTGATACTTCCCCACGCTGGTGGACAATGAAATTAAACATGGCAGTGGACCACGGCAACCTCAATATGTTTTGGAACATGTGTTGACTGCCATGAGGAGATGTGGAGCATAGAACCATGGATTCTGAGCCTCAGGAGGAACCACAGTATTGAGGTTTGACATAAAAATACCAAGTGATCGATGATCCTTGAAAAGTTGAAATGAACTAAGGAAATGATCCATTAATCTATCAAAGAGAGATAGTGAAATACAGAACAGGACAATGGAGGGCAGCCATGGTCCAAACCACTCACAGCTTCTGGTGCAGGATTCAAAGGGAAAGGGATAACAGCCTGAGCTCACAGATGCTCCTCTCTCCTCTCTCCTCTGTCCTCTGTCCTCTCTCCTCTGTCCTCTGTCCTCTCTCCTCTCCCCTCTCCCCTCTCCCTTCTCTCCTCTCCTCTCCTCTCTCTCTCTCTCTCTCCCTCTCTCTCTCTCTCTCTCTCTCTCTCCCCTCCCTCCCTCCCCCTCCCTTCCCCCCCCTTGTGAAAAAGAATTTTTTCTTGGAGAAATATAATACAACTTATCAGATGACTTTACAGGAAACCCCAATCTTTCAGAAAAGAGTGGGAGTGGAGACGTGGTGGTCAGGGGACCACACTTTGTCCAACTTCTTAGTTATGCATATCTCTTGTTTTCTATTTAAAACTTATACTCATGTTAGGAACCAAAAGACAGACTTGGGGATTAGAGATCACTGGATCTCTTTGTCCCTCTTCCCAATGTGGCCACTTTGAATAATTCTCTCTTTTCTGCTTTTTGCTATTAATAATAATTTATAGAAACATAAAAAATACCCCAAAAGAACAAACAATACAATTAATAAATGGGCAAATGATAGGCTCAAAGATTTTTCAAAAGAAAAAAATACAAATGGTCAACAGTAACATGTAGAAGTATCTAACATCTTCAACAATTACAACAAACCAAGTGGAAACTATATTGAAAAGCCATTTTTCCACACAAATGTAGAAAAAGAAAACACATGTTCATAAGGTGGTGGGTAGAAACTTTTATATTGTTCATAAGAAACTGAAATTTTGCAGCCACTAGAAAAATAAATGTTAAGTTTCTTCTAACACTGCCAGAGAATCTAGCCATACTACTTCTGGGTTTGTACCTTAAGGAATAAATGATATTATACCAAATAGATACCTGACTGCTGCTGGCTGTTGTAGGACTGTTAACAACGTGATTCTGGAATAAGTAGGCATCTATCTATGTACAAATGTATAATATATGTTTACAGTGGGGGATTAATGAGCTATTAAGAATATAACTATAAAGGAAAATGGATGGAATTAGAGCTTATTGTGTTAAGCGAAAGTAACCATATTCAAAAATTCATGTATCAGATGTTTTCTCTTCTCTCTCTCTCTCTCTCTCTCTCTCTCTCTCTCTCTCTCTCTCACACACACACACACACATACACACACACATATTATATATACATATATGTATATAATATATATATGCCACAAAAAAAGAAGATACTTGAAACTAAAATATATACAGTTTGAAAATAGGAAAGAGAAAGGAGATTATTAGAGAGGGTCATGAGGGACAGATGTGGTTAACACAAATAAACAAAAACAATTTCTCTTCATTTATGAATATGTGACACTGTGATAGTTTGTATATGCTTGGACCAGGGAATGGCACTATTAGGAGGTGTGGCCTTGTTGGAGTAGCTGTGTCACTGTGGGTGTGGACTTTAATACCCTAGTCCTAGTTGCCTGGAAGTGAGTATTCTGCTAGCAACCTTCAGATGAAGATATAGAACTCTCAGCTCCTCCTGTACCGTGCCTGCCTGGATGCTGCCATGCTCCCACCTTGATGATGATGGACTGAACCTGTGAACCTGTAAGCCAGCCCCAATTAAATGTTGTCCTTTATAAGACTTGCCTTGGTCATGGTGTCTGTTTACAGGCAGAAGTTAATACCCGGGACTGAAGTATTGCTGTGATAGGTCTGACCATGCTTTTGTTTGGAAGAATGTGGATTTGGGGACTTTGGATTTGGAAAAAAGTGCAGAACTTGGCAGCTTTGGCCACTGGCTCTGGCGTTAGAGTCCAGAATAGAAGGGACTACTGGGACAATTGATGCTGGTTAGCTGGAACTAAGAAATTAGTGGTGATTAAGAAGAGACCAGCATCACTAAGGTGAAATCTTCTGAGAAGTGTTTTCTGAGAGCACAAAGAAGCTGTGTTCTAGGGATAGCTCAGGTTGTACCTCGTGCTGCAGCTGTACTTGTTCATGTGTCAGAATCACTCAGGTGGTACTGGCTTTGAAGGCATGAAGGGGTCATGAAGAGCAGCTAATGCTTAGCACTGTGAGAAGCCATGGAAGGCCATTGGTAAAGGTGTAGCCTCTGTTGCAGTTTGACTGCCCAGGCCTGAAGGAGTCTTGCGAAGGATTTGAATTGTGGCACTATGAAGAGAGCCTATGAGAGGCTATTGGTGAAGTCTACTTACAATGGAAGACCACAGTGTATTGGAGATGCCAGTACCATGGGATGATCACTAAGAACAGCAGCAACAGTGCAGTGGATCAACCTGAGCTTAGAGTGCTACAGAGAGCAGAGCTGGAAAAGCCCAGATCATGTGAGAATGCCAGACATTGAAACAAGAAGCTGTAACGTGGAAGTTGCCTTGGAGACCCCAAGATGTTTGAGATGCCAGAGTCGTGGGCGATCTGCCGAGAAAAGCTGTAAACAGGGAGTATAAACAGCCCCGGGGAAGGAAGTTTGTGGTAATCCACAAAGATGAAAAGGAGTTGGAGATCTGAAGACCACTTTGACATCAGACATGGAGATATAGAGTTTAGAGTTTGTTTAGATGGTTTCCTGTCTTGCTTTGGGGATTACAGTTAAGTGTTTGAATGAATCTCAAAAGAGACCTTGAACTTTGGACTTTTAACATTGTTGAGACTGCTATAGACTATGGGGACTCTGGAAACTGAACTAAATGTATTTTGCATTATGTTATGTTCAGGTATGACCCCCCATAGACTCCTATGTTTGAACAAGCCTATGGGGGCCAGGGAGTGGAATGTGATGGCTTGTATATGCTTGGGCCAGAGAATGGCACTATTAGGAGGTGTGGCCTTGTTGGAGTAGCTGTGTCACTGTGGATGTGGGCTTTAATACCCTAGTCCTTGTTGCCTGGAAGTGAGTATTCAGATGAAGATGTAGAACGCTCAGCCCCTCCTGCATCATGCCTGCCTGAATGCTGTCATGCTCCTGCCTTGATGATAATGGACTGAACCTCTAAACCTGTAAGCCAGCCCCAATTAAATATTGTCCTTTATAAGACTTGCCTTGGTCATGGTGTCTGTTTACAGCAGTAAAACCCTAAGACAGACACCAAAGTATATTTGTAGTAGGATTGTACAGTAACGGCCTTACTGAGAACTAAAAGTAAAAAAATCTCAAAGACAACGAGTATAACCAAAAAATAGTGCAAAATAAAATGAAAGGAAGACACAAGAGCATATGACCAACCCATACCATTTCATTAGTCAGCAAATTGAAAGTTGACTTTAAACCATAATGTGCTGGTTAATCTTTGTCCACTTGACACGAACTAGAGGAAACCTCAACTGGGGACTTATCTCCATTGGATTAGCTTATGGACACATTTGTGAAGCATTTTCTTGAATAATGAGTTCTGTGGAAATGGGTGGTACTGCACCTGAAAAGGTGACTCAATGTTGTATAAAAAAGCAAAGCAAGCCAGTGGGGTAGAATTATTCTGAGGTCTGTGTTAGTTTTTGTTTCTAGGTTCCTGTCTCAGCTTCCTTCTGTGATGGACTCTAAACTATAAGCTGAAGTAAATTCTTTGCTCCCCAGTTGATTTGGGATATGGTATTTATCATAGCAACTGAAACCAAACTAGAATGCATGGGATCTCCATATCATGTGGAAGAGGTATTAGATAGCAGCAATATTGAGATTAGCAGGAAGGTCTTGGAATGCGTGTTTTCATTAGATGACACAATGCTGAAGGTTATAAAGTTACTCATGGGAGAAATAATCCAAGATCATGACAGGGAATTAGAGAAGTCACTGAAGACAGGGAGGAGGGAAGCCAGGAGAGAGAGAGAGAGAGAGAGAGAGAGAGAGAGAGAGAGAGAGAGAGAGAGAGAGAGAGAGAGAGAGAGAAAGCAGGACACCCCGGGAGGCACCAGTGGCCCAAGCTACTCAAACCTCTGGGACACTGGGAAGACACATGTGCATTAGAGGGGAAGGAGAAAGAACATGTACTCACCCACCCTCTCCCTGCTCAAGTGCTCTGCCTAGAGACTTTGAATCTCCTTTTTAAACCAACCCTCTTGTCAGAGAAGGTCATCAGGAATGGGGTTTATAAGTGCATGGTCTATGACATCATCTTCCTGGACTAGGAGGAAGATAGAGAGGAAACAGAGTACAGAGTGGAGATACTAGAAATTACTGCTGTAATTCATTTGTTATTTATAGATGGGATAAGTAGAAGTTCAGAGATGGGGACATCCGAAACAAGAAAACTCAGTGTCTTTATATTTGCATAACTGCAATTTTACATTTATTTAACACATAAGAAAAATATCCATTTTTAAAAATATGGCAGACAACAAAGTATTCTGTTAGGATAAAAAGAGTTTACAAATGTCAGAGAAGACAGACTTGTTTCATGCTGTAAAGAGATACTAGGCTGGCAGCAGTAAGGACACTTGGAGGCTGGATTCATTATCACTTGGAAAGGGAGATTTGATTGGTATCTTGGGGTTCAGCTCACACAAGGTCTACATTGCAAGTGGAGGGTGATGAAGAACAGGAGAGGGAAGAACTGGATGATGGTGCTCAGCAGCAAGAACCACTAGAGCAAGCTGGGCGGCAGCAGGTGGTCCTGCAGCAGGTGGTCTGGCAACATGTGGGGCGGCAGCAGCTGGAGATGCAGCACTGGGGCCTGCAACAGCTGGACACACAGCAGCTGGGTCGGCAGCAGCTAGAAATGCAACAGGTGGGACGGCAGCAGCTGGATCCACAACAGCTAGAACTACCACAGTAGGGGCGGCAGCAGCTGGAGATGCAGCAAGAGGGTCTGCAGCAGCTGGACACACAGCAACTGGGGCGGCAGCAGGAAGGCCTGCAGCAGCTAGAAATGCAGCAGCTGGGGCGACAGCAGCTGGGGCGGCAGCAGCTGGGTCTGCAGCAGCTAGGACGGCAACAGGTGGGCTGGCAGCACACAGACTGGCAGCACTGGGGCCTGCAGCAGCTGGACACACAGCAGCTGGGCCTGCAGCAGCTGGACACACAGCAGCTGGGTCTGCAGCAGCTGGACACACAGCAGCTGGGTCTGCAGCAGGTGGTCTGGCAGCAGCTGGGCTGGCAGCAGCCTTGGCCACAGCCCTCCTCAGAGCAGACAGAGCCACAACAGGAGCTGACCATGGTGTCAGAGGTGGATGTTCTGGGTGGGTTTACAAGAAGGTGGGTTGGAAGGTTTGGAAGTGGGAGTCTCCCTGCCCACATCCCCTTTTATACCCCGCTGAGGGGCTGCTGTCCTCACATGCAGCATTCTTTCCTTGCTATTGTTTGCGTTAACAAACATGTGGTTATCAAATTAGGCAAGTTTCATTTCCTGGCTAAATTATCAAGGTAGATGGAAAACAGTTTCTTTTCCTGTGCTAAGAGTCACCATCAGCTCTTGGTGAACCATCTCCTAAGTGTCTTTCTTGCCTTAATTTCTCCCAACTGTCACATGACCCAGTGTGACCACTATATGATTCAGTCTCATGGTGGGTGGCTCTACTGTCCTTAGTAATCATGATGATTACTAAGGACCCAAAATTGTTTCTAATGATGTTGGAGGATAAAGATTCATCATTCCAACAACTCATTCACAGTGGATCAGGCAGTTCCTAAGGATTTGAATACCAAGACCATTGGCATGAACAAAGAAAGGTCTTCCTCCTCTGACTCCTACATTTTCTCCACCAATTTCCAAGTGGGAAACTGAATGTGGAAATGTTGATGTTTATCCACAACTCCCCTTTTGTCAGAAATCCTTTAATAGTCATTTATGGGATCTGTCTTTCCTGTGGGTCACAGACGTCAATTGTCTCACAAAGTTCAGGTTTCTCTGCTCTGGCCTGTGGGATATTTCTCTCAATTTTTGTCAAACTCTCCTTCTGGGTTAACAGAGGCTATACAATCATAGGCTGATCTTTCCAAGATTTACTTTTTAACATTTGATAACCATGTAGCACTATCACTTATGCTAATTTAAACCAAATGTTCCTCTGGGTTTCTGAGCTTGAGACTCTCCTGTTTCATGTTTCAAATGATGGATTAGACTCATTTCTTAATTTCATTTTGCACACACACACACATATACACACACATATGTGTCAGTTTTGTGATTATATATCTAATACTTACATAAGTGAAATATGTATGATATATATATGATATATGTATGCATATATCACATATGTAAATAAAATATTTATAGGTCTCTAGTGCAGAGCACAGTAAATGCTTAAAGGTCATGAGCAACCATCCAATTAGCTAGATGAATTATGTTTCAAAAATGAACAATGCTTCAGTCCCTCTGCTATCCTCTGTTAGTCCAGAAACAGAAAGATAGGGAGTAACAGTGTAATAACACCATTATGTTAAGAAACTTAATGGTTAGGACCATTTAATGGTCAGGACCCTTGCAATATTTTTATAACATTAATTTGCTCCGCCAACATTTAGCCTACAGGCTTTTTATCATATTCTCATATTTGCAGAACTTGAAAAGATGAAAGATTTAAATAAGTGTATGTCCTGGATGAGAGTTTCCCCTGGATTCCCACAGTAACAAGGACACCTCTGCTTCTATGTGACCATAGGAAGATTTCTTGGTTACTAGTGAAGTTATAGAACTCAGTCCCAACGGTTACATGTAGAACATAACTCCTGTACCTAAGACTGGGGGATCATTGTTGAAGAGAGAGTGGAAACACTGTTACAGCCAGGGCATCAGGGAACTTACTGTGAGATTGTGACTCCTAGCAATGTCAGATGCTCCACTCATAGAGTCTCATCAACATGGCTGAACATAAGTTGAACAACGGCAATGCCAATAGATACGCAAACATGGATGGAGAAAGCTCATGATGTCTCAACAATACACAAAGCAGTACAGGAAACTTAGGAATGATCCAACTGGGAGAAATTGAATACTTACACACACACACACACACACACACACACACACACACACACACACACACACGCATGGAGACATCCGCAGAGCATTACAAACTGTCAAATACTTTTAACTAGTCTGAATATCAGCAGTTTTTAGAAGTCCACAAGTGATCCCAGTGAACCCTTAGACTTGAAAATCTGCTAATAGACTCCTTGAGCTCTAACACTTGGCTGTGGATCTCTGCATCTCTTTCAGTCAGTTGCTGGATGGAACCCCCTGAGAGGACAGTTATGTTAAGTTCCTATCTGCAAGTAAGACAGAGTATCATTAATAGTGTCAGGAACTGGTTTTTGCCCATGGGGTGAAGTTAGACCAGTCACTGTTTGGCCACTTTGAGTTTGGGGAAGGACTGAGGGACCCAGAGGGAATAGGGACTCCAGAAGAACAGCAGAGTAAACTAACCTGGATCCTTGGGGGATCCCAGAGACTGAACCACCAAAACTAAGAGCGTACATGGGCTGGACCTGCTTGTATGGAGCACATGTGCAGCCTGGTCTTTGTGCAGATCCTCTAACAACTGGAGCTGGGGCTGTGTCCCTGACTTTGTTGCCTACCCGTGGATCCTGTTCCCCTAACTGGACTGCCCTGTCTGGCCTCGGTGGGAGAGGATATGCCTAGTCCTTCAGTTACTCGAAGCACACCAGGGTAGGATGGTGTGGGGAAAAAAAAGAAAGGAAAGGCGCGGGGCCTGGTGCACGCGAACGGGGCGGGGGGGGGGGGGAAGCAGCACGCGCCAGGCCGGGCGGTGGAGCGCAGGCCTCGCTCTTGGGCCAAGGTAGCATGCATATGCAGAGGACGCAGGCAAGATGCACACGTGCCTCAGCCTAACGGGGAGCGGGCGGTCACACTGACAGTCGGTGCCGCGCATGGCAAGCGGGGGCGCAGAGAAATGCCACACAGAAGGCATTCTGGTGTGGATCTCTCTGCGCATTACCTGTGCTCAGACTGTCCACGTGGCTAAATCCCAGAGTCTCAGACGGCGAGTACCAGGTAGTTCCGTGTGGCGAGTTTAATAAGAGGCGGCCCATAGCTTTGATGCTTTATTATTAAGAAAATAAAAAGAGAAAAGAGATAGAAAGATAAAGAAAGAGGAGAAAATAGATAAGAAAAGCCATGACCACGTCGTAAGGGAGAAGACAGAGAGATAGACAAAGAAGAGGGCCAGGGGAGAACAAGTGGGGGGGGAGAGAGAGAGAGAGAGAGAGAGAGAGAGAGAGAGAGAGAGAGAGAGAGAACGTGCTGAGGGGTGTTATTTATAGTGAATTGGGTGGTCAGGTAACCAGGAGGTGGGGAGAGTGTGGCTGCAGGCAGGTGACTGCCTAGGTGGAGTCAGGCTAGAACCTGGGGCATGGCCACACGTCTCATCAATGTCCCACAGGATGGTACCCAGAGAGGTCCTCCTCCTTCCTAGAGGAGAAGGGGAGGAGGCTGAGTGAAGCGAGGTCTGAGAGGAGGGGGCTGCAATTGGAATGAAAAGTGAATAAATTAATTAATGGGGAAAAAGAGTACCCAGGAAACTGCCCACTTCACCTGCATTTGTGCCACTTGTAATAGTCAACAGTTACTTTGAGAACAATGAAATAATGCTAAGTCTCTTTATGAACATAGGAAGATCTCACAGCCCCCAGGACAGACCCACACTAATGAGAATGGGTCAATATGGAGCCTGATGACGGGTTGCTTTAAAAGAAGAAACCACTAAACAGAAGAGACAGAACTATATAATTTTTTGCTAAAATTTACCTGGCATAAAATAAAATTAATAACTAGCATCAGGGCTAGATACACAAATTAGGTGACTGGTGTTAGGGTTCTGTCTAAGCTCCACCCCACGATTACCTGGCAAAAGCCAGGTATGCCCCTCCCCACAGTTACCTGGCAACAGCCAGGTAGGCCTAGCCCACTCACTATAAAAGGGACTGCTTGCCCCTCCTCTCTCTCTTGCTTCTCTAGCTACTTATCTCTCAGCCTCTCTCTGCCCTCTCTTGGGCTCTCCTCCCCTCCCCCCTCTCTCCACGGGGTCATGGCTGGCCTCTATTTCTTCACCCTCTACACTCTCTGCCTTTCTCTGCCTCCACTACCCCATTAACTCCCATCCTCTACCCTGAATAAACTCCACTCTATACCATGTCTGTGTGTGTCTGGTCCCTTGAGGGAAGGGATGCCTCGGCATGGGCCCTCTGGGGCACCCCCCTTTCCCACACCGCCAAATACCATATTCTCTAAACTTCCTTCTCTTTTTATGATCATAACAACTGGTATCTGGGCTATCTCTCTTCTTTTATACAAAGCTCAGTTTCCTAGACTCTGAGGTGGGAATTACAGGATCATATAACTTATATGGAGTTCACCGAGTATACAAACCACTCCTAAAGGCATACTCTGTACCCAGCAGTAGATGACTAACACAAAACAAACTCAGTGGCATTTTTGAAGGTTCCTTGTCTAAATATTTTGTGTAGGCAGTATTTTCATTTTGATTTCTTTCTTTATTTTTCCCCTTACAGGTCTTTTGCATGTATACTGTAGTTTCTGTTTTTATGGAATGTGTGTGTGTGTGTGTGTGTGTTTCTTATGCTTGTTCTGTGGTTATTTTTCTCCTTTTTTGGTACCATCCTATTCCAAATTTTCATTTTATCTTTTTTGTATTAATTTGTTAGATTCCTGCTTGTATTTTAATAAGAAAGAGAAAGAAAGGGTATGAACTTGGGTAGGTAGGAAGTTGAGGAGGATTTGGAAGGAATTGGGGGAGGGAAAATCATAAATCAGAATATATTTTATGAAAATATCTATTTTCAATTAAAACAGAAATTCCTCCTTCTCGTTTTGCTTTTAGTGACTTAATACTCTTTAAAAGTTTGAGTGCTGCCCTGTTAATCTGATTTCCTAAGAGTTTGTCTCTTAAAGTTTGAACACTTACATACAATATCCTGTAGCTCAAGACATTGATTTGCTTGCCTTCAATATTCCTCCCCTGATAGCTTAGATACAAACTTCCTTAAACACAACATTTATAGCCATTTCCCCCAACAGCTGAACATAGTTTTTAAAAATGCTAACAGCAGAATAGAAAACAAACACAAAACAAAATGTCTTTACACTCTAAATTACTTTGTCTATTCCTGATACTTTGTTCTCTCTTTCTCCTCTCTCTCTCTCTCTCTCTCTCTCTCTCTCTCTCTCTCTCTCTCTCTCTGTTTCTTCCCTTCTGCTCTTTTCTTTTCTCTCTTAAATTTTAGGATAGCTTTACAAACACCCAAGGAACATTTCATTTTAAGGAAATCCATATAATTGTAGGTGGGATTTGGTAATTTATTTGAAGGGGAAGATTTGGGCCTTTTATTTCTGAAATTTATTTACAGTTTTCTTTCTTATTGAATTGGTTGTAGGAGGCATCATATGCAGCCTCTAATTGCCCTCTAGAGGAGTGGTGACAGTAAAAGAACAGTACAACATAAGAGATGAGTATGTAGATCTATGGGATGTAATAGCAGATCCAGAAATAACCCACACCTTCTGAATTTTGATCAAGTTGCTATGAACAGATTTGGGGGGGGGCGGTGTCAGAAGCCATCGAGGAAAGGCTTTGGCAAACAAGTAAGTTTTCTGGAGAAAGCTCACTGTTCTCATGGCTGAGATGGGTGTGCTGTGGAGACAAAGTCCACAGAGACTTCATCCCAGGATTACTTCTTGCTGCTGATATGCCTTTCCTGCCGCTAGCTTAATGATTTTCTGAGTATTTACATACTGTGTTGGACAGATCTTCTGCAGAATCATTATGCAGATGTACTTTCATGTAGTAATGCTGTGTAGACAAATTGATGATTTCATAATTCCTAATAATAATTTCTTAGAACCCCTAAATTGATACAAGTAATTTCAAAGCCCTTGTAGAATAAAAACTGCAAATAGAGCTCTGTAAAACTTCAAGTGTCATGGACTAATTGCACTAGAAAAAGAAAACATGCTTAGAGTAAATCTAGGAAAACATTCCTTCTAGATTAGGAATGAGGCCATTATCTGGTAACTAAAGATCATAAAGTAGGAATGGGAAATTTATTGTAAGTGCAAAAATAGAAAATAAAAGGTGGACTAGTTTATCTATACAAGATTTCAAAATACTAAGACACAAGGCAGATGATTTGTCTCTTGACAAAACTGCTAACTTATGACATAAAAATTATTACTTTAAACTTATAATGAACTTATAAAGTCAGAAAACAGATAACGAATGTTTAGTTGGCTACTAGTCTTAATGTAAAGAATGTAAACAATTCTGCTATAACTCCTTAAACCTTATTGATCTATGACACAAAATATTGCCTTACACTTACTATGAACTTATTGAATGTAAAAATACTTTTAAAACCACGTGATCAGTTATCCTGAGAAAATATAAAAAGTAAGAACAACAATAAAGTGGTGGTATAACCTTTTTCTGCTTCACCCACTGTTGTGTGTGTGTGTGTGTGTGTGTGTGTGTGTGCGCGCGCGCATATACCTGACTTTTTTTCTTTTTTCTCTGTTTTACTAAGAGTTAATAAACTCTGGCCATCTTGCCCAGCCAGCAAGAGGTCAATGACTCAAAGAGAAAAGAAACTTTCATTAATCCCCTGCTGCTGTCAGCAGGAGTTAAATGCTAGAAGCCATCATGCTTTGGTTCTAGAATAGCAAGAAAGAGTGAAATTTCCAGAAGCCATGAGCTTTTGGGACCCCAACATAAAAGAGAGTTAAAGGTCAGAAGTCATCAGCATTTGGCCCACCTCCAATGCTCTGTCCCACATCAATACCTGACCCTGACCCAGCAGGCCCTCCAGGACTGAGGGTCCCTTTCACAACCTGTGTTAGGAAAACAGGAAGTTCACATGTAGACAACTGAAATTAATCCTCACCCTTCCCCCAGACAAATACTCACTCAAAATGGATAAAACGTTTAACTCAAAAGTTGAAAAGTAGAAACCAGAAGAGAAAAAATATAAAAACAAAATTTCAAAATGATGGGTCTCATCAAAAAATAAATTAAAGAATTCAGAGATAGTCTGGAAAAATAAAATTGGCTGGCACCTATTCATTGCCCAGAAAACTCAATATCCAGAATGTATATTAAAACTCAAATATTAAAGAACTGAAAAATAATATAATCAATAAATAGACAATATGTACAGGAGATTTGACAGTACAATGAAGCAAAAATCAAGACTTAATGCTGACCCCATGGAACTCTCTATATTATATTAGACTTCTGTGGGAGGGAAGGGCACTGGGGTTGGGAACATGGGTGTTTGGCTGCTTGTCTTTGGAGACCTGCCTCTATACAGGGAGTTGAGACAAGGAGATTATCAGGAGAGTGACCTCAGGAAGGATTGAGGTGAACTTAGGGAGTGACATAAGTCAACAGGACTGGTTATGAGCAGAACAGTTCCAGGAGCAGCTGGCCTCATGCCACTGAAGACCCAGGGAAAGCTGTGAGATGCACGATCCCTTGACTGAGTGAGTAAGGGCTTGTGCTCACCCAATCCCCTCACTGGGAGAACTCAGTGCCAAGGGTCTTCAATCTCCTACCTACTGAGGTCCATGCCTTTACTCTATGACAGCATCTTTCTGTAGAGGAGGAGCTGTGCCACAGGGACAGAGTTGGCACATCTGAGTTCATGTGCTGTCTTTGTACTTAGAAATCAGCTTCAGAACTTGAAAGATGAGGGAAATAATCTGAGAGGACAAATAACGAGACATGATATATATTTGTGTGCCTGAAAAATTCAGATTTATTTAATATATAAGAGAATGTTCATTTTTAGAAATATGGTAAAGAACAAATTTGTCCATGGAGATAAGATCAAACTTTACAGATTTAGGAGAAAATTTAAACCTGTGGTATTTTAGAGACAGATAATAAGCAGACAGGAGTAGGGAAAGTATATTTGGAGGCCAAAATCATTATGAGTTGGAATAGAGCCTTTGATTAGCATCTTGGGGTTCAGTTCACACATGGTTTACATCACAAATGGAGGGTGATGAACAATGGAGACTGTGGGTGACATGCTCAGCAGCAAGAACCACTAGAGCATGCGGGGCGGCAGCAGGTGGTCCTGCAGCAGGTGGTCTGGCAGCAAGTGGGGCGGCAGCAGCTGGAGATGCAGCACTGGGGTCTGCAGCAGCTGGACACACAGCAGCTGGGGCGGCAGCAGGAAGGCCTGCAGCAGCTAGAAATGCAACAGGTGGGACGGCAGCAGCTGGATCCACAACAGCTGGAACTACCACAGCAGGGGCGGCAGCAGCTGGAGATGCAGCAAGAGGGCCTGCAGCAGCTGGACACACAGCAGCTGGGGCGGCAGCAGGAAGGCCTGCAGCAGCTGGACACACAGCAGCTGGGGCGGCAGCAGGAAGGCCTGCAGCAGCTAGAAATGCAGCAGCTGGGGCGACAGCAGCTGGGGCGGCAGCAAGTAGGCTGGCAGCACACAGACTGGCAGCACTGGGGCCTGCAACAGCTGGATACACAGCAGCTGGGCCTGCAGCAGCTGGACACACAGCAGCTGGGCCTGCAGCAGCTGGACACACAGCAGCTGGGCCTGCAGCAGCTGGGCCTGCAGCAGCTGGGCCTGCAGCAGCTGGACACACAGCAGCTGGGCCTGCAGCAGGTGGGGCGGCAGCAGGTGGTCTGGCAGCAGCTGGGCTGGCAGCAGCCTTGGCCACAGCCCTCCTCAGAGCAGACAGAGCCACAACAGGAGCTGACCATGGTGTCAGAGGTGGAGGTTCTTGGGAGGTTTACAAGAAGGTGGGTTGGAAGGTTTGGAAGTGGGAGTCTCCCTGCCCACATCCCCTTTTATACCCCGCTGAGGGGCTGCTGTCCTCACATGCAGCATTCTTTCCTTGCTATTGTTTGTGTTAATAAACAGTTGACTCTCAAATTAGGATTTTTTTTCCTGGTTAAATTGTGATGGTAATTAGGGAGCCCAGTTTCTTTTCCTGGTGGTAAGGGTCATCATCAGCTCTCGCTGAACCATCCCCAAAGTGTCTTTCTTGCTTTAGTTTCTTCCAAACAATTGTCCCATGACATCATATTTCTAGTCACTATTTGATTCAGCTTCATATTAGGTGGGTCTACTGTCTATCCTTAGATAATCATTGGTGTTACAGGTCCATAGTTGTTTCTGCTGACCCAGGAGAATAAAACTTTGTTATACTGATGGCTCACTCATAATGAGTCAGATTGCCACAGAATGTTTGACCACAGAAACGCCAATGCTATGAGAACAGGGAGCCTGTTAAGCCGTATCTCCTATCCCATGTGGACCATGGTTCACTTTCTAGATTATTGTTCAATGAGAAGCACAGAACAATTTTAGGTAGAAAACTAACTGATGTTTTTTTTCTTTCAGAAACAAAACCATAACACTCAGTTTCAGCATCACTTAGGAGAAATGGGCTATAGCTCAGCTTAGCCTCAAATCCAGGCACCTTACTTCTGTCATGTGGGATTGTTTTCCTGTCTCTGGTAGCCTAGCCTTCTTACTTTGATAGCAACTCCAGATCCAGTTCTTTCTTTTCTAAGTTGTAACTTCAGTTAGATGATTAATTTAATGCCTCTTTTTCTGTTTGGCTCTGGATCTCCTGTGTGTGGAGGTCCTCACCCCTGTTTCCACACAAGTAAGTAAACTAGACTTCGTCCTTCAGGCATCCTATGAAAAAAATGGAAAAAGAATGACTAATTTTTAAAAGCAAACATCTATATGAAAGGCTACCAGCTATTATTTATTTATAGCCAGGATAAATTAATGACTTAAGGAGTGCAAAAATCCCACCCAAGTGGCCAGGTGATTAGGGTTTCTAAAAGAGAGGAATGATACCAGTATATTATTTATGGTCTGTGGGTATAGAAACAGGCAGAGACTTGCTATAGCTATGTGGTGACATCATTAAAGTCTTAATTAAGACCATTTAATGACCAAGCATATTGCATAAATTTTTATCATACTTGCTTAGCAAACATTTGATCTGTTTGTGTTTTCTTTGGCTTTTAGTTGTAAAGTAGATAGTATGTATAGTTTAAACAATGATAGGAGAGTTGCTGTTGTTGTTTTGATTCGCTGTTATTAGAGGGACCACAAATGAAACAAAGGTATTGGATGAAGACTGAGTTAACTGATAAAATAAAGTTTTATTTTTGTTTAAGAATATTAAGTAAGCCCTTTCCTTGTAGGTAAAATGACCATGGATTTTCACTGGAAATTAATGTATACAGACTCACAAATCTTCCACCAGCACAAGTCCTTCGTGGCTCAAGATTGAACCCCTCCAGGGTTGGGGACCATACTAGTAACAGTATCTGGCTCTTTTGTAGAAGGCATTTCATTCATTTGCTGTGTGCTTGGATTTGGTGTCCATAGTTAATGGACCTCTTCAGATTATCCCAGTGGGCAGGGAAATATGAGGTCCACATCACTAAATTGCCCATATAACATGTATCTGTGCTCATTTTAGTTGTGGACAGAAAACAAAACAAAATAAAAAATATGCTTTCATAGCAGTGATTTAACTAATAGCAAATTATGTATGTATGTACACACACACACACACACACATATCTTTGTATACATATGTATGTATGTGTATGTATATGTGTGTGTGTGTGTGTGTGTGTGTGTGTGTATGGACAGGCTATGTGGGCAGTTTAGTGGGGGAAGTGCAAGTCTAAGGGTTCACTGGATTCTCCTGTGAACTTCAAAAAGTTGCTGATACTCAGACAAGTTAGCAGGATATCGCTCAGGGCATGAGACTGAATTGGGCAGATTATAATGCTCTGTGGATGTCTTCCATGCAGCCAAACATAAGCAACACTGGTTAGAGACAATGGTTACATGTATACTAGCCCACAATGAGAATATTACTCTGCCTATTTAAGTGAGGAAAAGGCACACATTTTTTTTTTATTTTGTGATATGTCTTAGAGCCAAGTACCTTGTGTGCTGCTAGGCAAGTCTTGTACTAAAGAACTATATACTCAGCCCAAAAGACTTTATTTTTATTATTGTTATCATTACTATCATCATCATCATCTTATGTTTTGGAATTATAATACAATTACATCATTTTCTCTTTGTTTAATATATATATATATATATATATATATATATATATATATATATATATAAATTCTTGAATACATAAATAAAACCCGCTCAACCTGTGGAATGTTACTTTTATGTATGTCTTTCAGAGATGACAATATGTATTAGATGGCCAGTTGATGTGTTCTTCCATGGGAAAGATGATTCTCCCACTTAGATCATTCCTATGTTCACTACTGCTTTGTGTAGGGTTGAGAGAACATGAGCTTTCCCCCATCCATGTTCACATGACTATTGCTGGTGTCTTTATTCAACTCATGTTTAGGTAGCAATGTTGCTGAGACTCTATGGGTGGAGCTTCTGACACTCCTAGGAGTCACAATCTCATAGCAAACTCCTTGATGCTCTAGCTATAATAATCTTTCCACTTCCTCTTCAGCAATGATCCCCCAGCCTTAGGTATAGGATTATGTTCTACATGTACCAGTTGGGACTGGCTTCCATAATTCCACTAGTAACTAAGAAATCTTCCAGTGCATGGTCACGTGGAAGCAGAGGTGTCCTTGTTACTACAGTAATCCAGGGGAAACTCTCATCCAGGACATATACTTATTTAAATCTTTCATCTTTTCAAGCTCTACAAATATGAGAATAAGATAATAAGCCTGTAAATTAAATGTTGGCTGAGCAAATTAATATTATAAAAATATTGCAAAGGTCCTGGCCACTAAATGGTCCTAATTAAGAAACTTAATGGTATTATTACACTGTTACTCCCTATCTGTCTGTTTCTTGACCAAGACAATAGCAGAGGGACTGAAGCAGTGTTCATTTTTGAAACATCATTCATCTAGCTAATTGAATGGTTGCTCATGCCCTTTTAGCATTTGCTATGTCCTATAATAGATATTTGTAAATATTCTATTTAAAAACATTATTTATGCATACATATCAAATATTTACATATGTAAATATTTAAATATGTATGTAAATGTGTGAATATTTTATATGAGTGCATATATCACACATGAATTACACATATAGTACATATGTAAGTATGTGTAATATATAGTCACAAAACCTACACATGTGTGTATATACATATGTATATACATATATATGTATATACACATTAAAATGAACATTCAGAAGGGAAACATGAAACAGGAGAGTCTCCAGCTCAGATACATCAGAAAACAGGGCTATTGGGTTTAAATTAGCTGAAGTGGCAGTACTACCTGATTATCAGATATTGTTGCAAGATAAATCTTGAAAATGTTAGGATATGACCTCATATGCTCTATTAAGCCAGAAAGATAGTAGACAAAAATGGAGAGAAATAATCCCAGTGGCCAGAGCAGAGAAACCTGAATTTTGCAAGACACTTGAGGTCTGTGACCCACAGGAAAGACAGGTCCCATAAATGACTATTAGAGGATTTCTGACAAAAGGGGAGTTGTGGATAAACATCAACATTTCCACATTCAGTTTCCCACTTGGAAATTGGTGGAGAAAATGTAGGAGTCAGAGGAGGAAGACCTTTCTTTGTTCCTGCCAATGGTCTTGGTATTCAAATCCTTAGGAACTGCCTGATCCACTGTGAATGAGTTGTTGGAATGATGAATCTTTATCCTCCAACATCATTAGAAACAATTTTGGGTCCTTAGTAATCATGATGATCTAAGGGCAGACAGTAGAGCCACCCACCATGAGACTGAATCATATAGTGGTCACACTGGGTCATGTGACAGTTGGGAGAAATTAAGGCAAGAAAGACACTTAGGAGATGGTTCACCAAGAGCTGATGGTGACTCTTAGCCCAGGAAAAGAAACTGTTTTCCATCTACCTTGATAATTTAGCCAGGAAATGAAACTTGCCTAATTTGATAACCACATGTTTATTAACACAAACAATAACAAGGAAAGAATGCTGCATGTGAGGACAGCAGCCCCTCAGCGGGGTATAAAAGGGGATGTGGGCAGGGAGACTCCCACTTCCAAACCTTCCAACCCACCTTCTTGTAAACCCACCCAGAACCTCCACTTCTGACACCATGGTCAGCTCCTGTTGTGGCTCTGTCTGCTCTGAGGAGGGCTGTGGCCAAGGCTGCTGCCAGCCCAGCTGCTGCAGGCCCACCTGCTGCCGCCCCAGCTGCTGCATTTCTAGCTGCTGCAGGCCTTCTTGCTGCCGCCCAAGCTGCTATATTTCTAGCTGCTGCAGGCCTTCTTGCTGCCGCCCCAGCTGCTGCATTTCTAGCTGCTGCAGGCCTTCTTGCTGCCGCCCCAGCTGCTGCATTTCTAGCTGCTGCAGGCCTTCTTGCTGCCGCCCCAGCTGCTGCATTTCTAGCTGCTGCAGGCCTTCTTGCTGCCGCCCAAGCTGCTGTGTGTCCAGCTGCTGCAGACCCCAGTGCTGCCAATCTGTGTGCTGCCAGCCCACCTGCTGCCGCCCCAGCTGCTGCCACCCCTGCTCTAGTAGTTCTAGCTGTTGTGGATCCAGCTGCTGCCGTCCCACCTGTTGCATTTCTAGCTGCTGCCGCCCCAGCTGCTGTGTGTCCAGCTGCTGCAGGCCCCAGTGCTGCATCTCCAGCTGCTGTCGCCCCGTCTGTTGCCAGACCACCTGCTGCAGGACCACCTGCTGCCGCCCGGCATGCTCTAGTGGTTCTTGCTGCTGAGCACATCACCCACAGTCTCCAGTTCTTCATCCCCCAGCATTCCTGATGCAGACCATGTGTGAATGCAAGCCCACGAGGCCAGTCAAAGCCTCTCTCCTAACATACTGATTTTTACCCTTCTAACTACATTGTCCCTGTGTCTTTGTCAATGAACAAGATGAATGTTTGTTTTGGGTTTTTTTTTTGTGAAATCTGTAAGCAGATCTCATCCCCGTACTTTGCTTCCTTGCCCATTTTCAAAAACAGATACTCCCCCCCACCATATCTTAAATAAATCATAGTTTTACAAGCATACAAGAATGCATATGTCTCATTCTACTTGTTTGGCTCATCTCTAACAATGCTGAGAGCACTGCAAATGACTTCAGGTGTGTCTGCTCGGTTCCCTCTGTGTTCATCTTCCTACATAGGAAGATCTCATATGGCAATCACACACATCTCCCTGACCACCGCTAGTGGAAGCGTGGTCTGTAGGAAGGATAGTGAAGCCACTGAGCCCAGAGCTCAGACAGTGAGATAGAGCTGTGATCACATCCTCTCCCACACTCCCTCCCAAGAAGAAGGGTGTCACGGTGACTGCCCTGAGTCCGGGGTGTCATGGGAGCTACTTCTCTCCTACGCTGTTCTGCGCATTGTGTTCCCCAATGGCTTTCTCTTTGCCTGGTATGATCTTTCACATTTAAATACCCAAGTAGCTTCTTCAGGTCCACCTCTGCTCTCCACCACATCTGAGATAACCTCGAGGCTCAAGCAACTCAAGGATCCCTTATCCCTATCCGTATGTCACCCAGCACCCACACTGAGACAACACAATGGGTGTATAATGTTGAGGCCTAATCCCAGGATTGCTGCTTACGGCTTTGATCTGTTTCATGACCCTGTAGATGTAGTCCTATATTTGTACAGTTGTGCTATACTAGCCATCTTCAGTTCTTTTGTTGATTTTTAAAAAAAACCAGCCAGAATTTTTCACTTAGTATTTAATAATTTAAAAGCATAGTGGGTCTCATTATGACACTTTCATATGTACAGAAAGCGATCCTACCTCAGGTGTGCTGACTTATCCTTCCCTGACAGCCATCCCCTCCCTGCCCTCCTGATGACCCTAACCTTTTCCAGCTCAGTTCTCCTACTTTCTCAGTCCTTTTGGGGTAAATCTCACATATATGAGACAACATCCCACTATTCTCTTCCTGAGGCTCATTTATTTTGTGTAACATGGTGTGCTATGCTTTTATTTCTGCGAGTGGCAGGATTGAATTTTTCCTGCTGGGTGAATAATTCTCCACTATGTGCATCTGCTGATTCACACTGGGCTTATTTTAGGACTTGACTATAGTAAGTAGCTCCCCATAAACACGGGTGCCCTGGCATCTCAAGTGTATGTTGCCTTCAGTGCCCTTCTGTGCACACCCAGGAGTAGCATAGTTAGATCTTCTTGGAGTTCTACTGGCTTTTGAGAAAACCTAACTGATTTCCACTGGGATCAGTACTCACACCGGCAGGGTATAAGGGTCCTACGCATTTGCATCCATCCTATTACTTCTTTTTGTTCTCACGATGATAGATAATATGACTAGGGTGTGGTGGAATTTCAATATAGTATGATTTACATTCCCCTGATGGTTTAAAATATTCAGCCGTCTTCTATGTATTTAGTGGTCCTCTATGCTTTTTCTCTTTGAAAGCATCTATTTGTAAAATTGATCCATTTGTTGCTTGGATCTTTTGGTGTTTACATTTTTAGGTCTTGGGACTGGAGTGATGGCTCAATGGTAAAATGTAGAGGCTGTTCTTCCAGTGGACCTGGGTTTGACTCACACCCACATGGCAGCTCACAACTGTCTATAACTCCAGGGGATCCAATAACCTCATATATATATATATATATATATATATATATATATATATATATATGGTATATATATGAGGTATATATATGATATATATATATATATATAAGGTATATATATATATATGAGGTATATATATGAGGTATATATATATGAGGTATATATATGAGGTATATATATATATGAGGTATATATATATATACACACACACACACATACGAGTGTTGGTGGTATGCAAGACTTGGTCTTACAAAAGAGTTGGGTTGCTTTCTATAATAACATATACCTATTTTGACTTTAAGCTACTCTGAGGCCAGAAGCTACAGGCCTCTGGATCTACTGAAACTTGTTGCTAACAGCAGGGTGATTAGGTAAAGGATTTGTTGCTATTTCTCCCTTCTCTGGCCAAGCAGCCAGATACCCTTCACTGATCTGGCTGGTTAATTTGTAAACCAGAGAGAAAGGAAAGGAAAAGAATTAAGATGTGTTATAAAGGCAAATGTGCACAGACACATATATATTCAGACATACATTTACATTTTCATTCATATTTTCATTTATACATGAACAAATTCATGTTTTTGTTGGACTCACTCACCTGTCTTATACACTCCACAATTATTTAAGCATACTTACATACATATACATATACCTACACATGTATGTACAGACAAACATATATTTGGATGAATAGATGGATGGATGGATGGATGGATGGATGGATGGATGGATGGATGAATGGATGGATAGGTGGATGGATGGGTGGATGGTTGGATAGAACAGAGCTCCCCAAGCCAAACCATTCAACCAACAACTTTATTTCTTTTCTCTGGCCTTTTCATACCTATTAAACAAAAAGTTCTTTTGAAAATTCCCTCAGAGATAAAATGTTACATAAAATAGGAGGTACAGAAGGTTGTTGATATTAAGTTCAAAGCAGTGTTTTATTTTAATATGTTCATTATAAGTTTGAAGCAACAGCTTTTTACATGACCTTGCCTTATAGTAGTGCACACCTGTGACTTTATCCTTGGACCTAAATGTTTTCCCTTGAACACAAATTTGTCCCAAGTCTATTTCTCTTTACAGTGTAATTATGAAAGCTCATTATATTCCTTATTATGCAGTTTTTACGTACTATATAAGGAGTGTGCACATTCTATTCTTGATTTTAACTTGGTTACGTCTTTCTAGCAAAGTACCTAAGACTACTTCTTAACACTTTCTCCCTAAAATTATTTTAATCAAATCAAGAATTTTATAGAATCATTAATTCATCTAAATAGGATTAATTCATGGAAGTTCATCTTTATGTTGATCTGCAGGAAATCTGATCATTAGGGTGGGCTACTGCCCAGGGATTATTATATTAATTTAATAATGACAGAAAAGGCATATCAGCTTCTAAAAGCAATCCTGAGATCAAGTTTCTTTGGAGCCTTGCCATTGAGATCACTCATTGCAGACCTTGCGAAAATACAACCTTCAGAAAGGCCACCTGCTAGCCTTAGCCTGTCCTAGATGGATATATATATAATCAAGATACATATATATGTATGTATTCCAGAGATTAGAAAAATAAATCAAGAGTAGAGTATAGAATAATATATAACAATTATATAAGAATATATATATATATATATATATATATATATATATATATATATATATATATATATATTCCAGAGATTAGAGAAATAAATCAAGAGTAGAGTATAGAATAAGGGTCATATTCTTCCAATCTCATAATGCATATCAACATATTTCCTTATTCATTTATTATTAAACTCTCTTTTTTTTTTTTTATTTTTTTTTTTTTTAAGATTTATTTATTTTACGTAAGGACACTGTAGCTGTCTTCAGACAGCACCAGAAGAGGGTGTCAGATCACTTTACAGATGGTTGTGAGCCACCATGTGGGTGCTGGGATTTGAACTCAGGACCTCTGGAAGAGCAGTCAGGTACTCTTACCCACTGAGCCATCTCTCCAGCCCTATTAAACTCTCTTAAAACATAAATTTTCATGTAGGTTTAGTTACATATACTTGTGAAAACCCAGAGCCTATATTTAGGGTCATTCCAATTTTGACTGCCTATTTTGAATTATGAGCAACTCTAAAATAATCTCTTAATAGTCCCCATACAGCCCCATGAGTTACAGTGCTCCACACTATCCCACATTAACTCTGATAGTTACATGGCTCACCTGGGCTGTCTGTGATTTTATCCCTTTCTTCCTGAAGAACTATAGTCTACTGTGATATTTGCTGTCAAAGCTTGAGCTCTGGTGACTTGACTCTGCTATGTTTCTCTGTGGTGGTCTTCACCCCACTGCCAGCTTTTTCCATACCACCTTAGTTAACAGAGTCTCCATGCCACCAAGGAAACAGTTTGGTGAAAAGTCTTTGGAGCTTACAAATACATCTATTCCACCATGTCTGATTCTCTGTAGAGTTTGATTTCTTTCTTTCCTTTCTATGAGTTGAATGGGACCAGATAAATATGGATTAGTAATCTACATCTCTTCTATTTCCTTAAAATGTAGCAACAAACCACCATGCATTCATTATCTCACAATTTCTGTACATCATCAACCAGGTGCAGGCAGGCTTCCTAGTGTGTTCCAAGGCTTCACAGAAGGTGTCAGTTGGCATTGGGGTCACATGTGAGGAGACCACCTGAAAGGATCTGGTTCCATGATCACGTATGTCATCACTTATGCTGTGGCTGACAGTGTTTAGTCTCTCAGAGCAGCTGAAGCAAGAGACTCAGTCCTTGCCAGGTGCTGAACCAGGCTGGTGTATGGTGGTTTTGTTTGTTTGTTTGTTTTGGCACAGGATTCTCTCCTGTGTATGAGCTCATGGAAAGCCAATGATAGAGGAAAACCTGGAGGACAGATCTAGTTACCAATGGGAGAGGCTTAATCTCTTGTCAATTCATCAGTGAATGTTGCCATTTGCTGTTGATTAGAAGCAAGTGGCTTGAGGACAAAGCATTACATGCATCTTGAAATACTAGAAAAGTGATAGCAGTTGGCAGCCAATTTCAAGGTTGCCTGCTCAAGTTAGTATAAGATGTTATAGCTTTAAAAATTATCTTTGTATAATATCCACAAACTTACTGTGTTTGTTGTATAGGTGGGGAGTTGGGGGGAATCGGGGAGGAGTTGGGGGAGGGGAAACCATAATCAAAATATATTAGATGAAAAAAAATTAAAACAAAATTCCTGCTTCAGGTGCAGCTTTTATTGACTCTTAACAGAATATCCTTTAGAAGTCTGAGTGCTACCCTCTTAATCTGATTTTTTACAGCTTGTCAATGAAAATTAGTAAACACTTACATACCACATCCTGTAGCCCAAAACATTGATTTGCTTCCTTTCAGTATTCCTCCTCTGACAGCTTAGAAACAAATGTCGTTAAACACAGAATTTGTAGCCATTTCCCCCCAACAGCTGGTCATAGAAAAGAAAATGCTGACAGCAGAACAGAAAACCAAAAACCAAACCAAACCAAAATAAAACAAGCAAAACACAAAACAACAACAACAATAACAACAGCAACAAAGTATTTTTGCACTCATGACAGCTTTGTCTATTCCTGAGAGTTTGTGCTCTTTCTTTCTACCTTTTTGTTTAAATACAACCACCCAAGGAGCAGTTAGTTCACTGACTTATAAGGAAATCCATAGAATTGTAGGTGGGATTTGGTATTTTATTTGGAAGGGACAATTTGAAGGTTTTTTGGTAATGGAAACAATTTACTGATTCCTTTCTTATTGAGTTAGTTGTCGGCAGCAGCACACACAGCTTCTAATTGGCCTGGAGAGGCATGGTAATCATAACAGACAGTGCAACACAGGACGGAAGAGTCCCTTAAGCAACTTAGAAAACAGAATATTCACTTGTAGAAGACTGAAACGGGTGCCTTGCCTTTTCCCCTAGACAAACGCTCAGTCCAAATGGATGAAATGTTTTAACTCAGAATTTGAAGAGTTGAAACCACACGAGAAAAATATAAGAAAACTTCAAGATGATGGTAAGAGTTGAAAAATTGGGTCTCCTCACAAAAGAAACAACAAAATAAAGAGATAGACTGGAAAAAGAAAGAATCTTTAGTTGTTCTTTATTGCCCAGAAAAATCAATATCCAGAATATGCACGTTAAAACTCAAATATTAAAGAGTTGAAAAATAATATAATCAATGAATAGGTAATATGTTCATAAAATTCCAGTTCAGTGAAGCAAAAATCAAGACTTGATGCTGACCCCATGGAACTCTCTATATTATATTAGACTTCTGTGGGAGGGAAGGGCACTGGGGTTGGGAACATGGGTGTTTGGCTGCTTGTCTTTGGAGACCTGCCTCTATACAGGGAGTTGAGACAAGGAGATTATCAGGAGAGTGACCTCAGGAAGGATTGAGGTGAACTTAGGGAGTGACATAAGTCAACAGGACTGGTTATGAGCAGAACAGTTCCAGGAGCAGCTGGCCTCATGCCACTGAAGACCCAGGGAAAGCTGTGAGATGCACGATCCCTTGACTGAGTGAGTAAGGGCTTGTGCTCACCCAATCCCCTCACTGGGAGAACTCAGTGCCAAGGGTCTTCAATCTCCTACCTACTGAGGTCCATGCCTTTACTCTATGACAGCATCTTTCTGTAGAGGAGGAGCTGTGCCACAGGGACAGAGTTGGCACATCTGAGTTCATGTGCTGTCTTTGTACTTAGAAATCAGCTTCAGAACTTGAAAGATGAGGGAAATAATCTGAGAGGACAAATAGCGAGACATGATACATATTTGTGTGCCTGAAAAATTCAGATTTATTATTCATATTTAGGAATATGGTAAAGAACAAATTTGTCCATAGAGACTAGGTCAAACTTTTCAGATTTAGGCAAAAATCTAAACTTGTGGAGTTTTAGAGACAGATAATAAACAGACGGGAGTAGGGACAGTATATTTGGAGGCCAAATTCATTATGAGTTGGCATAGACCCTTTGATTAGCATCGTGGGGTTCAGTTCACACATGGTCTACATCACAAATGGAGGGTGATGAACAATGGAGACTGTGGGTGAAGGTGCTCAGCAGCAAGAACCACTAGAGCATGCGGGGCGGCAGTAGGTGGTCCTGCAGCAGGTGGTCTGGCAACAGCTAGGCCTGCAGCAGCTAGAAATGCAGCAGCTAGGACGGCAGCAAGTGGGCTGGCAGCACACAGACTGGCAGCACTGGGGCTTGCAGCAGCTGGACACACAGCAGCTGGGGCGGCAGCAGCTGGACACACAGCAGCTGGGCCTGCAGCAGCTGGGGCGGCAGCAGCTGGATCCACAACAGCTGGAACTACCACAGCAGGGGTGGCAGCAAGAAGGCCTGCAGCAGCTAGAAATGCAACAGGTGGGGCGACAGCAGCTGGAGATGCAGCAGGTGGGGCGGCAGCAGGTGGGCTGGCAGCACACAGACTGGCAGCACTGGGGCCTGCAGCAGCTGGACACACAGCAGCTGGGCCTGCAGCAGCTGGACACACAGCAGCTGGGTCTGCAGCAGCTGGGCCTGCAGCAGGTGGTCTGGCAGCAGCTGGGCTGGCAGCAGCCTTGGCCACAGCCCTCCTCAGAGCAGACAGAGCCACAACAGGAGCTGACCATGGTGTCAGAGGTGGAGATTCTTGATAGGTTTACAAGAAGGTGGGTTGGAAGGTTTGGAAGTGGGAGTCTCCCTGCCCCCATCCCCTTTTATACCCTGCTGAGGGGCTGCTGTCCTCACATGCAGCATTCTTTCCTTGTTATTGTTTGTGTTAATAAATAGGTGATTATCACATTAGGCAAGCTTCTTTTCCTGGCTAATGTAAACGAGTTTCCTTTTCCTAGTGTGTTAGGTTTGTGAGCTCTTGATCTGCTCAGTGTTTCATGCTACATGGCACAACTGTCCACTCTTAGGTAATTATGATTCCTACAGATCTTGTCTTGTGACTGAGGAGGATGAAGCTGCATTAATTTGATGGCTCATCATAATGACTTAGGTGGGTCAAGGTTAGACCTCAGATACCTCCCCATATACACTATGATCCAGTTTCCAGATTTTATTTTTAAACTGGAAATATAATAACCTCAAGATAGTAAGCTAGATAGTAAAATGTTAAGCAGACTTTCCTTCTTTCTTCCTTTCTTTCTTCCTTTCCTTCTTTCTTTCTCTCTTTCTTCTTCTTCTCTTCTTCTTCTTCTTCTTCTTCTTCTTCTTCTTCTTCTTCTTCTTCTTCTTCTTCTTCTTCTTCTTCTTCTTCTTCTTCTTCTTCTTCCTCTTCTTCTTCTTCTTCTTCTTCTTCTTCTTCTTCTTCTTCTTCTTCTTCTTCTTCTTCTTCTTCTTCTTCTTCTTCTTCTTCTTCTTCTTCTTCTTTGTTTTTGCCAAAAGAATTGGCCTGTAGAGCAGAGTTAGACCACAAAATGAATGCCCCTAAGTTGTGCCCTTTGGCCTTATTCTTTTGTCATCTGTCTTCTGTCTTTAACATATCTTGCCAACCATATCATCTCTGTTTCAAAACGTCAGAACTCCTATTAGACAACATGTTATTGTCTCTTGCGGTAGCTCAATGGTTGCAACCTTTGTGTAGTGACCCCTTTGGAGGTTGCCTTTCACAGGGGTTGCCTAAGACTATAAGAAAACACAGATATTTATGTTACTATTCATAACAGTAGAAAAATTACAATTATGAAGTAGCAACGAAAATAACTATGGTTGAGGCTCATCACAACATGCAGAAGTGTATTGAAGAATCACTGCATTAGAAGGTTGGGAACCAGTGGTCTAGCTTGCCCCCAGCCTTCCTGTGTTTGTTGAGGCCCTGGGTCTTATAGACACACAGGACTTCCCTGCTCCATGTTTTAAGTGATGGACTGGACTGCTCCCATAACGTTTTCCTTTAAGAATGATGTAACAAGAAATTGATTGGTGTTTAGATGAGAAGATGTTAGCTTGCATCTGCTCATACTGTGGTCAGAATAGAGACTTCAAGGGTTCAAAATCCCCATCCCTCTGGCTAGGTGATTAGAGTTTCTGATAAGGAGATACTCTGCCTCCTCTTGTTGCCTTAGAATGAAGAAACAGAGACTAGCTAGTAATAATGTCATCATTGGGATCATTTAAAGACCAATCTCACCGCAAGACTTTCATCTCGTTGGTTTGCTAAACAAACTCTTGTCATGCTTTCACTTTTTTTTTTTTGCTGTGCTAAAGAAAGTGAAAGATTTAAGCCTTTATGTGTCCATAGTAGTAAAATGCTTTTTCAATTTGCTGCATCACAGCAACCAAGTAAAAAAAATAAAGACACAATTGGTTCTTAGAGGAGAGGTTTCTCTGTAGATTCAGAGAAATTAAGGAATCTTCTTGCTCAGTTGTTGAACACTTGTCTAGCATGTGTAAGGGCCTGTAGTCAAGCCCAACACTGAAAACTACATTTGAGAATAAATTCAAGAATACTCTCAACAACTAAAATAGTGGAATACATTCTCCTTTAAATCTATAAACAATAACAGCTACTAAACTAGTTGGACACATGATTGAATCATTTGGGAAGTGTCAAATATTGCCTTTGCCAAACTCTTTCCCAAGATAGTTGCTCACTTGATAGGTCTGTAGTAGACCCTGTGTATCAAAAGTTTATAAAATTCTTCAGTTGATTCCAGTGCCCACCAAAGCTTGAAATCCCTCTCCTTAAATCTTCCACATCACATAGCTGTTTCTGTTCAGAAGAGAGCTTGCAAAATCAGTTACATTTCACTCAGTGGCATCTGAACCACAGAGGGAATCTCCCTGAATTAGAAGCACTGAGCTCTAAGCATTGCAGACTAACAGACTCACAACACTGACAGTGGAACTAAAGCCCAAGGAGACGTTGTTACAGATGGCACCCTGGGTTATTAGAGAGGAAGCCCTACATGGGCAGACATAACTGTATGTGTCCCTCACTAATCCTTGCTCTGGTAGTCTAGCAAATGGAATGGATGATTGATGGCACTGTAATGCACCAGAACTGTGTAATGTCAACCAGGGCTGGACTTGTATTATGTGGGTGGGGTTTAATGTCTTGGGTAATTTCTCTCCCTTTAAACTTTTTCTCATCTTTGTAGAATATCCTAATGAAAGAAGTCAGCTATTATCACATCAGTGCAGTTAGAATGGACTGAAAACAACTGTATTTGGCATCTAGGAGCTAGATGGTATCTTTCTAAAACTTGGCACAGGCTGAGATTATATCTTGTCAAGTATCATGTTAGTATATACAATTATTTTTTCCACAAATTCTTGGTATGAATCTTGTCCGTAGCTAAAATGGATAATTAGGTGAGTAACAGTCTTATTTATAACCTCATGATTCATACATAGAATACAATAAGTTTGTCTAGTGGAAAGTCACATATTTCCAATACAATCAACTATCTTGTAATTAAAAATGAAGCTCCATTAAGTACTAATAAATATATATTGAATGAATGAACATGTAATGAATGAATTAATCTATTAAATTAATATATTAAATATATAATCTCTATATATTAAACAGTATTATCAGTCTTGAGAGTGATAGGTGTATTAGTAATAATGGAAATACCCTCAACCATTGATTGATTCCTCTTTGCTCTTAAAATATTTTCATTGCTTAATCTAATCTTGCTGTTTAAACCTAGCTAAAGATTTCAGTTCATCTGTTTGAAAATAATCTTTATTAATATAAAAACATGTATATACTTGAAATGTATGTGTTCATTTGCACAATAGCTCTTAAGGAAGTGTAACCTAAGGCCAAGTCAAAGGAGACATTCACCTCCAAAAATGGCAGTATACGTCTTGACCACATCCTTAACTACTAAACCCCGAGGAATCACTGCCTCACTGCCTCAGGACACTTGTTTGTCTTTGTTTTTGCCCCCTTCTTTCCTTTCTTCCTTCCTTCCTTCCTTCCTTTCTTCCTTCCTTCCTTCCTCCCTTCCTTCCGTCCTTCCTTCCTTTCATTCTTTCTGGGGGGGGGGATTGTTATTGGATTTTTTTTTTTACTTTTTCTCTCATACAATACATCCCAACCACATCCTCCCCTCCCTCTACCCCCCCAGTGACTCCACCTCTTCTCTTCTCCTGCAGATTCACTCTTCCTCAGTTTCCCTTCAGAAAAGAGCATGCCTCCCAGGGATATCAACCTATCATGGCACAACACAATACAGTAAGACTGGGAACAAACTACCTTGTGTCAAGGCTTAATGAGGCAAAAGGAGTAAGAGAAAAAGGGTCCTAAAACAGTCAAAAGAATCAGAGACAGCCCCACTGCCATTGTGAGTCCCACAAAACCCCCAAGCTAAATAATCACAACATATATGCAGAGGACCTAGCACAGATCCATGAAGGCCCCATGATTGCTCTGTCAGTCTCTTTGAGCCTCTAAGAGCCCTGCTTAGTTGATTCTATGGGCCATGTTCTCCTGGAGTCTCTGATCCCTCTGGCTCCTACAATCCTTGTGCCCTCTCTTCCTCAGGGTTGCCTGAACTCTGCCAACATTTGGCTGTGGGTCTCTGAGCCCTCTAACAGATATCTATAAGCAGAGTAGTTTAGTTTTACAGAAACTTTGTGAATATTGCATAGAATATCACTATTACTACTTTCCCCCTTTTGCTTGATTTTATATTCTACCTGGGGGCAGAGTACCCCTGATGTGACCCTCAGTTCTCTCTACCTGCTCTTTCACAGGATGGGGGTGACTCCCATTTGTGAGCCATTTACTTCTACCCAACAACACATGGCAACAATTAAGAAGGAAGTGAGAAGACTTGTGATTTTCTTCTTGGTGACCAACTCTTCGCATATTCTCCCTGTCGATAGCTTTGAGAAATCTAGCTGCTGTGTAGGAGACAAGAGGCTCTCACACCAATGCTCTCAAGGAAGTGAACATGCTCAGTGACCTCAGAAGTGATCGTGGAGCTGGACCCTTCCAGGTTGGCTATAACAAGACCCCAGTGCCAGATGACACCTTTGCTGAAGCTGTGTGATACACAAGGACACAGACAATGCAGACTGACCATTCCATTCTGTTCCACAGGAACAGATGACAACACATGCTTTAATTTATAAAATACCAATACTTTTTATATTTATAAAATTAAATTTATAAAATAAATATGGTGCTTTAGCTGCTACATGTTCAGAGGATATAGCCTAACTACTAATTATTACTCTAGATTCATTTGGTCTCTCATCACCCGTAAAGGGGGAACAAAGAATCCAAAGGTGCAGAAAAGTAGCTATGCTAGAATAGTCCTTGTCATGAGGTCTAAAAACCCAGTGGGATGACTGTTCCCTGTGTGACCCAATAAACTCTCAGCTTACCAAGACATTAAAGGGCAATTAAGGATTATTTCAGCAAGAAAATATAAGAAGACACAACGGCGTTTTGCTTATGTACCTTTAAACATTTAATTTATTATTAGGAAGTTGTTTTTATTTATAAAAAATATACAGCACAGAACAAATTATTACAGGAGTTTAAAAAGCTCAAATCTGTGTTCATTTTAAACAGATACTGAGCAAGCTGGAGTGTGGCAATATATTTGTTTTCCAAATCAATCTCAGTTGTATCAGAGGCTTTACAATGGGCCTCTTGGGACGCAGCACACACATGGTCTACATCAGGAGCTATGTGTGATGAAGAACAGGGAAATGGGTGAAGGTGCTCAGCAGCAAGAACCACTAGAGCATGCTGGGCGGCAGCAGGTGGTCCTGCAGCAGGTGGTCTGACAACAGACGGGGCGACAACAGCTGGAGATGCAGCACTGGGGTCTGCAACAGCTGGACACACAGCAGCTGGGGCGGCAGCAGCTGGACACACAGCAGCTGGGTCTGCAGCAGCTGGGGCGGCAGCAGCTGGGCTGGCAGCACACAGACTGGCAGCACTGGGGCCTGCAGCAGCTGGACACACAGCAGCTGGGCCTGCAGCAGCTGGACACACAGCAGCTGGGCCTGCAGCAGCTGGACACACAGCAGCTGGGCCTGCAGCAGCTGGACACAGAGCAGCTGGGCCTGCAGCAGGTGGTCTGGCAACAGCTGGGGCAGCAGCAGCTAGAAATGCAGCAGCTGGGTCTGCAGCAGCTGGATCCACAACAGCTGGAACTACCCCAGCAGGGGTGGCAACAGCTGGGGCGGCAGCAGCTAGGCTGGCAACACACAGATTGGCAGCACTGGGGCCTGCAGCAGCTGGACACACAACAGCTGGGCCTGCAGCAGCTGGACACACAACAGCTGGGCCTGCAGCAGCTGGAAACACAGCAGATGGGCCTGCAGCAGCTGGAAACACAACAGCTGGGCCTGCAGCAGCTGGACACACAGCAGCTGGGTCTGCAGCAGCTGGACACACAGCAGCTGGGTCTGCAGCAGCTGGGCCTGCAGCAGGTGGTCTGGCAGCAGCTGGGCTGGCAGCAGCCTTGGCCACAGCCCTCCTCAGAGCAGACAGAGCCACAACAGGAGCTGACCATGGTGTCAGAGGTGGAGATTCTGGCTGGGTTTACAAGAAGGTGGGTTGGAAGGTTTGGAAGTGGGAGTCTCCCTGCCCACATCCCCTTTTATACCCTGCTGAGGGGCTGCTGTCCTCACATGCAGCATTCTTTCCTTGTTATTGTTTATGTTAATAATTAGGTGATCATCATATTTGGCAAGTGTCTTTTCCTGGTTAAATTTTTAAGGTGGATGAAACATAGGAGCTCCTTTTCCGGGTGTGTGCATTGTCCACTGTTGCTGAGCCGTCGGTTATGGTTCTTTCCTGCTTTAGTACTTCAGGAGAGTTATCACCTGGCATCGTGCATCTTGGCCTCCTTCAATTTCTTCTCATCTTGTGTGGCCCTACTTCTGTAGGCCAAAATTGTGGTGATGCAGCTCTATGACAATATCATTTACAGTCTAAGAACCTGGGTCTTCTGCTAGATGGGCACGTATTCCTATACAGAGCATATATATATATATATATATATATATATGTGTGTGTGTGTGTGTGTGTGTGTGTTTGTGTGTATACATATATATGTATATATAGGTATATATATGTGTGTGTATGTATGTATGTATGTGTGTATATACATATATATATATCAATGAAAGGTTAATTATATAGAGTTCTATATAAATTGAAGAAGATTAAGAAAGACATTTCCACACTCCTAAAAAAAAAAAAGATGAATATGTTACTTTTTAAGATCTACTTTTTTACAGCTTCTGGGGAGGGGGTGACTCATACTCAGGTTTTTTCAGATCTATTTTTATTCATAGGGGTTGTGAGGGTGTACATATGTGTGCATGCATGCAGGTGTATGCAGGTATCTGTAGAAGCCAATAGAAGATATCAGAGCTGGAGTGAAAGCCAGGTTGTGAGTGCTCTGACATGGCTGATCCTTGCACAAAACTCTGGTCCTTTGCAACCATAGCAACTGCGAGCCATCTCCAGTACCAAAAGACAAGATACATTCTTGCCATAGTCTACAGAGGGATGATATCAGTCCCTGAGCCGGAAGTTCCCATGGTTGGCTGCATGGTGGAACCACCCTGTTACAAACTGGCCAACTCTTGACTTCTGCCCAGAACTAACCTTATTTAATTGGTCTGGAGTATTTAATTGATCTAGAGTAAAGCCTCAGAAGAGTCTGAACTTTTTCCAAGTCTCTCAACTGGCATTAAAGTTTGAGACCCAACCCCTTTAATTGTCCATATTGCATGCATTTGTGTCCATTTCAACTAGGAACATAGATTGCAAGCTAATGAAATTTTAATCAATGATATGTGACTAGTAGAGAAATTCTGAATTACAAACAATGAGCTTTAAGTATTTAAAACACTCTTTACTGCTGTAAGCTACTCTATTTCCAGCACTGACAGACTCACTTGCATAAAAATAACTGCTCTAGCTTAAGCTACAGTGAGAAATTACTGAATATAGACCCTTACACTGGATGACCTTACAAAGGAAACTCAGAAGTGGGGAAATTATCATTTCCCATACTGGATAAGTTTCACCCACAATCTGTCTAAGTAGAATTTATTTTTAACATCTGGACCACATTTACATATCTCTTTTTTATCACAGAGTAGAAGGTGGTGAACAATTTTTTTCTGTTTGATAATTTTCTGCCCCTTAAAGCTATTTTTCTATCTTTTTGTAATAACGTAATGAAAGAACTCAAATAAACACTATGGAAATGGAAATGGACATGGCTGACATTTGCAAATGCCATCTAAGAACTGGATGAATGCAATTGAAAATGCAAGTAACCAGATAAGCCTGGTGACAATAGGTTCTTTAAATGTATGCTAAGAAAACCAGACTTTTCTGGTCAGGTATCATTTATGTTACGCGAATTCTCTTTTATAAATTTATAAAAGCTATATATTCTATATGTAGATAAAATATATTGCAAACAGGTGGGTTTCATTCTGACTTTTTTCTTCATGAAAATATCTATATCTAAATAGAGACACAAATAGCTATTTTAACAGAGAGAAAAATAGACCTTATTTTGGATGCATCTAAGATACCTTATATTAAAAAAAAATCAAGCTTCACTTACATATTTTGGAACATACATTAAATAATATTGTTGGGCCTGTTGTGAAATGACACATATATTCAGACCACTTTGTGAAGTAATAACAATGTCTATCTATTGTTTGTTTAATTTCACCTTGTTGGTTTGCCTGTTTTAATCTTTACATGTTGCTTATCTATACAAAGTTGTAAGTGATTGATTGTAGGTGGCACAGCGGTCTTTATGCTCAATGATAAGGGAAACCTGGAATGTTAAACATACAGTGTTGTTCTTTCAAAGAAAGAGATGCATAGTCTGTTTCCACCCAGAAGGATGAAATTAGTAGCCTCACGATCTTTGTGCTACCTGTATGGCCAAGACCAGATGGGTTCTTCCCCTTTATCAAGAACTTGTTTTTCTCAGTTTATCTGTAGAACATACTTTTATGGAATGTATCACATGTAATCAATCTATAAAACCATCTTTATGGATGGTGTCAATGTAGTCATGTCCAATCTTTATTTAGCTTACCTTGATCCTCAAGGAGATTTGTGTGTGCTTTGTTGGGCACAAGGGATTGAGCTAATTATCACAAGGAAAATTTTTGTCAATTTGTGCTGTCCTTAAATATACCTAAAAAAAACTAATGAGGGTCAGACTACCAAAGTTTAAACCAGCACCAGCTACTTAGTCATGTTGAACCAAACTGCCTTCTTGCCTCCCACAGATCTGCTGGTTGTGGTGGTTACAGAGATCACATTTGATTTTATAGAAAACACAGGTATACTGAAGAGTGTATGAAATGTTCATATGCAGTATAGAAAATAAGGGGAAGAGGGCTTATGGGACTTTCGGGGAGGGAGGAAACGGGAAAGGGGAAATCATTTGGAAAGTAAATAAAAAAATATAGAAAATAAAAAGAAAGAAAGAAAGAAAGAAAGAAAGAAAATAATTATTAAGCCAGAATCTTTTAGTAGTGAGACTTTTGGTTTCCTTAAAAAACACAGAAATATTATAATAATATGTCTTCATTTTAATCCCAGGTGTGTGATATGGGGTTGCTTGAGATTGTACCTAGCAGTTGACTATGATTTGCCTCATGCTCTAACAGGAGCATGATTTTGCCAGGGACAGATAGTTTCTGTAATTGTATGATGTTTGGAATTCTGGGGACTCTTCAGAGTGTACATAAATGCTAAGGCCCCCAAGAAGCAGTGAATAGGTTGTTGTTTGTTGCTTGGTTGTTGTTGGTTACAGACTGCTAAGTAGTCATATGCAAAGAAGAAACAGCAAGAAGAAGAAATTAGATATCCTAAGGTGAAGATGAAACTTGCCCCAAGGAACTTGACACCCTTAATCAGCAGGAAGTAACTAACATTAACATCAACCCCTTTCCCCTCTATCCATTTTTCTCTGTCTAGTGTTAGGAAGCTGAAAAGGTAGAAAAGAAGGGGTGGAGAAGGGTGGAATAAAAAAGAACCCACAAAGTAGCAAAATTCTGGCTACAGTGTCTACCCACCCAAAGCCCAGTGGAGAGTCTTTGCAGCCTCAAGTAGGGTTCCTACATATCTTCTTGACTACATCTTCCTCCCTCCCTCTCTCCCTCGACCACAAAGTCACCTTCCCAATTTTTGAAGTAGTCTTTATTAATTTTTTATCTTCAATATTCGATCACCCAAGTATGCATTTTTAAACGATAAAGTCTGGTTTTACTGTTTTTAATGCTCTACAACAGAATGCCAGTCTGTGTTTTGAATTATTTTGCTCGGTACTCCATATTGTCTCACTTGGATAGACAACCTCAAAGGCGGCCCTCAGTTATGTTCACTTTATGATGTATGTGGTTGCTGTGCTTTGACCATGCAGACTCTCCACGAAATGCTATGTGTTATAGTCTGGGTGTTGTAACATAAAGGGCAACATTAGGAGGTTGTGAACCTGAAAGAGGAGGAACCACAGGAAAGGTTCATAGCTCGCTGAGGCACACCCTCCATTTGGAGTCATTTAGTTAGCATTTTGCTGTTGTGACAAAAAACCATAACCAAAAGCAATTTGGAATAGAAAGTGTTACTGAAAGATGTCAGGGCAGGAGCTCAAGCAGTACAGAAACCTGGAGGCAGGAGCTGATGCATGAAGTCATAGAAAAGTGCTTTTTACTGACTTGCTCCTCATGACTTGCCCAGGCTGTTTTCTTATAGAACCCAGGACCACAGCCCCAGGACTAGTACCAAGTGAACTGGGTTCATCCACCTCAATCATTAATCAAGAAAATTCCCCTCATGTTTTAAAGTCAATTCCTCTTGCTAACAAACTCTCTTCCACAGGTTTGTCCTCTGACACTGGCTTTGATGAAATCATATCCAACATGGGAGATATTCATGTGACAAAAAGCTGGAGAAAAATCTTCATACAGCACCCACAAAGGTGCTGAGGCTCTCATCGCAATGGTGTCAAGGAAGAAGGCATTCTCAGCTATCATAGAAGTGAGCTTAAATTTGAATTCTTTCAGACTTACTCCGTAGAGAAGACTCCAATGCCAATCAACATCTTTCTGAAGCTTATGAAGTACTTGGAAACCAGCAATGCATCAGTATTGTTTCTGTTCCTGACCCACAGACACTGTGAGTTAATAGTGTGTAGTGCTTATCCTGCTAAGTTTTGAAGTCATTGAATGACAAGTGACTAGTGCAAAGAATGCCAAGTAAAAGAAGTGACCAAAGGTTGTCGAGAAGTAGATATGCAAGAATATACTTATGCTTGAGGGCCATAAACCCAACAAACTCATTTTGCTTCTGTCTGGCCCAAGAGATGCTCTTTTTATTAAGTGATTAAGATAGAGCAATTAAGGGTTCAGCAGCCTTGTGGAGAAATTCAGAGTAGAGACAATTCACTAACATCCTTGTTTTTATAGGATGTATTGCTACAGAATATAGCTCTATAGGAATAATGAGAATGATAAGATCATGAAAGAAACCAGATTATCTCTGAGAATTAATATGGGTATAATTATGAGATGGGTAACCAGTTAGGAATGGTAACTGGAACAGGAGTAGAGTGTAACTCCCAGCAGTCTGTGGATTTTGAAGGAGAACCTGGTATTCCTAATTATAAGACAAAGGCACCCAATTTTTGAATATCTTCTACTTTGGCTCTAGAGACATATGTATATTAGTATATATGCATATGTATGCACCTATGCTTATTAGCATGTTGTGATGGTTTGTATATGCTCGGCCCAGGGAGTGGCACTATTAGAAGGTGTGGCCCTGTTGGAGTAGGTGTGGCCTTGTTGGAGTAGGGTTGGTTGTGATGCAAGAAAGGTCCAATCCTGCTGATCCAAAGCTTCAGGATCTCCATGACACAGGGTAACAACAGGATAACCAGGAGGAAACACAGTGAGGGTTCAGTATTGATGATGTCACAGAAGCCGGAGACTTCAAACCAGGCCGTTGACACGTTGCAATGAACATTTGCAAGTGAAGATTTATGGACAGAAGGATATGGTGTGAGACACCCTGTGACATACTACAGCTTCCAATGTGATATGTTTTCTGTTGTATTTTTCTTTTGTTGTTGTTTCTCTCTCTCTCTCTCTCTCTCTCTCTCTCTCTCTCTCTCTCTCTCTCTCTCTCTCTGTATGTGTGTGTGTGTTATTTTGTGGGGAAGTAAAAGATGGATATGAGGGGATGGGGAAATGATCAGAACTGGGGTACATGATGTGAAATTCACAAAGAATCAATAAAAAGCTAAAAACTATCAATATAAAGCTAACAGGTGTCTAGTATGGCATGCAAATGGAGCCCTAAAGATATCAAGGTAAGAGGAGACAAGAGAGAATGTAAGTTCACTGTCTTAACCTCAGGTTCTCTTGACTCTCCTGTCCTTTGTCACAATATCGCCCACAAGGATATAGAGCTTCTGAATGCTTGATATTGACTCACAGAGACTGACTACACTACCATGGTGAAATAGAGACCCTGATCAACAGAGGAGAGGAGCATATCTTAGCAATGATACCCAAGGAGCAGTACTGGCAAGTTTAGTTGGAGTGCTAAGTGTAAATGACCAAGAATAACATCTAGAGTTCAATAAAAATATAGTAACCACTGGCTCAGAACTCTCGGGACATGACCTAAGTGGTTCTTCAAAGCAGGCATCTGATACACCTACCATACCTTTCTCTTCTGATTCTGATTAATGGGTTGGAGTAATTAGAAGACGGAGGTGTACAGGTGGGTATAGGATGTTCTACTCAAGTGCCCTTTATCTTACTAGTCCTCATCCTTAGGCCAGTGTGAGCAAGCAACCCAGGTGGCTCCCACTGTTCATTTGCTATGTGCTGTGTTCCCAGGGGTAATTGTTTTTATACACATATGCTACTTTTGCTCCACATGTCTGCTTCTCTCCTCTTATGCCAAGTGGCCACAGATGGTGATGACTGAGTAACTGTGCAAAGGAAGAACCAGACTTCACCTCTAAGAAAGGGAGGGCTGTAGTCCTCCTTGCATTCTAGAACCTTCCTGTCTCATGACATCAGATGGGTTGGCATTTACAGAAGGCATCCTGAGTGTCTACTACTGTAATCTATTTCCTGGAAATGTCTTCCACCTTCCTTTGGAGAGCCTTGTTAATGTTTCCTCCAAAAGTTCCTGTTTAAGGTTCTGCTTTTACTAAAAACAACAAAGCACACACTTCTTGTGGTGGCAGCCCCTTCCACATAACCGGCTTCTGCAGGATGCCCAGTGATAGCCCCTTAAGTACATGCAGGAGCACAGAGGTTTGAGCTCTCCTGCCTAAAGCCTGGTCTTTGTAAGAGACTGTCTGCAGGAGGCATCTAGGTATGCTTTCAAGTGGAGATTTCTGCAAGTGAGTGGCTGGCATGCATGCCACTGCCTCCTGTGGACTATTTGTTTTTAGATACGGCCTACAGAAATGCTGGTACATGACAACAGAAAGGGGGAATAAAAACAACAAAATGCCTTTATATTTCTATGGCTGCAAACCCGCATTTATTTAAGCTAAAAGAAAACCTCCATTTTAGGAAATATGGCAGATTACAAGTATTTCCATGGGGGGGTCACATAATAGTTTTAAGGAATCTGAAGGAAATTCAAAGTTGCATTCATACAGGAAAGAGAGTACAAGTGAGAGTCAGGGTATATTCGTAGGCAAAAACAGCATAGTCATCAACTGGAATTGAGGGTTTACATCTAGTGTCTTAGGACTCAGCTCATGGGTACTCTATATATGCGATGTTGGTTGGGGGGAGATCAGGAGACTGTGGGTGAGAGCCCTCAGCAACAAGAACAACTAGAGCAAGCTGGGCGACAGCAGGTGGTCCTGCAGCAGGTGGTCTGGCAGCAGGTGGGGCAGCAGCAGCTGGACACACAACAGGAGGGACGGCAACAACTGGAGACACAGCAGCTGGGACGACAGCAGGTAGGTTGGCAGCACACAGACTGACAGCAGCTGGGCCTGCAGCAGCTGGACACACAGCAGCTGGGCCTGCAGCAGCTGGACACACAGCAGCTGGGCCTGCAGCAGCTGGACACACAGCAGCTGGGGCGACAGCAGCTGGAAATGCAGCAGCTGGGGCGGCAGCAGGTGGGCTGGCAGCACGCAGATTGGCAGCATTGGGGCCTGCAACAGCTGGACACACAGCAGCTGGGTCTGCAGCAGCTGGACACACAGCAGCTGGGCCTGCAGCAGCTGGACACACAGCAGCTGGGCCTGCAGCAGCTGGACACACAGCAGCTGGGCCTGCAGCAGGTGGACACACAGCAGCTGGGTCTGCAGCAGCTGGACACACAGCAGCTGGGCCTGCAGCAGGTGGTCCTGCAGCAGGTGGTCTGGCAGCAGCTGGACTGGCAGCAGCCTTGGCCACAGCCCTCCTCAGAGCAGACAGAGCCACAACAGGAGCTGACCATGGTGTCAGAGGTGGAGGTTCTTGATAGGTTTACAAGAAGGTGGGATGGAAGGTTTGGAAGTGGGAGTCTCCCTGCCCACATCCCCTTTTATACCCTGCTGAGGGGCTGCTGTCCTCACATGCAGCATTCTTTCCTTGTTAATGTTTGTGTTGATAAATGTTATGTGATTACAAAATTAACCAAGATTATTTTCCTGGTTATGTTTTCAGGTTGGGTAGGAAACACAATGTCTCTTCCTGATGTGTTAGAATTCCTCTGTAGGCACTTCTGAATTACCTTTCTGACTTGACATCATCAAAGGGCACTGTCACATGACAATTTACCTCTTGATAGTATACATTTCCATCTCTGTTCACATGGCATAGCCTGTCTATCAGGGTGTGATAATGATTCTTCTTGCATTTAATTGTTTCTGATTACCCAGGGGAGTAAATTCATGGTGCAGTCTTGATTGCCCATTTGTTACTGGTCAGATTGTCAAAAAAACAGTTTGAACGTGAGAAGCAGGACGCTGAAGTATCCCCTGCTAGTTGTGATTCAGTGTTTGGACTTTCTTATGGGAAATACACCGTTTTCAGATACAATAGTGACACCTGACATTTTGATGTTACCTTTTTGCCAAACAAAACACCCCAAACTTATTCTTAGGAAAAGTTGGCTGCCTAGTCTAGCTACACCATGAGTCCAGTCTCTTGGCTCACTGCTGTGAGTGGAGCTGATTTTTATCATTGAATATTGTCTTTCTGGCTTCAGTGGCCGCATGGGCCCACTTCCCCCTCCCTTTTTTTTTATAGTATACGCTTGCCTCCCCATCCACCCTATTCACTGTGTGCTTGCCTGTTGCTCTAACTTGGATCCCCCCATGCTGGGTTGGGCCGGTAAAGCCCAGATGCTTTTCTGCGTTTTGTCTGAGTTGTTGGTCAGTGTTTACTCCCTAGTTCTATTTTCCACAAACAGGAGGTGATAGGGAAGAGATTTCCAGCTCCGAGGACATCTGCCTGTGTGTTTTCTCTATGAAAACATAGTACCTGCTTAAAGACTGAAAAACAATATTCCTAACAACTTCTAGCTGCTGCGTCTTTGGAAAACAAGGACTCCTGTCAGTCCCTAATGCTCCGCCATCTCTGGTGTCAAGAGGACCTGACGAAGGAGATCCTGGCTTTCTGTCATGATCTTCCAGGTTCATACCACCGTTCACTTCAGGGCACTCTGGACAACAATGCCCATGTTAGGCTGGGCTCTCTGAGAACACTCGTGTACAACCCCAGTCTGGTGTCAGTCTTCCCATAAACTCTATTCTTCTGAATGTCTTGAGATTGTGAGTTTAGGAAAGAGTAGCTATGCTGAGTGGAGAGTCGCTTCAAATGCTTTACTCTTGCTCACATGAGAAAAAAACACTAACAGGGATTATTTCAGAGGCAATGTCAAATCCAAAACAAACAAACTACCTACCTACCTAACTAACTAACTAGCTAACCAGGTCACTACCATCAAGGTGAGCAATATTGGGAAGAGTGAATGCATCTAAATTTCTTGGAAGGAATTTTTAAACATATTTTATAATTCCTGAGATTGTGCCTAACCTCATCAACTTTTAACCGGGCCTAATATGTAGTAAACTGGCATGTTACTCTTGGATTTAGGAGAAGAAATGGGTTCACACAGGCCATCATAGTGCACGCCTGCACTCTCAGCACTGAGAAGGCTGAAAGAGATCCATGAACGTGAGGGCAGCCTAGGCTAGCTCATCAACTCGTGGCTACCTGGAGTTACATAGAAAGAGCCATAGAAGAAAAGAAGAGGGACTGAGACCTATCGGTGTAGAAGTAACCATTGTAACTTTCTAAGAGATTGATGTGACTTATAATAACAAATTCGCAGTATTTCTCACTATAGTTAAGTTCAGGGTTAGTTCATGCTGGCAAGCATCTGCAGATATTAAACCCTGAAACATTATAGCTCCTGTGCACAAACACTCGCATTCATGGAACAGTGGTATTTTCCATGCAGAAGACATAATTCTCTTCTCTGAGCAGCCAAAACCTACTTGCAAAATGTGCTTAGTTCTATAAACCAGAAAAATGAAAATGAATGTGGTATATGGAGATTAAAGTAAATGTGATAACAACAACATGACTAAGGTGGAACAAATGGAAAAACTCAGGAAACTGGGCCCCATGAAGACTATATTAGGGTCAATGAATGGCATGAAGCATGAAACACTCTGCATGAGGGACTTGCCCCAAAGAACTGTGGGGGTATTGAGAGATGAGAAGTGGGCATCTCAGAGAACAACATGTGACTCACCCTGTGAGGTTGGCTTGTGGAATGGGTTTCCCTGTGGTCGTCAGTGGATTGACTTAAGGATGGGGTGGTATTGCTGGGGAAGATTCAAGAACCATATGGAGACGTGATGACGTTGAGATTCCCTTTGCCCCCAGCACTTAACAAGCCTAATTGAATCACAATGCTCCTACAAGGCTCTTTGGCACTTGGCCAATCTCTGCTCTAATCATGGTCCTTATTGCTAGATTTATATAGCCAGGGTAATAACCTGGGCTGCTTATTGGGCCTCTTTAAGAGACATGTTTGGTCTTTAACTCTCCTGACACCGTTCTGAGGAAAGACGTATACTTTTTCTTCTGTTGTAGGAGGAGAAGAACTCTCCCGGTTGTTATGGGGAAAAGACCCTGATGACCACATTACAGTATCTAGTCTAATATCCACCGTTTTAGGGAAAGTAGTCCTGATGACTAGTGGCTACCCATGACTCAATGGAGATCAGAACTATTTTCTGCATTTCTGTTTGGTTTCCCCCACCCAAATCTCAGTTTCCTGCTTGAAATTTTCATCCATGTTGCCAACCACCAACTCCTCAGCTGCATAAACTTCTCATCATGTCCACATCTGGACTTACCTTTCTACATGGCTATCTCTTGTGTCCATTTCCTACATAAATACTGGAGCAGAGCATCCCCACGCTCTCTGTCTTGTGGCTGTCCCTTCTTTATAGGTCCCCAGAATAGCTTAATCTCAAATAGTAGTTCCTACCCAGGACTGTAGCTGATGACACTCTGAGGTATGGGGCGTGACAAAATAGATTCTCTCTCCACTGCTGACCTGACATGCAGGAGGAGTCATTGTCACACCTAATCCCCACATTTGGACTTAAGATTGTGAGAACCATGGGCTTATCCTAGGGTTAGGACAGCCAGACAGTCTGCCCTAGAAATGAGTGGCTGATCTAGCTTGCCTTCTGCAGCTATGATAAACTCCACAACTGAAAACAACATTGGGAGGCAAAAGTTTATTTTAGCTTACAGGTTACAGTCCATCATCAAAGGCAGTAAGTATCTCAAAGCAAAAGCTCAAGAGGAAACCACAGAGAAAGATTACTCACGGGCTTGTTTCCAGGCTCACATTTAACTACCTTTGTTATAGCTCCTAAGTCCAACTACCAAGGGGTGGCCCAGCCCATGATGGTTTCTCACATTAATCAACAATTAAGAATGTACCACACAGACATACCCACAGTCCAATCCACTGGAGGCAATTCATCAGCTGAGGTTCTCTCTCCCAAGATGCATCAAGTTGACAACAAAGGCTAACCATCACACTGGCTTACCATGTGCTTGAAGCTTTGGTTCTCTTCCTTCCAGGAGCTGAGCACAGTTTCAACACTTTTCTCTGTATAGCATTTCTATTTCTCCAGCCAAATGCCAGATTCAGAAAAATAGGAATCATGTGTGTTCTGTCACATACAGAGTCTAACATTTGGGCTGTATGTAGCTCAGTGGTATAAGGCTGCTTGCTTGGTATATGCCGAGTTTAGAGTATAGATCTATGTAAATTATCTCTATACATGCAGGCTCACACACACACACAAGCACACACACACACACACACACACACACACGCACTCATATGCATGCACATGAGCATGTGCACATACATGCACACATACACACACAAACACACACAAACACACACACACACACACACACACACACCATGAATGTAGAAAGAGGATTATTTGAGGAGAAGAAAGTAACCACTGCAGGAATGAGTGGGATAGAAAACAGTAATGCAGGGTTAATGTGGTTAGAGTATAATAAGTGGGCAATGACAACATTTTTAAAAGGAAGAAAGAAACCCCACAGTGTTCTATATTTGTATATATACAAATATATGTATATATTTTTTGTTGAATATATGACTTTTTGATTGAATAATATCCACTGTATATATACCATAATTTCCTTATTCATTTATCTATTGATAGGTATATTTGTTATATTGGCCAATGAGAACAGCTTCACAATAATTATGCATATGCAGATATTTCTTTTATATTCTGATTCAATTTCCTTCAGATAAGTGCTGGAGTAATATAACAAGATTGTATTGTTTTCTATTTTTGGTTCCTGGTAAATCCTATATACTGATTTCTATAATGGCGCCACTCATTTACCTTCTCAGTTAGAGTAAAAGACCCTCTCCTCCCCATATTTTTGCCAGCATTTGTTGCTTGTTTTCTTCATGGCAGCCATTCTGACTTGGTTAAGGAGCCTCAGCATAGTTTTTATTTGCATTTCCCTGATGAATAGTGATGTGTATTTTAAATACATATTTAGTTAGTCATTTGTACTTCTTTTAAAATGTGTCCAGTTCATTTGTCCATTTCTGATTGGATCGTTTATTTTTTCAATGGTAAACTTTTTTAGTTCATTGCATAATTGGGATATAGATCCTTTTAGATACCAATCCTTTCTCAGATGAAAGTCTCCTTTTCTGTGACGCTAAATTCTAGTTTAAAAAAAATCTTATTTAATTTTTCAGGTCTAAATCTCCCTCTAATGACATGTTCCTCTGTATCATGGGGGAAAAAAAGACAGAAATGTGGACAGACTAAAAGTTCAGGTACAAATAGTCAATAAACATGTGAAAAAAAGTTACACAAAGATTCCACACTCCAGCCAGAATGATTGTCATAAAGAAAACACAATAGGGTTGAAGGAAGGTACATCTCAGTGGTAGAATGACAGCCTAGTGAGCTCAAGGTTTATAATGAGCTCCCTGAACAAAAGAAAGGAGGAGAAGAAAGGAAGGAAGGGGGAGAGAAGAATTGGGTGGTTGGGAGGGGAGGAGGGAGAGAAGAGGGGGGAAGGAAAAGAGGAAGTAAGAAAGACTGGCAGACAGGCAAAAGGAACAGAAAGTACACTAACAATAAGTGCTGGTGAAAACATGGGGGAAGGCAAGCCTTAGACATTGCTGGTGAGGACCTTACATTGGTTCAACCCCTATGGAAATCAATATGGAGATATGTTTTGCCAGTTAGTTAACCACTTTGACTCTTTTGACTAGCTCAAAGGTTGGGAGGTTCTAATCCTTTCCGTGGCTAGCATACTTTTCCTACAGTACTCCTGGCTTAACATCCTCTAATTCTATATTTTATCTTTGTTGCCCTGACTCCTTCTGGAAACCTAGCACTATGCATAATGAATATGAACCAATAAAGAATAAATAAGAAGAGTGAGAGATGAGAACATTTTATGCCCTTGAAGGATAAAAGTTTTATTGGGAAATATCAAGCAAGCCACAAGAAAATAAATTCCCTAAGAGTCATTTTTAACACTACATCCCTGTGACCCAGTAAGAAACAATTAAGAACAACACTGGGTTCAAGGCTGAGTGAGTTCTATAGTTAATTCTGATGTTTGATTAGTTGATGAACTTAAATTACTGTCTTGTAAATATTTTGGATCTTGCTTTTGCCATAAAGTTTATACTGAGTTCATTTGTACTGCCGACATACTCGTAGGTGTGAGGCTCTGTCCACTGGAACAGGGTTGATCTACTAGGAGCCACACACTTCAAGAAAGCTGACTCTCCCTCAACTACCACAGTTCTTGATCTAGGTGTGAGGGGTTCATAAGCCCCTCCCTACTCCATGCTGGAATATTGTTGATTGGCACAATATTGTATGGGTCTTGTGCAAGCATCCCCAGCAGTCTTTTCCTGCCTCACATAAGGTACAAAATCATGTATCCAGTCTTTATTCTACAAGGAGTGGGTCTACCAGTTGAGTTCCTCAATATTTATAGGTCTCACAGAGAGGCTAGCTCCTAAGTCATCTAATTCTGGAAAGGGCTGGGTTGGTATTTAATCAGTCCTCTAGGACAACGAGATGGCTTTAAACATGCTGGTAAGCACTTGTGACTGCAATCCACCAACACACCACCCTCAACAGTTTCCCCACGGAGGGGTTGACTGTATATTCTCAGAGCTGATGCCCCAGAGTTAAGACTTTAACTAGCTTTGATGTGGGAACCAGCAGTGCATGTAATTAGTAGGACTTAAGAGTTTGGTCCCTACCCCCTCGAAACCAAGTCTACAATCTCTCCCTGAAAGAGGTTTGACCACACATCAAGCACTCCAACTTTTATAGCTCCCATCAAAGGGACTAGCTCCTAAATACAAGAGTCCTCAGGGACCATAGGGATCAAAGAGGCAATTTCAAGGAGGTTTAGGAGCAGTGTTTATTTCTCTAGCTCAATGCACACCTAGCACACAAAACTACCCAGCTCCCATTGCTTTCTAGAATGGTCTTAGCTTCATATTATGTCTGAAGTCTCAAATTCCCCAACTCTTCTCCATATGTCAGGATTTTAATTAGCCTTTTAACCTTGGGAGTGATGTGGCTGGTAATTACCACAACTTTGGGAGCCTATGAAGTAGGTGGATAAACATTTCCCACAACCCCTTGCCCAGGCCTTCCCTGCAATAAATACCATCCCCCAGCTAATCTGTCTGCCTCTGACTGCTGATGGGAGAGTATTCAGTAGTTGTGTAAAAGACTAACAGTCCTGTCATAAGAGTCAAGACTGAAAGAGAGTAGAAGTGCCATAGATGTTATACCCAGCTTTGGACTGGGTAAGTTAAGGATAAAAAGCCAACTTCTGGCTTGTCTCTGAGAATCAGGAAAGTAGACCATACAGAAAGCAAGCCAACTTTCCAGCTTCTTGAGTGACAAGGCTTAGCCTCACATCTTAGAACACTAATGTACTTGTCACACTTGAATTTCCCAGGGAACTACTAAGAATGAGACAGATTTTAAAAAGAACAAAAGTTTAGAGGCATTCTGAGTCTCCTTCTGCCCTAAGGAGGCCAGTCTGGAAAGACTGAGTCAGGGGTGACAGTTGGAGGCTCTTTACCTCATATGTGGAAACCAACAGGAAGAGTTGGTTGAAATGCAGAAGAGAGGAACTATGTTCTGAACAAAGCAGCAAGATAAATATGAAGCCAGTTATGAAAGTTGCAAGAGTAAGTGTTTCAAATAATTGTAAATTATGTCAAGGTGTATATTAACTGGTACATGAAAGGTGTCATGGCTGGTTTGGGAGTTGTTCGGTTTTTGACAACTTGACACAACTGATTTATCTGGGAAGAAAAATCTTAATGAAGAAAATACTTTCATCAGATCATCAAGTCTACAGGGAATTTCTTGATTGATGGTTGATGTGGGGAGGCCAGCTGACTGTGGGTAGTGTCAACCATGGGCAAGTGGTTCTGAGTGGTGTCAGAAAGCAGGCTGAGCAAGCCATAGGGAACAAGAGCAAGCCAGTAGCACTCTTCCACAGCCTCTGAATCAGCTCTTGCCTCCAGATTCCTGCCCTTACTTCCCTCAGTGATGGACTACAAGCAATAAAATGAAATGAACCATTTTCCACAGGTTGCTTTTGGTCATGGTGTTTTATCACAGGAATAGAAAGAAATCTAGGACAAAAGGCATTAATGTAGGAGGAAGAGCTAGAAGCAGAAAGCTCACCTATGCAAAGAAAATTGTTCTCAGCCTAGATGCACTGTTTTAACTCTGAGATGGTTATAATACCACAGCAAAGACCGTAGAAATAGAGATTAATGAACACCTATCAAAATCCTCAAAGAAAAATATCACAGAACAAAACAAAAACAACAAAGCCTCAAAATGCAACAAGAGAGACAGAGTAAAAAAAAAGAAAATAAAAGTTAACAGCCAAAGCATACCAAGTCTTTTTGCTGACTTCAACGAATCAGAAATGAACAATGATTAAAAAAAATAGGGAGGGGGGTGTTAACAGATGTGGAGAAGTGAGCACAACTTTGGCTAAGGACCAAGAAGAAAGTTTGATTTTCATTTGTTGTTTTGGTTCTCATTTTTTATTTAAGAATACCCTTTGATTGATTGATTGAAGAAATCAAAATGACATGCCAAAAACTAATGAGATACCAAGAAAGAAGTCATAAGAGAAAAAGTCATAAATGTCTACATCAAAAAGGAAAAAGAAGTCAAGCATGTGTTCCCGTCATCCCAGTCCTGCAGAGCGTGAAGCAAAAGCATACGGTTGAGACGAGCCCTGGATGACACAGAAACATTAGACTGGAAAACAAAAGCAAAAGCAACAAACTAACAAAACCAAAAGGCAAACAGAAGAGAAAAGGAGAAGGAAACAGAAATCTTTAGAATCTTAAAGTAGGGTTATTGGGTAGGAGTTTGGTTGGTTGGTTGGTTGGTTGGTTGGTTGGTTGGTTGGTTGGTTGGTTGGTTGGTTGGTTGGTTGGCTGGCTGGCTGGCTGTTTGGTTGGTTGTTTGGTTGGTTGTTTGGTTGTTTGGTTGTTTGGTTGTTTGGTTGGTTGTTTGGTTGGCTGGCTGGCTGGCTGGTTGGCTGGCTGGCTGTTTGGTTGGTTGTTTGGTTGGTTGGTTGGTTGGTTGGTTGGCTGGCTGGCTGGCTGGTTGGCTGGCTGGCTGTTTGGTTGGTTGGTTGGTTGGTTGGTTGGTTGGTTGATTGGTTGTTTTTGAGGCAGACTGTTCCTGTGGTCTAGTCTGGTCTTAAACTTGGGTCCTTCTGCTTCAGCCACTTGAGTGTAAAGACTGCAGGCATACATACCACACCTAACTATTTGGTTACAGGTTTGCCTTTTCATTTTTATGACAGTTGCCAAACAGTCCTTCAAAGATGTCATCAGTATAAATGATCTTCACACATACAAACAATTCGGATTCAAAACACTGTCATCAGTCCCACAATCACAGCTCTGACTATGATCAAAATCTTCATGGTTTTAATTTTCTTCTTGATATACAGTTTCTCAATAGCAAGTTTGTTTAGCTTCCTTTCTTATCTCTAGTAGCTGTTTGTATCTGTTATCCTGTCTTAGGCAAACCACTCTCACACACCTGCTCTATGTACTTTTAGACACACATGATTTTGTTCTTATATTTATACCCACACATGAACACATTCCGAGAGGGGCAGGGGAGACATAATTAATTTTTTATTATAAGGTAACATACCGGACAGGTCATGGAATATTGTCCCAACATACATTTCCCTAGAACGTATAAGATTCTTAGAATTCAATTACTTTAATTAGTGTGAAATGAGCCGCTGATCATAGTCTTTAACATTTAACAGGTTCAGAAGGAATGGAGATAGAGCCTACCAGAGCCCAGAAACTCACAGTCAGGTTCATGAGAGAAGGCACATGTTTGTGGATGCACTCTATATTGACCCAGAAATGTCTTTGGAATTCCTCCGCTGAATCTGATAAGAATAGCAAACTGGCACTCTATAGAACTGCTGTAGTCAACAGAAGGAATGGCACTCAGAAGTTCCTGGCTCTGGTGCAGACACTATGCAAGACCGCTGCTACACTACTTATTCTTTATGATTTGTGTGATAGTATCTCCTCCAAAAGACCCTCTGATGCTACCCACACCAGCCCTCCCTCAAACCACCCTAACACCATGGCAGCCTGCTCATATCTTATATTAGTGTGTATATCAGTTATATATAATCTTTATTCTGAACACTTTTCAGGGAATAATGGACAAATAAAATTGTGTCTATCAAAAGTGTATGTGAAATTTTGGTATATGTATACATGGTGAAAATTATCGCCACAATAAACTAGTTAATATCTTCACCACATCACATGAATTATTACCATATTGTGCTGAGAATCTTTGGAATCCACTGCTTTATCAGACTTCAGTCTTGTGATGTAGTTCTGATAACTATGGTTATTATCGCTTTTCCAGAGCTTACTCATCACACATAACTTAGACTGCAGATGCTTTGGTAAACACCTCCCCACTTCCCACGTCTCCCCATTTTACTTGGTCTGCTTCTGTACCTTAACTATTTCCAATGAAGTATAGACGAGAGTATGCACGATTTGTAGTTCCATTTCTGGCTTACTTTACTCCCACAGCTACCCAGTTTTCTTCCTATTGTCACAAATGTCAGGATTTCCCATCCCTTCTCTTTGAAAGAACCATAATGTTACTAGATCCTTTCATAAGATTATAAACATCTAGTCCTCATTCAGCTCATCTTGACTTTTTTTGTGGCTCATGCGTTTGTAAGCTGTACATTTTAGATGTAAGTAATTTTATTTCTTTGAATCCACATGTGTGTATTACACTTCTCTCATAAAATACTTTTCACATCAACCTACTGCATAGTGTACCTGGCAAAGATCTTCCTAGTGAGTTCAGATCCCAGATTACACAGTGAATTATATAAAGAGGATAGGAACTTGGTCTCAGGCAACATATGTTCTTGCCACAGCCCAAGGCTGTTGGTCAGTCCATAGTCAAAAACCAATGAGAAAAAAGTTACTGGTTTTTAAGATAAGCTTGAAAGTAGAGTGGGAAATCTGACTTAGGGATAAAACCAAGTAATGATTTGGCAATTTTCTTTCATATAGAATTTGATGGACATATGAACATTTTATTTTATTTATTTAGATCACAGAAATGCAAGCATTTTTCTCGAATACAAAAGTAAATGCTAAAAATAAAGTTTACAAATGTTTGTGATACTAATAAAGCATTTACAGGGACACAGCTTACCATAAAGAATTCCATAAAAAGGCGAGTTATATGCAATAGCAGAAGCCTGCTCCAGTGAACTAGTGTGACACATCAGGTTGTCTGACAGAATGCTACGGCCATCGGCATGATAGTTCCATATGGCATTGACTTTAAAAATAAATGGCTTTAAGTAATTGCTTGATGTCATGACCAATGGGTAAAACATACAGTAGCAGGTAACAAGTCAGAACAAGGCCAAGTGTGGTAGACAAGGAAATGAAGTCTGACAACATGTTGGTTGGCCTGAGAGTAGTGGTCAGGAATGAAATTCAACAAGATGATCCACAGGAGAGTAGGTGACAACAGGTGGTCTGGCAAGTGGTGGGATGGCAGCAGCTAGATTTATAGTAGCTGGACATACAGCAGCTGGGGCAACAACAGCTGGACACACAGCAGCTGGGGCAACAACAGCTGGACACACAGCAGCTGGGGCAGCTGGAGTGGCAACAGCTGGACACACAGCAGCTGGGGTGGCAACAGCTGAGGCAGCAGTGAATGGACCTGGAGCCACTGGACACACAGTATCTGTGGCTACAGTGACAGCTAAGCTAGCAGCAGGTGGTCCTACAACAGGTGGTCTGTCAGCTGCTCTCCTGGCAGCAGCTTTGGCCACAGCCCTGCTCAGAGCAGTCAGAGCCACAACAGGAACTGACTAGCATGGTGGAAGCGAGAGGTTTGACTTGGTTTTCAAGAGAGTGGGTTTTCAGAATTTGAGAGACTCTTTTATACCATTTACCCCTATTAAGAGACATCTTTATTATTATTATGAGTTCTGTTAACAGATAAGAAGTTGTAAAATTAGGTAATTATAGACATTTGCTTTCAGTTTCCAAAATCAACTCCTATCCCTCCCTTGTGTGTCTCATGTAAGTTTAAATCAGCAGCTTTCTCTCCCAACAATTTGTGACTGGCTATCACTATATCCCTCCCTCACCACTGATCAATCTGGGTCCTTGCGCAAGGACCATGCTACAGGACACATGGCAGCTGGGAAGGCAATCACAGAAATCGAGAGTGACTTAATTAATGGAAGTGAAATAAGTACTGTTGTAGAATGATGGGTTTTCAAAGAGGACCAGTCACTCTGCAGAGAATGACTGCTGAGCGACAAGGTGCAGTCTGGGGATTGGGGAGTTGAGGAATGGAATTCCACCCAATGCGTGTGACTGTGTTTTCTTCTAACATTAGCATGTCAGATGGCATCCTGTATTTAAAAAAAAAATACCCAAGCTATTCCAAAAAGATGCTTAGGAAAGGCAATGACTTTCTCTTCTCATTCCATGCCTAGTCAATGCTGCCAGTAAGAGTATAGTCTAGCCCAGTGGTGGCGGTGCACGCTTTTAATTCCAGCACTTGGGAAGCAGAAGCAGGCGGATCTCTGAGTTCTACTCCAGCCTGATCTATAAAAGCAAGTTCCAGAACAGCCAGAGCTATACAGAAAAACCTTGTCTTGAAAAAATAACAATAAAAAATTGATATGTTCTAATGCCCCATCTTCTCAAGAAGATGAAAGAGGAGTTGGCCTGATAATTGGCTTTACCCATCCCAGACAAATACTGACAGTTACAACTTCATCAGTATGACAATCAAACTTCTCAGAAGCAAAAATCTCCAACAGCCTTTCTAGCATCAACTCTCCCCTGCCCTGGAGGCAAGGCTTGTCACTTCTCGTTCTTAATAGCTTTCCACTGGATCTGCCCTTTAGCTCTAACACCAGCTTGGCTGCCTACCACATTGCTGGCTCTCCCCTTTGATCCTACACTATTGTTCTCATTGCTAGAAGAATGAGCTTTCCCATTCTAGAATGTCTTAGCCTTTTACTGGTCTTTCCCTTACAATAACTAGCCTATTAACTTTATTTTGATCAAGTATCTGTTTTCCAGTAGAAGCGGCTTCAGACAGAACAAGTCAAGCCAGTAAAGTAGCTTCAAGAGGCATTTTGGTTTTTTTCCCTGGTAGAGGATCGAGCCCACCAGAGCTTTAACGGATTTTTGCAGGATCTAAGAATATCACAAAAGTATAGAGCACAACTTTCAAACCCAACCTAAGTCCTTTCTTGCAACTTTTAAATTGTGTTTGATTACATTTTATTTATTTGTGTGCATGAGTGTTTGTGCGGGGAATACACATACATGCCAGGAGGTCAAAGGGCAACTTGTGTGAGTCAGTTCCCTCCTTCCTCCCCTCCACCACACAGGTCCCAGTTTTGGCAGCAAGCACCTTTGGCCTTGGAGCCATCTTGCTGGCCTCTTTTGTGCAACATTTTCCTTGCCTGTGATTTAAGCTCTTCCCTCAAGTCTCTTCTGGAGTTACCTACACAGCTCACTGCTAACAGAGAGCATCCTTGCCTGCTAATGGCTCATTTAACCCAGGGTCATTACTGCGAAGGCGACTGGGGAGTAGGCTGCACTGTCCATTTTCTCCTATATTTGCCCCAGGACTGCTCAGCTCTTGGCTCATTTTTCTCTGTTCGTTGTAAGAATGTAAATAATCCTTGGCTGCAGCCACCAGCAGCAGTACTTTCTTCTCCTTTTCCTCCTCTTTCTCCTTCTCTTCTCCTCTTCCTCCTCCTCTTCCTCCTCCTGCTTTTTCTCTTTTGATCCTATGAGTCTGCGATTTGCATACTTCCCTAGCATATACTAGCCTCTAACTCACTTTATTTATAAACATTTTTAAATCCTTCCATATTACCCTTCTCCAGAGCAGAAGTTTTCTCCAATACACCCCATCTGCCTGGGTTGTGCCTTTTATTCCTAAGCCCTTATTTCAAGAACTAGACTGTGAGTTCCTTGTAGGAAGCTACTGATCTTCAGGTATCTTATTATCCTCAGAGTTCAGTGGCTCCATGAGCCCACCTATCATTTTATGAATTGAAAGGAAAATTATTGTTAATGAAAAAAGATAGGTCACATTATTTTGAAATATAGTCCTTTTTACCATATGGATAATAGATTATATGTGCAAAATCAGTTTTCTTTTCTATTTTGAATTGATATATAAAATTGTATGTATTTACGGGGTACTGTGTGATGTTTTATATGTGTATGCATGATACACTGTTTAAATCTGAGTTAATATATTTATATCTTCAAATACATATTATTTCATGCTGGGGAAAACATCCAATATCCTTTGTTCTAGGTATTTTTGAAATGTAAAATATTAATCATCTATAGCAACTTTCCTATGCAATTGAACACTAGAACTATTTAATTTATAAAGTTTTGTTTGTTTATTTATTTATTTATTTATTTAATGTATGTGGTGTTTTGCCTGCAAGTGTGTAAATATACCATGTGCTTGCCTGGTGCCTATGGAGACCACACAAGGGTGCTGGGTCTCCTGCTGGGAGCTGCCATCTACCTACTGGGAATTGAACTGAGGTCCTCAAAAGAGCAAACAGAGTTCCTAACCGCTGAGCCATCTCTCCAGTCTTAGAACTCTTTCATCACATTGTTTATAGCATGTTAACCAGACATTTGTCGCCTCTGTCTCTCTATTCTCCTAGCATCACAGAGTGACTTTTCTACTCCCAGCTTCTATGAGACGATTTCTTTTAGATTCCACCTCTGATTGTATTTTCTTTCTGGATCTGGTTAACTTTACTCAATAACATCTTCCAATTCTATTCAATTCTATGTTGTCACAAAATTACAAGACTCCACCTATCTTTTGAATAAACAGCATTCCATTATATATAAGGTGTTTTATTGACCACGCATCAGTTGATAGACACAGGCTAATTCTGCTTCCCAGCCATTGTGAATAATCCTGTAATAAATGTGAGGCTATGAATACCTCTAATACAGTAGCAAAACTAGTTTCCTTCCTGGTCACAGCGACTCAAACATCTTTTCACCTTGGAAGGAATAGTACTAGAGAATAAACTCTCTTAAGATAAGTGAAGAAAGATATATGTATATATATTTCTGATATAAGGCAATATTTATTGAAGAATAGCACAGAATGGTGAAGGCCAAGGGAAGGATGACAGTGGAGACTTAAGAGATATGATCAGCTGCACCATGTAGCTGAGACAGGCACGTAGAGGTGAGATCTTTTGGAAATATGAGCACTCTCTTCTGCCAGTTTCTTACTGGTGTCAAGACAACAAAAGTAGAAGCCATTTAATACATGGACAAGTTAACATGGATGAGGAGGTTGGATCATTGTGACTATGGCTGCCTCGAGGTTGGCAGTTAGGAAATTCAACAAGAGGGGCCACAGCAAGTTGTGCGGCAGCAAGTGGTCTGACAGCAAACTGGGCGGCAACAGCTGGACACTCCACAGCTGGGGCGGCAGGTGGTCTGACAGCAGACTGGGCGACAACAGCTGGACACTCCACAGCTGGGGCGGCAGGTGGTCTGACAGCAGACTGGGCGACAACAGCTGGACACTCCACAGCTGGGGCGGCAGGTGGTCTGACAGCAGACTGGGCGACAACAGCTGGACACTCCACAGCTGGGGCGGCAGGTGGTCTGGCAGCAGACTGGGCGACAACAGCTGGACACTCCACAGCTGGGGCGGCAGGTGGTCTGGCAGCAGACTGGGCGACAACAGCTGGACACTCCACAGCTGGGGCGGCAGGTGGTCTGGCAGCAGACTGGGCGACAACAGCTGGACACTCCACAGCTGGGGCGGCAGGTGGTCTGGCAGCAGACTGGGCGACAACAGCTGGACACTCCACAGCTGGGGCGGCAGGTGGTCTGGCAGCAGACTGGGCGGCAGCAGGTGGTCTGGCAGCTGGGTCTGCAGCAGCTGGACACACAGCAGCTGGGTCTGCAGCAGGTGGTCCTGCAGCAGGTAGTCTGGCAGCAGCTGGGCTGACAGCAGCTCTCCTGGCTGGGACTTTGATCACAGCCCTGCTCAGAGCAGACAGAGCCACAACAGGAGTTGACCATGATGTCAGAGGTGGAGGGTCTGAGTAGATTTCCAAGAGAGTGAGTTTCTCAAATATGTGAATCTCCTTATTCCCTGCCCTCTTTTATACCCTGATGCTGTTACCAGGGTAAGGGTCATTTCCTTGTTTTTGTTTCTCTTAATAGATAAACAATTACTAAATTGGTTAATTATGGAAGACTCTATGTAAATGTTAGATGGAATGCATTCTTCTCTTTCTCAGGGTCGGGGTTTATCAAATCCAGTCTTTTCTCTTGAGTCACCTCTTTGGTTTCCTTATGTGTATCATCGAATTTCAAAGGTTCCTATTCTGACCCATCTGACTGATAGTCATAAGATGACATAGCAAACTAAATCCAACATCCCATGTGTCACCGTGAAGCCTCATACTAATCTGCAGTGGGTCTGTGCCTCTTGTATCTAAAGACTCTGTGAAAAATAAACTGTTAAAAGCACTAGAAGAAAGTTTGAATTAAGATGATGTGGGGATAATGAATTTGTAACATTGGCATGAGGACTGTACCATGTTGATATTTGTCAAGAAGGGAATTTGGAATGGCAACAGTATAGGAAGGAACGCAGGAATGCCCATGACTTTCCTTGATTTCTAGAGAATAGTTAGGGTAAATGATGTTTATATACCTCAGGTTTTTTCTAAAAAAAAAAAAAAAAAAAACAAATGACATTGATGTGTTTTTGACAACCTTAAACACGCTGGGTAGTGAAGCAGGCTTCTCTGCTGAACTGTAAACTCGTAGCTCTGTATTTTTGTTGTGTTGTCTGTACCATTGTATTGTATCATATCATACATTTGTACCATTACTAAGGAGCTGCAATAATAAAAATGAACCTTTTGTGCACAGTGTACTCAAGTCCTTGGCTGTCTCAGGTCCCTACTTTCTCCATTCAGTTCTTAAGGTATTTTCTGGTGCTGCTGTCCAACTTCATTGTGCTAGGGTAGAAGAAAAACTGCATTCTCCTACTGTTTAGATATTCATTATAGCCTGATATCCTTTATAAATAGTCTAAGTATATATGAAAGCTATGGAAATGCAGTTTGTTAGGCATAAGTTGGGATAGATGGTAACCAGACATTGTATCTAAGATGATAGCAATTCTATTCAAATTTTCTATATCTCTATTCTTCGTCTTGAAATAATCATTCATAAAGAAGGCTTTCTGAGAGCCTGAGTCTAGGTTGACATTTTATCATTCTCCCATGGGTTTATCATTGTTATTTTGAAAATAGGTCAAGGGCTTTTAAAAACAAGAGAGCTGACTTTTTGGAGATGTGAAAAATGTATTGTAAGGAAGTCATTATCAAAGTTAAACTTAGTACGTGTGTGTAACCTTAGCATGTTGACTTGATCTGATTGAACCAAATGCCATGATCATTTATTTCTTTGGAAACAACCAGCTTTCTCTGTGCAAAGGAGGAAAAATGATATAGCTAAATATCTCTTCTACCTTTTGGGTAATGATTCCTTTCATTAAAATATAAATACTTATCTGTCATCTAATTATCTCCCAGCTTGTCTTGGCTTCTACTTTACTTGAATGTAAATCCATAAAAAATTAAGAGTTAATATTTCAATCTGCCTACTATAGTATAAATGTTATATACCAGTTATTTTTTTTGTTCATGTGACAGTGACCCAAACTATTCTCCAAATAAGTTGGTCAGACATGCTTAATGACCACAAATATTTATGAAATTAAGAGAGTAGGTATTTATTGGGACACAGTCACTCTATCACGTATGATTCCTTAAAAAGTCCAAGGCATACCTGGGATGGTAATATTATGAACTTGTTCAATAAAGTCACATGAAACATTTGGTTATGTCAGAATGCCACAGTAATAGACATGGAATTCACTGCTTATGTGTTTTATAGTTTAAATAGTTGCTGGCAAAAATTAATTCTTAGATCAAGTATAGCGGCATATTCCTATGTTAGCACTTAAGAAGCTGAGGCAGGAAAATCAGGAGTTCAAGGCCAGACTCGACTAAATAAGTCTAGTCTAGGATACATGAGACCCTGTCTTAAAGACCCAAAACAGTATAAAATAAAAGAGCTTCTTGCTGGCATGACCAATTGCATGACAGATATAATTCTGGCTCAGTACAAGTACAGGGGTAATGAAGAAACCATGAGAAGGGTGGCTCACTGGCAACATGGTAGTTCCCTAGGACTGATGGACAGCAACAACGAGAAACTGGGTGACAGCAAGCAGTCTAACAACACATGTTCTGCCAACATCAGAAGTGACACAGAATTATCACCAGAGGCTTTGGCCACACATAGTCCTGGTCAAAGTAGGTGAAATGACAAGAGGTGACCACGGTGTTCTGGGTGGAGGTTCTGGGTGGCTCTCCAGGGACATAAGATTGTCCAGTGTGGAGGTCAGCATCCTGCAGCTGAGTTAACATCATGGCGCTCGTAATTGTTTTCTGACTAGACATTCTGGTCTTGACGTGCTGTCTATGCAATTATATTTGTCTTTTAAAGGGATGCTTGCATGATTTTCATTGAATAAGCTCTCCGTGTCAAGAAGTAGGAGGTCCTTTTACATTGCAGCAGCACTCCATCCAGCGCCTCTTGTCCCCCCCCTTTGTTTTTTGATGTCTCATTACTGTACTAAGTATAGGATAAGTTGTTCCTCTTCCTCCAACCACTTAACTCTCTGGTCCTGAGTGAGACAGGGAAACCCAATCTCTCAAATTTGGATAATATTTAAAGTAGATGTAAACATGGATACATCAGGGCTGGAGAGATGACTCAGCAGTTAAGAGCACTGACTGCTCTTCCAGAGGTCCTGAGTTCAGTTCCCAGCAACCACACGGTGGTTCACAGGTATCTATGAGGGGATCCGATGCCCTCTTCAGGTGTGTCTGAAGGGAGTGACAGTGTACTCATATACATGAAATAAATAAATAAATCTTAAAAAAAAAACTTTGAAAACACGGATACATCAGTCATTGTCCAGTTGATACACAATCATCTCTTTTTAAGTCATACTTAATTTGCATATGAAAGCAATAATCAGGCCATAATATGATAGCATAATATGATACAACTATCCCATGTACAATCACAAATGCATTATATATTTAACCAGGTTATTCATGGTCCAAGAAGGTTTTTATTTTTTGTTTTTTTCTGCAGTGGGTTGTAGTAAATACAGACTCACTGGATCATGAGTTAAAATATGTGTCAATTGAGATCTCAGTCTTAAATGAGATATTATATCACCGGACCACCCCACCCCACACTCCACCCAGGCTCAGAGAGCTTTGCAGAATAAGAGGTGGAAAGAATATCAGTGCTGCAGGATGAGGAAACATACAGGATGAGGAAACATGCAAAGTCTTCTGGACATGACGTGGCTGTCAAACTCATGAATTCACAGGATCCCTGATTACCTGCACAAAACTGTAACAGTCAATGATCCATCACGGCTGGGGAAAGTCTATGAGACCCAGCCCCTCCCTGAAGAGCTATCCACAGGTAATGGTTGGTGAGAGGAGTGGTGGTGTGGCCACTGTTAAGTTGCCCTTGTAATTAGTCCCACCCCTGCACATATGAGCAGACTTAATTAGATGAAGTATCTCACAAAACAGACATAGGAGTAGGAGGGGACACACTGAGAAGAGTAAAGGGGTTGGTGAGAGTGGAAAGGGAAAAAGAGAAAAGGAATATCACCAAAGTACTTTATAAATGTATGAAGTTGTGAAAGAATTTAAGAATGAAGATAGGGTAGCTATCCCAGCAGGCCTTGCACAGTGACCTTTGAATGGCTGTGAATGGGGCTGGGCTGAGCTGAGATCAAGAAAAGCTCTGAACTGCTGGGGGTAGTAGTCAGTTCCTTGTCTGGGTAGATCATGGTGGATTGTCTTTACATTTTCAATAGTTTACAGGAATACACCTCACTTAGCTGTATAGGCTTCTTGCCACTAGGAAAAATCATGATTGGAAAGTAAATAGGAAGAATTTGTGATGGTTGGATTAAAGTGACTGTAAGCAATCATAAAACAATGGTTGTCTGAGCATTCATCTAAGTCAGAAATTGTAAGGAACAAAAATATTAAAGTTTTGAAACCTCACTTAAGTCAGTTATGGAAAGAGGTAGGCCACCTTATATCAGTTCGAGTACATACTGGTAATTGAACAAAGGACATGGATGGTTATTTATTACAATTGAAGCGACAGGTATTATTTTCTAATGGGTATTCAGTTATTGGAAACATCACCAGCTTATATATTTCTAAAATTTCATCTCTGCTGGGAACTGGGAACTATGGAAGAAATCAAACCATTTTTTTTCTTTTAAAAGTCACACAATAAAACTGCTAATGAAATTCTAATGATCTACTTTAAACTGAAGTGAAGCAATATCCATAACCCAGCTCACACTGAAGTCGCTCTGAGGAAGCATCTCTGGCTTCAGAGAGGCAACCGCGCACTGTGAAGAGCATTTTCTGCATGCACACTTTGTATGGTCACTTAGTGGCACTGTCTAAGAACTATGGGGTCTTAGTGCTATCTTGCACAAGAATATCATTAATAGTGTGCAAAACTGAGACGACAGGATTATTGCTAGGAACAGCCAAGACCAATTATCCACTTCCCTGTGTTTCAGAAAAACAAAACAGTACAAAACAAAAACCACTGAAATGTGTGCACCTAATTTCTTCTATGGCAACCACTGAAAGTTTAAAACATCAAACTAAACAATTAATATTAATTTTTTTGTGCACACTGTAAAAAAAAAACACAAAACGAACAAACAAAACTCCGTTAGTGTCAAAGCTGATGCAGTGAGTGCCAGTTGGTTTCTCATTTCAGGAAAAGATTTTGTTTATTTACCAATTAGGAAAGTAAACATCTATTACTAAGGGAAATTTCAAAACACTTAAGGAACAACATCTTCCTTGAAGTGGGGAAATTAGCATAAACAGTGACACACAAGTTCTGCTCATTGGCCCAATTTTGGGGGCATCATATATAAAAGGCACAATAACAAAGAAAAACACAGATTTTTAGGAAACTTATCTGTGAACAGAAACCATCTCTCCACATCCACCACCATGACCAACTCCTGCTGCTCCCCTTGCTGCCAGCCCACCTGCTGCAGGACCACCTGCTGCAGGACCACCTGCTGGAGACCAAGCTGTGTGTCCAGCTGTTGCCAACCCTGCTGCCAGCCCAGCTGCTGTGGCTCCAGCTGCTGCCAGCCCTGCTGTCAAACCACCTGCTGCAGGACCTGCTTCCAGCCATGCTGTGTGAGCAGCTGCTGCCGCACACCCTGCTGCCAGCCCTGCTGCTGTGTGTCCAGCTGCTGCCAGCCCTGCTGCAAGCCTTGCTGCTGCCAGTCCAGCTGCTGCAAGCCCTGCTGCTGTGTGTCCAGCTGCTGCAAGCCCTGCTGCTGTGTGTCTAGCTGCTGCAAGCCCTGCTGCAAGCCTTGCTGCTGTGTGTCCAGCTGCTGCAAGCCCTGCTGCTGTGTGTCCAGCTGCTGCAGGCCCTGCTGCAAGCCTTGCTGCTGTGTGTCTAGCTGCTGCAAGCCCTGCTGCAAGCCTTGCTGCTGTGTGTCCAGCTGCTGCAAGCCCTGCTGCTGTGTGTCCAGCTGCTGCAAGCCCTGCTGCAAGCCTTGCTGCAAGCCCTGCTGCTGTCAATCTAGCTGCTGTAAGCCCTGCTGCAAGCCCTGCTGCTGTGTGTCCAGCTGCTGCCAGCCCAGCTGCTGCCAGCCCTGCTGCCAGCCCAGCTGCTGTATCTCTAGCTGCTGCCAGCCCTGCTGCAAGCCCAGCTGCTGTCAGTCCAGCTGCTGCAAGCCCTGCTGCCTCAACCTGTGCTGCCAGCCAGCCTGCTCTGGACCTGTGACCTGCACCAGGACTTGCTACCAGCCCACAAGTGTCTGTGTGCCCGGATGCCTGTCCCAAGGCTGTGGGTCCAGTTGCTGTGAGCCCTGTGGCTGTTGATCAACTTGTCACAGATCCACTATCTACATAAACTAGCCTTCTACTATCAAACCTACCTGATAGACACAGAAAACCACTCATTGCATTTTTCTGAAAATGATCCTTACACTGTCTAACCACCAGTCATCTCGTTAGCAGATTCATGTTTTGCTTGTAAGTACAGCTTTATCTAGTGCTTTTCTCCTCATTCCTCTGGTTCTTAGTCAAAGTTATCTGTCATTGACCAGGATGCTCAGTCTCAGCCTTGGAAAAATTGTTTATTTCATTTTCAACATATAAAAGCTTTTATGAAATAAAAAAAAATAAAGAAGGAAAGTACTCAGATATTTCCAGTATTAGTCATCTTTCATTTCCATGTGTTTAGAATTACTTGACTCATCCTGTAACTCATTTGTAAAATCGTACCATTGTGTTCCTAGTCCACAAGCCATTATCTAGAGTTTACTAATAAAGTCTTCACTCGATTGCCTTCTGAATTGTGTTGTGTTGTGTTGTTTCTATGTGTTGCTTGTCATATTGTGCCGTCTCATCTGAGCCACATCAAAGTCTTTGACTTCGGCAGACATAGTACGTGGGATGTAGCTAAAGACAGAAAGCATCGTCCAGAGAGCTGGACTTCATTCTGGCTGCAGGTCTGCTGTGATTATGGGCATGGCTTAAGGAAACACAACGCTGGCCCTGAGCACTGGGGTCCTGTGCATCTCACCATTCTCGCTGTCATGTGCCAATTACCTTTTCTTTTTTCTTATTTTTGTATATATCTTTAACTTTTTATGGGTTCATTGTGAATTTCACATCATGCACTATAATCCCACCAGTCTCCTTGTGCCCTTGCTTCCTCCCTTGACCCTTTCATCCTCCCCCACAAAAGAAAAAAAGATCTGCTTGTGGAAGCTGTAGGGTATCACAGTATGTCCCATAGTACACTTTTTGCCCACATTTCGTTGCTTGCAGATGTTCATTGCAATGAGTCATTAATGTGGCTCAAGGCCTCTGTCTTCCATGACACTATCAATACTGAACCCTCACTGGGATGACTCTTCTTAGATATCCTCTTATTGTCCCGTGTGATGTAGATTCTGTAGTTTTGGATCTGTAGGACTGCCCAACTTCAAGTGTTCTAACATTTCATCTAAGGAATAGATGCTGGGGTGGTCCAACTCAAAGCCCGGGATCTGGGTCTGAGAGGTATCTGAGATGTTCAGCCCATCAACTCTCTCATACCCAGATCACTGGGGTGAGCTCTCCAGCCCTACTCCAGCTAGCTGATCCAGTGTTACAGCCAGGGAGGGGCACAGCCAGACCCCATCTCTCATGCCTTTTGGACTGGCTCATACAAACCTACAACATCAGGGCCAGTTTACTGTGCTATCCAGGTGAAATGCAAAGCCTGCTCTCCAGAGTATTACACCCAGTGTGGGACAGGGTCGGTTCTCTCACTCTTAAGACTCTGGGGACCAGTTCTCAGCCTGACATTGGTAGCAAAGGATGAGGTGGGGGAGGGAGCATCTCTCCCTTCTCTGCACCACTGTAGGGCACACAAGTTGTGGGACTAACTCTATATGTTCCTGCCCTAAGGTCCAGCTCAACTCCACCACCTCTCTAAGTGTCAGTTGTACTGTGATGCCCTGATGAGGTACAGGGCCTGCTCTCCTGGGTGCTATAGCAGATGAGGGGCCGGGACATCTCTCCTGTTCTTGTGACCACTGGGTCAGTTCTCTCACATACCACAGGTGGTGAGGGGTGGGAGTGGGATGTGGCGGACATTTCTCTGTCACCCATGGCATTCCACAGCAGACAAGAAGACAGATCAGCTCTCCTATACTCATGGGACCAGCTCAACCACAACCCCCACCAACAGGGACAACTCTACTGTGTTTTCCAGGTGAGGTGTAGGCCTGGCTTTCCCTAGTGATGCAGCAGGTGAGGGGTAGGGCCAGCTGTCTAGCTCTGATGACATCAGAGCCAGCTCTTCTGCCTGCCACAGGTGGTGGGGGTCAAGAGGGGAAGAGGATATCTCTTCCTCACCCATGCACAGGAGATGAATGTCAGGGCTAGCTCTCCCACACTCATAGCCTTGGGGCTGACTCACTGGCAACTCCTGCAACCAGGGGCCAGTTCTACAGTACCTCCTGGGCAATGTAAGGGGAAGCTGTCCCAAATACTGTAGCTGGTGTGTGTGTGTTGGGGGGGAGGGGGGCTAGGTGTCAGCTCTCCTGCTTTCACAACCTCAGGGCAAACTCTCCCATGATGCCCAGGCAAGGGGTGTGGCCAAGATCTGCACAGCTCTCAGACATCAACATGGCCCCTGGTATTGGTGACAGCCCAGACCAAGGACACCTGCCTGAAGTTGGTGATAGGCCTCAGTATCAACATAGGCTAAGACCTCACCATGGTATTAGGTGATGTCACAGACTACTAACATTAACATCGGGCCGTCCCTCACTACCCTGGAGTCTACAGTTTTGCCTGTCTTCATTGTGCACACATTCTTCTGCTTCTTTCTCTTGCATTTCTTCACCACTTACTTGTTCCTCTTAGTGGTGCCTGGGATCTCTGGGTCTCTGGGATCAACTCAGGTATGATCTCAGGAATGCTATGTCCTACCCACTCAGTGTGACACTAGACATAAATCATCTCTGAAATGGTCTGCCCACTCAGGTCTGTATGGCAGGACTGAAGCTTATCTCAGGCTAGCTCTCTATCTGGGTCCCCTGATGCAGGACTAGTGGTCCTCTGGGGCTCCCTCCTTGCCTGGGCCCAACTCTCTTAAGGAAACTTACCTCAGTTTACCCCAACACCTTAGTAACCAGTAACCACTAAGCAAAAGAGCTAGTTTTAGAACCTTAGTAAGCCATGTAAACCTTCTATTCCCTTGACTAAAAATCCATTGATGATGACTTTTAAGTATTTTTCAGCCAGAGAGAGCTTGCTACTGTACAAGGATTTTAGAAGATTTTCCACAGTGTGTGTGTGTGTGTGTGTGTGTGTGTGTGTGTGTGTGTGTGTGTGCAGAGGGAGGGAGGGATCAGATGACAAGTTGTGAGAGTTGGTTTTCTACTTGTGTTTCCTGGGGCTCAAACTCAGGCTTGGAGCAGGATGCTGGGCCATCTCAGGATTTCGATGAGAGAAGATCATCTAGAAATTGTTGATCTTGTAGAAATAGCATAATTTATGCTCCCATTCTTATGGTTACTAGTGCAAATAGCCTTCTGGGGGAAAGTTAATTTGTGATAACACTGGTGAGAAAAAAGTAACATTTTTAATATTCTGAATGAAAAGGGGCAGCAATCTATGAATTTCTAGAGAATGTTTTGTAAGTTGAGATAGAAAGTATTTAGGGTAGACTCTATTGCCCAAAATATACAAAAATATAATCCAGGTGGACTAAAGACTTAAAATTAGCTTTAAATAAAACTTAAAATTCAGCAAGAGAGTGGTGGCACATGCCTTTAATTCCAGCATTATGGAGAAAGAGGCAGGTGGATCTCTGAGTTCAAGACCAGCCTGAACTACACAGCCAGGCCAGAAGGACAGCCAGGGTTATACAGAGAAATCCTGTCTCAGAAAACAAACAACCCATGAACTCATAAAAGATAGAGACAAACATCTCTTATATCTTGAGGAAAGAATTTTTAATTGATTAGTTAACTAGTTATCATCCTACCCACTGTTTTCAGTCCCTCCTTCCTCTCAGTCCTTCAGCCCCACATTGCCTCTCCCAAAATTGCTCCTCCTTTCTTTCTCTTCAAAATAAGGGAGTCATCCCATGGATAACAACAAGTAAGACAAGGCACATCTTCTGTTGAGGCTAGACAAGGCAGCTAAATAGGGGGAAAGGGTTGCAAAGGCAGGCAACAGAGTCAGAGACAGTCCCTGCTCCCACTGTTAGAAGTCCCACATGAAGACCAAGCTACACAACTGTGACACATGTGCAGAGGGCCTAGGTCAGTCCCATGCAGGCTCCCTGGTTGGCGGGTCAGTCTGCTTCAGCCCCTGTGGGACCAGGTTAGTCTATTCTGTGGGGTTTTCATATGGTGTCCTTGACCCCTCTGGGTCCTACAATGAGGAAAGACAAGATTCTGTCTCCAAGAGAAGCAGTCAATTTGACTGCTAACATGCATCGCCTATAATCATCTGTGACAATAACAGAAAACTGAAAAAAATGAATTGTAAACTATATAATATTTAAGAAACACAGAAATAAATATATATGACAAAATTATAAAGAAATGATCAATCTGCATAGAACAGGAAAGCGCAAATATGAAGAGGCCTCCTGTATCCATTTAAGCAGTTCCACATTTTCATGACTCACCTAAGCCATGGTGGCTTCTCTCTTGGTTCTCCTCCCATCCCAAACCCAGGAAACCTAAACTCCACCTGTATCTCTTCTGCCCAGCTATTGGCTGTTGGCATCTTTGTTTACCAATCAGAAATGCCTTGGGGGCAGTGTCACTTGGGTCTATATGCAAACTCCAGGTTTGGGGGCCCACATTAATATTACAACAGACAACAAGACCAAACTTCTACAGGCAAAGCCCTCCCCGCCCCTCCGCCCAGGGCTCAGGCTGCCTCCATGCTCTACATGGGAAACACAATGAGGCTCTGAGTTGTTGTGTAGTTGGTACCTCCATCAGAGCAAGCACAGGCCACTGGAACCCATCTTCACTGCATCTGTCTGTCCTTTCTTCATCCTCCATCACCACAGCCAGTTCAAGACCGAGAACATGGCACAGTATGCTTGAGTCCTCATTCTTTGGCACTACTGAGCATCTTTAGATAGTTCTCAACACATAATATTCAATTCATGTAGTCATCCCTTATCTATGGCTTCACCAGCAATATATTCAATCCACTCAGACCTAGATTTTTTTTCAGAAAAACAAATGCAACTGTACTGAACATATTATTCTATGAACAACTCAGTGAGATGATACATAAATAACATTTATATTTTATAAGATGCTACTGAGATCAACTCAGTAGTAAAAAAATTGCCTTTATACTTTTTTTAATTTTTGTGTCATTGATAACCCACTAAGCCTAGTTAGAGTTTATTATATGTACATGTGTTTGGACCCATTCACTACCTCATAGGCAATCTCTCAATGACTATACACTTAGAATAGAATGACTCCCCTACACACACACACACACACACACACACACACACACACACACACACACACCAGCAGATATCAACTGCCAGAAGTTCACCAGGAAGAGTTGGAATTCAGGAAGTCCCTCTGAATTTGTGATGGGACTTAGATGCTTTGATGGTGTGCTGGTTATGTGCAGGTAGTCACAGCTGGTATGAGTTCATGATGTTTATAGCCACATACATTCAGAAGTTTGCATTTCACAGGCCTCCTTCCCTTCCTCCTTCCCTGTATGTTCCTTAAACTTTGGTGATGGGATGGGGGTGTTACAAATAATCTCTGCAGATCAATATTGTAACTTTAAAAAACATTGAAAAACATCCTAGGAATGTTGTTCAAAATCACAAAGTGTAGTTTAGAAATTTCACTCCAAGAATATATGAAAAATACTCACTAGGAGATGTGGACACATCCATGATTCATATGAGCTTAAATGATGGAAATATGTCCTTCAGCAATGAAATGCATTAATAAAGCTTGATCCCATCCAAAATGATCTCAATAGTAATGAACAAATGATCACCATAGGCAATGAGTCTATAAATCACAAACAAATTTGAGCAAAGGAAAACAAATAACACATGGTACAAGATTTTACTTTTAAGAGAGATCAAAAATCAAAAAACTCTGACACACATACTGGTTGCCTAAGGGAGAAGAGCAGAACCAATACCATGGTGACAGCCACCAGGTAGACCACTATTTCCTGACACAAATGACAGCCATGCTCTGTCTTTATCATATTCAGTCAAGCTATATAAAAGTGCATTATTTTTCTGAAAACATATTTATGATTTAATTTCTTTTAAGTGAAGGTATATGGATTCATCTCACAGAATTTAATTTCCTCATTCCATAAAGACAATGTGCTGATTGGGTGTATGATCTCTGTTTTCCTGGTGCTGCCTCTAAAAGAATGAAGAACTAAAATGACTGATGTGTTCTAGGTCCTTGAGTCCACTTTCTCTACTGGACCACATTTGGACTTATTTTCATATGAAAGGACTGGGGAAGCCACCTCTACCCATGTAGCCTCTGATAAAGCTGATGTAACAGCTTTGCTGCTTCTTGTGGTCTGGAATAAGCAGGCTTCTCTGAGGAGCAGGCTTGGGCCTAGACATGGACTGAGTGTGACACTGAGAACACATTGGTAATACTAGCCTTTCCCCTAATCTGCATACAGCCAAAGATACAAGATGAAGAAAAAAATGTGACCCCTTCCTGTGGCCACAGCAATTGTCACTTTGCCATGACAAGAGCAGAAATGACACTGAGGAGGATATGCAAACACTCTCCACAATTAGTTATTTAAAGAAGATTGTCAAGGATTTGTAATATATTAAGCAAATTCCTGTCATGTCAAGGGTATAAAAGCCCCAGGTCTGAAACAGTGGTCAGAATCTTAGAAACTCCTGTGAACAGAACCCATCTCTCCACATCCACCACCATGACCAACTCCTGCTGCTCCCCTTGCTGCCAGCCCACCTGCTGCAGGACCACCTGCTGCAGGACCACCTGCTGGAGACCAAGCTGTGTGTCCAGCTGTTGCCAGCCCTGCTGCCAGCCCAGCTGCTGTATCTCTAGCTGCTGCCAGCCCAGCTGCTGCCAGCCCAGCTGCTGTATCTCTAGCTGCTGCCAGCCCAGCTGCTGCAAGCCCTGCTGCCAGCCCTGCTACAAGCCCAGGTGCTGTCAGCCCAGCTGCTGCAAGCCCTGCTGCCAGCCCTTCTGCCTCAACCTGTGCTGCCAGCCAGCCTGCTCTGGACCTGTGACCTGCACCAGGACTTGCTACCAGCCCACAAGTGTCTGTGTGCCCGGATGCCAGTCCCAAGGCTGTGGGTCCAGTTGCTGTGAGCCCTGTGGCTGTTGATCAACTTGTCACAGATCCACTATCTACATAAACTAGCCTTCTACTATCAAGCCTACCTGATAGACACAGAAAACCAAACTCTGCTATTTCTCTGAAAATGATCCTTATACTGTCTAACCACCAGTCATCTTGTTAGCAGATACATGTGTTTGCTTATAAGTACAGCTTTATCTAGTGCTTTTTCTCCTCATTCCTCTGGTTCTTAGTCAAAGTTATCTGTCATTGACCAGGATGCTCAGTCTCAACCTTGCAAAAATTGCTTATTTCATTTTCAACATACAGAAGCATTTATAAAATCAAAAGAAGGAAAGCACTCAGATATTTCCAGTATTAGTCATCCTTTCTTTTCCGTGTGTTTAGGATTACTGTGACTCATCATATAACTCATTTGTAAAATCATACCATTGTGTTCCTAATCTACAAGCCATTATCTAGAGTTTACTAATAAAGTCTTTACTTGATTGTACTCTGAATTGTTGTGTTGTGTTTCTGTGTGTTGTGTTTCTGTGTGTTGCTTGTCATATTATGCCATCTCAATCGGGCCACATCACAATCTCCAACTTGGGCAGAGATAGCCCATGGGATGTAGCTAAGATAGACAGCATCATCGAGAGAGCTGGACTTCTGGCTGCAGGTCTGCAGTGATAATGGGCATGGCTAAATGAAACCCAGTGCTGACCCTGAACACTGGGGACTTGTGCATCTCACCATTCTCGCTGTCATTTGTCAATTACCTTTTCTTTTCTCTTCTTTTCATTTATATATGTGTGTATATGTGTGTGTGTGTGTGTGTATGTATATATATATATTACTGGTTTTTTGTGAATTTCACATCATGAACACTACAATCCCACTCATCTCCTTGTACCCTTTCATCCACCCTCCACCCTTGCATCTTCCCCCACAAAAGAAAAGAAAATCACATTGTGGAAGATGTAGGGTATTACAGTGTGTCCCATAGTATACTATTTGCCCACAATTCTTTGCTTGCAAATTTTCAATGCAATGAGTCAATGGTGTGGCTCGAGGCCTCTGTCTCCCATTACACTATCAATACTGGACCCTCAATGGGATGACTCTTCTTAGATATCCTCTTATTGCCCCATGTGATGGAGATCCTGTAGAACTGGCCAACTTCAAGTGTTCCAGCAATTCATCTAAGGGATAGATGCTGGGGTGGTCCAACTCAAAGCCCTAGATCTGGGCCTATGAGGTATCTGAGATGTTCAGCACACCAGTTCCCCCACACCCACATCACTAGGATGAGTTCTCCAGCTAGCTCATCCAATGTTGCAGCCAGTGAGGTTCAGAGCAAGCCCCCCATCTCCCATGCCTTTTGGGCTGGTTCATCCAAACCTACAGCATCAGGGACAGTTTTACTGTGCTGCTCAGGTAAAATGCAGAGCCTGCTCTTGAAAGTATTGTACCATGTGGAACAGGGTCAGTTCTTTCATTCTTAAGACTCTGGGGGCCAGTTCTCAGGCCTGACATTGGTAGCAAGGGATGAGGTAGGGGAGGGAGCATCTCGCCCTTCTCTGCCCCACTGTAGGGTACACAAGTTGTGGGGCCAGATCTCTATGTTCCTGCCCTAAGGGCCAGCTCAACTCCACCACCTCTGTAAGTGTCAGCTGTACTGTGATGCCCTGATGAACTGCATGGCCTTCTCTCCTGGGTGCTATAGCAGATGAGGGGCCAGGATATCTCTTCTCTTCTTGTGACCACTGTGCCAGCTCTCCCACATGCCACAAGTAGTGAGGGGTGGGAGTGGTGTGTGGAGGACATTTCTCTGTTACCCATGCCATTCCTCAGCAGACAAGAGGCAAGATCAGCTCTCCTATACTCATGGGACCAGCTCAACCATAAGCCTCACAGACAGGGACAGTTCTACTGTGCTGTCAGGGTGAGATGGAGGCCTGGCTTTCCCTAGTGATGCAGCAAATGAGGCATAGGGCCAGCTGTCAAGCTCTGATGACATCAGAGCCAGCTCTTCTGCCTGCCACGGGTGGCAAGGGGCAAGGTTGCAACCAGGGGCCAGTTCTACAGTACCTCCTGGGCAATGCAAGGGGGTGCTGTGCCAAATACTGCAGCTGGTGTGTGCGTTGGGGGGAGGGGCAGCTCTCTTGCTTTCAAAACCTCAGGACAAACTCTCCCATGATGCCTAGGCAAGGGGTGGGGCCTTGTTCTGCACAACTCCCAGATATCAACATGGCCCCTGGCGCTGGTGACAACCCAGACATCTGCCTGAAGTTGGTGATAGCCCTCAGTGTCAACACGGGCCAAGACTTCACTACAGTCTGAGATGGGATCACAGGGTGCTCACATCGGGCTGTTCCTCACTACCCTCGAGTCTCCAGCTCTGCCTCTCTTCATTTTGCCCACATACTTCTGCCTCTCTTTCTCTTCCACTTCTCTACCACTTTCTTGCTCCTTTTAGTATTACCTGGGCTCTTTGGGAATCTGGAGTGACCTCGGGTGTGGTTTCAGGAATGCTATGTCCCACCTATTCAACGTGACATTAGACTGAAGTCATCTCAAGCACAGTCTGCCCTCTCAAGCCTGTATGGCAGGACTGAAGCTTATCTCAGGCTAGCTCCCTCTCTGAGTTCCCTGGTGCAGGACTAGTGGTCATCTAGGGTTCCCTCCCTGCCTGGGCTCAATTTCCTTTTCTTAATAAAACCTCCCTCAGTTCACCCCAACACCTTAGTAACCATTAACCACTGAGCAAAAGAGCTAGTTTTAGAAGCCTAGAAAGCCATGGAAACCATTCATTCCCTTGACTAAAGAAGCCATTGATGTTTTTCGAGGGGGCGGGAACCAGAAAAGGGGACAACATTTGAAATGTAAATAAAGATTATATCTAATAAAAAATGAAAAAAAAAGCCATCAATGGTGACTTTTAAGTATTTTTTTTTAGCCTGATTGTACTTGCTACTGTCTAAGGCTTTTAGAAGCTTTTTCACAGTGTGTGTGTGTGTGTGTGTGTGTGTGTGTGTGTGTGTGTGTGTGTGTGTGCAGAGGGAGAGAGGGAGGGATCAGAGGACAAGTTGTTGGAGTTGGTTTTCTCCTTCCACCTTGTGTTTCCTAAGGCTCAATCCCAGGCTTGAAGCAGGCACTTTTTCCTGCTGAGCCATCTCAGGATTTTGATGTGAGAAGATCATTTAGAAATTTTTGGTCTTTTAGAAATTGCATAATTTATGCCCCCATTCTTATGGTTACCAGTACAAATAGCCATCTGGGGGAAAGTTAACTTGTGATAATGCTGGTGAGAAAAAAGCAACAAAATTTAATCTTCTGAATGAAAAAGGCAATAATCGATGGATTGCCTGAGAATGCTCTGTAAATTGAGATAAAAAGTACTTAGAATAGTCTCTATTGCACATGATCTACAAAAGTATAACCCAGGTTGTCTAAAGACTTAAAATTGACTTTTTAAAAAACTTGAACCTCAGTCAGGTGATAGTGGCACATGCCTTTAATTCCAGCATTATGGAGAAAGAGGCAGGTGGATCTCTGAGTTCAAGACCAGCTTGGACTGCACAGCCAGCCAGGCCAGAAGGACAGCCAGGGCTATACAGAGAAATCCTGTCTCAGAAAACAAACAACCCATGAACTCATAAAAGATAGAGACAAACATCTCTTATATCTTGAGGAAAGAATTTTTAATTGATTAGTTAATTAACTATTTATCGTCCTACCCTCTGCTTTCAGTCTCTCCTTCCTCTCAGTCCTTCAGTCCCACATTGCCTCCCCCAAAATTGCTCCTCCTTTCTTTCTCTTCAAAATAAGGAAGCCCTCCCATGGATAACAACAAGTAAGACAAGGCACATCTTCTGTTGAGGCTAGACAAGGCAGCTAAATAGGGGGAAAGGGTTGCAAAGGCAGGCCACAGAGTCAGAGACAGCCCCTGCTCCCACTGTTAGAAGTCCCACATGAAGACCAAGCTACACAACTGTGACACATGTGCAGAGGGCCTAGGTCAGTCCCATGCAGGCTCCCTGGTTGGTGGGTCAGTCTCCTTCAGCCCCAACGGGCCCAGTTGAGTTGATTCCCTGAGGTTTTCATATGGTGTCCTTGACCCCTGTGGCTCCTACAATGAGGAAAGACAAGATTCTGTCTCCAAGAGAAGCAGTCATTTTGACTGCTAACACGCATCGCCTATAATCATCTGAGACAATAACAGAAAACAGAAAAAATGAATTGTAAACTATGTAGTATTTAAGAAACACAGAAATAAATATGACAAAATCATAAAGCAATGGCCAATCTGCATAGAACAGGAAAGTGCAAATATGAAGAGGCCTCCTGTATCCATTTAAGCAGTTCCACATTTTCATGACTCACCTAAGCCATGGTGGCTTCTCTCTTGGTTCTCCTCCCATCCCAAACCCAGGAAACCTAAACTCCACCTGTATCTCTTCTGCCCAGCTATTGACTGTTGCAATCTTTATTTACCAATCAGAAATGCCTTGGGGGCAGTATCACTTCAGTCTATGTGCAGACTCCAGGTTTGGGGGCCCACATTAATATTACAGTAGACAGCAAGACCAAACGTCAACAGGCAAAGCCCTCCCTGCCCCTCTGCCCAGGGCTCAGGTTGCCTCCATGCTCTACATGGGAAACACAATGAGGCTCTGAGTTGTTGTGCATTTGGTACCTTCCATCAGAGCAAGCACAGGCCACGGGATCCTGTCTTCACTGCATGTTCCTGTTCTTTTTTCATTTTCAATCACCCCAGTCAGGTCAAGACCCAGAACATGGCACAGTAAACATGAGTCCTCATTCTTTGGCACAACTAAGCATTTTTAGATTGTTCTCAACACATAATATTCAATTCATGTAGTCATCCCTTATCTATGGCTTCACCAGCAATATATTCAATTCACTCAGATCAAGTTTTTTTTTCCCCAGAAAAACAAATGCAACTGTACTGAACATATTATTCTATTAACAATTCAATGGGATGATACATAAATAACATTTATATTTTATAAGATGCTACTGAGATCAACTCAGTATTAAAAAAAATTGCCTTTATACTTTTTTAATTTTTATGTCATTGATAACCCACTAAGTCTAGTTAGAGTTTATTATATGTACATGTGATTGGACCCATTCACTAGGTCATAGGCAATCTCTCAATGACTATACACTTAGAATAGAATGACTCCCCTACACACACACACACACACACACACACACACACACACACCAGCAGATATCAACTGCCAGAAGTTCACCAGGAAGAGTTGGAATTCAGGAAGTCCCTCTGAATTTGTGATGGGACTTAGATGCTTTGATGGTGTGCTGGTTATGTGCAGGTAGTCACAGCTGGTATGAGTTCATGATGTTTATAGCCACATACATTCAGAAGTTTGCATTTCACAGGCCTCCTTCCCTTCCTCCTTCCCTGTATGTTCCTTAAACTTTGGTGATGGGATGGGGGTGTTACAAATAATCTCTGCAGATCAATATTGTAACTTTAAAAAACATTGAAAAACAACCTAGGAATGTTGTTCAAAATCACAAAGTGTAGTTTAGAAATTTCACTCCAAGAATATATGAAAAATACTCACTAGGAGATGTGGACACATCCATGATTCATATGAGCTTAAATGATGGAAATATGTCCTTCAGCAATGAAATGCATTAATAAAGCTTGATCCCATCCAAAATGATCTCAATAGTAATGAACAAATGATCACCATAGGCAATGAGTCTATAAATCACAAACAAATTTGAGCAAAGGAAAACAAATAACACATGGTACAAGATTTTACTTTTAAGAGAGATCAAAAATCAAAAAACTCTGACACACATACTGGTTGCCTAAGGGAGAAGAGCAGAACCAATACCATGGTGACAGCCACCAGGTAGACCACTATTTCCTGACACAAATGACAGCCATGCTCTGTCTTTATCATATTCAGTCAAGCTATATAAAAGTGCATTATTTTTCTGAAAACATATTTATGATTTAATTTCTTTTAAGTGAAGGTATATGGATTCATCTCACAGAATTTAATTTCCTCATTCCATAAAGACAATGTGCTGATTGGGTGTATGATCTCTGTTTTCCTGGTGCTGCCTCTAAAAGAATGAAGAACTAAAATGACTGATGTGTTCTAGGTCCTTGAGTCCACTTTCTCTACTGGACCACATTTGGACTTATTTTCATATGAAAGGACTGGGGAAGCCACCTCTACCCATGTAGCCTCTGATAAAGCTGATGTAACAGCTTTGCTGCTTCTTGTGGTCTGGAATAAGCAGGCTTCTCTGAGGAGCAGGCTTGGGCCTAGACATGGACTGAGTGTGACACTGAGAACACATTGGTAATACTAGCCTTTCCCCTAATCTGCATACAGCCAAAGATACAAGATGAAGAAAAAAATGTGACCCCCTTCCTGTGGCCACAGCAATTGTCACTTTGCCATGACAAGAGCAGAAATGACACTGAGGAGGATATGCAAACACTCTCCACAATTAGTTGTTTAAAGAAAATTGTCAAGGATTTGTAATATGTGGAACAACTTCCTCCTTAGAGTATTTCCCTGTGAGCCATTGGAAACAACAATATGGAAAAGTCCTGCTTATTGGTCCCTTCATGGGATGTCCAGGGGATAAAAGCCCCCGGTCTGAAACAGTGGTCAGAATCTCAGAAACTCCTGTGAACAGAACTCCTCCCTCCACATCCACCACCATGACCAACTCCTGCTGCTCCCCTTGCTGCCAGCCCACCTGCTGCAGGACCACCTGCTGCAGGACCACCTGCTGGAGACCAAGCTGTGTGTCCAGCTGTTGCCAGCCCTGCTGCCAGCCCAGCTGCTGTGGCTCCAGCTGCTGCCAGCCCTGCTGTCAAACCACCTGCTGCAGGACCTGCTTCCAGCCATGCTGTGTGAGCAGCTGCTGCCGCACACCCTGCTGCCAGCCCAGCTGCTGTATCTCTAGCTGCTGCCAGCCCTGCTGCAAGCCCAGCTGCTGTCAGTCCAGCTGCTGCAAGCCCTGCTGCCAGCCCTTCTGCCTCAACCTGTGCTGCCAGCCGGCCTGCTCTGGACCTGTGACCTGCACCAGGACTTGCTACCAGCCCACAAGTGTCTATGTGCCCGGATGCCTGTCCCAAGGCTGTGGGTCCAGCTGCTGTGAGCCCTGTGGCTGTTGATCAACTTGTCACAAATCCACTAGCAACAAATCTGCAAGATAACCACCGTACACCAAATCTACCACCATTCTCTGCTAATAATACACTTAACAGTAATGCATGTCTCATAAACCTCCATCATTTTCTTGTTAACAGATTTGTAACTTGATAACTGGCTACCATCAAATCCACTTTGATATCTTTTTTTTATTCCTCTGGCTGCTTCTAAACACCAACTGATCTTCACCTGGGTCTGTGATCTCATCTTTGACCAAGAGATAATTGCCTTTTTAACTTAAGAAATTAAAGATAGGCAAAGGTGTTCATAATCCTCTAATCAGAACTCCACAATGAAAAATATCTATGATTTTATTCCAGTGTGTTTATATGATTTTATGATTCATCTTGTAACTCCTACATGAGCACTTCGTATTGTCTTCCTGGTTTAAATAAATAAATAAATAAATAAATATCTTGTCTACTGGTGTTTCTAATAAATCTTTGACTATACTATGTTGTGTTTTGATTTTTTCATTACTATGTTCTTCAAATTATGTTACATTGTCTATGATGCAAACAGTTGTTACAAAGTCGTTAATGCTTGTAGAACTCCACCACTGTGGCCGCAATACATGGAAGAATGATTTAATGGATGGCAGACCTATTTTTGCTCATGATTTCAGTACAGGATTTTTTGGCCTCCAGTACTTGGATAAAACAGCAGGGTGGCCAGAGCAGTTGAAAAGGTGTTTACCTTTTGACCGGAATCAATGGGAGAAAGTATGACGGACCTCATATAACCTTCAGAGGCAAAGACCAGGGACCTACTTCTTCCAACTAGGTCCCACCTGCTTGAGTTTACTGAACATATAGACCAGTGCCATTACCTGATGAGCAAGCATTCAGTGCATGAAACCATGGAGGGCATTTTAGCAATAGCACTTGAGCAAACCCAACCCAAGTTAAGTGATCTGTGTTATAGTAGGCAGTTAGGGATAGACAGAATCAAGTCAAGGGCCCAAGTTGTCAGACTCTCAAGGTAGGGCAGTCACAGGTGCAGTTTTAGTTTAAGGAAACATGGCACTATAAGCTGAACAGTGAGGAGATGTGTGCTTTGCCTTCTTCTCTGGCGATATCATTAGTTCCTCTCATTTTCAGTTCATCTTCATTAACACAGCTCTTCCCCATTCATGACTCATGCCTTGGTCACCACCACCTGCACCAGAAGAGCAGCAGTGTTTTTAAGAGCCTCACTAAATGATGTGAACTCCAGTCAGGCAAATGGAGAACGCCTTCAAATACATTTAATGATCCAAATGCTTCCGCCACTGTCCTGAAACTTTGATGTGAACAGTTGCCCTAGTAAAAGTTTGTCGATGTCATAGAAATGTCTTTGTTTTTCTGGTCCTTATTCCTACATGGCTATGAGTATCACTGAGAAATAGACAGAATTTCACTTATGGTCACTCTTGGAGCAATGATTGTTTCCAGGTCAATACTGCATTGAGGAAATAAAAGAGTAACAAATCCCAGGATTCAAGGCACCAGCAAATTAGTTATGCTACCAGCCTTTGATCCTCCATAAGCTTTGAACCACCTAAGGGGTCAAAACTATACCTGAACTAGGGGAGGGAAAGAACAATCAATTGAGCAAAATGGAAGCATGGGTCCTGAGGTTGGTGAGGCTGTGAGGGAGGAAACCTCTAGGCACAGTGGTCGTTTTGAGCATGGAGCTGAATGAGAAAACAACAGACATTCTGAGAGAAAGAACCGACGATGGAGAACTTGGTAATCTGATGGCTAATGCTGCTGCAGGCAACTGGAAATAATGAAAAGAAATAACAAAATAAATACCTTAGAGGAAAGAGATGCCACAGACACATGGTCTTCTCATATGCATGCCACAGATTCCTTCTACACACTTCCTAAAAATATGCTTGAGAAAGAGAAAGAGAACAAGAGATCTTAGCCCAGAAGATTATTTTTCTTTTATTTCTGTTTGCATAAACAGAAATGGGAAGACAAGGGCAGAGCATTGAGTGGTCTTTGATATGAACATTTTAAAGTAGACCTTACCAATAGGAACAGTAAACTTGACTACAGGAGTAATGAATCAGCCCAGACAACATCAACTCTGTCATTTAAGACCCAAACTTAGCTTTACTCTGTTGTCCATTCCTCTTTAATCAATTTATAGTTAATTATGTAACCATTGACTATAATGACTTCCTAGAGTTCTCCCTTTAACACATAATGTCAAAAATGAATTCTGGGATTTTCAATTAGAAGCTAGCAAACTCTAGGATGACATGGAAAGTTTAATTTCATTTCATTTCATATATATATATATAATAGGTCGTCATTAGAGTTCAGGTATAGTAACATTAGAAATTTTTATTCAATTCCTATTACCCTTGCAATGAGTCACCACCAACGTGGAGGGTTAAACAATGCAAATTTATTATCTTCCAGTTTGAGAGTTCAGAAGTCAAACTTCAGTATTGTTGAACTTGAATCCATGTGTTGGTGTGGTTATATTGCTTCTCTAGCAAAGATTGGCATTTTCTTTTTTATTTTCTAAGTTTTTTTTATTTACATTCCAAATCATTTCCCCTTTCTCTTTTCCTCCCTCCCCGAAAGTCCCATAAGCCCCTTTCCCTCCCTCTTTTCCCCATTCAACCCCCTCTTGCTTCTCTGTCCTTGCATTCCCCTACATCCAGTCTTTTCAAGACCAGGGGTCTCTCCTTCCATCTTCTTGGAAATCTATTGATATGTGAATTGTGTCTAGGGTATTCCAAGATTCTGGGTTAATATCCCATTATCAGTGCCTGCATACCATGTGTGTTCTTTTGTGATTGGTTTACCTCACTAAGGATGATATTTTCAAGTTCTGACCATTTGCCTAGGAATTTCGTGAATTCATTGTTTTTAATTGTAGAGTAGTATTCCACTGTGTAAATATACCACATCTTCTGAATCCATTCCTCTGTTGAGGGACATCTGGGTTCTTTCCAGCTTCTGGCTATTATAAATAAGGCATTTTCTAACTTCTAGGGTCATCCACACTTCTTGCACCATGATCCTATATTTCCATACTTTCCATCTCCATCTTTCTTTATGTTTACACTGTGTTTACACTGAACACCTACAAATAGTCCAGAGCAAGTCCCTCTTCAGATTCTTAATCACATCTGCAATCATTTGCAATGATGGGTGACAGATTTGTAGTTTGGGACCCACCCACCTCTTAAGGATTTGTCTTCTCACAAGAAGAACCTTGATATGTTCAGAAGTAACTTACTCATGGTAGGGAAAAATGGTATAATGTGCTTATTTCTACTAACATGACATATGTCAAAATAATTCCATACAAATGAAGAACATATTGAAGTTACAGAAGTTAGAATGTCAAGATTTATAAGGCTATGTATGTATAGAGGTTTACTGTCTTTGCTTGCTTGTTCGGCACGTACTCATATCTCAAAACTACTTGTTGAAATGCTTTAAAAGTTGATTGGCGACTCTTACACACATGCTAATCCCTCAGTGAGCCTGGTCAAACCTCAAAGTCAGAATGTGAAAAGTCCCTCACACCTCACATGAGCACCACAGAATTGGCACATCAAGAATTGTGTGGTGACTTTGTGAAACCACACTCTTCCTTCTGACACCATAATGTCATTGGTTAGTGATGGTGATTACATCATTAATTTCAAATGATATTTTTATGTTGTAAAATTACAATGTTGTCTAATTCTTCATCTCTTAGGAAAAAAAAATCATTAAACAGAAACAAATGAAATAATGGTTACAAATAATAAAATTATAGATAAGACATAATGTAGGGGGGGGGAAAGCTACTGATTTGGAATACATACCAAAATGGAAGGCCTTGTAATGGAAATTAAAACATTTGAGAAATTTAATAAGACATTAGATGTCAGAACTTAGGAAGATATTGTAGAAATGGCATTTTGAGAGAAACTATAGTCTTTTACTATTTATGCTACAAAAATTATTTAAATATAATGTATGTAATATTCTGGTTTAAAATTTGAAGAATGAAACAAGATTATCAAAAGTAATTAGATATAGCTGCATATGGATTTAAATTAAGGAACTAGGTGAAAATTTTTAAATGAGGAAATCAGCAAAATCTAAATTTGTACATATTCAAATGTTTTAAAGGAAATATACTTCAGTTAATATTCGTCTGAAAAAGAGCATATTTGGGTAATATCATGACTGAATGAAAACTGGTATATATTTGCAGCTGTTCAGAGAATGTTCAATACATAAAGCTCAAACTATGAAAGTGGGTCCCTACCATACATCGTTTACAAAAATATAATAATATGAGTTAATTAAAGACTTAAAATTAACACACATGAAAATCATATTTGAGACTGTAGAGATGACTCATGGCTTAAAAGCATTGGATGCTCTTCCAGACCATCAAAACTATCCACTCTAGTCCCAGGGGATCCAATGACTTCTTCTTCTGGCCTTCACAGATACTGCACATAAATGGTACACAGACATGCATGCAGGAAAAATACACATATACACAAGTTGAAAATAAAGTCTAAAAATAATTTTAATTAAAACATAGAGGGAATTAAGGATATGTATCTTCTAGATCTTGAACTTGGAAAAAATTCACCTTTGGTGAATTAATTAGTTATCTCTGAGAGATGTGCTTTGACAGATGTGATTATTTCAACATGATAACACATTTACAGTGGCACCAAACATAATAGCAAGCCATGGATCATCCTGGGAGCCCATCAACAGATGAGAGGGAGAAAATGTGATATATAGACACAATGACCAGTGTTTGGAATATTATTCAACCTTAAAGGAGAACTAAATTATTTCCTCTGCAGAAGAATGGATAGACCTCGAGATTATAATGTTAAACGAAGTAAGCAAGAAAGTCAAATACCACATGTCTTCTCCCATATGCAGAACTAGGTTACTTTAAAGGTATGAAGGAAGGAGGGGGACTATTCTTGAGGTAGGGGATCACTGAAATGGGGAGGAGAATAAACAAGAGAGTGTCAGGGGAAATTATGGTGGTTTGAATATGTTGGGAAGTGTCACTCTTAGGAAGTGTGGCTTTGTTGGAGAAAGTCACTGTGAGGGTGGGCTTTGAAACTCTGCCCAATGAGGAAGAGTCAGCCCTCTCCTGCTTGCCTTCAGAAAGAGAACTCTGAGTTCCTCCAATACCATGCCTGCCTGGATGCTGCCATGCTTCATGAGATGTTAATAGACTGAACCTCAGAACCAGTAAGCCAGCCCCAATGAAATGTTGTCCTTTATAAGAGTTGTCTTGGTCATGGTGTCTCTTCAAAGCAATAGAAACCCTAACTAAGACAGGAAGTGAATATGATCAAGGTACTCTATATACATATATGAATATATGGTAACTTTAACTATTTTAAAGTATGTGGTTAAATAAAAAATCCTAAGTAGTGTAAAGAGAATGACATCCTTGAATTGAATATAAGATAATATCTGCAGATTCAGGATGGTCAGTTTCCTTGATATGAAATAGAAAGATCTATAAATGACACAGAAAAGATTGATTGACCAGCCAGCACTAAAACTAAGAGAGGAAGAAAAAGCAGCAGCGCAGGAAAGAGCACTGATAATATGAGCAAAGGCTAATAATATCTAGGATATTTAAAGAAGTCAATGAAAAAATTTTTAAACAACAATTCAGCAGAAACAAACCTAAGACATAATAGTACCTTACAAATGAGAAACACAAAGACCTAAAGGACATATGTAAATCCAACTCATCAATATTCATGAATTTGAATGAAAATTCTAATGAGACATACTAAATATATAGATAACAAAAACTCTGCAAAAACCACAGTGAAAACACCGAGTATTAAAATATGAAGCATCAATCGATCCAGTGAGATGTAAATGACTGACAACCTGAGTTCAATCCCTGGAACCCACATGGTGAAAGAGGAAAGCAGTCTCAGGCAAATTTTTCTCTGACCTCCACATGTGTGCATGACACACACACACACGTGTGCATGGACTCATACATACAAATAAGTAAATAGAATAAAAAATTTAAGGTGATCTTTGCTCCTGTGGCTGAGCAGACGGGTACAGTCAGGACCGCGGGGACCACCCCAGTGTAAGATCAGTTGACACATGGCCCGCCAGGGCCCCACCTGCATCCAGGAGCTGGGCAGTGCCACAGTACTCTGTGCCAGGGGAGAGCTAGTTACCCAAGGGTGCTGAGACAGGCCTGCAGGCACACAGGAGGGCAAGCACCAGCCAGAGACAGCAGGACCAACTAACACCAGAGATAACCAGATGGCAAAAGGCAAATGTAGGAACGTTACTAATAGAAATCAAGGCAACATGGCACCATCTGAACTCAATTCTCCCACAACAGCAAGTCCTAGATACCCCAACACACTGGAAAAGCAAGATTTGGATTTAAAATCACAGCTCATGATACTGATAGAGGGCTTCAAGAAGAACATAAATAACTACCTTAAAGAAATACAGGAGAACACAGGTAAACAGCTAAAAGCCCTTAAAGAATTACAGAAAAGCAAAACCAAACAGGTGAAGGAATTGAACAAAACCATCCAGGATCTAAAAACAGAGGTAGAAACAATAAAGAAATCACAAAGGGAAACAACTCTGGACCTAGAAAACCTAGGAAAGAAGTCAAGAGTCATGGATGCAAGCATCAACAACAGAATAAAAGAGGTAGAAGAGAGAATCTCAGATGCAGAAGATACCACAGAAAGCATTGACACAACAGTCAAAGAAAATGCAAATTGCAAAAAGTTCCTGACCCAAAACATCCAGGAAATCCAAGGCAAAATGAGAAGATCAAACCTAAGGAATATAGGTATAGAGAGAGTAAAGATTTCCAACTTAAAGGACCAGTAAATGTCTTCAACAAAATTATAGAAGAAAACTTCCCTAACCTAAAGAAAGAGATGCCTATGAACGTACAAGAGGCCTACAGAACTCCAAATAGATTTGACCAGAAAAGAAATTCCTCCTGTCTCATAATAATTAAAACGCCAAATGCACTAAACAAAGAAAGAATATTAAAAGAAGTAAGGGAAAAGTCAAGTAACATATGAAGGTAGACCTATCAGAATTACACAAACTTCTCATCAGAGATTATGAAAGCCAGAAGAGCCTGGGTAGATGTCATACAGACCCTAAGGGAGCACAAATGTCCATCCAGGCTGCTATACCCAACAAAACTCTCAATTACCATGGATGGAGAAACCAAGGTATTCCATGACAAAAACAAATTTGCACAATATTTTTCCACAAATTCAGCCCTTGAAAGGATAATAAATGGTAAACACCAACAAAAGGAGGGAAACTACACTCTAGAAAAAGCAAGAAATTAATCTTCTTTAGACAAACTCAAAAGAAGATAAACACACAAACATAAAAATTACATCAAAAATAACAAGAAGAAACAATCACTATTCCTTAATATCTCCTAACATTAGTGGACTCAATTCCCCAATAAAAAGACATACACTAACAGACTGGTTACATATATAGGACCCAACATTTTGCTGCATACAGGAAACGCATCTCAGTGTCAAAGACAAACACTACCTCAGAGTAAAAGGCTGGAAAACAATTTTCCAAGCAAATGGTTCCAGGAAACAAGCTGGAGTAGCCATTCTAATATGGGATAAAATTGACTTTCAACCAAAAGTCATCAAAAAAGACATGAAAGGACACTTCATACTCATCAAATGAAAAATCTACCAAGAAGAACTCTCAATTCTGAACATCTATGCTCCAAATGCAAGGGCACCCTCATTCATAAAAGAAACTTTACTAAAGCTTAAAGCACACAATGCACCTCACACAATAATTGTGGGTAACTTCAACACCCCACTCTCCTCAATGGACAGATCAAGGAAACACAAACAGAGACACAGCGAAACTAACAGAAGTTTTGGACCAAATGGATTTAACAGATATCTATAGAATATTTCATCCTAAATCAAAAGAACATACCTTCTTCTCAGCACCTCATGGTACCTTCTCCAAAACTGATCATATAATTGGTCACAAAACAGACCCTAACAGATATAAGAAGATCAAACTAATCCCATGACTCCTATTAGATCAATATGGAGTAAGTGTGGTCTTTGATAACAACAAAAACTACAGAAAGCTTACACATACATGGAAGCTGAACAATGCTCTACTCAATGATACCTTGGTCAAGGAAGAAATAAGGAAAGAAATCAAAGACATTTTAGAATTTAATAAAAATGAAGGCACAACATACCCAAATTTATGGGACACAATGAAAGCAGTGCTAAGAGGAAAACTCATAGCTCTGAGTGCCTCCAAAAAGAAACTGGAGAGAGCATACACTAGCAGCTTAACAGCACACCAGAAAGCTTTAGAACAGAAAGAAACTCATACACCCAAGAGGAGTAAAAGGCAGGAAATCATCAAACTCATGGCTGAAATCAACCAAGTAGAAACAAAAAGAACTATACAAAGAATCAAAAAAACCAGGTTCTTTGAGAAAATCAACAAGATGAACACTTAGCCAGACTAACCGGAGGGCACAGAGACAGTATCCAAATTAACAAAATCAGAAATGAAAAGGGAGATATAACAACAGAAACTGAAGAAATTCAAAAAATCATCAGATCTTACTACAAAAGCCTATACTCAACACATCTGGAAAATCTTGATGAAATGGACAATTTCCTAGACAGATACCAAAGTTAAATCAGGATCAGATAGACCATCTAAACAGTCCCATAATAGAAATAGAAGTGGTCATTGAAAGCCTCCCAACCAAAAAAAAGCACAGGACCAGAAGGTTTTAGTGCATAATTCTATCAGACTTTCAAAGAAGACCTAACACTAATACTCTTCAAACTATTCCACAAAATAGAAACAGAAGGAACACTGCCTAACTTATTCTATGAAGCTACAATTACATTGATACAAAAACCACCGAAAGATCCAAAAAAGAAAGAGAACTTCAGACCAATTTCCCTTATGAATATCAATGCAAAAATATTCAACAAAATTCTTGCCAACCGAATCCAAGAACACATCAAAATGACCATTCACCACGATCAAGTAGGCTTCTTCCCAGGGATGCAGGGATGGTTCAATATACTGAAATCCATCAATGTAATCCACTACACAAACAAACTCAAATTAAAAAAGAACACATGGTCATTTCATTAGATTCTGAAAAAGCATTTGACAAAATTCAGCATCCTTTCATGTTAAAAGTCTTGGAAAGAACAGGAATTCAAGGCCCATAACCAAACATAGTAAAAGCAATACTCAGCAAACCAGTAGCCAACATCAAACTAAATGGAGAGAAACTTGAAGCAATTCCACTAAAATCAAGGACTAGACAAGACTGCCCTCTCTCTCCATATTTATTCTATATAGTACTTGAAGTTCTAGCTAGAGCAATTAGACAACAAAAGGAGGTCAAAGGGATACAAATTGGAAAGGAAGAAGTCAAATTATCACTATTTGCAGATGATATGATAGTATACTTAAGCAACCAAAAAAAACTCCACCAGAGAACTCCTACAGCTGATAAACAACTTCAGAAAAGTGGCCAGATATAAAATTAACTCAAACAAATCAGTAGCCTTCCTATACTCAAAGGATAAAGACGTTGAGAAAGAAATTAGGAAAACAACACCCTTCATAATAGTCACAAACAATGTAAAGTATCTTGGTGTGACTCTAACCAAACAAGAGAAAGATCTGTATGACAAGAACTTCAAGTCTCTGAAGAAAGAAATTGTTCAGAAGATGGAAACATCTCCCATGCTCATGGATTGTCAGGAATAATATAGTAAAAATGGCCATCTTGTCAAAAGCAATATACAGATTCAGTGCAAAATCCCAACTCAATTCTTCATAGAGTTAGAAAGAACAATTCTCAAATTCATCTGGAATAACAAAAAACACAGGATAGGTAAAACTATTCTCAACAGTAAAAGAACTTCTGGGGGAATCAGTATCTCAGACTTCAAGCAGTACTACAGAGCAATAGTGTTAAAAACTGCATAGTATTGGTACAGTGACAGGCAGGTAGATCCATGGGATAGAAGACCCAGAAATGAACCCACACACCTATGGTCACTTGATCTTTGGCAAAGGAGCTAAAACCATCCAGTGGGGCGGTGGGGGGGAAGATAGCCTTTTCAACAAATGGTGCTGGCTCAACTGGAGGTCAACATGCAGAAGAATGCAAATTGATCCATTCTTATCTCTTTGCACTAAGCTCAATTCCAAGTGGATCAAGGACCTCCACATAAAACCAGACACACTGAAACTAACAGAAAGGAAACTAGGGAAGAACCTTGAACATATGGGCACAGGGGAAATTTTCATGAACAGAACACCAATAGCTTATGCTCTAAGATCAATAATTGACTAATGGGACCTATAAAATTACAAAGTTTCTGTAAGGCAAAGGACACTGTCAAAAGGACAAAGCGGCAGCCAACAAACTGGGAAACGATCCTTACCAATCCTACATCCAACAGAGGACTAATATCCAATATATACAAAGAACTCAAGAAGTTAGACTCCAAAGAGCCAAATAACTCTATTAAGAAATGGGATTCAGAGCTAAACAAAGAATTTTTACCTGAGGAATATCAAATGACTGAGCAGCACCTAAAGAAATATTCAACATCCTTAGTCATCAGGAAAATGCAAATCAAAACAACCCTGAGATTTCACTTCACACCAATCAGAATGGCTAAGATCAAAAACTCAGGAGACCGCAGATGCTGGCAAGGATGTGGAAAAAGAGGAACACTCTTCCACTGCTGGTGGGATTGCAAGCTGGTACAACCACTCTGGAAATCAGTCTGGTGGTTCCTCAGAAAACTGGGCATTATACTACCAGAGGACCCTGTTATACTACTTCTAGGCATATACCCAGAGAATTCTCCAGCATGTAATAAGGACACATGCTCCACTATTTTCATAGCAGCCCTATTTATAATAGCCAGGTGCTGGAAAGAACCCATATGTCCCTCGGCGGAGGAAGGGATACAGAAAATATGGTATATATACACAATAGAATACTATTCAGTCATTAAAAACATTGAATTCATGAAATTCTTAGACAAATGGTTGGAACTGGAAAATATCATCCTGATTGAGGTAACCCAATCACAAAAGGACACACATGGCATGCACTCACTGATAAGTGGATATTAGCCCAGAAGCTTGGAATACTCAAGACACATTTCACATATCATATGCAAAATTTTTAATCCAGAAAATGCACTATAAGAATATATGGGGAAATATTTATATGAATGCATGCTCAAGTAGACAAAGTTCTAGACAAAAATATTCACAACAATGTGAGTCACAAAAGCCCTAATTATAAAAATTTTCCATCAATAACACAAGAATTGTTAAACTAAAATATCACACAACAGGGGCTGGAGAGATGGCTCAGTAGCTAAGAGCACTGACTCCTCTTCCAGAGGTCCTGGGTTCAATTTCCAGATGTACATGGTGGTTTACAACTGTTTGTAACTTCAGCCCCAGGAACTGGTGTCCTCTTGTGGTTACTGTGGGCACTGCACGCTTGGTGCACACACATAAATGAAAAAAAAAAATACTAACACACAATACAAATAAATCCTTAAAACTATATCCCACAATAATCAACTGTATGAAAAAGGAGCCAACAACTATCGTATTCAACAAAGTAAGGAATTTTAAAGAACATAATTTTGGGTGAGGAAAACAAGCAAAATTTCAGTTTGGATAGAATTTCACAATTCTGTCCTGGTACAGTCTGGGAAGGGCTTGAGGGAAATGCTGTGATGTTGATATGTTCTCAGTGGCAAATCCAGTCTTTGCCTAGGTCCAGCCAGGCACAATTAATTGCTTGCAGCAAAAGATTTGCAAAAACCTATGCTGTTATAAGTCATCAGACTATGTGTCTTATGGAGAGGAAAGGACAATGGTGAGGGGGGAATAGCATGAAACAGCTTCTACAGAGTCGACAACTATTTACTACATGGCTGATGGCTTTGTCATATTTACTACATGGCTGATGGCTTTGTCATATTTGGTTGAGCTACACAATTAAAATCAGACATTTCTGTGGAAGCACGATATGATCCAACTTCCTTTTTTAAAAAAAATGTTATCTGTGGGGTCATAGGATTTTCTCACTTTATGGAGACTAAACCCATGTTGGGACATCCTTCCTAAGGGTGGTGTTTCTTCTGTTAACTAGATTTTAGGGTCTAAATTTTTGATGCTTTGTGAACCCCCATGTTTATCCACCACTACCGCTAGGATTTGGATCAGTTTCACATTCTCAAAAGACCCATGCTTACTTTAATAAACCTGATGTTACAGCAACTGTGTTTGCTGCAAATAAGCATGTCTATTATAGTTTGGAAGAAGCAGGCAGTTCCATTGAATAGTCTTGGACCCAAGCAAAGACTGGATTTGCCACTGTGAACATATCAGTGTCACAGTTTTTCCTCAAGTACTTCCCAGACTGTATCAGGAAAATATACCAACCAAGCGAAGAGATTTTCAGCCCCTCTGTGCTCACAAAGTCATCACATGACCAGAAAATAACCACAGCAGGAATGGTGGCAATGATTCCAAAAATACCATCAGTGAACTAACTATCCACAATTAATTGCTTGCAGCGTAGTTTTCAAAAAATTTGCAATAGTTATGTAGCAACTTCCTGCTGTGAAAACTTCCTCTTAAAAAACAAAAAAACAAACAATATGGAAAAGTCCTGCTTATTGGTCCCTTCATGGGATGTCCAGGGGATAAAAGCCCCCGGTCTGAAACAGTGGTCAGAATCTCAGAAACTCCTGTGAACAGAACTCCTCCCTCCACATCCACCACCATGACCAACTCCTGCTGCTCCCCTTGCTGCCAGCCCACCTGCTGCAGGACCACCTGCTGCAGGACCACCTGCTGGAGACCAAGCTGTGTGTCCAGCTGTTGCCAGCCCTGCTGCCAGCCCAGCTGCTGTGGCTCCAGCTGCTGCCAGCCCTGCTGTCAAACCACCTGCTGCAGGACCTGCTTCCAGCCATGCTGTGTGAGCAGCTGCTGCCGCACACCCTGCTGCCAGCCCTGCTGCTGTGTGTCCAGCTGCTGCCAGCCCAGCTGCTGCCAGCCCAGCTGCTGTATCTCTAGCTGCTGCCAGCCCTGCTGCAAGCCCAGCTGCTGTCAGTCCAGCTGCTGCAAGCCCTGCTGCCAGCCCTTCTGCCTCAACCTGTGCTGCCAGCCAGCCTGCTCTGGACCTGTGACCTGCACCAGGACTTGCTACCAGCCCACAAGTGTCTGTGTGCCCGGATGCCTGTCCCAAGGCTGTGGGTCCAGTTGCTGTGAGCCCTGTGGCTGTTGATGAAGTCACTACTGGAATAGAATAATCTATTCTCAGACCTGCTAGAGTTTTACTTCATCCCAACTCTCTGCCTTTTCTCTGCCTTTAATACACATGCAATCATCAAACTCTCAGTCCTCCTTTAATAGATCTGTGAACCATCTTACCCACTTTGATGTTTTCCTCATTTCTCTGCCTGTCAACTTCATCTGTTATAAACTGGATTCATAGCCTCAGTATTGGTAGAGACCATTCCCTTACGTTTAGAAGTTCAAAAATATACAATTAACAACTATCTTATTACATGTTTGCAGTGATAAACACCCATCATTATATCTCAATGTATTCAGTTTTTTTGATTCACCTTGTGACTCATCAAGATAATTTCGTATGTCAGCTGGACTGAAGAGACACTGCCCATTGCTATTCTAATAAAGTCTTCTTTATTCTACCTTTCATAGTATGTTTGATTTTTTTCTACCATTGATTTGATGTTCACTTTATGTCTTCTGATCTAAGTCATGCTGTTCATTGCATTAAATTCACTGAATTGATCAAAATTTCTTCACTGTGAATAAAATAAATGAACAGACAACAAATAAAAGATTTCTTCTAGATCATGGCTCCTGGGTGGGGGCTCGGTTCATGATTCCTTGGCCTTGTGATTGGATGGAAATCACGGTGCAAGAGTGTATAGAGACAGTAGTCACTGTGTGAAGAATGAGTGGTTATGGATGTTTGTCCTAAAATGGGACATCTATGGACCTCTCCCACTCCACCGCAAAGGGTCAGGGAACATCAGAGTAGAAGGAACAGAAAGTATTTAAGAGCTGGAGGATGTGGAAGAGCGGTGTGAAACACTGCTGCACAAGGCATGACCATTGCTCTGATGAATTCATAGCAGCTGTGGGTCCTTGAAAGGTTTAAGTGACCCCTATATATACCAGGTATCTAGGGATGGGTAGAATCTGGTCCATGGCCCAGGTTTCCAATTATAGAGAAATCACAGGTCCAATTCAGTTTAAGTAGCTATAACACTGGAGCTTGAACATTGTAAATAGGTGTGCTTCCGTTCTTCTCTGGCAAGGGAAATACTGAAACCTTTCATTTCCTAATCATCTTTATTAACAAAATTCTTCTCAATTCATTGCCTACACCTTGGTCACCACCAGTCACGTAAAGCTGGCAATGATTTTAAGAATGCTGCTAAGATAATGTGAATTATGTTGTCTCAGTCTCTGTCCAGTGACTGGTTAACCCCTTTTAACCTGTGCCTGCTACTGTCCTGTTGCACTAGAAACAGTTTGCTCATGTCATGGCAGTGTCATTGTTTATGTTCTCACACTTGTCACCAGTAACAAATAACCACATGGGAATAAATCATGCCCTGTGAAACAGACTAAATTTCCCCTGCACTCAGACATAGATAATTTGTTTATAGGTCAAGACATTATTAAAGGAATAAAGGAGTGACTAATCCCAGGACTCAAGGTAAGAAGTGTGCATGCTACCCGCCTTTGATTCTATCTATGTTCTCTAGGCCATATAAGGGATTGAAATAACTTCCTGAGTTTGGGGAGGGAAATGGAAGCCTGAGTTGTGGTGTCTAGACTGTGAAGGAAGAAAGAAGGGGGAGAGGGAAAGAGAGACATTAGAAGACATGGTATATATTCATGCGGACTGGAAAGAGAAAACTCCAGAAGACCATGAACAATAGGGAACTTGGTAGTGTAGTAGTTGATGCTGCTATGGGAAAGGACAAATAATTTAAAGAAACAAACAAATGAACAACCAGGTTTACCTCCCTGAGAACAATAAAACACACCCAGACAACACCTAATGGGTTCACAGTGCAGGGTGTGTGTGATCTTCTTGGATATATAGCTAGAGAGTCACAACAGTCTGCATGCAACAGACCTTCAGAGAGACACTTCTTAGCCCAGAAGTTTATTTGATCTTCATATTTGGTTAAAGATACAGACAAGGGAGCTCACTGGACTGCATTTTGTTTCTTGAATGTAGATTCCACAATAACGCTTATCATAGAAATGGAGAACTTGAAGCCCAAAGGATCATCCCATGTAGGTTTCGACTGAACTCTATTAACACAAACTTAACTCCCTTTGTTGTGTGTTTCCAGTAATGTGTGCTTTTAAATACATCTCCAGTCCATTTATAGAAAATGACATACACATCAAATGCTCTTTGAAATTCTCCTTTTGCCTTACCTAGAAATTGCACCCTTGTACTTTAATTAGGTTTCCTTCGAAGAGAAAGTACTTTTGGATACTAAGCTCTGACTCCAAAATACAATAGCTTACCTTCAAAAATTAAATGGGAGCCATTAGAAAACTCAAGAAAGAATTAAAGTCAAGTTTAGGCAGAGTGGGACTGGAAATATACATCTGCTTCCTGTTACTATCGAAATCAACCACCACCAGCTTCATGGCTGAAACACACAGCAGTGTTATCTTCCAGCTGTGAGATCTGAAGCCAAATTTGGTGTCATTGGGTTCAGATCCGGAACATTTGGTATGGTTGTATTCCTTCTCCCAGCAATAGAGAAAATCTATCTCCTGACATTTTTCAGCTTGTAGAACTGCCCATATTACTTGGATCATGAGTGTCTGTTTTTCTCACCTGTGTTCCCCACTTTCCTCTGTCTTCATAGAGACTGTTTACACTGGACATAGGAGCAGCCTCTCCCTCTTGAGATTCCTAACTAGAAAACATGGTCAAAATTCGTGACAGACTTGCAATATATTGACTTTCAGAAACCCAGCATTATACACAATAAGTATATGACAGTAATTGGAATATGAGAGAGGGACAAGGCAGGCCACAGAAGAGGACACTGATAAAGCATGGAATCAGCAAAGGATTCAATGGAGAAATTAAAAAACAAAACCAAAAAACAAGAACCAGACAATTAAAAAAAAAACTTAAGACATAATTAGCACCACATAAGAGAGACCTGTAAATGTCCAATGAATGCATGGGAAGTCTGCTCATTAGTCTTCAAGGAAAACCAAATTAAGTCTGTGATGAGAAAATACTAAATAGCTACTCGGTTAGTCAGTGTCCTGTCGTTGTGATAAAATGAGATAAACAACTTAAAAGAAAACATCTATTTTTGGCTTGTGGTTTCTGAAATTTAGGTCCACATCCACAATCACTCTGTTTTGTTGCTTTTAGGCTTATAGTTGAAACACTATTATCATGGCAGAAACATGGAAGAAATGAAAGCTGACTGCCTCATGATCGCCAAGAAACAAAGACACAGAGACAGAAGAACCAAGTCCCAATTTACATTGCAAGCACATGTTCTCGGTGATCTCCTTCCGCCAACTAGGTCATACCCCTAAGCTTTTCTTAACAATATCATCAGCAGAGGATCAAGTTTTCAACACATGGCTCTGACCAACATTTAAGAACCAAGTCATAACAGATAGACAGTAAAAAATGGCTGAAAGTCCAGACTGAAAATATCAAGTGTAGATGATACCAAAAGCAATGTGAACAACTGATTGTATATATCATTGCAACCTTAAGTGTGTGCATGTGTGTTTATGTGTGTGGGGCATACACACATGTGTGCAGCTATGGATGCATGTGTGTATACATGCTTGTAGAGGCCAAAGGACAACCTGGGTTATTCCTCAGGGAGCCATTGTGTTGAACTGGTCTTCCATTGGCCTGGAACTTATTGACTAGGCTAGGCTGGCTGGCCAGAAAGCCCCAGGGACCTGCCTCTACCCTCCTCTGTGGTGCTGGGGTGGCAAGCACAAGCCACTTTGCTCAACATCTCTTAAACGAGTTCTAGTGATCAAGCTTTGGTTCTCATGCTTGCTTACATAGTAAGTACTTTCCCAACTGATCTATCCGCCCAACCCATGTGGTTGTTTTTGTTTTTGTTTTTTAAAAAAAAAACACTTTGGAACTGTATGCTAATGTTTAGTATAGGCCGGGCAGTGGTGGCGCATGCCTTTAATCCCAGCACTCGGGAGGCAGAGGCAGGCGGATTTCTGAGTTCGAGGCCAGCCTGGTCTACAAAGTGAGTTCCAGGACAGCCAGGATACACAGAGAAACCCTGTCTCAAAAACAAAACAAAACAAAACAAAACAAACAAACAAAAAAAACCTAATGTTTAGTATATTCACAATTTGAAAGCCGGAGTTTTCCCCCAAAGAATAAGATGTCCACAAACTTATAGACAAAGAAATAGACAAATCATCATAAGAGTATGATTCACAAAAATCTTTTTTTTATTATTTATTTTATTTTGTTTTTTTAATTTACATTCCAAATCATTTCCCCTTTCCCGTTTCCTCCCTCCCCGAAAGTCCCATAAGCCCCCTTCCCTCCCTCTTTTCTCCATTCAACCCCCTCTCGTTTCTCTGTCCTGGCGTTCCCCTACATCCAGTCTTTCCAGGACCAGGGGTCTCTTCTTCCATCTACTTAGAAATCTATTGATATGCGGATTGTGTCTAGGGTATTCCGAGATTCTGGGTCAATATCCCCTTATCAGTGACTGCATACCATGTGTGTTCTTTTGTGATTGGGTTACCTCACTAAGGATGATATTTTCAAGATCTGACCATTTGCCTAGGAATTTCGTGAATTCATTGTTTTTAATTGCAGAGTAGTATTCCATTGTGTAGATATACCACATCTTCTGAATCCATTCCTCCGTTGAGGGACATCTGGGTTCTTTCCAGCTTCTGGCTATTATAAATAAGGCTGCGATGAACATAGTGGAGCATGTGTCCTTATTGCACGCAGGTAAAGCCTCTGGGTATATGCCCAGGAGTGGTATAGCCGGATCCTCCGGGAGCATCATGCCCAGTTTTCTGAGGAACCGCCAGACTGCTTTCCAGAGTGGTTGTACCAGCTTGCAATTCCACCAGCAGGGGAGAATTTCCTGAACAGAACTCCAATAGCTTATGCTCTAAGATCAAGAATAGACAAATGGGACCTCATTAAATTACAAAGTTTTTGCAAGGCAAAAGACACTGTCAAAAAGACAAAGCGGCAACCAACTAACTGGGAAATGATCTTTACCAACCTTACATCCGACAGAGGGCTAATATCCAATATATACAAAGAACTCAAGAAGTTAAACTCCAGAGAGGCAAGTAACCCTATTAAAAAATGGGGTACAGAGCTAAACAAAGAGTTCTCACCTGAAGAATATCTAATGGCTGAGAAGCACCTAAAGAGATGTTCATCATCCTTAGTCATTAGGGAAATGCAAATCAAAACAACCCGGAGATTCCATCTCACACCAGTCAGGATGGCTAAGATCAAAAACACAGGAGACAGCAGTTGTTGGCGAGGATGTGGAGAAAGAGGAACACAAAAATCTTAATGATAAAAAAATGTCCACCAAGGACACAATGAGTTAAAAAATATATAAGATCTTGTCATGCAATGAGAATTAGTAGATTATAGCCTTATCATACAATTATATGAAATGATCAAGTAAAATTGAAGACATAACTGCTGAATCCAAAAAAGCCATTAAATCTCACAAATATAAGCAAAAGAAAACAAACCATGACAAGTTAAATGATTTCATTTTTAATAAAACTCAAAAGTTAACTCACTGTGAGAGCAAACACACGCACACACACACACACACACGCACACATGCACACACGCACACACACACACACTAGTTGTCTTAGACAGTAAGGTAAAGATTACAATTATAAAATCAAGGACGTACATACTGGACATACACACACTGTCACTCGATATGAAGGACAAAAGATTTCCTGTATCATGTCTGGTCAGGCTACACATAAAAGGATATGCTCACCTTTGAAAGTATACTATGATACAATTTATTTTAAAATTAAGGTGTCACCTTATGGTATTTAATTTCCTCATTGTCCTCTGGTAAACAGGTTCAGATCTAAGCTGGCCAATGCCTTCTGAACCACCATGTGTGTCTTTTGAACTTCCATGTCTTCTGAACCCCATGTCATCTTCTGAACCCATGTATCTTCTGAGCCTCATGTCATCTTCTGAGCCCCCATGTCTTCTGAACACCCAGGGCTTTGTTCTGACTCTGTATTCTGGAATTGGTGCTCATGGTATATTGAAAAGTGACTACAGGCCACCTTCTTGCCATGAATTCTTTGCTGAAACCGGTATAGCACAGGTATCATCGATTGCAGATAGGCAAGCCTGTTGTAGTGTACAAGAAGCAAATGTCAGGGAAACAGTTTGGACTCAGGCATGGCTTCATTTAATCACCATGAATGTAGCTCTCCATACAAACACATCCATTCTACACACAGCCAGGAGAACAAGATGAAAAAACACATGTCCCAGTCCCTTCTGTGAACACAGCGACTATCACCTGAGCAAATGATGATCACCGTAGAAACAATGCTGATGAAGACTTCTAGAAATTACCTTCCTTGAATTATCCACAATTAACTGCTTACATCATAATTTCAAACAATTTCTAAAAAAACTCAAGGAGCAACTTCCTGCTGGAAGAATTTCCTCTTGAAGAACAGAAAACAAACAATATGGAAAAGTCCTGCTTATTGGTCCCTTCATGGGATGTCCAGGGGATAAAAGCCCCAGGTCTGAAACAGTGGTCAGAACCTCAGAAACTCCTGTGAACAGAACTCCTCCCTCCACATCCACCACCATGACCAACTCCTGCTGCTCCCCTTGCTGCCAGCCCACCTGCTGCAGGACCACCTGCTGCAGGACCACCTGCTGGAGACCAAGCTGTGTGTCCAGCTGCTGCCAGCCCTGCTGCCAGCCCAGCTGCTGTGGCTCCAGCTGCTGCCAGCCCTGCTGTCAAACCACCTGCTGCAGGACCTGCTTCCAGCCATGCTGTGTGAGCAGCTGCTGCCGCACACCCTGCTGCCAGCCCTGCTGCTGTGTGTCCAGCTGCTGCCAGCCCTGCTGCTGCCAGCCCAGCTGCTGCCAGCCCAGCTGCTGTATCTCTAGCTGCTGCCAGCCCTGCTGCAAGCCCAGCTGCTGTCAGTCCAGCTGCTGCAAGCCCTGCTGCCAGCCCTTCTGCCTCAACCTGTGCTGCCAGCCGGCCTGCTCTGGACCTGTGACCTGCACCAGGACTTGCTACCAGCCCACAAGTGTCTGTGTGCCCGGATGCCTGTCCCAAGGCTGTGGGTCCAGCTGCTCCCAGTCTTGCTGCTGATAACTCTATCTCCTGTCACATGCTAACTTGCCATCATCTAACCAAAATCCCCCAACACAATCATCCTGTGTGTTTTACCATCATTAACTGCCAATGGGTTGTCTTCTTGTAAATGGTTGTATCTGCTGGATGAGAGAGCCTGCTCTTCTCATTACTCAGTACTTCACCTCCTGGTCCTTTTAATCTTCTCTTGAGCTTCATTTATGTTTTCAGACTCAGAAAAGAAGCTTCATTCTTTCTCTTCAAGGAACTTAAGAAAAGCAAACCTTCATTCTTCTCTCTTAAACCCCCTCAGTGATAATTATTTCATTTCTTAGTGGACTCCTCATCACTATTGGGCTTACTCTAAGTTGTCTTCTGGATTCCATGTGTTCTAAATAAATCTGCATTTGTTTTTCTGAAAAATGTCTGGATGATGTCTCATCTTTTCCTGGGTTTTTGTGGGCTCTAATAGCATTTGTTTCACAAAAGCTTATATTCTGAATGCATCTGTCTTCAATGCACAATCCCACCGTAGCCTCATAACGTGTTCAGAGACAACAAAATTCTTTATTCATCTGAGACAGCACTTGGGTCTTGTTTTGTCTCTCACTACTTTCACTTACATCTTCCTCCGGGGAGAAACAATTAAGCACTAGGAAGATGTGTCTGTCTCTGGCCTCTCCAGCTGGGTAGAGCTTCACACCTGCATGCATAAGGCCTTACGTCAAAGCACAGGAAAGTGAGGGATAGAAGTACTATCCACAGTACTTAAGTTAGATGTCCAAAAACAGGGGATGGATAAGGACAATATGGCTTAGATACATACTGGATAATTTCAACCATAAAGCAAAATGAAATTATGTTGTTCTAGGAAAAGAGGGTGCAACTGGACATAATTGTGTTAAGTGAATTAAGCCAGGGTCAAAGAGACAAATATCTTATGTTTTCTTTTATCTTCAGCTCCTAGATTTTATGTAATAGCACAAAATCATTAGCATATTAATTGCATGCAAGTAGAAGTGAATCTCTCCCATTCTCTAATGTCAGAGACTCTAAAGCAGTAGAGTTTCCTACTGCGTTCTAAATCGTTATCCTCATAGCCACAGTTCTCATCGGTTATCAAAGAAGATTCTTTTTTCAGGCACACACTATTACAGAGCTCCATGGTTGGTCAAATTGAGAGAATAAATGATCATAGGGAGGCTGGAATTTTGCTTACTCTCAGATGGTGTATCTGCGATACAACCCCTACACCTGGGGTTCAGAAGGCCTCACAGAAGAAGGGGCAGGACACCTGCTGTTAGAATGTCTACTGGATATGACAGGCATAATGAATCCATGAAGACTCAACAGTATGGCTACCTAAACAAGACTAGCATAACAACAACTTTAATTGACAAGCCTACGTGTATGAGGAAACTCTCTCAAGGCCCCACCCCTAGATGAAGAGCTACAGGCAAACAATAGCTGCTGAGAAAAGGAGGATCTGCTCTCTCCGGGGATGAGTCCCCTGTTAGGTCATCCAATAGCAAATAGTTAGGCCGAAACACATGTACATACAAGCACCAGTAAATGACGGGAGAACTATATACATATGCATGTGTGTACATGTGTATATATGTGTGTGCATGCCCATGTACATACATGTGATAAATTTGAGAGGGAGAGAGAAAATAGAGGAGTTTGGGGTAGAATACAGGTAGAAATGATGTAAATACAATACATACATATGAAATTCTCAAAGGGGACTAATAGTGGAAGGGTAGGCAGAGGGCAGGTGAAGGGAGTGGAGTATAGGTGAATATGTTTACTACATGATCACAGCTACTGGACCGCCTAATAAAAACTTAAAGTAAGATAAAATAAGGCAGGAGTTGCGCATCTTTAGAAGCCATGATCGGGTATAAGGAAGACATTCAAAGAGGAGAATAAGGGTAGATGATAAGAGAAAGTCACTGTAGAGGAACACAAAAAGCCTTCAGGACTCTCTTGGGCTCCCACTCATGCAGGATATAATCTAAAGTCTGAAGGCCTGGGAGGTGGCTCAGCTTAGAAAGGGCTTGCTATAGAAGCATGAGGACCTGCATTCACGCCCTCAGAACCCACGTACAAAGCTGGGTGTAGCAGCATGCACCTGTAGTCCCAGGGCTGGTGAGGACACAGGAAGATCCCTGGGCTCACTGGCCTGCCAGTCTAGTAGTTATTGAGCTCCAGGTTCAGTAGAGAGACTGTGACTCAACAACTATGGTGGAAAAGCTGTAAGGAAGAGAGGCAACATTGACCTCTGGACTCAGCATGCACAGCCCGTCCCCTACACATACACTTATACACACCCACATACAAACAACAGGAGAATGTCCACAGTCATACATAGCCATAGGTGGGAAAACAGTTCCAAGAGACAAGGATGAAATGAGTGTGGTTTCTCGACAGGAGATATGGGTGGATGAGGTATCCAATGGGAGAAGGAACTTCTTAGCAATGCAGTCCAGTGTCTATATCACGGGTGATTCCCAACAAGGAAAAGGTATGTCAGGAGCACAAGAGATAGATGCTCCCTGAAGCAATCTTAGTGGAAATGCAAAAATATATGGAAGTGGGCCTCTCTGTGAGTCATATAATTAGAAAAATATCATCATCAGAGAACTCCTAGCAGATTTCAAGAGAGTTTAAGGTGGGTTTTAGTTTCTGTGGATGAATTCTATCAGAGTACTCAAACCGAATCTCTGTGAGATCTCCAAGCATCTCTGACCAACCAATATAATTGACTAACTGATTGATTGGCATTCCCTCAAGAAGACCACACCGTACAAAGGACTGTATCATTTTTGAGGGTACAAACAGGGAAGCATTAAGCTGTTACCCATTCACCCAAGAATAAAAAGGAAATTACTTTCCGAAAGCTTCGAAGTTGGATTTTATTATTTCTACAAATCTATCAGGGCTTGAAAATGATTCCTGCACATTCAGAAAACTGTTCTTGCTTACATGGGAGAGAATAAGCCCTAACTCCCCTTTGGCATGTAGAAGTTACTATCTCCATAAGTCAGAAATGTGTGCATATTAATCACAATCATCAGTCTAAAACTGAAGTTCTTGTGCCATCTTAACAAGTCATGAATTCTAAGAGAAAGTCAAATAAATAAGGTCACTTTTTAAATGAAAGGCAAGTGTGAGTGGCAGCATTGTCTCCTGGAATCTCCTAAATTCAGACTGAAACCCACAGCTTGCTTGAAGATCCAGAAGACTCAGAGAATGACCCCTTCCCCTGTACTACGTTTAGATAGGCATTGTCAGCGCTTGTATCTCTGCCTCCCCTTCATCAAAACTACCACATTTCCCTACTCCTCACTCATCTAAGATAGATACAGATATAGATGGATATAGATATATTGCCAACTAAGCCAAGATGAGTTTTGCTAGCCTCGGTGCTATTTCTTTAAAATGTGTTCTTGTCTGTTTTGTGTTGCTATAACAACACATCTACAATCAGAAAATTTATAGAGGAAAGAGGTTTCTATGGCTGATGGTCCAGGTGTCTGAAAAGTCCAAACAGTGTCAGAATCTGCATCTCAGAAAGGCTCCTCGGCAATCATTACATGGCAGAGAAGCAGAGAGTGTGGGTTGGTTACCCAGTCTGAGAAGAATCAAGAGAATGACTTGAAAAAAAAACAAATGTGTTTTTATAACAACCTGTTCTCTCAGGAGCTGGTTCAGCCCTATAAAACCCAACTATTTCCTGGAGCCAATGCCAATCCATTCATGAGGGTCAATCCCCACAATCTAATTATCTCCCAGAAGACCCCACTTCTTAAAGGTCCCACTGCTTCAGTACTGCCCACCAGGGACCAAGATGCCAGTGCATAAACTTTGGAAAGACAAACCATACCCAAGCCACAGCAGGATGTTGTTACATGACTCTGCAATGTCTAACCCAATAATTACTGTCCATATGCCACACTCGCCAATAATACTGTTAGCGTGTGGTTTGGGCAGGAAAGTGCTTTAGAAAACCCAATACAAAGAGCCACATCAAATCCAAACTGAATCACGGTAGACCAGTTGAATCTTGACAGATTGAGAACTAATTTTATTGGAGAATGTGAAGGAAATATAAAACAGGAAGTTAAATTCTGGAGTTGAAATGTTCCATAAACAGAAACAGCATAAAAATCAGTCAAACTCAGAGTCAACTGACATGTGATCAGAATCACATTAAATTGTCCTCAGAAGTACAAATAAAGTTAAGATTTGGACATTGATATTTGCTTTTAAAAATAGATAAAAAAATAATATCCCATAACATAAGGAAAAGAATGCTATACAGTTTAACATTTTAAAGTTATAACAATGTAGTCAGTAAGGAAGAGAAAAATGCCAGCTAATCTGATGAGAGAAATACACAACATACACACCACATATTATAATTATAAAATATTAAGTTGTCCCTGTGGTATCAAGAATATACAAACATTACATCGACTACAGTCAAGACAGATTAATCAATCCTCTCAAAACTTCTGTTGGTAAATTAATGAAGGAATTTGGATGCAAAACAATATACATACATTAATTTTTCTCCACATTACAAGTAGCTAAGAATTAAAATTATAGTATGCATATTTGCACAAAAGATAAAATACCTACAAATAAATCTAATAGAAACTATGCAAGACCTCTCAACACAGTATTACAGAAACGACCAAGGAATTTCTTAAATATTTATTTTTATTTTTAATGTGTCTATACATATGTGTATCTGTGCATATGTGTGTGTATGCCTGCATGTGTGAGCCCCACATGTTAAAAACAAACATAGTGTGTGCTCACTCATAAGTGAACATTGGCAGTTAAGTAAAGGATAATCATGTTACAATTCAAAAACCCAGAGAGACCAAGTAACAAGGACTACTCAGGAGGAACACGTGGATCTTCCAGGGAAGGGGAAATAGGTTAGATTTTGCTAATGGACTGGAGGTGGGTGAGATGGGTACAGGAGGGGTCAGGGGAGGGGGAGGGCTGGAAAGAGAGAGTACTAGGAGAGACAACAGGAATTGGGGGAGGGAGCATTTGAGGGATGATGTAAAAACCTAGTGCTGTGGTAACTCCCTGGAGTCTACAAGAATGACTCTAGTAAAGACTCCTAGTAACTGGAGATAGGGAGACTGAAAAGGCCATCTTCTATAACCAGAAAAGGCTTTGAGCAGTGGAACAGGGACACCAACCCAACCACAAAAGCCTTGACCTACAATCTGTCCTGCCTGCAAGATGTGCTGGGGTAATGGTGGCACAAAACTTGTAGGAGTGGCCAACCAATGACTGGTCCAATCTAGGACTCCTGTCTAATGCACAGCCTGGATGGACAGGAACCAGAAGTTGGACAACCCAGAGACTCAGGATAGATCCAAACATGAGTGGAAAAAATCAATTAAATTATTTCTAATGATATTCTGCTATACTTATAGATCAGAGCCTGGCCCAATTGTCATCAAAGAGGCATCATCCAATAACTAATGGGAGCAGATGCAAAAACCCAAGCCAAATGCGAGGCAGAGCTCAGGGAACCCTGGAGAAGTGAGAAAGGATTTTAGGAGCCAGAGCAATGGAGGACATCATGAGAACACATCCCATAGGATCAACTAATCAGGGTTCAGAGGGCTCTCAGAGACTGAAGTGACAATCACAGATCCTGTAAGGGTCTGCACCAGGTACTTTTCATATGCATTATGGTTGTGTAGCTGGGTGTTCTTGTGGACTCCTAATAGTGGGAAATGGGGTGTCTCTGACTCTTTTGCCTGCTCTTGGAACCCTTTCCCTCCTACTGGGTTGCCTCATCCAGCCTTGATATGAGGGTTTGTGCCTAGTCTTATTGTATCTTGTTATGTTCTGTTCATTTGATATCACTGCTCCTTTCTTAAGGGAAATGGAGGGGAAGTGGATCTGAGGAGAGGTAGATTGGGGAGGAATTAGGAAGAGTTGAGAGAGGGAAACTGTGGTCAGGATGTAATGTATGAGAGAAGACTTTTTTAAATGCTTAAAAGAATAAAAACTAATAAAAATTAAAATTGTAAAAGAGGTCAGAAAAAGTTGTTGGATCCCCTGGAGTTACAGGCAACTAGGAGCCATTGAAATAGGTGCTGTTAACTGAATTCAGGTCCTCTGCAAGAGTAGCAAGTGCTCTTAAGTGCTAAGCCACTTCTCCAGCTACCAACCAAACAAATTTATGAACAATTCTATTCCCAGGTATTTTACTTTTAAAAAGAAATCCATACATTAATCAAAAGACCCCTTCACAAGTTCTATAAAAGAATTATTTAAATATTTTAATAACCTCAGATTTCTAACTATACCACATGAACATGAACAACAGAGGACAGAAATCATGTTCTATTCATTGACTGGGAGATTATAAGCCAACAATAAGGAATGAATTACCTGAATGAGCTAACTGATGGTAATAGCATACATAAAGGTAGAAAAGTCTGTACTACTTTGCTCATATGAAGTTTAACGACAGCTGGAAGTAACCTATAATTTCACTATAAATAAGCAGATGTGAGGAGATCCTACTCTGAGAAGGTAGTGTTATGTTCAATTTCTCATTGTGGTCATAGTGACTCAGGCATGTTCATCTTATGATGAGCTTGTAAACTAATAATTTCAACAGTTTTCTAATGAATGCTGTGCTGGATAGTTTTATGTCAGCTTGACACAAGGTAAAGTCATCTGAGAGGAGGGAACCTCGATTTTAAAAAACGTCTTCATAAGATTGGCTCTCCATAAGCCTATAGGGCATTTTCTTACTGATTGAGAGGAGAGGGCCCAGCCCATTGCGGGTGGAGCCATCCCTGGGCTGGTGGTCCTGAGTTCTATAAGAAAGCAAACTGAGCAAGCCTTGAGGAGCAAGATAGTAAGCAGCACCCCCCTCCATGGCCTCTGTATCAGCCCCTGCCTCCAGATTCCTGTCTTGTTTGAGTTTCTGCCCTCACTGCTTTTGACAATGAACTGTTACATGGAATTGTGAGTGAAGCAAGCCCTGTCTTCCACAATTTGCTTTTGACTGTGGTGTTTCATTGCAGCAATAGAAACCCTAAGACAAATACTATAACTCAGAACAGTTTTGAATATATTATGACTTGCATATAATCCAGACATCATCCCCCTCTAAACTACTCCCTTGTTCACTCAGAACAACAAACAAAGGAAAAGACAAGTCGGTCACCCAAGATCACTCACTGGTACTGTTCTGAATGGGAATGCATTTTACCTACTGTCTCCCCAATGCCTGTGTTACACATGTAATACACATGGCGGCGGGGGTGGACTGATAGAGTCACATGTGCATATGCTACCCCTCAGTGGGACTTCAGGGATGAAGAGACATGGAAGCAGGCATTACATTGCTTGCTGGGATGATCATACAACCAGGTCCCTCCCCAGAGATGCTTCCTACTCTGAGTCCAAAGAAACAAACTTGTAGAAAGAACAACCCTGACCCTTACAGACAGCAGGAGCCACGATGTGACCAACTGATGATGTGACTCCCTCCTTTTGTCTGAAACAGTTGTGAGTTCATCTCAACTCACAAATACACTAAATACTTACTTTTGAAAACCCCATTGACATTTCGTAAACAACTTCCACTTTGTAGATCACTGATCTGAATATAGGAAGAATAAAAATAGTAACAAGGAAATCACTCACTGATTGGTGCAAATCTTGAAAGCCCTGGGCGTAAATAGACAGATGAGAGGAAGTCGCCATATCCCAGATATTTATGAACAAAGCCCATGTCTGACACCATGACCCATTCCTGCTGCTCTCCTTGCTGCCCTCCATCCACCTGCTCCAGGAACACCTGCTGAAAACCAACCTGTGTGACCAGCTGCTGCAGCACACCCTGCACAACTGCCTCCGACCAATCTGCTGTGAAGCCACCTGCCTCCTTAAGCCAACTTGTGTGGTTGTCTGCTGCAGCACATCCTCCTGCCAGCCCTGCTGCTGTGTGCCCCTGTGCTGCCAGCCCTGACCAACTTCCCACGTAAACACCTGCACATTGTGCTTATGTCACGCCTGACTTGTCATAGCAGACCAAACCCACTTTTATCTTTTCTGAAAACCACCATAATCTCAGCAGAAATCTTTAAATTTGCCTCCTTTTAAAAAAGAATGATCCCTCACCCTCCTCTTGCTGGGCATGGTGGCCCCGGTGCCAGCTTCATAGCTGATAGGAGTCTGGCCCCCCACTCACATTCTGAGTCAAGATCTTAACAGTTTCTTATAAATAACTTTGGGAAACACTCTCATCAAGAATTTCAGGGGTTGATGCAATCCTCCTTTTCAAACCAGAAACAAATGCATTGTCTCGTAGTCATGGAAGACAGATATCCAATGGGCTAACGTGACTGCATTGGCAGACGCGTTCTACCTTGAAATCCACAAAAAAAAATGATGATTTCCGCTCTCTCACCTGTTCCAGCATCTAGACAGCCCTCCCCAACCAGGAAGTGCTCCCAGCTTCAAAGCCAGTAGCACTGAGTATCTCTAGCTCTTCTTCCGTACTCGACTCCTCTTTCTCTGGACACAGCCATTGAAAGCCTGCACAACCAAACATGGTCACATCTTCTGCACTGTACATCCTGATCATAGTCCCCTCCCTCCTCTCTTCCGGGTCCCACCCTTACAAATTCCTCCCTCATTGCACCCTCCCTCATTGCACCCTACCTCATTGCACCCTCCTCTTCTCCTCAGAGAAGCAGAACCCCCCTTGGGTACCACTCTACCTTGGAACATGTCTCAGCAGGACTAGGCATATCATCTCCCTCTGAGGCCCAACCCGGCAGTCCAGGTAGGGCGAAAGGTCCAGGAACAGAGAACGAGACAGCTCCCTGAACCCCGCACACTGCTCCACTTGTTAGGGGACCTACATGAAGTCCAAGTTGCACAGTTGCTGCAAATATGTAGGGAGTCTAGGTCTAGCACCTGTGTGCTTCCTGAATGGTGGACCAGGCTCTGTGAGCCCCCATGGTCCCAGGTTAATTGACTCTGTGGGTCTTCTTGTAGTGTCCTTGACTCCTCTGACTTGCTCCCTTTAATCTCCCTCTCTTCCACAAGACTCCCCATGCTCCGTGTGATTAGTTGGCTGTGGGTCTCTGCATCTTCCTCCATCCACTACTGGATGAAGCCTCTCAGGAGACAGTTATGCTAGGTTCCTGTCTGCAAGTATAACAGAGTGTCAGCTATAGTGTCAGCGGTTGGCTCTTTCACATGGGATGGGTCTTACTTTGGCCAGTCACTGGTTGGCCGTTCCCTCAATCTCTGCTCCATCTTTATCCCTGAAAGATAAATTTTGGGTCGAAGGTTTTGTGGATGGATTGATGTCCCCCTACTCCTCTAAAAGTCCTGCCTGGCTACAGGAAGTGGCCACTTCAGTCTCTATATCATCCTCTGGTAGGAATCTCAGGTAGGATCGCCCCCATACACTCCCCATATCCTCCACATCCTAGCCTTCCAGCTTATCACTGGAGATGGCCCCTGCTGATTTCCATTCTCACTCCCAGCCCTCTTCTGCCCCCCTTCTCCCCACACCTGATCACCATCCCTGTTCTCCCCCTCACCTACTCTCCTACCCGGTTCTCTCTCTCTCTCTCTCTCTCTCTCTCTCTCTCTCTCTCTCTCTCTCTCTCTCTCTCTCTCCATCCACCTCCAATGACTAGTTTCCCCTTCTGAGTGAGGTTTGCGCACCCTCCCTTGGGATCTTCTTATTGCCCAGTTGCTTTAGGTCTGTGGATTGTAGCATGATTGTTCTGAATTTCATGGTTAATGTCCACTTATAAGTGAGTACATACCATATGTGTCTTTCTGGCTCTGGGTTACCTGACTCAAGATGATACTCTCAAGGAACATCCATCCATTCACCTGCAAAGTTCATAATGCCTTTGTTTTTAATAGCTGAATAGTATCCCATTATGTAGATGTACCACATTTTTTTATCCATTCTTCATTTGAGGGATATCTAGGTTGTTTCCAGTTCCTGTATATTACAAATAAAGCTGCTATGAACATAGTTGAGCAAGTGTTCCTATGGTGTAGTGGGGCATCTTTTGGGTATATGCCCAGGAGTCATATAACTGGAACTTCAGGTAGATCTATTCCCTGTTTTCTGAGAAACTGCCAAATTGATTTCCAAAATGATTGTACAAGTTTGCACTCCCCCCAGCAATGGAGGAGTGTTCTCCTTGTTCCACATCTTTGTCAGCATGTACTGTGGCTTGACTTTTTGATCTTAGCCATTCTGACAGGTATAGGGTGGAATCTCGGGATCATTTTTATTTGCATTTCCCTTATGAGTAAGGATGCTGAACTTTTCTTTAAGTGTTTCTAGGCTCAAGATTCCTTTGTTGAGAATTTTCTGTTTGGCTCTGTACCCCATTTTTAAATTGAGTTTTCTGATTTGTTGATATTTTCTTGACTTCTTTGTAAATTTTGGATATCAGCATTCTGTGAGATATAGGATTGGTGAAGATCCTTTCCCAGTCTATAGACTGATGTTGTGTTCTATTGACAGTATCCTTTGCCTTACAGAAGCTTTTCAGTTTCATGATGTCCCATTTATCAATTGTTGTTCTTAGAGCCTGCATAATGAAAATGGCCATCTTACCAAAAGCAATCTATAGATCCAATGTAATTCTCACCAAATTCCAACAAAATTTCTTACAGACCTTGAAAGAGCAATTTGCAACTTCATATGGAAAAACAAAAACAAACAATCTTGAACAATAAAAGAACATCCAGAGGTATCACCAGCCCTGATCTCAAAGTTGTACTACAGAGCAATAGTAACAAAACTGCATGGTTTTGGTATAGAGACAGACAAGTTGATAAATTGAATTGAATTGAAGAACCCGAAATAAGCCCATATACCTATGGACACTTGGAAAAAATCCATAAGGAAAAACCGTACAATGGTAAAAAGAAATCATCTTCAACAAATGGTGGTGGTTTAACTGAATGGCTGCATGTAGAAGAAAGAAAATAGATCCTTATTTATTACCCTGCACAAAACTAAAGTCCAAGTGGATCAAAGATCTCAACATAAAGCTGGATACAATAAATCTGATAGAAAAGAATGTGGGGAATACCCTTGAATGCTTTGGTACAAGAGACAACTTCCTTAACAGAACACCAACATCAATGACTCAGGTTCTAATGGAGTTGAATTTTGATATAAGGTAAAGACACTCTCCACTTGTTTTATTTGATACAGACCATACCTACCTTGCCAGTGTTTATGGCTTTTCCTGGTGAGGCATGAAGAAACATCTATTTATCCCACACAAGACACTGACAACAGACCAAAGAAACAACCCCTCTCATGGCCACCTTAGTGCACTGGGTAGCACATTGGTGTTCCTTACAGAGCATGGACCCCTCAGAGGCAGCTACTTCACCAAGAAGTCCATCCCAGCATGAGCCACATTCATGAAAGTCACACCCCTGAAGCTCCCTTCAGAACACTCAGGCAGCTTCTGGCCTGGAGGTCTTCTCTTCCCAGAACTATCATTGGTTATAGAATCTTGGAGAAGGATCTTGCTACTCTTATAACTTTTACAATCTATATGGTTCTAGTAAGTTTTTGTTTATTCCCAGACTAGGAAGTGTCACTTTGGGAGAGGAAATTTAAATTCTAAGTAGCCAGCCACACAGACATTCAGGACCTGTCTGTTCCTGGGAAGGCTGGTAGAGAATGGAACCAGGTCAAACAGGTCTCAGGCCTAAAGGATGCTCTGCTGACCTGTTATTCACCCCCAGATTCATTATCATCTCATTGTAATACACTAGCCTAGTAAAATTCCTCTCTGAGTGGGTCATCATGGTCCAGCATCCTTTCAAACAGATTCTGATCAGTTCACATGAGCATTAAAGAAGAGTAAGTGCTATCCCTGAACGGACCTGACTCTCTCCATAAAAAGTTCAAGGAAAATATCTCTGCTTGTTTCCTAAACTCCTCCCTCATGTGGCTGTTAAAGACCCCTCACCTTTAACCTGAATGGAGGGCTATTTCACTAATGACTACTCTTTCTTCTGGCTAAAAATAAACCTTCCTTCATGGTTTAACTGAATCTCAGTTTTGCTATTGTGTCTTAACACCATGAAGAAGAAAGAACCCCAGTTTGATGACTAACCCTTTTGGACTATTCCTTTGAGACATAGTGTTTAGAGCCAGTAATAAAGTGACCCTATGTACTAGTTGAAATGTTTGGTTTCCTTTTACAAGGAGTTGATGTTACCAATTAGAGATGGGTTTAACCTCTCTTCTTCTTCTTTTTCTTCTTCTTCTTCTTCTTCTTCTTCTTCTTCTTCTTCTTCTTCTTCTTCTTCTTCTTCTTCTTCTTCTCCTTCTTCTTTTTTAGCACCATGGAAGTTTTATTTAGATGTGGATTTTGAACTATCAGTACAGATGCCAAGTTACTACACAGAACATCCACAAGAACTTTTTCCATTTTTTTGAATTGTTCACAAACATTTCCTACATAATTCAACACACAACAGAGAAATGGTACATCTTTTTTTCTTACATTGTGCATACAATGGAAAAACAAGTATACATATTACAAAGTTCAACTAACATTTAACCTCTCTTCCTTATACTACTATTAATGTCTAGAATGGGTTCCCTCTGTGATAGTCTCATAAGTTGGAGAATAACAGTTTATATCTGTTTAAAATACATGGAAGACTGAAAAAAGAAAAAGTTTTTGTTCCTCACAGGCAAATTAGATAATATCTCAAGTAATCATAATCTCTACTTTGAATAGGAATACAAGAAAGTGATAGTGCAGCTGTTAGAAAGAGGAAGAGAAATAACAGGAGAGAGACAGAGACAGAGAGAGACAGAGACAGAGAGAAGAAAGAAGGATCCTGGCTGCAGAATGCACATTTTCTCAAGGGTTCATTGAATCATCTCCAAAGTGATCATGTCCCAGGACATATAGCAAGATCAAAAGGCTTTAAATATTTGCTTATATCTTGATGCATCAACTTCAAATCAAAGTACAAGGGAGAGCAAGAGAAACAAGACAAACAAATGAAGATCAAACAATGTGTACACTGTGTACTGTGTGTGTGTGTATGTGTGTGTGTGTGTCCTCACCTTTGCCTTGTTTGAGACAGCGTCTCATGGCTGCTTCACATACCAAGCTAGTTGACCCTTCTGATGATTCTTCTGCCTCTATTTACTGTCTTTTATAGGAGCTCCGAGATTTCAGACATTTGTGCCAGTGTGTCTGGCTTTACATCAGCTCTGGGAATCTGAACTTAATCCTCACACTAGCATAGCAAGGGCTTTACACACTAAGTCATCCCTCCTACTGAAAGATGCCTTTTTAAATCATTAATAGGTCACTGAAACAATCAGAGAGGTAATGTAAAACTTCTAAATGAAAATTAAGCATAACACAACAGGATTTGAATGTAAATTTTACAAAGAAATTTGTGATTAGCAATGATTACATAAATAGATGATTTAAAAAATAACCTTAATGTTCATGGCAAGGCATTATATAAACAATAATAATCCAAACCAAACACTGATGAAAGAAAAAAATTTTGAGAGAGAGAGAAAGAGAGAGAGAGAGAGAAAGAGAGAGGGAGAGAGAGAGAGAGAGAATTATGAGATAAATAATAAAAGAACACTATGGTAAATGAGGGAAAATGAAAATCAGACACAAGGTTGGAATGTCCACTATCACTATTCTCATTTAAAATGGTGTTTGGACTCATAGACAAAGCAATAAGGCAAACATAAGAAATAAAAAACCATACAAATAAAAAAGGAAAATATTCCAAATCCTATGTGATAAGATCCTCTACTTAGTCCCGAAAGATTCCATAAAAACAAACAAACAACAACAAACCTCTCAAAACTGAAGGCTAAACATACGGCTCAGCAGTTAGGAGCACTAGGAGCACATGCTTCTTCCAGAGGACCTGAGGTTGGGGATCTAGTGCTCCCTTCTGGTCTCACTAGTCTTCTGCGCACACGTGCGCACACACAAACACACACACACACACACACACACACACACACACAGAGTGCATGCAAACTCATACAAGGACACACATCAAATATAAGTAATAAATTAACTTTCAAAATCTCTTGGAAGGAAAAACTAGAGCACAATAGAAAGAAACAAGTAAACAGTCAGCAATGTGACACGGTGCTTGACACAGGAGCTGAGTTCAAGAGTCTTACAGTTATCAGTAGGGCTGGCATGAACAGCAGGGTCCTTATATCTTCACAAAACTCTTATTTCTGTTGTTTTAAATTAATATCTTGGAGTAAGGGTGCTGGGTTGTATAGTATTTTTTCTTTTGAATGTTAGGGAAGTCTCCATAATTGTTTCCATACCTACAGCACCATTTCATATTCTTACTAATATAACATTTATTCACCTCCTTGTTAATATCTTATTCTTATTTTACTGATATTTGAAATAAAATTTTAATGTTGTAATCATCCTAACATCAAGCAACATGTTAATAGTGACATCTCATGTGATCACAGTCAAAGGCGTGATGTTCCTGATGACTTGGAAGATGTAGTAAAGTTGTCTCTTCTCTGTCTCCTACTCAGGTAGGTATCAACAAGTACAGGTATGTCTCACCAGCACTAAACATCCATGATGGACTACCCACATATACTTTGAGTGGTACATACTTGGTTTTAAAGTCTTCAATTAAAGTGTTGTACACTCTACTAATCGTGAAGTCATTCATTCTTTCAAGTTGTCTTTGCACAATAAGGCTTTACTCCTACCTACATTGCTACTGAGTTCAACTTTCCAAGGATAATCTAACCTATTGAGTTTCTATCTTCAGGGACCTGAGCCCACAGCCCCAGTGCTGATGTTACAGATGAATAATAGAAAAGTACTGCTACTGGATGAGAATATTCTTGACCCCGAGAAATAATTCTTTTAGACAGAGCTCTCTTTCAGACATATCACCGCCTAGCCATCAAACAGTCAGTCTTGGACCATGCAAAAGCAGGTTCATGTTTTATGCTGACCTGCTATTCACCCCCATCTTCATTACCATCTCATTGGAATGCATTCCTTTAGTGCAAGCTTCCCAACACTGTGAGACATATACATGTGTGTGTAATGAGATTCAAATGTTAAAATCAAAAGAAAAGGTGATCCAATTACAAAACCATCATATTATTTGAAGACATTTTAAAAACTACAAATAGTTAAAAGAACACATGAAAAAAATGTTTAATACCATTAGCCATCAGGCAATACAAACCAAAAGTTCCTTGAAATTCTGGATTATTCCTGTCAAGAACAGTTGTCATTTAAAAAAGCCAATAGCAACAAGTGTTGTTCAGGATATAGAGGGAAAGGAAACATTTACACACTGTTAATGGTAATATAAGTTAGCACAGGCTATTTGGAAATCAGTGTCTAGGATTTTTCAATAAAAGAAAATTAGAACTACCATATGACCCACATAAACTACTATGTAGTGCATACAAGAAAGAAGCAGGTGCCGGGCGGTGGTGGCGCACGCCTTTAATCCCAGCACTTGGGAGGCAGAGGCAAGAGGATTTCTGAGTTCGAGGCCAGCCTGGTCTACAAAGTGAGTTCCAGGACAGCCAAGGCTACACAGAGAAACCCTGTCTCGAAAAAAAAAAAAAAAAAAAAAGAAAGAAGCAGGCACATGCCTGTCCCTGGATAAAGGCATACATAAATAATTGTGTATATATAAAGAAGGATAAGAAAGTGGGTGAGATTGGAAGATCTTTTTAAATGAAGTAAGTTGGGTTCAGAAAGCAAAATATTATATTTCCCTAATATAAGAAGGGGTGGGTACATCAAAGAACAATAAGACTATTTGGGAAGAGAAAATACATAATTCAGAAGGCAGGAACTGGGGCCATTAGATACAGCAGCGATGCATGAATTTGATGACGCTATGTTATATGCATACAGGAAAATGTCATGACCAAATGCACTATTTTGTAAAACCAGTGCATGCTAATATAAATGAATCATTTTCTATATGTCATAAGAAACAAAAACATTTTAAATCAAAACACATGGAGTGAAATAAAAAGAAAATATCCAAGAATAAACCTAGTGACAAAGGATTAGGCTCCTGCAAAGGAATGTACAAACATTTCATGAGAAGCAAGTTTCCAGGGAACAGTTCCATACATCCAGCAGAAGAGTTTAAAACAGAGACCCTTGTAGCAGGGCGCTTTTGAATAATCCCAAAACTCATAAGACTACAGGGATGAAGACGGTACCTGTCATCCCATGAACAAAGACAGACTAATTTTGATTTTCAAAGAGGTTAAAAGTGGTGCCAGGATTGAAGACAGACCCTGGACAGCAGTAAGAAGCAGCCTCTGAGGATGGGTGACAGAAAACGGTTTGTCGGAACTGGGTTAATTTCCATTTCTTTATTACTAGTATGCCTGTGCTCACTCTTTTTTCTCTCAAGTGAGAAATAAACAATTTACATTTTTTTAGTAAGAATAGTAGAAAAAAGAAGGGGCACATCTTAGTCCTCATGGATAAAATGGGTAAAAAATTAGGTACATATCAAATAATCAGAATTTTTCCATTGACTAGAAAGAAAAGAAATAACAAACTGAAGGAGAAAGACCAGACAGAGAGAAGGGAACAGAAGTAGAGAGCTGGGCAGAGGGGAGGAGCATCAGAGAAAGATCACCAAGGAAAGATCCCTCACCCTGCAGCCAGCCACTGTGAGCTGGAGACACCTGCTCATCATGGTTTGAGGCTAAAAAGGGCATCCTGCCCAGGACAGGCAGTCAGGACTGATGCTCACCACACATCCGTTGATGCCTCCTTATTCTCAACGTGTTCTCTTTGTTCCCACCTGGTGCTACCCTGCTCTGCAACACGTTACTCCAGACGCGGCTCTCACACAGCACCTTCACTGTGCCACAGGTACACAGGTACAAGAATTTATGCAGATGTTCACACCAGGGAAGGTTGGGAATTGGGCTCCATGGGCAAATAGACAGGGAAACAGGTGTTGAGTCCATGATTGTAAATACAGCACACTCCTGTGCAGAGACGTTTATACATCTAAGTATGAATACTAGGAGAAAGTTGTAAGAACACAGTAATCTTGACCATCCATAAAGTCAAGAGCTAACAAAGGCCCAGATGACCATCAGAGTTACAACAAACCTGATGAGATGAACCCCTGATCTATTGGGAAAACGTCAAGTAAGTTATCATCAGATAAATAATGAATGCTTTCAAATGATTCAGAGCATTGGGTGAGAAATTCTTCCTTGATGAACACAAATTAAATATGGAAAATGATAAACAAGTATGTAAAGTCCTTCTGATTGGTCTAAGCCTTGGAGGCCTGTTGTATAAAAGGCCCTGACTGTAAGAACTTGCCACATTGTAGAAGTCTGACCCAGGAACACAATATCACCCTCCACTCCTGACACCATGACCCACACCTGTCAGCCAGGCTGCTGCAAGACCAGCTGCTGCAAGACCACCAGCAGCTCTGAATCCAGCTCTGATGCCAGCTGCCCTGTGTTCATCTGCTGCCAGCCTTGCTGTGCCCCAGGTTGCTGCAGCACACCCTGTTGCTGCAAGGCTATCTGCTGCCACAGCACCAAGACTGTCAACAGCTCTTCCCAGCTGTGCTGTCCTCCAACCTGCTGTGACACTACCTGCTGTGACAGCAACTGCTGCAAACCAACCTGTGTGACCATCTGCTGCAGCACACCCTGCTGCCAGCCCAGCTGCTGCGTGCCCACCTGCTGCCAGCCTAGCCTCGTCCAGCTCTGCTGCCAACCAACTTGCTGTGAAACCAGCTGCTGCAAGACCACCTCTTTTAAACCCACCTGTGTGATCCTTGGCTGCAGCACACCCTGCTGCCAACCCTGCTGTGTGTGCCCACCTGCTGATGATGACCAGCCCCCAAAGTAACACCTGCAAAGCCATGCTCCAGTGAGAGCTGCCATGCTATGTGTGCAGAAAGCAGCCTCTTAACCTCTGCGGGCTAACCTCATGTTCTCACCAGGGGACCTGACAAATGGAGTCTTTCTTAAGAGATGAAATGCTTTGAGGAAGGATGGAGTCCCTCACCCTCACCCCCACCCTCATTCTCTCATCTCCAGAGATTGTGGATTTTTTGCCATCTTTACGTGTGGCTGCTGTGAAGATCTGGTATCAGCTTAAGTTTTGAGCCAGGATCTCTCACCAAATAACTTACAAAAACACTTCCCCCCCCAAGAATAACTTTATTTAACCTGTTATCTTCTCAACTGTATTTTCTTCTGCTTCTGAATTACCTCAGTTTTTTGTGTACCATTTTCTCCTTTCTGCTCACTAATAAGTTGTGTATCTAGAAGCAGATAATTTTAATAAACTCACTGCTATCATCTGTTCCATTTTGTCTATCATTATATTTTGGTAAACCACATAATAAATATCTACACAACCAGGCTGGAGAGATGACTCAGTGGTTAAGAGCACCGTCTGCTCTTCCAGAGGTCCTGAGTTCAATTCCCAGCAATGACATGGTGGCTCACAACCATCTGTAATGGAATCTGGTGCCCTCTTCTGGTGTGTCTGAAGAGAGCAATGGTGGTGTACTCATATGCATGAAATAAATAGATCTTTTTTAAAAATCTATACAACCAAAAAATTCTTATATGTTCCTTATGGTACCCTTGTATCGGTGACACTAAGCACAGTGTGGAACATCAGATCTATGGAAGATTTTTATCTGGCATAATTGAAGTTTAATACGAAGTGATTGCTATCTTCCTACTACAGCTGCCATAAACTAGTGGTCTATTCTCTCCTTTTCCGTCTTTGACTTTTATAAACATTGTTGGAGTGGAATCACATAGCAATGGCCTCCTGTCATTCTTTATTCATTTACTTGAATCTAGATTTCGACACATCCATTGTTAATGGGACTGGCATAAATTCTCAAGTGTCAATATCCAATCATATCATTGCTAGGAAATGGCTGCCTGTGAGATCATCATATTGAGTGAAACAAACTGAACTCAGGAAGACGAATTACCTACTAAGTGCTCAGATACTTCGAAGATTATGGACTGTCTGTGAGAACAGGGGCAACTAGTAAGACATGGAGGAACAAATGTCATCAGAGCACATGGTATACTTAAAAGAACTCTGTAGAGTCCCTCACTGCATTCAATAAATGGCCACAAGTAAAAATAAAAGTATAAATTCAAAAGATCCTGATTTCTATTAATGTAAACATCCTGAGATACGGCTACTGAGTCATATGGACTTTGATATTTTGGGATGGGGTTATTTTATTTTACTTTTTTTTTAAAGAACTCAGTAGTATTCTGCACCCCTACTGTTCTACTTCAAATCCTACTGTTGTGTAAGAGTCCCTACTTCTGGGCTAGAGAGATGGTTCAGGGTTTAAAGCCCACATTGCTCTTGAGGTGAGCCTGTGTTCACTTCCCAGCATCCACATAGCAGCTCACAACAACTGTAATTCTAGTTCCAGGGCATCTAATGCCCTCCTCTGACATCCCTGGGCACCAGGTATGTATGTGCTATCCATATATACATGCAAGCAAAACACTGGGGTCATCCTGTGTGTGGGGCATGAGTAGCCACCTAAGGCCATGTTGAGATCTATGGCTTGTGTAGATACTGAGTGTCATGATGGGTTAGTGGTCCTGATACAGCCGAGAGCTGTGTTGATGTCTGAGGCCCTTGTTAGCATCAAAGCTCATGTGCATGTCGGAGCTTACGGGCTGCTGCCTGAAGCCTTATTATGTCCATGGAGTTGGAGAGCAACCCCCACTCTTTGAAGGAGAATTGGTGCTCCCCCTCTCCAGAAGCTGCACAGGTCTCCTCAGTTCATGGCTTCTGGCTTGCATGTGGGAAGAGAAAGATGCATCCTCCCTGTCAGGTGCTGGCCACTAGGATTTTTACCATGTTCTAGTAGGTATATGGACTTACACATGAAATGGATATTTTCTCTCTTTCTTTCTTTCTTTCTTTCTTTCTTTCTTTCTTTCTTTCTTTCTTTCTTTCTTCTTCTTCTTCTTCTTTGTGTGTGTGTGTGTGTGTGTGTGTGTGTGTGTGTGTGTGTGTGTGTAGTTTAGTTTTGATTTCTTTGGGATCTTGTTGGTTTGGTTTGTTGGTTTGGTTTACTGGAGAGGAGGAAATAGGGACTGACATGAGAAGATCTGAAAGTGAACGCATTTGGGATGCATCATGTGAGAGATTGGGGTGCATCAGGTGAGATTTCAAAGTAATCAAACAAAAATACATAAAAAGATTTTAAAAAGAAATGATGTATTATGGGACTGTGTGTATAGCAAAAAGAAAAAAGAAAAAGAGAATGGGGTGTTACTCAGCTATGAAAAACAATGACATCACGAAAATTGCAGACAAATGGATGGAACTAGAAAAGATCATCCTCGGTGAGGTAACCTAGACCCAGAAGGATAAACGTGGTACATATGTACTCACTCACAAGTGTATATTAGTCATAAAATAAAGGATAACGATGTTACCATGCCCAGACCCAAAGAGCTAAGTAACGTGGAGGGCTCAGGGGTGGGCTCCCTCTTATGGCATCGGTTTTAAGAAGGACAAGTTATTTGTTGGCCATTCCCTCAATTTTTGCTTTGTCTCTAGCCCTGAACATCTGTAGGCAGGACAAATTGTTGGTTGAAGGCTTTGTGGGTGGGTTTGTGTTCTAATCCCTCCATTAGAAGTCGTGCTTGATTGCAGGAGATGGCCAGTTCAGGCTCCATATTTTTGAAGGATATACAATCATATTGTGAGCCCCAAATTGTGAAGTAGAAAAAGTTTATTGTGGTATGCTTCAGCCCTAGCACACGTCTATAATCTAAGAGCTAAATAAAGTCAACCCTGGTCAAGGAACAGAGCAAGCAACCAGCTGACAGAGAGTGAACATAAGTAAACAGAAAGAAGGGACATTGAGTGGGAGGTTATTTAAGACAGCATGGAGAAGGAAGAAGGACTTTTTCCCTCTGGGACATTAGTGGAGTAAGAAGGTCAGCTCAGTGCTATCTCTGCCTCTCTGAGCTAGAAGGTTTTCACCCCAGCATTGGCTCCTGTGTCTTCATTGGTAAAATTAAATGGCTAGTGTTGGGATCACAGCTCGGGCGGCTCCAGAAAGACCACACCAGGCCAAACAGATCCACGTGAGGTTTATTGAGAGGGGGAAGGACAAAGGTGGCGGCAGAAAGAGAAGAGGGGAAGGGAGAGAGAGAGGGAGGGGCATTCCTCCTATATATATACAGATGGTGACATGGTCACAGGTAAAGGTGATCCTAATGGATTCTGGGAATATGGTGGCCGCTGCGTAGGTGACAGGTGTGGTCGCATTGTCATCTATATGATGTCACAGGTTTCAGAAGTCCAGGTACCAACAACTAGAATTTTTGTTAAAAAAACAACAACAAGAAAAAAAAAACAAAAACAAAAAAACATTTTGGTGCTCCAACTTGTAGCATGACTCCATGAAAAAAAGATCACTCCAGCTGCAGACAAACTGAGAAGCCATCAGATGTGGTAAGTCACCTGGAAGTCCTCAAGATGAGAGTGAAGGATGGGAAATGCCATCAGAGAAGGCTTTAGTACCTGTACATTGATATTTTAGATGACTTGAAAAATAGAAAAATAAATATTTCCCTGGATCAGTTGCTAGGTGAAGGTCAATATGCTGAGTTAAAAAGCCAGCTTGAATTTGATGATGACACCTTGATGTTATATCATTGAGCAGATTTAAATGTTCGGGACAAAGTTATATATAGAATCAAAAAAGAAATCAGAGTCATTTACTAAAATTATACAAGGTATATATATATTATATTATTATTATATTATATTATTATATAATATATATAATTATATTATATTATTAAAATTATACAAGGTATATATATATTATGTATACATAAATAGATGATTTAAAAAAATAACCTTAATGTTCATGTCAAGGTATCATATAAACAATAATAATCCAAACCAAACACTGATGAAAGAAAAAAAATTTTGAGAGAGAGAGAGAGAGAGAGAGAGAGAGAAAGAATTATGAGATAAATAATAAAAGAACACTATGATAAATGAGGGAAAATGAAAATCAGACACAAGACAGGAATGTCCACTATCACTATTCTCATTTAAAATGGTGTTTGGACTCGTAGACAAAGCAATAAGGCAAGCATAAGAAGTAAAAATCCATACAATTAAAAAAGGAAAATATTCCAAATCCTACCTGATAAGATCCTATACTTAGTCCCTAAAGATTCCATAAAAACAAACAAACAACAACAAACCTCTCAAAACTGAAAGTTAAAAATATGGCTCAGCAGTTAGGAGCACTAGGAGCACATGCTTCTTCCAGAGGACCTGAGTTTGGGGATCTAGTGCTCCCTTCTGGTCTCACTAGTCTTCTGCGCACACACACACACACACACACACACAAACACACACACACACACACACACAGTGCATGCAAACTCATACAAGGACACACATCAAATATAAGTAATAGACAAATTAACTTTCAAAATCTCTTGGAAGGAAAAACTAGAGCACAATAGAAAGATACAAGGAAACAGTCAGCAATGTGACACGGTGCTTGAAACACAGGAGCTGAGTTCAAGAGTCTTACAGTTATCAGTAGGGCTGGCATGAACAGCAGGGTCCTTATATCTTCCCAAAATTCTTATTTCTGTTGTTTTAAATTAATATCTTGGAGTACAGGTGCTGGGTTGTATAGTACTTTTTCCTTTTGAATGTAAGGTGAAGTCTCCATAATTATTTCCATGCCTACAGCACCATTTCATATTCTTACTAATATAATATTTATTCACCTCCTTGTTAATATCTTATTCTTATTTTACTGATATTTGGAATAAAATTTTAATGTTGTAATCATCCTAACATCAAGCAACATGTTAATAGTGACATCTCATGTGATCACAGTCAAAAGCGTGATGTTCCTGATGACTTGGAAGATGTAGGAAAGTTGTCTCTTCTCTGTCTCCTGCTCAGGTAGGTATCAACATGTACAGGTATGTCTCACCAGCACTAAACATCCATGATGGACTACCCACGTATACTTTGAGTGGTACATACTTGGTTTTAAAGTCTTCAATTAAAGTGTTGTACACTCTACTAATCGTGAAGTCGTTCATTCTTTCAAGTTGTCCTTGCACAATAAGGCTTTACTCCTACATACAATGCTACTGAGTTCAACTTTCCAAGGATAATCTAACCTATTGAGTTTCTATCTTCAGGGACCTGAGGCCACAGCCCCAGTGTTGATGTTTCAGATGAATAAGAGAAAAGTACTGCTACTGGGTGAGAATATTCTTGACCCCGAGAAATAATTCTTTTAGACAGAGCTCTCTTTCAGACATATCACCGCCTAGCCATCAAACAGTCAGTCTTGGACCATGCAAAAGCAGGTTCATGTTTTATGCTGACCTGCTATTCACCCCCACCTTCATTACCATCTCATTGGAATGCATTCCTTTAGTGCAAGCTTCCCAACACTGTGAGACATATACATGTGTGTGTAATGAGATTCAAATATTAAAATCAAAAGAAAAGGTGATCCAATTACAAAACCATCATATTATTTGAAGACATTTTAAAAACTACAAATAATTAAAAGAACACATGAAAAAAATGTTTAATACCATTAGCCATCAGGCAATACAAACCAAAAGTTCCTTGAAATTCTGGATTATTCCTGTCAAGAACAGTTGTCATTTAAAAAAGTCAATAACAACAAGTGTTGTTCAGTATATAGAGGGAAAGGAAACATTTACACACTGTTAATGGTAATATAAGTTAGCACAGGCTATTTGGAAATCAGTGTCTAGGATTTTTCAATAAAAGAAAATTAGAACTACCATATGACCCACATAAACTACTATGTAGTGCATACAAGAAAGAAGCAGGCACATGCCTGTCCCTGGATAAAGGAATACATAAAAAATTGTGTATATATAAAGAAGGATAAGAAAGTGGGTGAGATTGGAAGATCTTTTTAAATGAAGTAAGTTGGGTTCAGAAAGCAAAATATTATGTTTCCCTAATATAAGAAGGGGTGGGTACATCAAAGAACAATAAGACTATTTGGGAAGAGAAAATACATAATTCAGAAGGCAGGAACTGGGGCCATAAGATACAGCAGCGATGCATGAATTTGATGAAGTTATGTTATATGCATACAGGAAAATGTCATGACCAAATGCACTATTTTGTAAAACCAGTGCATGCTAATATAAATGAATCATTTTCTATATGTCATAAGAAACAAAAACATTTTAAATCAAAACACAAGGAGTGAAATAAAAAGAAAATATCCAAGAAAAAAACTAGTGACAAAGGATTAGGCTCCTGCAAAGGAATGTACAAACATTTCATGAGAAGCAAGTTTCCAGGGAACAGTTCCATACATCCAGCAGAAGAGTTTAAAACAGAGACCCTTGTAGCAGGGCGCTTTTGAATAATCCCAAAACTCATAAGACTACAGGGATGAAGACGGTACCTGTCATCCCATGAACAAAGACAGACTAATTTTGATTTTCAAAGAGGTTAAAAGTGGTGCCAGGATTGAAGACAGACCCTGGACAGCAGTAAGAAGCAGCCTCTGAGGATGGGTGACAGAAAACGGTTTGTCGGAACTGGGTTAATTTCCATTTCTTTATTACTAGTATGCCTGTGCTCACTCTTTTTTCTCTCAAGTGAGAAATAAACAATTTACATTTTTTTAGTAAGAATAGTAGAAAAAAGAAGGGGCACATCTTAGTCCTCATGGATAAAATGGGTAAAAAATTAGGTACATATCAAATAATCAGAATTTTTCCATTGACTAGAAAGAAAAGAAATAACAAACTGAAGGAGAAAGACCAGACAGAGAGAAGGGAACAGAAGTAGAGAGCTGGGCAGAGGGGAGGAGCATCAGAGAAAGATCACCAAGGAAAGATCCCTCACCCTGCAGCCAGCCACTGTGAGCTGGAGACACCTGCTCATCATGGTTTGAGGCTAAAAAGGGCATCCTGCCCAGGACAGGCAGTCAGGACTGATGCTCACCACACATCCGTTGATGCCTCCTTATTCTCAACGTGTTCTCTTTGTTCCCACCTGGTGCTACCCTGCTCTGCAACACGTTACTCCAGACGCGGCTCTCACACAGCACCTTCACTGTGCCACAGGTACACAGGTACAAGAATTTATGCAGATGTTCACACCAGGGAAGGTTGGGAATTGGGCTCCATGGGCAAATAGACAGGGAAACAGGTGTTGAGTCCATGATTGTAAATACAGCACACTCCTGTGCAGAGACGTTTATACATCTAAGTATGAATACTAGGAGAAAGTTGTAAGAACACAGTAATCTTGACCATCCATAAAGTCAAGAGCTAACAAAGGCCCAGATGACCATCAGAGTTACAACAAACCTGATGAGATGAACCCCTGATCTATTGGGAAAACGTCAAGTAAGTTATCACCAGATAAATAATGAATGCTTTCAAATGATTCAGAGCATTGGGTGAGAAATTCTTCCTTGATGAACACAAATTAAATATGGAAAATGATAAACAAGTATGTAAAGTCCTTCTGATTGGTCTAAGCCTTGGAGGCCTGTTGTATAAAAGGCCCTGACTGTAAGAACTTGCCACATTGTAGAAGTCTGACCCAGGAACACAATATCACCCTCCACTCCTGACACCATGACCCACACCTGTCAGCCAGGCTGCTGCAAGACCAGCTGCTGCAAGACCACCAGCAGCTCTGAATCCAGCTCTGATGCCAGCTGCCCTGTGTTCATCTGCTGCCAGCCTTGCTGTGCCCCAGGTTGCTGCAGCACACCCTGTTGCTGCAAGGCTATCTGCTGCCACAGCACCAAGACTGTCAACAGCTCTTCCCAGCTGTGCTGTCCTCCAACCTGCTGTGACACTGCCTGCTGTGACAGCAACTGCTGCAAACCAACCTGTGTGACCATCTGCTGCAGCACACCCTGCTGCCAGCCCAGCTGCTGCGTGCCCACCTGCTGCCAGCCTAGCCTCGTCCAGCTCTGCTGCCAACCAACTTGCTGCGAAACCAGCTGCTGCAAGACCACCTCTTTTAAACCCACCTGTGTGATCCTTGGCTGCAGCACACCCTGCTGCCAACCCTGCTGTGTGTGCCCACCTGCTGATGATGACCAGCCCCCAAAGTAACACCTGCAAAGCCATGCTCCAGCAAGAGCTGCCATGCTATGTGTGCAGAAAGCCACCTCTTAACCTCTGCTGGCCAACCTCATGTTCTCACCAGGGGACCTGACTAATGGAGTCTTTCTTAAGAGATGAAATGCTTTGAGGAAGGATGGAGTCCCTCACCCTCACCCCCACCCTCATCCTCTCATCTCCAGAGATTGTGGATTTTGTGCCATCTTCACGTGTGGCTGGTGTGAAGATCTGGTATCAGCTTAAGTTCTGAGCCGGGATCATTACATCTCTCACCAAATAACTTACAAAAACACTTCCCCCTCCCCAAGAATAACTTTATTTAACCTGTTATCTTCTCAACTGTATTTTCTTCTGCTTCTGAATTACCTCAGTTTTTTTTGTGTACCATTTTCTCCTTTCTGCTCACTAATAAGTTGTGTATCTAGAAGCAGATAATTTTAATAAACTCACTGCTATCATCTGTTCCATTTTGTCTATCATTATATTTTGGTAAACCACATAATAAAAATCTACACAACCGGGCTGGAGATATGACTCAGTGGTTAAGAGCACCGTATGCTCTTCCAGAGATCCTGAGTTCAATTCCCAGCAACGACATGGTGGCTCACAACCATCTGTAATGGGGTCTGGTGTCTTCTTCTGGTGTGTTTGAAAGAGCAATGGTGGTGTAGTCATATGCATGAAATAAATAGATCTTTTTTAAAAATCCATACAACCAAAAGATCTTATATGTTCCTTATGGTACCCTTGTATCGGTGACACTAAGCACAGTGTGGAACATCAGATCTATGGAAGATTTTTATCTGGCATAATTGAAGTTTAATACGAAGTGATTGCTATCTTCCTACTACAGCTGCCATAAACCAGTGGTCTATTCTCTCCTTTTCCGTCTTTGACTTTTATAAACATTGTTGGAGTGGAATCATATAGCAATGGCCTCCGGTCATACTTTCTTTATTCATTTACTTGAATCTAGATTTCAACACATCCATTGTTAATGGGACTGGCATAAATTCTCAAGTGTCAATATCCAATCATATCATTGCTAGGAAATGGCTGCCTGTGAGATTATCACATTGAGTGAAACAAACTGAACTCAGAAAGACAAATTATCTACTAAGTGCTCAGACACTTCAAATATTATGGACTGTCTATGAGAACAGGGGCAACTAGTAAGACATAGAGGAACAAATGTCATCAGAGCACATGGTATACTTAAAAGAACTCTGTAGAGTCCCTCACTGCATTCAATAAATGGCCACAAGTAAAAATAAAAGTATAAATTCAAAAGATCCTGATTTCTATTAATGTAAACATCCTGAGATACGGCTACTGAGTCATATTGACTTTGATATTTTGGGATGGGGTTATTTTATTTTACTTTTTTTTAAAAGAACTCTGTAGTATTCTGCACCCCTACTCTTCTACTTCAAATCCTACTGTTGTGTAAGAGTCCCTACTTCTGGGCTAGAGAGATGGTTCAGGGTTTAAAGCCCACATTGCTCTTGAGGTGAACCTGTGTTCACTTCCCAGCATCAACATAGCAGCTCACAACAACTGTAATTCTAGTTCCAGGGCATCTAATGCCCTCCTCTGACATCCCTGGGCACCAGGTATGTATGTGCTATCCATATATACATGCAAGCAAAACACTGGGGTCATCCTGTGTGTGTGGCATGAGTAGCCACCTAAGGCCATGTTGAGGTCTATGGCTTGTGTAGATACTGAGGGTCATGATGGGTTAGTGGTCCTGATACAGCCGAGGGCTGTGTTGATGTCTGAGGCCTTTGTTAGCATCAAAGCTCATGTGCATGTCGGAGCTTACGGGCTGCTGCCTGAAGCCTTATTATGTCCATGGAGTTGGAGAGCAACCCCCACTCTTTGAAGGAGAATTGGTGCTCCCCCTCTCCAGAAGCTGCACAGGTCTCCTCAGTTCATGGCTTCTGGCTTGCATGTGGGAAGAGAAAGATGCATCCTCCCTGTCAGGTGCTGGCCACTAGGATTTTTACCATGTTCTAGTAGGTATATGGACTTACACATGAAATGGATATTTTCTCTCTTTCTTTCTTTCTTTCTTTCTTTCTTTCTTTCTTTCTTTCTTTCTTTCTTCTTCTTCTTCTTTGTGTGTGTGTGTGTGTGTGTGTGTGTGTGTGTAGTTTAGTTTTGATTTCTTTGGGATCTTGTTGGTTTGGTTTGTTGGTTTGGTTTACTGGAGAGGAGGAAATAGGGACTGACATGAGAAGATCTGAAAGTGAACGCATTTGGGATGCATCATGTGAGAGATTGGGGTGCATCAGGTGAGATTTCAAAGTAATCAAACAAAAATACATAAAAAGATTTTAAAAAGAAATGATGTATTATGGGACTGTGTGTATAGCAAAAAGAAAAAAGAAAAAGAGAATGGGGTGTTACTCAGCTATGAAAAACAATGACATCACGAAAATTGCAGACAAATGGATGGAACTAGAAAAGATCATCCTCGGTGAGGTAACCTAGACCCAGAAGGATAAACGTGGTACATATGTACTCACTCACAAGTGTATATTAGTCATAAAATAAAGGATAACGATGTTACCATGCCCAGACCCAAAGAGCTAAGTAACGTGGAGGGCTCAGGGGTGGGCTCCCTCTTATGGCATCGGTTTTAAGAAGGACAAGTTATTTGTTGGCCATTCCCTCAATTTTTGCTTTGTCTCTAGCCCTGAACATCTGTAGGCAGGACAAATTGTTGGTTGAAGGCTTTGTGGGTGGGTTTGTGTTCTAATCCCTCCATTAGAAATCGTGCTTGATTGCAGGAGATGGCCAGTTCAGGCTCCATATTTTTGAAGGATATACAATCATATTGTGAGCCCCAAATTGTGAAGTAGAAAAAGTTTATTGTGGTATGCTTCAGCCCTAGCACACGTCTATAATCTAAGAGCTAAATAAAGTCAACCCTGGTCAAGGAACAGAGCAAGCAACCAGCTGACAGAGAGTGAACATAAGTAAACAGAAAGAAGGGACATTGAGTGGGAGGTTATTTAAGACAGCATGGAGAAGGAAGAAGGACTTTTTCCCTCTGGGACATTAGTGGAGTAAGAAGGTCAGCTCAGTGCTATCTCTGCCTCTCTGAGCTAGAAGGTTTTCACCCCAGCATTGGCTCCTGTGTCTTCATTGGTAAAATTAAATGGCTAGTGTTGGGATCGCAGCTCGGGCGGCTCCAGAAAGACCACACCAGGCCAAACAGATCCACGTGAGGTTTATTGAGAGGGGGAAGGACAAAGGTGGCGGCAGAAAGAGAAGAGGGGAAGGGAGAGAGAGAGGGAGGGGCGTTCCTCTTATATATATACAGATGGTGACATGGTCACAGGTAAAGGTGATCCTAATGGATTCTGGGAATATGGTGGCCGTTGTCTAGGTGACAGGTGTGGTCGCATTGTCATCTATATGATGTCACAGGTTTCAGAAGTCCAGGTACCAACAACTAGAATTTTTGTTAAAAAAACAACAACAAGAAAAAAAAACAAAAACAAAAAAACATTTTGGTGCTCCAACTTGTAGCATGACTCCATGAAAAAAAGATCACTCCAGCTGCAGACAAACTGAGAAGCCATCAGATGTGGTAAGTCACCTGGAAGTCCTCAAGATGAGAGTGAAGGATGGGAAATGCCATCAGAGAAGGCTTTAGTACCTGTACATTGATATTTTAGATGACTTGAAAAATAGAAAAATAAATATTTCCCTGGATCAGTTGCTAGGTGAAGGTCAATATGCTGAGTTAAAAAGCCAGCTTGAATTTGATGATGACACCTTGATGTTATATCATTGAGCAGATTTAAATGTTCGGGACAAAGTTATATATAGAATCAAAAAAGAAATCAGAGTCATTTACTAAAATTATACAAGGTATATATATATTATATTATTATTATATTATATTATTATATAATATATATAATTATATTATATTATTAAAATTATACAAGGTATATATATATTATGTATGCATAAATAGATGATTTAAAAAAATAACCTTAATGTTCATGTCAAGGTATCATATAAACAATAATAATCCAAACCAAACACTGATGAAAGAAAAAAAATTTTGAGAGAGAGAGAGAGAGAGAAAGAATTATGAGATAAATAATAAAAGAACACTATGATAAATGAGGGAAAATGAAAATCAGACACAAGGCAGGAATGTCCACTATCACTATTCTCATTTAAAATGGTGTTTGGACTCATAGACAAAGCAGTAAGGCAAACATAAGAAGTAAAAATCCATACAATTAAAAAAGGAAAATACTCCAAATCCTACCTGATAAGATCCTCTACTTAGTCCCTAAAGATTCCATAAAAACAAACAAACAACAACAAACCTCTCAAAACTGAAAGTTAAAAATACGGCTCAGCAGTTAGGAGCACTAGGAGCACATGCTTCTTCCAGAGGACCTGAGTTTGGGGATCTAGTGCTCCCTTCTGGTCTCACTAGTCTTCTGTACACACACACACACACACACACAAACACACACACACACACACACAGTGCATCCAAACTCATACAAGGACACACATCAAATATAAGTAATAGACAAATTAACTTTCAAAATCTCTTGGAAGGAAAAACTAGAGCACAATAGAAAGATACAAGGAAACAGTCAGCAATGTGACACAGTGCTTGAAACACAGGGGCTGAGTTCAAGAGTCTTACAGTTATCAGTAGGGCTGGCATGAACAGCAGGGTCCTTATATCTTCCCAAAATTCTTATTTCTGTTGTTCTAAATTAATATCTTGGAGTACAGGTGCTGGGTGGTATAGTACTTTTTCCTTTTGAATGTAAGGAGAAGTCTCCATAATTATTTCCATGCCTACAGCACCATTTCATATTCTTACTAATATAATATTTATTCACCTCCTTGTTAATATCTTATTCTTATTTTACTGATATTTGGAATAAAATTTTAATGTTGTAATCATCCTAACATCAAGCAACATGTTAATAGTGACATCTCATGTGATCACAGTCAAAGGCGTGATGTTCCTGATGACTTGGAAGATGTAGGAAAGTTGTCTCTTCTCTGTCTCCTGCTCAGGTAGGTATCAACATGTACAGGTATGTCTCACCAGCACTAAACATCCATGATGGACTACCCACGTATACTTTGAGTGGTACATACTTGGTTTTAAAGTCTTCAATTAAAGTGTTGTACACTCTACTAATCGTGAAGTCATTCATTCTTTCAAGTTGCCTTGCACAATAAGGCTTTACTCCTACCTACATTGCTACTGAGTTAATAACTTTCCAAGGATAATCTAACCTATTGAGTTTCTATCTTCAGGGACCTGAGCCCACAGCCCCAGTGTTGATGTTTCAGATGAATAAGAGAAAAGTACTGCTACTGGGTGAGAATATTCTTGACCCCGAGAAATAATTCTTTTAGACAGAGCTCTCTTTCAGACATATCACCGCCTAGCCATCAAACAGTCAGTCTTGGACCATGCAAAAGCAGGTTCATGTTTTATGCTGACCTGCTATTCACCCCCACCTTCATTACCATCTCATTGGAATGCATTCCTTTAGTGCAAGCTTCCCAACACTGTGAGACATATACATGTGTGTGTAATGAGATTCAAATGTTAAAATCAAAAGAAAAGGTGATCCAATTACAAAACCATCATATTATTTGAAGACATTTTAAAAACTACAAATAATTAAAAGAACACATGAAAAAAATGTTTAATACCATTAGCCATCAGGCAATACAAACCAAAAGTTCCTTGAAATTCTGGATTATTCCTGTCAAGAACAGTTGTCATTTAAAAAAGTCAATAACAACAAGTGTTGTTCAGGATATAGAGGGAAAGGAAACATTTACACACTGTTAATGGTAATATAAGTTAGCACAGGCTATTTGGAAATCAGTGTCTAGGATTTTTCAATAAAAGAAAATTAGAACTACCATATGACCCACATAAACTACTATGTAGTGCATACAAGAAAGAAACAGGCACATGCCTGTCCCTGGATAAAGGCATACATAAAAAATTGTGTATATATAAAGAAGGATAAGAAAGTGGGTGAGATTGGAAGATCTTTTTAAATGAAGTAAGTTGGGTTCAGAAAGCAAAATATTATGTTTCCCTAATATAAGAAGGGGTGGGTACATCAAAGAACAATAAGACTATTTGGGAAGAGAAAATACATAATTCAGAAGGCAGGAACTGGGGCCATAAGATACAGCAGCGATGCATGAATTTGATGAAGCTATGTTATATGCATACAGGAAAATGTCATGACCAAATGCACTATTTTGTAAAACCAGTGCATGCTAATATAAATGAATCATTTTCTATATGTCATAAGAAACAAAAACATTTTAAATCAAAACACATGGAGTGAAATAAAAAGAAAATATCCAAGAATAAACCTAGTGACAAAGGATTAGGCTCCTGCAAAGGAATGTACAAACATTTCATGAGAAGTAAGTTTCCAGGGAACAGTTCCATACATCCAGCAGAAGAGTTTAAAACAGAGACCCTTGTAGCAGGGCGCTTTTGAATAATCCCAAAACTCATAAGACTACAGGGATGAAGACGGTACCTGTCATCCCATGAACAAAGACAGACTAATTTTGATTTTCAAAGAGGTTAAAAGTGGTGCCAGGATTGAAGACAGACCCTGGACAGCAGTAAGAAGCAGCCTCTGAGGATGGGTGACAGAAAACGGTTTGTCGGAACTGGGTTAATTTTCATTTCTTTATTACTAGTATGCCTGTGCTCACTCTTTTTTCTCTCAAGTGAGAAATAAACAATTTACATTTTTTTAGTAAGAATAGTAGAAAAAAGAAGGGGCACATCTTAGTCCTCGTGGATTAAATGGGTAAAAAATTAGGTACATAAAAAATAATCAGAATTTTTCCATTGACTAGAAAGAAAAGAAATAACAAACTGAAGGAGAAAGACCAGACAGAGAGAAGGGAACAGAAGTAGAGAGCTGGGCAGAGGGGAGGAGCATCAGAGAAAGATCACCAAGGAAAGATCCCTCACCCTGCAGCCAGCCACTGTGAGCTGGAGACAACTGCTCATCATGGTTTGAGGCTAAAAAGGGCATCCTGCCCAGGACAGGCAGTCAGGACTGATGCTCACCACACATCCGTTGATGCCTCCTTATTCTCAACGTGTTCTCTTTGTTCCCACCTGGTGCTACCCTGCTCTGCAACACGTTACTCCAGACGCGGCTCTCACACAGCACCTTCACTGTGCCACAGGTACACAGGTACAAGAATTTATGCAGATGTTCACACCAGGGAAGGTTGGGAATTGGGCTCCATGGGCAAATAGACAGGGAAACAGGTGTTGAGTCCATGATTGTAAATACAGCACACTCCTGTGCAGAGACGTTTATACATCTAAGTATGAATACTAGGAGAAAGTTGTAAGAACACAGTAATCTTGACCATCCATAAAGTCAAGAGCTAACAAAGGCCCAGATGACCATCAGAGTTACAACAAACCTGATGAGATGAACCCCTGATCTATTGGGAAAACGTCAAGTAAGTTATCACCAGATAAATAATGAATGCTTTCAAATGATTCAGAGCATTGGGTGAGAAATTCTTCCTTGATGAACACAAATTAAATATGGAAAATGATAAACAAGGAGGAAAGTCCTTCTGATTGGTCTAAACCTTGGAGGCCTGTTGTATAAAAGGCCCTGACTGGAAGAACTTGCTACATTGTAGAAGTCTGACCCAGGAACACAATATCACCTTCCACTCCTGACACCATGACCCACACCTGTCAGCCATGCTGCTGCAAGACCAGCTGCTGCAAGACCACCAGCAGCTCTGAATCCAGCTCTGATGCCAGCTGCCCTGTGTTCATCTGCTGCCAGCCTTGCTGTGCCCCAGGTTGCTGCAGCACACCCTGTTGCTGCAAGGCTATCTGCTGCCACAGCACCAAGACTGTCAACAGCTCTTCCCAGCTGTGCTGTCCTCCAACCTGCTGTGACAGCAACTGCTGCAAACCAACCTGTGTGGCCATCTGCTGCAGCACACCCTGCTGCCAGCCCAGCTGCTGCGTGCCCACCTGCTGCCAGCCTAGCCTCGTCCAGCTCTGCTGCCAACCAACTTGCTGTGAAACCAGCTGCTGCAAGACCACCTCTTTTAAACCCACCTGTGTGATCCTTGGCTGCAGCACACCCTGCTGCCAACCCTGCTGTGTGTGCCCACCTGCTGATGATGACCAGCCCCCAAAGTAACACCTGCAAAGCCATGCTCCAGCAAGAGCTGCCATGCTATGTGTGCAGAAAGCTGCCTCTTAACCTCTGCTGGCCAACCTCATGTTCTCACCAGGGGACCTGACTGATATAGTCTTTCTTAAGAGATGAAACACTTTGAGGAAGGATGGAGTCCCTCACCCTCACCCCCACCCTCATCCTCTCATCTCCAGAGATTGTGGATTTTGTGCCATCTTCACGTGTGGCTGGTGTGAAGATCTGGTATCAGCTTAAGTTCTGAGCCGGGATCATTACATCTCTCACCAAATAACTTACAAAAACACTTCCCCCTCCCCAAGAATAACTTTATTTAACCTGTTATCTTCTCAACTGTATTTTCTTCTGCTTCTGAATTACCTCAGTTTTTTTGTGTACCATTTTCTCCTTTCTGCTCACTAATAAGTTGTGTATCTAGAAGCAGATAATTTTAATAAACTCACTGCTATCATCTGTTCCATTTTGTCTATCATTATATTTTGGTAAACCACATAATAAAAATCTACACAACCGGGCTGGAGATATGACTCAGTGGTTAAGAGCACCGTATGCTCTTCCAGAGATCCTGAGTTCAATTCCCAGCAACGACATGGTGGCTCACAACCATCTGTAATGGGGTCTGGTGTCTTCTTCTGGTGTGTCTGAAAGAGCAATGGTGGTGTAGTCATATGCATGAAATAAATAGATCTTTTTTAAAAATCCATACAACCAAAAGATCTTATATGTTCCTTATGGTACCCTTGTATCGGTGACACTAAGCACAGTGTGGAACATCAGATCTATGGAAGATTTTTATCTGGCATAATTGAAGTTTAATACGAAGTGATTGCTATCTTCCTACTACAGCTGCCATAAACCAGTGGTCTATTCTCTCCTTTTCCGTCTTTGACTTTTATAAACATTGTTGGAGTGGAATCATATAGCAATGGCCTCCGGTCATACTTTCTTTATTCATTTACTTGAATCTAGATTTCAACACATCCATTGTTAATGGGACTGGCATAAATTCTCAAGTGTCAATATCCAATCATATCATTGCTAGGAAATGGCTGCCTGTGAGATTATCACATTGAGTGAAACAAACTGAACTCAGAAAGACAAATTATCTACTAAGTGCTCAGACACTTCAAATATTATGGACTGTCTGTGAGAACAGGGGCAACTAGTAAGACATAGAGGAACAAATGTCATCAGAGCACATGGTATACTTAAAAGAACTCTGTAGAGTCCCTCACTGCATTCAATAAATGGCCACAAGTAAAAATAAAAGTATAAATTCAAAAGATCCTGATTTCTATTAATGTAAACATCCTGAGATACGGCTACTGAGTCATATTGACTTTGATATTTTGGGATGGGGTTATTTTATTTTACTTTTTTTTTAAAGAACTCTGTAGTATTCTGCACCCCTACTCTTCTACTTCAAATCCTACTGTTGTGTAAGAGTCCCTACTTCTGGGCTAGAGAGATGGTTCAGGGTTTAAAGCCCACATTGCTCTTGAGGTGAACCTGTGTTCACTTCCCAGCATCCACATAGCAGCTCACAACAACTGTAATTCTAGTTCCAGGGCATCTAATGCCCTCCTCTGACATCCCTGGGCACCAGGTATGTATGTGCTATCCATATATACATGCAAGCAAAACACTGGGGTCATCCTGTGTGTGGGGCATGAGTAGCCACCTAAGGCCATGTTGAGATCTATGGCTTGTGTAGATACTGAGTGTCATGATGGGTTAGTGGTCCTGATACAGCCGAGAGCTGTGTTGATGTCTGAGGCCCTTGTTAGCATCAAAGCTCATGTGCATGTCGGAGCTTACGGGCTGCTGCCTGAAGCCTTATTATGTCCATGGAGTTGGAGAGCAACCCCCACTCTTTGAAGGAGAATTGGTGCTCCCCCTCTCCAGAAGCTGCACAGGTCTCCTCAGTTCATGGCTTCTGGCTTGCATGTGGGAAGAGAAAGATGCATCCTCCCTGTCAGGTGCTGGCCACTAGGATTTTTACCATGTTCTAGTAGGTATATGGACTTACACATGAAATGGATATTTTCTCTCTTTCTTTCTTTCTTTCTTTCTTTCTTTCTTCTTCTTCTTCTTTGTGTGTGTGTGTGTGTGTGTGTGTGTGTGTGTGTGTGTGTGTAGTTTAGTTTTGATTTCTTTGGGATCTTGTTGGTTTGGTTTGTTGGTTTGGTTTACTGGAGAGGAGGAAATAGGGACTGACATGAGAAGATCTGAAAGTGAACGCATTTGGGATGCATCATGTGAGAGTTTGGGGTGCATCAGGTGAGATTTCAAAGTAATCAAACAAAAATACATAAAAAGATTTTAAAAAGAAATGATGTATTATGGGACTGTGTGTACAGCAAAAAGAAAAAAGAAAAAGAGAATTGGGTGTTACTCAGCTATGAAAAACAATGACATCACGAAAATTGCAGACAAATGGATGGAACTAGAAAAGATCATCCTCGGTGAGGTAACCTAGACCCAGAAGGATAAACGTGGTACATATGTACTCACTCACAAGTGTATACTAGTCATAAAATAAAGGATAACGATGCTACCATGCCCAGACCCAAAGAGCTAAGTAACATGAAGGGCTCAGGGGTGGGCTCCCTCTTATTGCATCGGTTTTAAGAAGGACAAGTTATTTGTTGGCCATTCCCTCAATTTTTGCTTTGTCTCTAGCCCTGAACATCTGTAGGCAGGACAAATTGTTGGTTGAAGGTTTTGTGGGTGGGTTTGTGTTCTAATCCCTCCATTAGAAGTCGTGCTTGATTACGGGAGATGGCCAGTTCAGGCTCCATATTTTTGAAGGATATACAATCATATTGTGAGCCCCAAATTGTGAAGTAGAAAAACTTTATTGTGGTATGCTTCAGCCCTAGCACACATCTTTAATCTAAGACCTAAATAAAGTCAACCCTAGTTCAAGGAACAGAGCAAGCAACCAGCTGACAGAGAGTGAACATAAGTAAATAGAAAGAAAGGACATTGAGTGGGAAGTTATTTAAGAAAGCATGGAGAAGGAAGAAGGCTTTTTCCCTCTGGAACATTAGTGGAGTAAGAAGGTCAGCTGGGTGCTATCTCTGCCTCTCTGAGCTAGAAGGTTTTCACGCCAGCATTGACTCCTGAGTCTTCATTGGTAAAATTAAATGGCTAGTGTTGGGATCACAGCTCGGGTGGCTCCAGAAAGACCACACCAGGCCAAACAGTTCCACGTGAGGTTTATTGAGAGGGGGAAGGACAAAGGTGGCGGCAGAAAGTGAAGAGGGGAAGGGAGAGAGAGAAGGAGGGGCGTTCCTCTTATATATACAGATGGTGACATGGTCACAGGTAAAGGTGAGCCTAATGGATTCTGGGAATATGGTGGCCGTTGTCTTGGTGACAGGTGTGGTCGCATTGTCACAGGTTTCAGAGGTCCCAGTACCAACAACTAGAATTTTTGTTCAAAAAAAAAAATTTTTTTTTTTTGGTGCTCCAACTTGTAGCATGACTCCATGAAAAGAAAGATCACTCTAGCTGCAGACAAACTGAGAAGCCATCAGATTTGGTAAGTCACCTGGAAGTCCTCAAGACGAGAGTGGATGATGGGAAATGCCATCAGAGAAGGCTTTAGGACCTGTACACTGATATTTTAGATGACTTGAAAAATAGAAAAAATACATATTTCCCTGGATCAGTTGCTAGGTGAAGGTCAATATGCTGAGTTAAAAAGCCAGCTTGAATTTGATGATTACATCTTGATGCTATGTCATTTAGCAGATTTAAATGTTTGGGACAAGGTTATATACAGAATCAAAAAAGAGGTCGGAGTCATTTACTAAAATTATACAAGGCCCAAAGGAATCCTTCACTGAAGTTTTTGCAAAGATTGACTTCAGCTGTAAATAGAATAGTGTCACATTCAGAAGTCAGAAAAATACTGATTGAATCTTTGGCTTTTGAAAATGATAATTTAGAATGTAAAAGGGTGATTAGGTCTTTAAAGGCAAGAACAGGACCCACTAAGCAATGGATTAGAGATGCAGCTGATATTGGATCTCACTTTTATGATGCTAATCTGAGAGGAGAAGTAATTTCTAAAACTCTTAAGAAAATTCAAAATGGCAGGTGTTAATTGTGGTAAGCAAGGTTATTTGAAAATGGATTATAGGCAAGGCACTTCTAGAAGCAATGTTTTTTCTAGCAATATTCCAAAAAGAAGGCCTCAGCCTTCTGGAGTATACAGAGGTGCAATAAAGGCCAGCATTAGATAAATGAACCCAGATCAACAAGGGACAGGGAAGGTAACCCGTTACCTTTGGGAAATGCCCTAGGGGACCTTCTGCAGACCCCAATATCAAATTAAATGCATTCATTTCCTGTCAGCAATGGAAAAACTCAGTCACAGAGCAATGAAAAGATTTAATGCCTGTTGTTAAAACAATACTGCTCTTAATAAAAATCAAGGCCAGACCAGCTTCAGTAGATGAAACAAAAAATTCAGGAAAGATCAGAAAACAAGTATTATGGAAAACTGCTATAAATGATCAGAGATCTAAGCCAAAAATACTAATAAAAGGCATTAAAATTGAAGGTTTAACAGACACAGGAGCAGATACAGAAATAATTTCACCAAAATCTTGGCATCCAAGGAGGAAAATATTTGGCTTCTAGGGATTGGAACTTTATGCCAGATAAAAGAGTGTGCAAGATGGGTCACGCATATAGGGCCAGGAGAACAGGTAAATTAAAGCCACATGTAGCTAATATATCCATGAATTTACAGGGATGGGATTTGTTGCAGCAATGGAAAACACAAATTAACATTCCTCAAATCTCAGAAGCAAACCATAAAATAAAGAAGGCTTCTGAGAAAAACATTAAAAGATATTATCAAAAATAGTCACAGACTGTCCAAGTTATCCATAATCAGGACACAACATCAGTTAATCTTTCAAAGGTACCAACTGCCCTACCTTTAAAGTCAATTTTAAGACACACTTTCCTTACTGGCATGAAATGAAAAATGGGTATTCTGAAATCATCTGTTTAATCTGTTAGAATGTAGATGATCATACAGCCCACACCATTCACACCGTCTTAGACATCAGCTCCTGAGTTTTCTTCTTAAAAAAAAAAAAAGAAAGATATTTTTGTTGTTTAGTATTAAAAGCACAGGTCAGAGATTTAAAATGTTTTAAGTAAATTCAAAGGGTTACTAAAATTCAAACTTGTTTTCTAAGTCTCTAAGAGTTGGAATGATTTGGAGCTAAGATAAAATATTTGAGCAGGGTGGTGGTAGTCCCTCCTTTAATCCCACCAGAGACAAGAAGATCTCTATAAATTAGTTGGTTTCTAGTTTCTAGAGTTACAGTGAACAACGTGATGGTGGTTCCCATCTTTAATCCCAGCACTTGCAAGGCACAACCTATGATCCCACACTTGGGAGGCAGAGGCAGTCATTTAAGAATTACAATGATTCAAATTTAAAAGCTGCTTGCAAAAGGCAGGCTGAAATTCAAACATGTCCCTTGTGATCTAAAAATAAATGCACTTAAAACTTGAATGTATACGTGTGTGTGTGTGTGTGTGTGTGTGTGTGTGTGTGTGTGTGTGTAAAGAAAAAGGGAGACATAGGTATATTTATCCACTAAGGTATATTTAGCTTAAAATTTTCAAAAGAAATTTTTAACTTCAATTGAAAGATAATACATTTTCTATTGCCAAAAACCTATTTTGCTCTAAGAAAAAAAACTGTCAAAAAAGGAACCCCCATCCCTAGAGTTAGGGTTAGGGCAGGGTTTTGTTTTAATCTTTCTGTAGCATGTAATTTTTTAAAAAAACATCAATTCACGCTATCGCCCTCTTGGCACCAACCAGCAGTCTTGGTCTCTTCCCAGCCAGGTACCGAGACCACAGGTTTCCCCTTGTCAGAGCCTCTCCCACCAACGCTGGCTCTGCCTCTCCAGAGCTCCAAAATCGCTCTCAGTTCTGCGGTGAAATGGAAAACACCAGACAATCTTAGTTTAGAATCAACAGATAACACAACTGCTGGGCGCAGAAGCTATCATCCTAAATTTATCAACTATTCTGTTAGAAATCTTCTGGTGGCATTGTTAGGAATGATAGAAAATCTGTATTTTTTAAATGCCATATTCAGCATATCTCAAAAGGGTTGAGGACCATTTTTATTAAGTACATCCAAGGTACACAAACTTTGTTCCTAGTCAACTTGCTCCAGACTCACACCTGAAAACAAGTATAGGAAGCTAGATGAAATTTATTTCTAGAATTAGTTAATACTCTGTATGACTACTAGTATCATGAAAAAAGTTTATATATACCTAATGAAAATACACATTTTGAAAAAAGTTTTAGAGTGTCAAACAGATTATGAGATTAGAGGCAAATACAAAGCCACATAAATAGTTTCTTATTTTTTGACTTCCTCTGTTCTATACCAGATATGGTACATTCTCTTCTGATATGAGATAGAGATTTTGAATTTTCCTTTAACAAGTATGTTAGAGAAGGAGAGAGCCATGTTCCAACCCCAAAGTCAGCTTTAATTTTTAATTGAATTCGAACAATATAAAAACCCTTTGCCACTTATATCTGTAGAGGACAGTGATACCACTTGGCCAGTTTACTTTTTTTCTTGGGACATTTTCTCTTGATTAGCCATTCCTTTTCTTCACTTGTTCAGTGTCCTCCAGATTCCTTAGTTGGATGCTTTATTCTCCTGGAAAGACGCAGCAGAATTTTCCCCAATTAATTGAATAATAAGATGACGAGAAGTCAATCACTGAGCGAAAAGGAGATGGGCCTTTTGGTCCGAGGGAGGAAGAAGGAATGCAGGAGGAGGGCACTTCCTTTTGGATGGTGAGGGGAGTGAAAGCAGGCAAAATGTAGGCCAGGGACTGTTAGAGCTAAAATCTTTCCTTTTTATTTAGACAAAAAGCAGGATATAAGAATAATACAGCATCAATAGGAAAGAGGGGTACATTATTGAGTCTACTCTTATAGATCTTTGTATATTGATACAAAATTAAGGTTATATTTGGTTACAACATACTATGTATCAACTCTTTTTAAGGTATTATACCCATGCAATTCTTAAAAATGTATTATGAATTTCTAGTTTTTTCTGAAAGCTACCATTACAAGTTGTTTAGGATAATTAAGAAATGCAAGTTAATAGTCAATCAAACTTGCGATTTTGTTAGGTACTAGTTTAGTTAATCACAGATGTTTTCTAATTAATTAGATGGTAAATAGCTAGAGACAAGCAACATTTACCTATTCAAATATACTGAGATAGTTAGATGGTCTTCAAAAACATCAGAAATCTGAAGAATATGACATTTAAAGATGTTTTATTAAGACTTTTTGTTACAATGAGACATGCCAGCTCCTGGCAGTACCCCTATTTTCTTTCAAAGAAAATTATGTGCATTGAAGAACCTCCTATGGACTTTGCTTCAAATTTGGCAAGCTGCCATTGGGTAAGAAACTGCCCTTCTTTCAACTGCTGACAATATGTTGTCTAAGCTGTGAACAAGCAGGACTCAAAGAACTCTGCTAGGATCAGGTAACGAAGTCCTTCATAATTCCTGCTTCACAGAAAAATCTGTCAAATATTCTGGGCCAGCAGGCAGAAGAGATGGGTGCTCCAACATTGCAAAGGAGCCTTGAGTGACTGTCAGGAAGCCAGCAATTTCTGCCATTTCTATAGTTTTGGAAGCTGCTTGTTCTGCACTTCCTGTTTATTCAGGTATGTTTACCCTTCTCAGGTCTCTAATGGAGTTGAAGACTAGATGGTGATAGTCTCACAGTTAAGCTTACGTTGTTTAGGATTTAAGAAATTGTTTTAAGGTGTAAAAAGATGCTTTGAGGTTGATAAACGCAAGTTATGATAGAAAGTGATTTAGATACAGAACTTTAGACTCAGCAAGATAGGATAGATAGTAAAGTACTTTCTCCAGGGTTGCCAAATACAAATGGACTGGACATTGTAATTCCTTTGTAATTGTAATTCCATTGTAATTCTTACCAGATAGTATAGAGTTTATTGAAGTTAGAGAAAGAATTATTTTTTATTTTAGACAAAAGGGGAAATGTTGCAGAATATTTCATCATATTGTAAACTCCAAGATTGTGGGAGAAATTCGATAAATCTTACTGGGGTGTTGCTCAACTTTAAGCCAAGAGCTAAATAAAGTCTACCCTAAGTCAAGAGGCAGAGCAAGCAAATAGCTGACAGGAAGTGAACATAGTGAACAGAAAGGAGGGACATTGGAGAGGAAGGTATTTAAGACAGCATAGAGAAGGAGAAAGAGCTTTTTCCTTTTGAAACTTTAGTGAGTAGGAAGGTCAATTGAACTAGTAAGTTTTCACCTCATCATCTGGCTCCTGAGTCTTTACAGGTAAAGTCAGACTGCTGGATTTTGTTTAAAAAACAATACCGTATCTCCCACTGCCAGGAGTCTTAAATAGGGTCACCCTCATAGATTTCTGAGAATTTGTTGTGTATATCCAGCAATAGCATTTAAAACAGAAACACTCTTAGCAGCGTGGTTTTGAATCGTCCCAAGCTATAAACAACCTGTTTACTCGAAAACAAACAAAAAATGCCAACCGATGAGCTGTGTCCAATTCTTTCAGTGGAAGATTACACAGAAATGAGAGGGAACAAACTGGTGGTCATAAGGGTGAAGACAATCCCAACTATCCTATAAGGAAAGATGCAAACTAATTTTGATTGGCAAACATGTTAAAAGTGATACCAGGTTGAAAGTGAGACCCTGGATGGCAGTAGAGACAGTCTGTAGGAATGGGTGACAGGAGATGATTTGTAAGAATCAGTGATGATTTCCATTTCTTTATAATGGTATGGCTGTATTTGCCTTTAAATGGGAAATTAACCCCCAATGTCTTTTGTAGGCTGAGAGAGAGAAAGACAGAAAATGAGAGAGAGGAGAAAGAGAAAAATATGCTTATCTTAGTTCTCACAGATAAATAAGGTAATAAATTAGATATGTCTCAAATAATCATGATTCTCTCATTGAATAGAAAGAAAAGAAATAAAACTGTGAAGTGAAGAAGAAAGATCAGAGAGACTGGAATACACATAAAGAGATGCTGCTTCCATCCAGGTGTGCACTGGAGTTACCTGCTCACCCTGGTTTGTCTGGATCTGAAGCTAAAAGCGCTTTCTCCCCGTGATGTTCTCAGTATTGTGGGGATTTTGGAGATCCCAATTGAGATTTAATAATAAAGACACGGAGATGAGATATCGGTATAGTTATGTTAGCCTTTTGCTGGGGATGTCACTCATCTGGATTCTAACTTGACCAGACTTCTCTGCCATTGCCTCTCTCTGTTCTACTATCCTGTCTTGTCCCAGCGCCCGCCCCCCCCTCCTAACTTTCTAATGGTTCTTCCTGGGGCCCCAGCTCCAAGCATCTAGCCCTTTATTATGCAAAAGTCACACTCTTTACACAACCCTTTAGCTTTAGGGGCTTTGTGACCTCAGCACAGATGCTTGTCTCTGTTTTATAGGCTTTTGAAGAAGCTACATTTACATATCCTGCTAGCCCATTGCTGACCAGCTCCAATTAACAATTCAGAGCACAGGGACACACTTTGCATAGTCAAAGAAATACATATTTGTGGGTTATCCCACCACCCCAAGAGTAGACACAAAGTCAGACCTGATGGTCACCCACATATACCCTGAAACCTCCTTACTCCTAAGTGCTGTTTTTTACCCACCAGTCCTGGTATACTTTGCTATGAAACATGTTATTCCAGAAACTATCTCACAGCACCTTTACTATATCTCAGATATACAGGTACAGGAATTTACACAGAGATTGACAACTAAGACAGTTTGGAAATGGACCTTGTGGACAAACAGATGGGGAAATAGGTGTTGAGTCCATGATTGTGTACACAGCACACTCCTGTTCAAAGACATTTGTTTGTACATCTAAGTAGAGTTACAGGAAGAAAGTTGCAAGAACACAGTAATCTTGACCTTCCCATACAGTCAGGAGCTAACAAAGGAGCTTATGACCATCAGTAACAACAAAGCTGACAGATGAATCCCTAATTTATTAGAAAAACGTCAAGTAAGTTATAACAGATAAGTAATGAATGCTTGCAAATGATTCAGAGCATTGGGTGAGAAATTCTTCCTTGATGAACACAAATTAAATATGGAAAATGATAAATAAGGAGGAAAGTCCTTCTGATTGGTCCAAACCTGGGAGGCCTGTTCTATAAAAGGCCCTGGCTAGAAGAACTAGCTACATTGTAGAAGACTGACCTGGGAAAACAATACATCCTCCACTCCTGACACCATGACCCACACCTGTCAGCCATGCTGCTGCAAGACCAGCTGCTGCAAGACCACCAGCAGCTCTGAATCCAGCTCTGATGCCAGCTGCCCTGTGTTCATCTGCTGTCAGCCTTGCTGTGCCCCAAGTTGCTGCAGCACACCCTGTTGCTTCAAGTCTAGCTGCTGCCATAGCACCAAGACTGTCAACAGCTCTTCCCAGCTGTGCTGTCCTCCAACCTGCTGTGACAACAACTGTTGCAAACCAACCTTTGTGACCATTTACTGCCTGCCAACCTGCTGCCAGCCTAGCCTCCTCCAGCTCTGCTGCCAACCAACTTGCTGTGAAACCAGCTGCTGCAAGACCACCTCTTTTAAACCCACCTGTGTGATCATTGGCTGCAGCACACCCTGCTGCCAACCCTGCTGTGTGTGCCCACCTGCTGCTGATGACCAGTCCCCAAAGAATGCCTGCAAAGCCATGCTCCAGTGAGAGCTGGCATGCCCTATCTGCTCAAAGCCACCTTTTAACCTTTGCTGGCCAACTTCACGTTCTCACCAGGGGAACTGACAAATGTACAGTCTGCCTTAAGAGGTGAAATGCTTTGAGGAAGGATGGAGTCTCCTCATCTCCACAGATTCTGGATCTTGTCCTGTCATCACGGCTGCCTGCTGGGAAGGTCTGGCATCCGTTTCAGGTCTGAGCCATGCTCTTTACATCTCTCACCTAACAACTGACAAAATCACTTCCCTCCAAGAATAACTTTATTCAACCTGTTATCTTCTCAACTGTATTTTCTTCTGACTCACTCCAGATTTTTATGTACCATTTTCTTCTTCTTGCTCACTTATGAGCTGTGTACCTAGAAGAAAGTAATTTTAATAAACTCTGTGCTATCGTTCATTCTATTTGAACTGCCATTATATTTTATATATTAGGTATTTATATTATAAATTATCTAATGAAGAATCTATATAAGCAATAGATTTTGAAATGTTCAATGCAGTTCCCTCAGATCATTGATACCAAGCATAGTGTTGAACGTCAGATCTGTGGAAGGTTTTTATCTGACATAACTCAAGTTTAATACCAACTAATTGCTATCCTTCTCGTAGCCGCCTGCAGCTACATGCGAACCGGTGACCTGTGAAAGATACTTAGGGATGGGTGGGGAGGATGACGAAAGAAACATGGACCAAGACAACACAGCTGTTCAAAGTCCACCTTTACTTAGGAGAAACAGGAGATATAAGCTTTGGGGGCATGACCCTCCCTCCCAAAGCTGCGAGTCTTGTCAGCAGGTCTCTGCCAGGCTGAGAGATGTTGCCATAACAGCTCTCAGGAAGATGTTACTTTCACAGGGTCTGCTACTCTGCAGGAGATGGTGACTGACCCCCTTTTGCAGGAAGCTGCAGTTCCTTTGAAGACAAAGGCTTGTTCCCCGGAGCTCTGCCAGCTCCGCCAGATGTGGGGAGGTGTGGCTGGAATTCCTCAGCTCAGTGTAGGGGAAATGCAGGCAGCATTATGCCTAATGGCTATATGGCATTACAATGACTCTCTATACCTTCTGGCTCCTCCAACCTCACCTTCCACAAAACAATGGTATGTTCTCTCCTTTTATGTCTTTGTTTTTTATAAACATCACTGGTATGGGGTCATAAAGCAGTGGCCTCCTGTCATACATTCTTTATCTGTTTACTTCTCGATGAACACATCTTATCTATTGTTAATAGGATTGGCATCAACTTGTAGGTGTCAATATCCCTTTAATATTCTGATTTCGAACATATCATTTCCTAGTAAATGGCCACATATAAAATTATCATATTGAGTGAAATAAACCAAACTTAGAAACACAAATTACCAACCAAGTTTTCTCATTTGTAAATGCAAGACTTTATAAAAAAATTTAAATCCTATGGGTCGTCTGTGAAAGAGAGAGCAATTAGTGGAACGTGAAGGAACAAATGTCATCGGAGTACAGGAGTACATGCTAGACTTAAAAGGACCTGATAGAGTCCCTCACTACAGTCAATAAACGGACACAAGTGAAAATAAAAACTGAAAAGATTCTGATTTCAAGTAACTTAAAAAAATTTGCTGAGACGAAGGAACTTGTTGCGTGAAATATGAAAAAAGCAACCCACACTATCGCCAGGTAGTCACTGGCGGGAGGCCTCAGTCTGTCTCCAGCCCAGCAGACAGGCCAAGACTGAATTCTTTCCTTTTAGCCCAGGCCTGTCTCACCCATGCTAAGTTCCCATGGCTAGCTGTTGACACACAAGTCCCATGCTTCCAAATTTCTACGGCAGGCTGAGGTGTACTCTTGGACACCATGCCCTGCTGCTGTACCTTTCTCTGAAACCAAGTAGAATCACTGCATGAAGGAAAACACTACACAATCTCAGTTTAGAATCAACAGGTAATACAATCACTGCAGGCAGAACTTAGCACCCTAATTTTGTAAGCTATTCTGTTATAAATCCTCCAGTTGAGGATCCACTCGAAACAACAGCCTCTGTCCATTTTCCTACATTCTGTCTGCCTCCCTTCTCTGGCTGTCTGAAAAGGAAGTTCTTTTCTCCTGCCTCCCTTCTTCCTCTTATGGACCCTGAAGTCCAGCCTACTGGCCTAGTGATTAGTCCCTTGAAATCTTTATTCATTAGGGGAAGGTTCTGCCACAGCAACTGAATCATAAAGTACCATTATTTTTATATCTGTTTCTGAGGAGTATTCTTTGATTATCAATACCTATGGTTCTACTTCATATTCCCACTGCTATGTAAGAGTCCCAGTTTCTGGTGCTAAAGAGATGGCTCAATGTTTAAGAGCACATGTGGCTCTTAAGGAGGATCTGCGTTTAGTTCCCAAGATCCGTATGCCAACTTCCAACCACTCATCAGTCTAGTTTCAGGCCAGCTAATGCTATATTCTGACCTACATGGGCATGAAGTACACATGCTGGCAAAACATGGGGAGCATTCTATGTGAATATAAATCCCTTAATGAAATACAGGAAAATATAATCAAATAGGTGAAGGAAATGAATAAAACTGATCAAGACCTGACAATGGAAATAGAAGCAATTAAAACAAACAAATAAGCAAACAGAACAAAATAGAAACTGAGGGAATCCTAGAGATGAAAAATCCAGGTAAGTGAATGGGATCTACAAAAGCAAGCGTCACCGACAGAAATCAAGAGATGTATGAGAGAATCTTAGGCATAGAAGATAGTGATAAATTGGTCAAAGAAAATGCTATGTCTAAAATTTTTTTTTTTTTTAGTTTTTCTAGAAAGGGTTTCTCTGTGTAGCCCTGGCTGTCCTGGAACTCACTTTGTAGACCAGGCTGGCCTTGAACTCAGAAATCCTCCTGCCTCTGCCTCCCAAGTGCTGGGATAAAAGGCATGCGCCACCACGGCCCGGCTGTCTAAAATGTTTTTGACACAAAACATTCACAAAATCTTGGGCAATATAAAAAGACCAAGCCTAAGAATAATAGGAATAGAAGAAGATTCTCAGCTCAAAGGCCCAGAAAATATTTTCCACAAAATCATAGAAAATGTTCCTGCCCTAAATAAAGAAATGCCTATAAACATACAAGAAGCTTGCAGACCATCAAACAGATTGAACCAGAAAAGAAAACCTCCCATCATATAATAATCAAAATACTAAATGTATAAAACAAAGAAAGAATATTAAAAGCTGCAAAGTAACAGGCCAAATATCACATGAAGGTAAATGCATTAAACTTACACCTGACTTCTAAACAAAGACTTTAAGAGCCAGAGGGACCTGGGCAGATGTCTTGCAAACTATAACAGAGCACAGATGTTAGCCCAGGATGTATTGCTCAGCAAAAATTCCATCATAATAGACAGAGAAAAATGATATTCCACAACGAAACCAAATTTAGACATATTTATCCATAAACCCAGTCCTACAGAATAGTAGAAGAAAAACTTCAACCCATAAGGGTTAACTACACTCAAGAAAACACAGGAAATAAGTGAATTCACACAAGCAAAACAAAACAGCAAACGAAGAGGAATACACACACACACACACACACACACACACATAAACATACACACAAACACACACACAAACATACACACACACATAAACACACACACAAACACACACACAAACACATATACACACACACACACACACACACACACACAAACTACCACCAAAATCAAATTAACAGAAATTAGCAATCATTGGCCGTTAATATCTCTCAACATAAATGTTCCCAATTCTACAATAAAAAAAGATGATGCAGCATAACAGAATAGATGAAAAAATATGTTCCAACATTCTGCTGCATACAAGAAACACACCTAAACTTCAAAGATAGACATTGCCTCAGAGTAAAGGGCTGGAAATAATTTCAAAGAAAATGGACACAAGACACAAAATGATGCAGCCATTTTAATCTAACAACATAGACTTTGAGCCAAAATTAATCAAAAGACATAGAGAGGGACACTTCATATTTCACAAAAAAACAAAGTCCAACAAGATTACTTCTCAATCTTGTATATCTATGCCCCAAATGCAAGGGAAACCACGATTGTAAAGGAAATATTACCACCCAACTCTCAACAGTGAACAGGTAGATCAGACAGAAACTAAACAGAGAAATAATGAAAGTAACAGACATTATGAATCAAGTAGACCCAATAGATTTCTATATAACATTTCACCTAAACACAGAAGAATATACCTTCTTCTCAGCACCTTGTGGAACCTTCTCCAAAACTGTTCATATACTTGGCCATGATTCTTAACAGAGACAAGAAAATGGAAATAACCCCTGTACATTAGCAAATCACCATGGATTAAAGCTGGACTTCAACAACAACAGGAACAAAGGAAAAGCCTATATATGAACAACTCTCTACTCGATGACTATTCAGTATAGGGGGGGAAATAAAGAAAGAAATTAAAGAAAAAGAACTCTCTAGAATTTAAGGAAAATGATTGCACAACATCCCCAAACTTATGGGATACAATAAAAGTAGTGTTAAAAGGAAAGTTCATAAAAGAAAAAAAATTGCTGAGATTTCATACTAGTGACTTAACAGCACACTTGAAAGCCTAGAGAAAAAAAGGAAGTAAACACACCCAAGAGACTAGACAGCAGAAAAGAGTCAAACTCATGTCTAAAATCAATACAATAGAAACAAAGAGATCAGTAAAGAAAAAAAAAATCAGTGAAATAGTCGGGTCTTTAGGAAAATCAACAAGATACACAAACACTTAGACAAACTAAAAGACATTGAAACATAGCCAAATTTACAAAATCAAAAATGAAAAAAGGGACATAACAGACACAGAGGGAATTCAAAGAACCGTTAGGTCTTCCTTTGAAAATCTCAAAGAAATGGAGAATTTTCTTGATAGATTCTACTAACAAAGTAAAATCAAAATCAGATGAACAATATAAATAGAGCTATGTACTGGCTGGTTTTATGTCAACTTGAGAAAAGCTGGAGTTATCACAGAGAAAGAAGCTTCAGGTGAGGAAATGCCTCTGTGAGATCCAGCTGCAAGGCATTTTCTCAATTAGTGATCAAGGATGGGAGGGCCCCTGGTGGGTGGTGCCATCTCTGGGCTGGTAGTCTTGGGTTCTATAAGAAAGCAGGCTGAGCAAGCCTGGAGAAGGAATCCAGTAAAAAAACACATCCCTCCATGGCCTCTGCATCAGCTCCTGCTTCCTGATTTGCTTGAATTCCAGTACTGACTTCTTTTGGTGATGAACAGCTGTGTGGAAATGTAAGCTGAATAAATCCTTTCCTCCCTAACTAGCTTCTTGGTCATGCTGTTTGTGCAGGAATAGAAACCCTGACTAAGACAATCTATAAGCTCACCCCCCCCTCAAAAAATTAGAAGCTGTCATTAAAAGTCCCCCAAACAACAAAAGCCCAGAGCCAGATGACTTTAGTGCAAAATTCTTTCAAAGAACAAATCAGACTTTCAAAGAAGAACTAATACCAATACTCCGCAAGTTATTCTACAGAGAGAACATTGTCAAATTTATTTCACGTGACTACAATTGCACTGATGACTAAACTACAGAAAGACTCAATAAAGACAATTTTAAGCCAATTTCCCCCATGAACCTTGATGTAAAAATATTCAGTAAAATACTCATAAGTCAAATCCAAAAACACAGCAAAAAGATCATTCACCATGAACAAGTAAGCTTCCACCAAGATATGCAAGAATGGTTTAGCATAAAAAAATGTATCAATGTAATCCACCATATAAACAAACTTTTTTAAAAGTCACATGATACTCTCATTAGATGCTGAAAAAGTCTTTGACAGAATCCAACACCCTTTAGTGATAAAAGTCTTGAAGAGATCAGGGATAAAAGGCACATACCTAAACACACTAAAAGCAATGTACACCAAGCAGAGAGCCAGCGTCAAATTAAGTGAAGAGAAACTTAAAGTAAGTCCACTAAGATCAGGGACAGGATAAGGCTTTCCACTCTCTTCCCATCTATTCAATATGGTACTTGATGTTTTAGCTAAAGCAATAAGAAAACTAGAGGAGATCAAGGGGATACAAATTGGAAAGGAAGAAGTCAAAGTATCAATATTTGCAGATTATACCATAGTATACATAAGTGACTCCAAAACTTCTACCACAGAACTCTTACAGCTGATAAAACACCTTAAACAAAGTAGCTGGATACACAATTCTCTCAAAAAAAAACTCAGTGGCCCACCTCTATACAAATAGTAAATGGGCTGAGAAAGAAATTCTGGAAACAACACCCTTCACAATAGCCACAAATAATATAAAATATTTGGGGAAAACTCTAACTATGAAAGGGAAAGACCTGTGTGACAAGAACTTCAAGTCTTTGAAGAAAGAAATTGAAAAAGATGTCAAAAGATGGAAGGATCTCCAATGCTTATAAATTTGTGGGATTAACATAGTAAAAATGGCCATCTTACCAAAAGCAATCTACAGATTCAAGGCAATTCACATCAAATTCCAACATAATTCTTTACACACCTTTAAAAAACAACACTCAACTTCATATGGAACAAAACCAGACCCACAATAGCTAAAACAATCCTGTACAACAAAAGAATATCTGGAGGTATTACCATATCGGATATCAAGCTTTATGACAGAGAAACAGGTAAAAACCTCACAGTACTGGCATCATAAGAGGTGGATCAATGGAATTGAAAGGAAACCAAGAAATAACTCCACACACAGCAATGGACACTTGGTTTTTGATTAAAAAATGGAAAAAAAGAGGAGCTTTTTCAATAAATGGTGCTGGATGTCTGAATGTAAATAAACTGCAAATAGATTCATATCTGTGAATCCTCACAAAAGTCAGTCTAAATCGATCAAAAACCTCACCATAAAACCAGATACACTTAATTTGATAGAAGAGAAAGTGGGGAATAGCCTTGAATGCATTGATACAGGCAACAACAGAACACCAAAAGCTCAAGCACTAAGATCAACAATTAATAAATGGGACTTCATGAAACTGAAAAACCCCTGAAATGCAAAGGACATCATTGAAAGGACAAAGCGGCAGACTACTGATGAGAAAGGAATCTTCACCCAGATCTCGCAAAGAACTGCTATACAAAATACATAAAGAATTCAAGAAACTAGACGTCAACAAAACCAAACAATCCAATTGAAAAATGGGGTATAGATCTAAACAGAGAATTCTCAACAGAGGAATCTCTAATGGGCAAGAAGCACTTAAAGAAATGTTCGTCATCCTTAGTCATCAGGGAAATGCAAATCAAAATGACTCTGAGATTCTATCTTATACCTGTCAGAATAGCTAAGATCAAAAACTCAAGAAACAGCTTATGCTGATGAGGATGTGGAGAGAGGTGAACTCTCCTCAGTGCTGATGGGAATGCGAACTTGCACAGTCACTTTGGAACTCAATTTGACAGTTTCTCAGAAAATTAGGAATAGGTCTACTTCAAGATCCAACTATATCATTCCTGGGCATATACCCAAAGGATGCTCCACCACACCCCAAGGATACTTGCTCGATTATGTTCATAGCACCTTTATTCATAATAGCCAGAAGCTGGAAATAATCTACCTGCCCTTTACCTGAAGAATGGATAAAGAAAAGATGGCACATTTACACAATGGAGCATTACTCAGCTATTGACAACAATGACATCAGAAATTTAGCAGGGAAATGGATGGACTAGAAAAGATCATCCCTAAGTGAGGTAGCCAAGACTCAGAGAGAGAAATATATAAGTGAGTATGAACTCACTTATAAGAGGATATTAGCCAAAAAGTAAAGGATAAGCATGTTAAAATCCATAGACCCAAAGAAACTAAGTTACAAGGAGGGTTCAATGGGTTGGGAGTGGGGAAAATAACATCCTAGGTTAATGGCAGTAGGGGATTATATCAGGTTAGGGGTGGGGATGGGAACAGGAGGAATCAGGTGGGGAGATGAAGAAAGGAGAGAGTACTGGGAGGGCCAATTGGAATCCTGCAAGGGTTGGGGTGGAGTATCTATGAGGGTGAAACCTGGCTTATGCTCCTGGCAATAGAGATATGGAGCCTGAACCAGTCATCTCCTGTAACCAGGCCAGACTTCCAATGAAGGCAATGAAACACAAAGCCAGCCACTAAGCCTACAACCTACAGTGTGTCCTGCCTAAAAGATATTCAGAGATGGAGAAGAAATTGAGGGAATGGCCAGCCAATGACTGGTCCAGTTTGAGACCCATGCCATGAGAGGGTACCTAACACTGACATTATTAATAATATTCTAAACTTATAGAGAGAAACCTAGCATCTAAACATCAGAGAGGCTTCACTCACCATCTGATGGAAACAGATTCGGAGACCCACAGCCAAACATTAGGCAGAGCTTGGGGAATCCTGTGGACTAGGAGAAGAAAGGACCATAGGTGTCACATGGGTCAAGGGACAACAGGAAAACCTGTAGAATCAATGTACCTGGGCCCATAGGGGCTCACAGAAACTAAACTGACAACCAGAGAGCATGCATTGGTCTGACCTAGGTCCTCTGCACACATACAACAGTTGGGTAGTTTGGTCACCATGGGAGACTCCTAACAGCAGAAGCAGAGGCTGTCCTGACTCTGTTGCCTGCCTTTGGAACCCTTTCTCCCTAGTGGGCTGCTTCATGTGTCTTTCCTCAACAGGAGGGGATGCTACTGGATTCACTGCAACCTGACATGACAAGGCTGATTGATATCCACGGGAGGCCTCCCTTTTCTGAAGGGAAAGGGAGACAAGTAGATGATGAGGAGATGAGAAGGGGGGAAGCGGAGAAAGGGGGTGGAAGCAGGAAGACTGGTAGAAGAGGAGGGAGGAGGAACTGAAATAAGCAAGTAAAGGAAATAAATATATTAATGAACTAAAATAATACAAAAAGGAAAATATTCCCATGCCTATCTAATATGATCCTATACTTAAACCCTAAAAGCTCCATTAAAAAATCTCTTAAAACTGTCTAAAGAAATGTCTCAGTAGTAAGGAGCACCTGCCTCTTCCAGAGCACCTGAGTTCAAGGACCTCATGCTCTCTTCTGGCCTCCCTTGTCCCCTGTACACACACAGTGCATACAAACTCATACATTTGCACATACTGAGAAATACATAATAAACAAATTACATTTTCAAAACTCTTGAAACTGATAAAGAACTATAGCACAGTGGAAAGATACCCGTAAAAAATCAGCAGAGTAAATGGACACATGGCACACAGAGACAGAGTTCAAGGCCACCCTTGACAATTATCAGTAGGGTTGGCACGAACATGAGGGTGCCTGTAATTCCCCAAAATATTCTTATTTCTGTTATTTTATAAAATATCTTGAAGTGCAGATTCTGGGTCACATATCTCTTTTTGCTCTTGGGTGCCCCCATAATTATTTACAGAAGTACTGCAGCATTTCACATTTGTACCAACATAAAATGTATTCACCTTCTTGTTATTACCTTTATTCTTATTTTACTGATATTAGGAATAAAATTTCAATATTGTAATCAGCCTAATGTCAAGCAATATGTGAATAGTGAGTGACATCTCATGTGATCAAGGCAAAGATTTGGTGTTCCTGATGACTTGGAAGATGTAGTAAAGTTGTCTCTCCTCTGTCTCCTGCTCAGGTAGGTGTCATCAACAATACAGGTGTGGCTCACCAACACTAAACATCGGTGATGCTTTGAGTGGTACATACTTATTTTTCAAAGTCCTCAATTAAACTGTTGTACACTTTACTAATCTTGAAGTCATTTGTCACTTCAAGTTATCCTTACACAATAAGGTTTTGCTCCAACCTACATTGCTGCTGAGTTCAGCTTTCCAAGGACAATCTAACCTATTGATTTTCTATCATCAAACACTGAGCCCACAGTCCCAGTGCTGATGTTTCTGATATATAATAGGAAAGTAGTGCTGCTACGGTGTAAGAAAGCTCTTGACCCTGAGAAATGATTCTTTTAGACAGAACTCTCTTTCTGACATATCACCTGCCTAGCCATCAACACAGACAGCCTGGGACCATGCAAAAGTTCACATTTGGTGCTGACCTGCTATTCACCAGCAGGTTCACTACCATCTCACTGGAATACATTCTTCTAGTGTAATATTCCCACCAGTGTCATCTTGAACTAGAATGTTTCTAACCCAGAAATATGATAAGAAATTATCATATTTGAAGGTAGAACACATAGGATGTTCACCAGACAGACTGGCATGAACCACTCCTGAAAAGTTTATAAAAAAATTCCATTGGTTACAAAAATTCTCCCCCTTTCCCCTGATCCTCAAAGAATCCTCATCCTTTGAATGGAAAGCTGATTTGCCCATCACTTCTCTCTCTTCCTAACATCTACCAAAAAATGAACCGTTCTTAACACAGGGACATGAGAGGAGAGGCTCTACAGAGCCAAGAGTCAGGCTAGATGTCAATCATTCATTCTATCACTATGGATACCACAGCAGCATGTTCATCTTGCAATGAAATTTTTAATCTAAGTGCAGGCAAAGATCAATATTGTAGAAGAGTAGCCACCCTAACCCTTCCAGGCAGCAGATGTGTGACCACATGAATAGACAGTGATCTGAGCAGGAATGTGTCAACCAGTAACCCAAGAGAGGGTTAATATCTGTGTTTGTGTTTGTGTGTGTGTGTGTTTGTATAAATTAACATGTATATTTATATATATATTCACAGATATTTTTGTGTATATGTGCATATTATAATACAGTATTTATTTATATATACATATGTATGTATATATAAAATCTGTATATAAACTGTATATAACTAAATACAGTGTATTATATGTACATGTATGTGTATATATGTGCATTTATATGTATAACACATATATATTGTGTTATACATACAGGCACATACATACACAAATAAATGTGTATACGTTTATACATGTGTGGATGTATACAACTATAAAAATATATACATATATATGAGAACTTAAAAGTTAAAATTTACTAAAAGGTAATCCTATCACTAGTTCACTAGGCATATTTTTGATGACTTTTTAAAAGCAAAAATTAGAAATGATTAAAGGAATAAATTAAAGAGTATTCAACACCATTAGGGCGAGAAAATGCAAATCAAAAGTTCTTTGAAATTCTACCACATTCCTGTCAAGAACAGCTGTCACCAAGAAAACAAACAATAACAAGTGCTGGTGAGGATACAAGGGGGAAAGAAAACCTTTACACACAATTAATGGGAATGTAAATTAGTACAAGCTGTATGGAAATTAGTTTGTAGGATCTTTAAAAAAAGAAACTAAAATTAGAACCACCATATGAGCAATCCAATCTACTATGCAATACATAAAACAAAAAAACAGCTGCCTGTATGTCAGTGGGTGAATGCATAAATAAAACATGGTGTATAGAAGGAAGGACAAAATGATGTCACTGGCCAGAAAATGGGCTAAATTTGGAGATCATCTTGTTAAATCAGACTCAAATACACAGATTTCCTGTTTCCTTTCCAAGGAGAGGGGAGAAAAAAATAAAAACAACGAGACTGATTATTTGGGAAGAGAAAATGTTTCCAGAGGCAGCCGAAGGGGCCAGAGAGAGGGTAGTAACTTTCTGTATGTCATAAGAAACAAAAATGAAAGTTATAAATTGAAACCCGCGTAGGGCAATAAAGAAGAAAATATCCAAGAATAAATATAGTGAAAAGTGGACTAGGATCCTTCAAAGGAATGTACAAATATTTCATGAAAAGTAAGTTTCCGGGTACCCAGTTCTATACATTCAGAAGTAGCATTTAAAACAGAAACACTTATAGCACTGTGGGTATGAATAGGCCCATATTATTTTCCAAGAAAACTTCAGCCAATGAGCTGTGTCAAATTCATCCACTTGAAGAGCACCCAGGAATGAGACCAAGCAAACTTGGGGTCCTGATGGTAAATATTGTCACAATTCTCCTATAAACAAAGACAGAATAATTTTAATTTGCAAAGAGGTTAAAAGTGATGCCCAGGATCGGAAGACAGACAGACCCTGGATGGTGTAGGAAACAGCATTTGGAGATGGGTGACATGAAATGATTTGTAGGAACTGGGTCAATTTCCATTTCTTTAAAACTGGTATGGTTGTGCTTGCTCTTTATTCTCTCAAATGAGAAATTAAGAGTTGACATTTATTAGTACGAGTAGTAGAAAAAGAGAGAGGGGGTACATCTTAGTCTTCACAGGTGAAACGGGTAATAAATTAGGTACGTGATTCTTTCATTGAAGAGAAAGAAAAAATAGAAACTGAAGGAGAAAGACTAGATAGAGAGATAGGGTTAGAGGTAAAGGGAGCAGGGCAGAGGGAAAGAAAATCAAGGAAAAGATCAACAGACTAAGATCCCTGACACTGAGGCAGCCACTGTGAGCTGGAGTCACCTGCTCATCGTGGTTTGTCTGGATCTGAGACTGAAAGTGTATCTTACTGAGGGGCTGCCCCGGTGAGAGAGAGAGTCAGGACCAATGCTCACCTGCACAACCACTGATATGTGCTTATTCCTAAGTGCTGGGTGTTTGTTTCTTTGGTTCTTTTCATACCCTTCAGAATTGTTTACTCTGCTATGAAACACATTATTCCAGAAACTATCTCACAAGCATCTTTACTATGCCTCAGATACACAGGTACAGGAATTTATGCAGCAGAGATTGACAACTAAGACAGTTTGGAATTGGGCTCCATCGGCAAATAGACAGGGAAATAGGTGTTGAATCCAAGATTGTGAATATAGCACACTCCTGTGCAGAGACATTTGTACTTCCATGTCCAGATACAGAGAGAAAGTTGTAAGAATGCAGTAATCTTGACCTTCCATACAGTCAGGAGCTAACAAAGGCCCAGATGACCATCAGAGTTACAACAAGGCTGATGAGATGAACCCCTGATCTATTGGAAAAACGTCAAGTAAGTTATCACCAGATAAATAATGAATGCTTTCAAATGATTCAGAGCATTGGGTGAGAAATTCTTCCTTGATGAAAACAAATTAAATATGGATAATGATAAACAAGGAGGAAAGTCCTTCTGATTGGTCTAAACCTTGGAGGCCTGTTGTATAAAAGGCCCTGACTGTAAGAACTTGCCACATTGTAGAAGTCTGACCCAGGAACACAATATCACCTTCCACTCCTGACACCATGACCCACACCTGTCAGCCATGCTGCTGCAAGACCAGCTGCTGCAAGACCACCAGCAGCTCTGAATCCAGCTCTGATGCCAGCTGCCCTGTGTTCATCTGCTGCCAGCCTTGCTGTGCCCCAGGTTGCTGCAGCACACCCTGTTGCTGCAAGGCTATCTGCTGCCACAGCACCAAGACTGTCAACAGCTCTTCCCAGCTGTGCTGTCCTCCAACCTGCTGTGACACTGCCTGCTGTGACAGCAACTGCTGCAAACCAACCTGTGTGACCATCTGCTGCAGCACACCCTGCTGCCAGCCCAGCTGCTGCGTGCCCACCTGCTGCCAGCCTAGCCTCGTCCAGCTCTGCTGCCAACCAACTTGCTGTGAAACCAGCTGCTGCAAGACCACCTCTTTTAAACCCACCTGTGTGATCCTTGGCTGCAGCACACCCTGCTGCCAACCCTGCTGTGTGTGCCCACCTGCTGATGACCAGCCCCCAAAGTAACACCTGCAAAGCCATGCTCCAGTGAGAGCTGCCATGCCCTGTCTGCTCAAAGCCACCACTTAACCTTTGCTGGCCAACTTCACATTCTCACCAAGGAACCTGACTAATGTACAGTCTGCCTTAAGAGGTGAAATGCTTTGAGGAAGGATGGAGTCTCCTCATCTCCACAGATTCTGGATCTTGTCCTGTCATCACGGCTGCCTGCTGGGAAGGTCTGGCATCCGTTTCAGGTCTGAGCCATGCTCTTTACATCTCTCACCTAACAACTGACAAAAACACTTCCCTCCAGGAATAACTTTATTCAACCTGTTATCTTCTCAACTGTATTTTCTTCTGACTCACCCCAGATTTTTATGTACCATTTTCTTCTTCTTGCTCACTTATGAACTGTGTACCTAGAAGAAAATAATTTTAATAAACTCTATGCTATCATTCATTCCATTTGATCTGTCATTATATTTTATATATTAGGTATTTATGTTATAAACTACCCAATGAAGAATCTATATAAGCAATAGACTTTTAATGTTCAATGCAGTTTCCTCATATCATTGTTACTAAGCACAGTGTTGAACATCAGATCCATGGAAAGTTATTATCTGACATAACTGAAGTTTAATACCCACTAATTGTTATTCTTCTGGGTCCCCAACCTCAGCTCCCACAAACCAATCATCTGTTCTCTTCCTTTTTATGTCTTTGTCTTTTATAAACATCACTGATGTGGGATAATATGGCAGTGGCCTCCTGTCATACTTTCTTTATCCATTTATTTCTTGATGGGCAGCTAGGTTTCAACACATCGTAACTATTGTTAATGGGATTGGCATCAACTTGCAGGTGTCAATATCCCTTTAATATTTTGGTTTCGACTGTATGATTTCCTAGGAAATGGCCACATATTAGATTATCATATTGAGTGAAATAAACCAAACTTAGAAACACAAATTACCAACCAAGTTTTCTCATTTGTAAATCTAAGATTTTATACAAAAACTTCAAATCCTATGGGTTATCTGTGAGAAAGAGGGCGATTAGTGGAACTTGGAGGAGCAAATAGCACCAGAGTACATGAGTACATGCTATGCTTAAAAGAACCCGATAGAGCCCCTCACTACTGTCAATAAACGGACACAAGTGAAAATTAAAATTGAAATTGAAAAGATTCTGATTTTAATTAACTTAAAAAAATATCCTGAGACACTGCAACTTGTTGCATGAAGTATTAAGAAAGCATCCCACCTTATCACTGGGTAGGCACTGGTCAGTGGCCTCAGTCTGTCTGCAGCCCAGATGACAGGCCAAGACAGAATTCTTTCCTTTTAGCCAGGGCCTGTCTCACCCACACTAAGTTCCCATGGCTGGCTGTTGACACACCAGCTCCACACTTCCAAATTTCTCCGGCAGGCTGGGGTGTACTCTTGGACACCATGCTCTGCTGTTGAACCTTTCTCTGGAGCCCAGTTGAATCACTGCGTGAAGGAAAACACTACACAATCTCAGTTTAGAATCAACAGGTAATACAATCACTGCAGGCAGAACCTAGCACCCTAATTTTGTAAGCTATTCTGTTATAAATCCTCCAGTTGTGGAGCCCCTTGAAACAACAGCCTCTGTCCATTTTCCTACATTCTGCCTGCCTCCCTTCTCTGGCTGTCTGAAAAGGAAGTTCTTTTCTCCTGCCTCCCTTCTTCCTCTTATGGACCCTGAAGTCCAGCCTACTGGCCTAGTGATTAGTCCCTTGAAATCTTTATTCATTAGGGGAAGGTTCTTCCACAGCACCTGAATCATAAAGTACCATTATTTTTATATCTGTTTCTGAGGAGTATTTTTGATTATCAATACCTATGGTTCTACTTCATATTCCCCCTGCTATGTAAGAGTCCCAGTTTCTGGTGCTAAAGAGATGGCTCAATGTTTAAGAGCACATGTGGCTCTTAAGGAGGATCTGGGTTTAGTTCCCAATATCCGTATACCAACTTCCAACCACTCATCAGTCTAGTTTCAGGCCAGCTAATGCTATATTCTGACCTACAAGGACATGAAGTACACATGCTGGCAAAACATGGGGAGCATTCTATGTGAATATAAATCCCTTAATGAAATATAGGAAAATATAATCAAACAGGTGAAAGAAATGAATAAAACTGATCGAGACCTGACAATGGAAATAGCAGCAATAAAAACAAACAAATAAGCAAACAGAGCAAAATAGAAACTGAGGGAATCCTAGAGATGAAAAATCCAGGTAAGTGAATGGGATCTACAAATACAAGCATCACCAACAGAAATCAAGAGATGTATGAGAGAATCTTAGGCATAGAAGATAATGATAAATTGATCAGAGAAAATGCTATATCTAAAATGCTTTTGATACAAAACATTCACAAAATCTTGGGCACTATAAAAAGACAAAACCTAAGAATAATAGGAATAGAAGAAGATTCTCAGCTCAAAGGCCCAGAAAATATTTTCCACAAAATCATAGAAAATGTTACTGCCCTAAATAAAGAAATGCCTATACACATACAAGAAGCTTGCAGAACACCAAATATATTGGACCAGAAAAGAAAACCTCCCCATCATATACTAATCAAAATGCTAAATGTATAGAACAAAGAAAGAATATTAAAAGCTGCAAAGTGACAGGCCAAATATCATATGAAGGTAAATGCATTAAACTTACACCTGACTTCTAAACAAAGACTTTAAAAGCCAGAGGGGCCTGGGCAGATGTCTTGCAAACTATAACAGAAAACAGACGTTAGCCCAGGCTACATTGCTCAGCAAAAGTTTCAATCATAATAGATAGAGAAAAAAGATGTTCCACAACAAAACCAAATTTAGACACATTTATCCATAAATCCAGTCCTACAGAAGATAGTAGAAGAAAAACTCCAACCCATGAGGGTTAACTACACTCAAGAAAACCCAGGAAATAAATGAATTCACACCAGCAAAACTAAACAACAAAAGAGGGAGGAATACACACACACACACACACACACACACACACACACACACACACACAAACTACCACCAAAATCAAAATAACAGAAATTAGCAATCATTGGTCATTAATAGCTCTCAACATAAATGTTCCCAATTTTACAATTAAAAAAAAAGATGCAGGCTAACAGAATAGATGAAAAAGCATGTTCCATCATTCTGCTGCATACAAGAAACACACCTACACATCAAAGATAGACACTGCCTCAGAGTAAAGGTCTGGAAATAATTTCAAAAAAAATGGAGACAAGGGCTCGCTTCGGAAGCACATACTAAAACTGGAAAAATACAGAGAAAATTAGCATGGTCCCTGCGCAAGGATGACACGCAAATTCGTGAAGCGTTCCATATTTTTATCTCCTTGTACTAAGCTCAACTCCAAGTGGATCAATGACCTCCACATAAAACAAGACACACTGAAACTAATAGAAAAGAAACTAGGGAAGAGCCTTGAACATATGGGCACAGGGGGAAATTTCCTGAAACGAACACCAATAGCTTATGCTCTAAGATCAAGAATTGACAAATGGGACCTCATAAAATTACAAAGTTTCTGTAAGGCAAAGGACACTGTCAAAAGGACAAAGAAGCAGCAACCAAATTGGGAAAAGATCTTTACCAACCCTACATCCGACAGAGGGCTAATATCCAATATATACAAAGAACTCAAGAAGTTAGACTCCAGAGAGACAAATAACCCTATTAAAAAATGGGGTACAGAGCTAAACAAAGAGTTCTCACCTGAAGAATATAGAATGGCTGAGAAGCACCTAAAGAAATGTTCAACATCCTTAGTCATTAGGGAAATGCAAATCAAAACAACCCTGAGATTTCACCTCACACCAGTCAGAATGGCTAAGATCAAAAACTCAGGAGACAGCAGGTGTTGAAGAGGATGTGGAGAAAGAGGAACACTCCTCCACTGCTGGTGGGATTGCAAGCTGGTACAATCACTCTGGAAAGCAGTCTGGCGGTTCCTCAGAAAACTGGGCATGACACTCCCGGAGGACCCTATTATACCACTCCTGGGCATATACCCAGAGGCCTCCCCGGCATGCAATAAGGACACATGCTCCACTATGTTCATAGCAGCCTTATTTATAATAGCCAGAAGCTGGAAAGAACCCAGATGTCCCTCAATGGAGGAATGGATACAGAAGATGGAATACTACACTGCAATTAAAAACATTGAATTCATGAAATTCTTAGGCAAATGGTCACAACTGGAAAATATCATCCTTAGTGAGATAACCAAATCACAAAAGAACACACATGGTATGCAGTCACTGATAAGTGGATATTAACCCAGAAACTCGGAATACCCAAGACACAATTCACATATCAATTGATTTCCTAGAAGAAGGAAGGAGAGACCCCTGGTCCTGGAAAGACTGGATGTAGCAGTGTAGGGGAATACCAGGACAGAGAAGTGGGAGGAGGTTGACTAGGGAACAGGAGGAGGGAAGAGGGCTTATGGGAATTTTGGGGGGGGAGGGACTGGGAAAGGGGAAATCATTGGGAATGTAAATAAAAAATATAGAAAAAAAAAGAGAGATCTTTACAAAAAATCAAAAAAAAATGAACACAAGACACAAAATGATGCAGCCATTCTAATCTAACAAAATAGACTTTCAGTCAAAATTAATCAAAAGACATAGAGGACACTTCATATTTCACCAAAAATACAAAGTCCAACATGATGACTTCTCAATCCTGGATATCTATGCCCCAAATGCAAGGGCAAGCACGATTGTAAAAGAAATATTACTAAAGCTTAAATCATACTTCTATCCCCAAACATTAATAGTGAGAGACCTCAACACCCAACACTCAACAGTGAACAGGTCTACCAGACAAATAAACAGAGAAAAATGAAAGTAACAGACGCTATGAATCAAGTAGACCCAATAGATTTCTATATGACATTTCACCCAAACACAGAAGAATATACCTTCTTCTCAGCACCTTGTGGAACCTTCTCCAAAACTGTTCATATACTTGGCCATGAAACAATTGTTAACAGCGACAAAAAAATGGAAATAATCCCTGTTTATTATCAAATCACCATGGATTAAAGCTGGACTTCAACAACAACAGAAACAAAGAGAAAGCCTATATATGAACAGCTCTCTACTCAATGACTACTCAGTCTAGCAGAAAATAAGAAAAGAAAGAAAAAAAACTCTCTAGAATTTAAGGAAAATGATTGCACAACATATCCAAACATATGGGACATAATAAAAGTAGTGTAGAAAGTTTGTAAGAGAAAAAAATTAGAGATCTCATTCTAGTGACTTAACAGCACACTTGAAAGCTTAGAGGAAAAAAGGAACTAAACACACCCAAGAGACTAGACAGCAGAAAAGAGTCAAACTCAGGACTGAAATCAATACGATAGAAACAAAGGGATCAATAAAAAAAAATCAGTGAAATAAAGAGTCTGGTCTTTGGGGAAAATCAACAAGATACACAAACACTTAGACAAACTAAAAGGCATTGAAAGAATATCCAAATTTACAACGTAAAAAAATGAAAACAGGGATATAACAACAGACACATAGGGAATTCAAAGAACCGTTAGGTCTTCCTTCAAAAACCTGTACTCCACAGCATTTAAAATTTTCAAAGAAATGAAGAATGTTCTTGATAGATTCTACTAACAAAGTAAAATCAAAATCAGATGAACAATATAAATAGAGCTATGTACTGGCTGGTTTTATGTCAACTTGACACAGGCTGGAGTTATCGCAGAGAAAGGAGCTTCAGGTGAGGAAGTGCCTCCATGAGATCCAGCTGTAAGGCATTTTCTCAATTACTGATCAAGGTGGGGAGGGCCCCTTGTGGGTGGTACCATCTCTGGGCTGGTAGTCTTGGGTTCTATAAGAAAGCAGACTGAGCAAGCCTGGAGAAGGAATCCAGTAAAAAACATCCTTCCATGGCCTCTGCATCAGCTCCTGCTTCCTGATTTGCTTGAATTCCAGTACTTACTTCTTTTGGTGATAAACAGCTGTGTGGAAATGTAAGCTGAATAAATCCTTTCCTCCCCAACTAGCTTCTTGGTCATGATGTTTGTGCAGGAATAGAAACCCTGACTAAGACAATCTGTAAGCCCATCCCCCCCCCAAAAAAATAGAAGCTGTCATTAAAAGTCCCCCAAACAACAAAAGCTCAGAGCCAGATGACTTTAGTGCAAAATTCTTTCAAAGAACAAATCAGACTTTCAAAGAAGAACTAATACCAATACTCCGCAAGTTATTCTACAGAGACAGAACATTGTCAAATTTATTTCACGTGACTACAATTGCACTGATGACTAAACTACAGAAAGACTCAATAAAGACAATTTTAAGCCAATTTCTCCCATGAACATTGATGTAAAAATATTCAGTAAAATACTCATAAGTCAAATCCAAAAACACAGCAAAAAGATCATTCACCATGATCAAGAATGCTTCATCCAAGAGATGCAGGAATGGTTTAGCATAAGAAAATGTATCAATGTAATCCACCATATAAACAAACTTTTTTAAAAATCACATGATGGCACTCCGCCATCTTTTCTCCAGTGACTGGGAAGTTGGGACAGCCAGGTTCTGAGACAGACAGGCTTAATATCGCTTGGGTCTCGGGCGGCTTGTGTGTGTGCGGCTCCCAAGTGCTGGGCTGATCTGCAGTAACCAGCGCGCCAGCTCTGCTGTGGGACTTCTGCCTGGCAGAGGGACCCCGCACTGGGCGGGAGCCTACCAGCTTTCCTTCCGCGACCTCTGTTCCCGCAGACTGCACTGAAGAGACAGGTACCCAGGCTCTCCCTCCCCAATATAACATCACTTGGGACACGGCCTGTTGGGGCTTCCATCTGCGCCCGAGAACGGGTCAGCGCTGTAGTCGTCTGGGTGCCAGATCGGCAGGCCATCACGTCTGCAGGGTGAGCGGCACCACGGAGAGTGTGCAGATTGCACTCCGCCATCTTTGCTCCAGTGACTGGGAAGTTGGGACAGCCAGGTTCTGAGACAGACAGGCTTAATATCGCTTGGGTCTTGGGCGGCTTGTGTGTATGCGGCTCCCAAGTGCTGGGCAGATCTGCAGTAACCAGCGTGCTAGCTCTGCTGTGGGACTTCTGCCTGGCAGAGGGACGCCCCCTCCCCCCCCCAGGAGAGATCACACACCCCTGCACAGGGCAGGAGCCTACCAGCCTCCCTTTGGCGACCTCTGCTCCAGGAATCCACTAGGCTGAGCCTTTGGATGTGCAAGGCCTCCCCAATATAAGATCACTTGGGGCAAGGCACATTAGGGCTCCAAAGTCATTCAGGAGCAGGCAGGCCCCAGAAATCGGTGCCAGGGGAATCCTGGTAAACCAGGCGGGGCAGAAATAGCTTTGCAGGCTCACAGGAGGTCCAATCAACAGCCAGTGGCAGCAGGACCAACTAACATCAGAGGTATCCAGATGGCAAAAGGCAAACGTAGGAATGTTACTAACAGAAATCAAAGTAATGTGGGACCATCCGAATCCAACTCTCCAACAGCACCAAATCCTGGATACCCCACCACACCCGAAAGACAAGATCTGGATTTAAAATCACTTCTCATGATGCTATTAGAGGATCACAAGGAGGACACAAATAAATCTCATAAAGAGTTACAGGAGACCATGAATCAACGGTTAGAAGCCCTTACAAAGGAAACACAAAAATCGCTTAGAGAAATGCGGGAGAACATGGATCAAAAGATGGAGGCGCACAAGGAGACAAGACAAAAATCACTTAACGAGATGAATCAACGGGTAGATGCACTCACAAAGGAATCACAAAATTGGCATAAAGAAATGCAGAAGAATATGGGTCAACAGACGGATGCCCATAAGGAGGCAACACAAAAATTGCTTAAAGAAATGAATCAACGGTTAGATGCCCTTACAAAGGAAACACGAGTACTGCTTAAAGAAATGCAGGAGACAATGGATCAACAGATGGATTCCCATGAGGAGGAAACACAAAAATCACTCAGAGAAATGCAGGAGAACATGGGTCATCAGGAAGAAATCCTGAAAGAGGCAATGCAAAAATACCTTAAAGAAATACAGGAAAATACAAACAAACAAGTGAAGGATCTCAGCAAATCCATCCAGGAACTAAAAAAGGAAGTAGAAACAACTAAGAAATCACAAAGGGAGACAACTTTGGAGATAGAAAACCTTGGGAAGAAATCAGGAGTCATAGATGCAAACATAAACAATAGAATACAAGAGATGGAAGAAAGAATCTCAGGTGCTGAAGATTCCATAGAAAGCATCGACTCAACAGTCAAAGAAAATGCAAAATGCAAAATGCAAAAAACGTGTAACCCAAAACATCCAGGAAATCCAGGACACAATGAGAAGACCAAACCTAAGGATTATAGGTATAGATGAGAGTGAAGATTTGCAACTTAAAGGGCCAGTAAACATCTTCAACAAAATTATGGAGGAAAACTTCCCTAACTTAAAGAGAGAGATGCCGATGAACGTACAAGAAGCCTACAGAACTCCAAACAGACTGGACCAGAACAGAAATACCTCCCGTCACATAATAATCAAAACACCGAATGTTCTAAACAAAGAAAGAATACTAAAAGCAGTAAGAGAAAAGAGCCAAGTAACATACAAAGGAAGACCTATCCGAATCACATCAGACTTCTCACCAGAGACTATGAAAGCCAGAAGATCCTGGGCAGATCTCATGCAGACACTAAGACAATACAAATGCCAGCCTAGACTACTATACCCAGCAAAACTCTCAATCACCATAGATGGAGAGACCAAGATATTCCATGATAAAACCAAATTTTCACAATATCTTTCCACAAATCCAGCCCTGCAACGGATAATAGGTGGAAACCTCCAATACAGGGAGAGAAACAACACCCTGGAAAAAATGAGATAATAACCTTCTTGAATCAAACCCAAAAGTAGATAACCACTCAAACATAAAAATAGCGTCAAGAATGGCAGATGGCAATAATCACTATGCCTTAATCTCTCTTAATATCAATGGTCTCAATTCCCCAATTAAAAGACATAGACTAGCAGACTGGATACGTAAACAGGACCCAGCATTTTGCTGCATGCAGGAAACGCACCTCAGTGTCAAAGACAAACACTACCTCAGAGTAAAAGGCTGGAAAACAATTTTACAAGCAAATGGCCCCAAGAAACGAGGTGGAGTAGCCATCCTAATATCAGATAAAATTGATTTTCAACCTAAAGTCATCAAAAAAGACACAGAAGGACACTACATACTGATCAAGGGGAAAATCCACCATCAAGAACTCTCAATTCTGAATATCTATGCTCCAAATGCAAGGGCATCCTCATTCGTAAAAGAAACTTTACTAAAACTCAAAGCACACATCGCACCGCACACAATAATAGTGGGTGACTTCAACACCCCGCTCTCTGAAATGGATCGTTCAGGAAAGCAGAAACTAAACAGGGACACAGTGAATCTAATTGAAGCCTTGGACCAAATGGAACTAACTGATATATATAGAACATTTCATCCTAGAGCTAAAGAATACACCTTCTTCTCAGTTCCTCATGGTACCTTCTCCAAAATTGACCATATAATTGGTCACAAATCAGACCTCAACAGATATAAGAAGATAGAAATAATCCCATGCCTCCTATCAGATCACTATGGAATAAGGGTGGTCTTCAATGGCAACAAAAACAAAAGAAAACCCACGTACACATGGAGGCTGAACAATGCTCTACTCAATGATAACTTGGTCAAGGTGGAAATAAAGAAAGGAATCAAAGACTTTTTGAAAGTTAATGAAAATGAAGGCACAACATACCCTAATTTATGGGACACAATGAAAGCAGGGCTAAGAGGAAAATTCATAGCCCTGAGTGCCGCCAAAAAGAAACGGGAGACAGCATACACTAACAGCTTAATGGCACACCTGAAAGCCCTGGAACAAAAAGAAGCAAATACACCAAAGAGGAGTAGAAGGCAGGAAATCATCAAACTCAGGGCTGAAATCAATCAAGTAGAAACAAAACCATACAAAGAATCAACAAAACGAGGAGTTGGTTCTTTGAGAAAATCAACAAGATAGATAAGCCCTTAGCCAGACTAAGCAGAGAGCACAGAGATAGTATCCAAATTAATAAAATCAGAAACGAAAAGGGAGAGATAACAACAGAAACTGAGGAAATTCAAAAAATCATCAGATCCTACTACAAAAACCTGTATTCAACACAACTAGAAAATCTTGAGGAAATGGACAATTTCCTTGACAGATACCAAGTACCAAAATTAAATCAGGATCAAATAGACCATCTAAACCGTCCTATAACCCCTGAAGAAATAGAAGTTGTCATTGGAAGTCTTCCAACCAAAAAAAGCACAGGTCCAGATGGTTTTACCGCAGAATTCTATCAGACCTTCAAAGAAGACCTAACACCAATACTCTTCAAACTGTTCCACAAAATAGAAACAGAAGGAACACTACCCAACTCGTTCTGTGAAGCCACAATTACACTAATACCAAAAGCACACAAAGATCCGACAAAGAAAGAGAATCTCAGGCCAATCTCTCTTATGAATATCGATGCAAAAATACTCAATAAAATTCTTGCCAACCGAATCCAAGAACACATCAAAACGATCATTCACCACGATCAAGTAGGCTTCATCCCAGGGATGCAGGGATGGTTCAATATAAGGAAATCCATGAATGTAATCCACTACATAAACAATCTCAAAGAAAAAAACCACATGGTCATCTCATTAGATGCTGAGAAAGCATTTGACAAAATTCAGCATCCTTTCATGCTAAAGGTCTTGGAAAGATCAGGAATTCAAGGCCCATATCTAAACATAGTAAAAGCAATTTACAGCAAACCGGTAGCCAGCATCAATCTAAATTGAGAGAAACTTGAAGCAATCCCACTAAAATCAGGAACTAGACAAGGCTGCCCTCTCTCTCCATATCTTTTCAATATAGTACTTGAAGTTCTAGCTAGAGCAATTAGACAACAAAAAGAGGTCAAAGGGATACAAATTGGAAAGGAAGAAGTCAAACTATCACTATTTGCAGACGATATGATAGTATACATAAGCAACCCGAAGAACTCCACCAGAGAACTCCTACAGCTGATAAACGACTTCAGCAAAGTGGCCGGATATAAAATCAACTCAAGCAAGTCAGAAGCCTTCCTATACTCAAAGGATAAGCAGGCTGAGAAAGAAGTAAGAGAAATAATACCCTTCACGATAGGAACAAACCATATTAAGTATCTTGGCGTGACTCTAACCAAACAAGTGAAAGATCTGTATGACAAGAACTTCAAATCTCTGAAGAAAGAAATTGAAGAAGACCTTAGAAGATGGAAAAATCTGCCATGCTCATGGATTGGCAGGATTAATATAGTAAAAATGAGCATCTTACCAAAAGTAATACACAGATTCAATGCAATCCCCATCAAAATCCCAACTCAATTCTTCATAGAGTTAGAAAGAGCAATTCAAAAATTCATCTGGAATAACAGAAAACCCAGAATAGCTAAAACTATTCTCAAGAGTAAAAGAACCTCTGGGGGAATCAGTATCCCGGACCTCAAGCTGTACTACAGAGCAATAGTGTTAAAAACCGCATGGTATTGGTACAGTAACAGACATGTAGATCAATGGAACAGAATTGAAGACCCAGAAATGAATCCACACTCCTATGGTCACTTGATCTTTGACAAAGGAGCTAAAACCATCCAGTGGAAAAAAGATAGCCTTTTCAACAAATGGTGCTGGCTCAGCTGGAGGTCAACATGCAGAAGAATGCAAATTGACCCATTCTTATCTCCTTGCACTAAGCTCAATTCTAAGTGGATCAAAGATCTCCACATAAAACCAGACACACTGAAACTAATAGAAGGGAAACTAGGGAAGAACCTTGAACATATGGGCACAGGGGAGAATTTCCTGAACAGAACTCCAATAGCTTATGCTCTAAGATCAAGAATAGACAAATGGGACCTCATTAAATTACAAAGCTTTTGCAAGGCAAAAGACACTGTCAAAAAGACAAAGCGGCAACCAACTAACTGGGAAATGATCTTTACCAACCTTACATCCGACAGAGGGCTAATATCCAATATATACAAAGAACTCAAGAAGTTAAACTCCAGAGAGGCAAGTAACCCTATTAAAAAATGGGGTACAGAGCTAAACAAAGAGTTCTCACCTGAAGAATATCTAATGGCTGAGAAGCACCTAAAGAGATGTTCATCATCCTTAGTCATTAGGGAAATGCAAATCAAAACAACCCTGAGATTCCATCTCACACCAGTCAGGATGGCTAAGATCAAAAACACAGGAGACAGCAGTTGTTGGCGAGGATGTGGAGAAAGAAGAACACTCCTCCACTGCTGGTGGAATTGCAGGCTGGTACAACCACTCTGGAAAGCAGTCTGGTGGTTCCTCAGAAAACTGGGCATGACACTCCCAGAGGATCCGGCTATACCACTCCTGGGCATATACCCAGAGGCTTTACCTGCATGCAATAAGGACACATGCTCCACTATGTTCATAGCAGCCTTATTTATAATAGCCAGAAGCTGGAAAGAACCCAGATGTCCTTCAAAGGAGGAATGGATTCAGAAGATGTGGTATATCTACACAATGGAATACTACTCTGCAATTAAAAACAATGAATTCACGAAATTCCTAGGCAAATGGTCAGAACTTGAAAATACCATCCTTAGTGAGGTAACCCAATCACAAAAGAACACACATGGTATGCAGTCACTGATAAGGGGATATTGACCCAGAATCTCGGAATACCCTAGACACAATCCGCATATCAATAGATTTCTAAGAAGATGGAAGGAGAGACCCCTGGTCCTGGAAAAACTGGATGTAGGGGAACGCCAGGACAGAGTAACGAGAGGGGGTTGAATGGAGAAAAGAGGGAGGGAAGGGGGCTTATGGGACTTTCGGGGAGGGAGGAAACGGGAAAGGGGAAGTGATTTGGAATGTAAATTAAAAAAATAAAATTAAATTAAAAAAAGTCACATGATACTCTCATTAGATGCTGAAAAAGTCTTTGACAGAATCCAACACCGTTTAGTGATAAAAGTCTTGAAGAGATCAGGGATAAAAAGCACATACCTAAACACACTAAAAGCAATGTACACCAAGCAGATAGCCAGCGTCAAATTAAGTGAAGAGAAACTTAAAGTAACTCCACTAAGATCAGGGACAGGATAAGGCTTTCCACTCTCTTCACATCTATTCAATATGGTATTTGATGTTTTAGCTAAAGCAATAAGAAAACTAGAGGAGATCAAGGGGATACAAATTGGAAAGGAAGAAGTCAAAGTATCAATATTTGCAGATTATACCATAGTATACATAAGTGACTCCAAAACTTCTACCACAGAATTCTTACAGCTGATAAAACACCTTAAACAAAGTAGCTGGATACACAATCTCTCAAAAACAATTCAGTGGCCCACCTCTATACAAATAATAAATGGGCTGTGAAAGAAATTCTGGAAACAACACCCTTCACAATAGCCACAAATAATATAAAATATTTGGGGAAAACTCTAACTATGAAAGGGAAATACCCGTGTGACAAGAACTTCAAGTGTTTGAAGAAAGAAGTAGAAAAAGATGTCAAAAGATGGAAGGATCTCCAATGCTCATAAATTTGTGGGATTAACATAGTAAAAATGGCCATCTTACCAAAAGCAATCTACAGATTCAGGCAATTCACATCAAATTCCAACATAATTCTTTACACACCTTTAAAAAACAACACTCAACTTCATATGGAACAAAACCAGACCCACAATAGCTAAAACAATCCTGTACAACAAAAGAATATCTGGAGGTATTACCATATCGGATATCAAGCTTTATGACAGAGAAACAGGTAAAAACCTCACAGTACTGGCATCATAAGAGGTGGATCAATGGAATTGAAAGGAAACCAAGAAATAACTCCACACACAGCAATGGACACTTGGTTTTTGATTAAAAAATGGGGGGAAAAAAGGAGCTTCTTCAATAAATGGTGCTGGATGTCTGCATGTAAACTGCAAATAGATTCATATCTGTGAATCCTCACAAAAGTCAGTCTAAATGGATCAAAAACCTCACCATAAAACCAGATACACTTAATTTGATAGAAGAGTAAGTGGGGAATAGTCTTGAATGCATTGATACAGGCAACAACAGAACACCAACAGCTCAAGCACTAAGATCAACAATTAATAAATGGGACTTCATGAAACTGAAAAACCCCTGAAATGCAAAGGACATCATTGAAAGGACAAAGAGGCAGAGGACTGATGAGAAAGGAATCTTCACCCAGATCTCGCAGAGAACTGCTATACAAAATACATAAAGACTTCAAGAAACTGGACGTCAACAAAACCAAACAACCCAATTTAAAAATGGGGTATAGATCTAAACAGAGAATTCTCAACAGAGGAATCTCTAATGGGCAAGAAGCACTTAAAGAAATGTTCGTCATCCTTAGTCATCAGGGAAAAGCAAATCAAAATGACTCTGAGATTCTATCTTATACCTGTCAGAATAGCTAAGATCAAAAACTCAAGAAACAGCTTATGCTGATGAGGATGTGGAGAGAGGTGAACTCTCCTCAGTGCTGATGGGAATGCAAACTTGCACAGTCACTTTGGAACTCAATTTGACAGTTTCTCAGAAAATTAGGAATAGGTCTACTTCAAGATCCAACTATACCATTCCTGGGCATATACCCAAAGGATGCTCCACCACACCCCAAGTATACTTGCTCGATTATGTTCATAGCACCTTTATTCATAATAGCCAGAAACTGGAAATAATCTACCTGCCCTTTACCTGAAGAATGGATAAAGAAAAGATGGCACATTTACACAATGGAGTATTACTCAGCTATTGACAACAATGACATCAGAAATTTAGCTGGGAAATGAATGGACTAGAAAAGATCATCCCTAAGTGAGGTAACCAAGACTCAGAGAGAGAAATATATAAGTGAGTATGCACTCACTTATAAGTGGATATTAGCCAAAAAGTAAAGGATAAGCATGTTAAAATCCATAGACCCAAAGAAACTAAGTTACGAGGAGGGTTCAATGGGTTGGGAGTGGGGAAAATAACATCCTAGGTTAATGGCAGTAGGGGATTATATCAGGTTAGGGGTGGGGGTGGGAACAGGAGGAATCAGGTGGGGAGATGAAGAAAGGAGAGAGTACTGGGAGGGCCAATTGGAATCCTGCAAGGGTTGGGGTGGGTTATCTATGAGGGTGAAACCTGGCTAAGGCTCCTGGCAATAGGGATATGGAGCCTGAACCAATCATCTCCTGTAACCAGGCCAGACTTCCAATGAAGGCAATGAAACACAAAGTCAGCCACTAAGCCTTCAACCTACAGTGTGCCCTGCCTAAAAGATGTTCAGAGATGGAGAAGAAATTGAGGGAATGGCCAGCCAATGACTGGTCCAGTTTGAGACCCATGCCATGAGAGGGTACCTAACACTGACATTATTAATAATATTCTAAACTTATAGAGAGAAACCTAGCATCTAAACATCAGAGAGGCTTCACTCACCATCTGATGGAAACAGATTCGGAGACCCACAGCCAAACATTAGGCAGAGCTTGGGGAATCCTGTGGACTAGGAGAAGAAAGGACCATAGGTGTCACATGGGTCAAGGGACAACAAGAAAACCTGTAGAATCAATGTACCTGGGCCCATAGGGGCTCATAGAGACTAAACTGACAACCAGAGAGCATGCATTGGTCTGACCTAGGTCCTCTGCACACATACAACAGTTGTGTAGCTTGGTCTCCATGGGAGACTCCTAACAGCAGAAGCAGAGGCTGTCCTGACTCTGTTGCCTGCCTTTGGAATCCTTTCTCCCTAGTGGGCTGCTTCATGTGTCTTTCCTCAACAGGAGGGGATGCTACTGGATTCACTGCAACCTGACATGACAGGACTGTTTGATATCCACGGGAGGGAGGAGGAACTGAAATAAGCAAGTAAAGGAAATAAATATAATAATGAACTAAAATAATACAAAAAGGAAAATATTCCCATGCCTATCTAATATGATACTACACTTAAACCCTAAAAGTTCCATAAAAACCTCTTAAAACTGGCTAAAGAAATGTCTCAGTAGTAAGGAGCACCTGAGTTCAAGGACCTCATGCTCTCTTCTGGCCTCCCTTGTCCCCTGTACACACACAGTGTATACAAACTCATACATTTGCACATACTGAGAAATACATAATAAACAAATTACATTTTCAAAACTCTTGAAACTGATAAAGAACTATAGCACAGTGGAAAGATACACGTAAATAATCAGCAGAGTAAGTGGACACATGGCACACAGAGGCAGAGTTCAAGGCCACCCTTGACAATTATCAATAGGGCTGGCACGAATATGAGGGTGCTTGTAATTCCCCAAAATATTCTTATTTCTGTTATTTTATAAAATATCTTGAAGTGCAGATTCTGGGTCACATATCTCTTTTTGCTCTTGGGTGCCCCCATAATTATTTACAGAAGTACTGCAGCATTTCACATTTGTACCAACATAAAATGTATTCACCTTCTTGTTATTACCTTTATTCTTATTTTACTGATATTAGGAATAAAATTTCAATATTGTAATCAGCCTAATGTCAAGCAATATGTGAATAGTGAGTGACATCTCATGTGATCAAGGCAAAGATTTGGTGTTCCTGATGACTTGGAAGATGTAGTAAAGTTGTCTCTCCTCTGTCTCCTGCTCAGGTAGGTGTCATCAACAATACAGGTGTGGCTCACCAACACTAAACATCGGTGATGCTTTGAGTGGTACATACTTATTTTTCAAAGTCCTCAATTAAACTATTGTACACTTTCCTAATCTTGAAGTCATTTGTCACTTCAAGTTATCATTGCACAATAAGGTTTTGCTCCAACCTACATTGCTGCCGAGTTCAGCTTTCCAAGGACAATCTAACCTATTGATTTTCTATCATCAAACACTGAGCCCACAGCCCCAGTGCTGATGTTTCTGATATATAATAGGAAAGTAGTGCTGCTACGGTGTAAGAAAGCTCTTGACCCTGACAAATGATTCTTTTAGACAGAACTCTCTTTCTGACATATCACCTGCTTAGCCATCAACACAGACAGCCTGGGACCACGCAAAAGCAGGTTCACATTTGGTGCTGACCTGCTATTCACCAGCAGGTTCACTACCATCTCACTGGAATACATTCTTCTAGTGTAATATTTCCGACAGTGTCATCTTGAACTAGAATGTTTCTAACCCAGAAATATGATAAGAAATTATCATATTTGAAGGTAGAACACATAGGATGTTCACCAGACAGACTGGCATGAACCTCTCCTGAAAAGTTTATAAAAAAAATTCCATTGGTTACAAAAATTCTCCCCCTTTTCCCTGATCCTCAAAGAATCCTCATCCTTTGAATGGAAAGCTGATTTGCCCATCACTTCTCTCTCTTCCTAACATCTACCAAAAAATGAACCGTTCTTAACACAGGGACATGAGAGGAGAGGCTCTACAGAGCCAAGAGTCAGGCTAGATGTGAATCATTCATTCTATCACTATGGATACCACAGCAGCATGTTCATCTTGCAATGAAATTTTTAATCTAAGTGCAGGCAAAGATCAATATTGTAGAAGAGTAGCCACCCTAACCCTTCCAGGCGGCAGATGTGTGACCACATGAAGAGACAGTGATCTGAGCAGGAATGTGTCAACCAGTTACCCAAGAGAGGGTTAATATCTGTGTTTGTGTTTGTGTGTGTGTGTGTTTGTATAAATTAACATGTATATTTATATATATATTCACAGATATTTTTGTGTATATGTGCATATTATAATACAGTATTTATTTATATATACATATGTATGTATATATATAATCTGTATATAAACTGTATATAACTAAATACAGTGTATTATATGTACATGTATGTGTATATATGTGCATTTATATGTATATATACACACATATATATTGTGTTATACATACAGGCACATACATACACAAATAAATGTGTATATGTTTATACATGTGTGGATGTATACAACTATAAAAATATATACATATATATGAAAACTTAAAAGTTAAAATTTACTAAAAGGTAATCCTATCACTAGTTCACTAGGCATATTTTTGATGACTTTTTAAAAGCAAAAATTAGAAATGATTAAAGGAATAAATTAAAAAGTATTCAACACCATTAGCTGCGAGAAAATGCAAATCAAAAGTTCTTTGAAATTCTACCACATTCCTGTCAAGAACAGCTGTCACCAAGAAAACAAACAATAACAAGTGCTGGTGAGGATACAAGGGGGAAAGAAAACCTTTACACACAATTAATGGGAATGTAAATTAGTACAAGCTGTATGGAAATTAGTTTGTAGGATCTTTAAAAAAAAGAAACTAAAATTAGAACCACCATATGAGCAATCCAATCTACTATGCAATACATAAAACAAAAAAACAGCTGCCTGTATGTCAGTGGGTGAATGCATAAATAAATCATGGTGTATAGAAGGAAGGACAAAATGATGTCACTGGCCAGAAAATGGGCTAAATTTGGAGATCATCTTGTTAAATCAGACTCAAATACACAGATTTCCTGTTTCCTTATCCAAGGAGAAGGGAACAAACAAAAAGAAACAATGAGACTGATTATTTGGGAAGAGAAAATATTTCCAGAGGCTGCCGCAGGGGCCAGAGAGAGGGTAGTAACTTTCCATATGTCATAAGAAACAAAAATGAAAGTTATAAATTGAAACCTGCGTAGGGCAATAAAAAAGAAAATATCCAGGAATAAATATAGTGAAAAGTAGACTAGGATCCTGCAAAGGAATGTACAAATATTTCATGAAAAGTAAGTTTCCCAGTACACAGTTCTATACATTCAGGTTGAATGGAGAAAAGAGGGAGGGAAGGGGGCTTATGGGACTTTCGGGGAGGGAGGAAACGGGAAAGGGGAAATGATGTGGAATGTAAATTTAAAAAAAAAAAACAGAAACACTTGTAGCAGTGTGGGTATGAATAGGCCCAAATTATTTTCCAAGAAAAACTTCAGCCAATGAGCTGTGTCCAATCCATCCAGTTGAAGAGCACCCAGGAATGAGACCAAGCAAACTTGGGGTCCTGATGGTAAATATTGTCACAATTCTCCTATGAACAAAGACAGAATAATTTTAATTTGCAAAGAGGTTAAAAGTGATGCCCAGGATCGGAAGACAGACAGACCCTGGATGGTGTAGGAAACAGCATTTGGAGATGGGTGACATGAAATGATTTGTAGGAACTGGGTCAATTTCCATTTCTTTAATACTGGTATAGTTGTGCTTGCTCTTTTTTCTCTCAAATGAGAAATTAAGAGTTGACATTTATTAGTACGAGTAGTAGAAAAAGAGAGAGAAGAGCGCATCTTAGTCCTCACAGGTGAAATGGGTAATAAATTAGGTACGTGATTCTTTCATTGAAGAGAAAGAAAAAATAGAAACTGAAGGAGAAAGACTAGATAGAGAGATAGGGTTAGAGGTAAAGGGAGCAGGGCAGAGGGAAGGAAAATCAAGGGAAAGATCAACAGACTAAGATCCCTGACACTGCAGCCAGCCACTGTGAGCTGGAGTCACCTGCTCATCATGGTTTGGCTGGACCTGAGACTGAAAGTGTATCTTACTGAGGGGCTGCCCCGGTGAGAGAGTCAGGACCAATGTTCACCTGTACATCCACTGATATGTGCTTATTCCTAAGTGCTGGGTGTTTGTTTCTTTGGTTCTTTTCATACCCTTCAGAATTGTTTACTCTGCTATGAAACACATTATTCCAGAAACTATCTCACAAGCATCTTTACTATGCCTCAGATACACAGGTACAGGAATTTATGCAGCAGAGATTGACAACTAAGACAGTTTGGAATTGGGCTCCATCGGCAAATAGACAGGGAAATAGGTGTTGAATCCAAGATTGTGAATACAGCACACTCCTGTGCAGAGACATTTGTACTTCCATGTACAGATACAGAGAGAAAGTTGTAAGAATGCAGTAAACTTGACCTTCCATACAGTCAGGAGCTAACAAAGGCCCAGATGACCATCAGAGTTACAACAAGGCTGATGAGATGAACCCCTGATCTATTGGAAAAACTTCAAGTAAGTTATCACCAGATAAGTAATGAATGGTTTCTAATGATTCAGAGCATTGGGTGAGAAATTCTTCCTTAATGAAAACAAATTAAAAATGGAAAATGATAAACAAGGAGGTAAAGTCCTTCTGATTGGTTTAAACCTTGGAGGCCTGTTGTATAAAAGGCCCTGACTGTAAGAACTTGCCACATTGTAGAAGTCTGACCCAGGAACACAATATCACCTTCCACTCCTGACACCATGACCCACACCTGTCAGCCATGCTGCTGCAAGACCAGCTGCTGCAAGACCACCAGCAGCTCTGAATCCAGCTCTGATGCCAGCTGCCCTGTGTTCATCTGCTGCCAGCCTTGCTGTGCCCCAGGTTGCTGCAGCACACCCTGTTGCTGCAAGGCTATCTGCTGCCACAGCACCAAGACTGTCAACAGCTCTTCCCAGCTGTGCTGTCCTCCAACCTGCTGTGACACTGCCTGCTGTGACAGCAACTGCTGCAAACCAACCTGTGTGACCATCTGCTGCAGCACACCCTGCTGCCAGCCCAGCTGCTGCGTGCCCACCTGCTGCCAGCCTAGCCTCGTCCAGCTCTGCTGCCAACCAACTTGCTGTGAAACCAGCTGCTGCAAGACCACCTCTTTTACACCCACCTGTGTGATCCTTGGCTGCAGCACACCCTGCTGCCAACCCTGCTGTGTGTGCCCACCTGCTGATGACCAGCCCCCAAAGTAACACCTGCAAAGCCATGCTCCAGTGAGAGCTGGCATGCTATGTGTGCAGAAAGCTGCCTCTTAACCTCTGCTGGCTAACCTCACATTCTCACCAGGGAACCTGACTAATGTGGTTTTTCTTAAGAGATGAAATGCTTTGAGAAAGGATGGTGTCCCTCACCCTCACCCTCTCATCTCCAGAGCTCGCTGGTGGTCTTCCTGGATGGCTGGTGTGAAGGTCTGGCATCAGCTAAAGTTCTGAGCCAGGATCTTTCCATCTCTCACCAAATAACTTCCTTAAAAAAGTAACTTTATTTAACCTGCATTTTCTTCTGTGTTACCCCAATTTTTGTGTACTGTTTCTCTTCTTCTTGCTCACTTCCGATTTGTATCCCTAGAAACAAGCCATTTTAATAAACTCTCTGCTGTCATTCATTCCATATTGTCTGTCCTTATAGTTTGATATATCACTTAATGTCAAATCTACTTAATCAATAGATGTTTAAACACTCAACGTGGTGCCTTTGTATCAGTGACACTCAGTATGGTGTTGTACATCAGATCCATGGACTATTTTTATCTGGAATAAATCAAATCTATTATCAACTGATTGATACCTTCATAGTTCCTCCAACCTTGGCTCCCATAAACCAATGGTCTGTTCTCTCCTTTTCTGTCTGGCTTTTACACACATCATTCAAGTGGATCACATAGCAATGGCCTTCTGTCATATTTTCTTTATCCATTTACTTCTCGACTGGCATCTCTGTTTCCACACATTTTATCTATCGTTAATGGGACTGGCATAAACTTGCAAGTGTCAACTTCCCTTTAACATTCTGGTTTTAACTGCATCATTTGCTAGCAAATGGCTGCATGTAAGGTTATCATATTGAGTGACATAAATCAAACATGGAGTGACAAATTATCAGCTAAGCACTCTCATTTGTAAACCCAAGATTTTATAAAGAAACTTCAGATCCTATGGGTTGTCTGTGAGAAAGAGGGTAACTAGTTGGGGCATGGGGGGGTGGATAAGCAAATGTCTTCAAAACACATGAGTACGTGATAGACTTAAAAGGACTTTATAGAGTCCTTCACTACATTCAATAAATAGACACAAGTAAAACTTTAAATTTAAATTTATAAAGGTTCTGATTTCAGTTAACTTAAACAAATATCTTGATATATATTTGCTTGCTTGCTTGTTGCAGAATTTTTGTAATGTTCTGCACCCCGACCACTCTGCTTCATGTCCTACTGCTGGGTAAGGAACCCGGTTTCTGGGACTAAAGAGATGGCTCAGTGGTTAAGAGCATACCTTGCTGTTAAGGAGGACCTAGGTTCAGTTCTCAGCATCCATACAGCAGCTATAACCACTTGTAGTTTTAAGTCCAGGGTACCTAATACCCTCTTCTGACATCCCTGGGCACCAGGCATGCATCTGCTATACATACATACAGGCAGGCAAGACATCCTATATATAAAATATAATAAATACATCTTTTTAAATTTTTCAGAAGTTTAAAGAGTCCTAATCTCCACATACTTGTCAATACTTTTTTAATCTCTTCTTTTTCTGATACTAGACAGACAACATTCTAATACTGTGATCATTATCCAGCTAAATAATATTCCAGTGTTTGACTTATCTCATCCTATCAGGGCAATACAAAGGAGCCACAAAAGGAACAGTGTCCCTCCACTTTGCCGCCCTGAGCGAGGCACTAAGATTGTGTAACTCCCTCCTCTCTGTGTATCTGTTATCGGTAGAGAAATGGCATTGCTTCCCATCAACCACACCAGGGCCTGCTCTCCTAAGATCAGAGTTGTGGATCTGGTGATAATCTGGTAGCATCAACTTTTGACTGTATTTAGTTAGCAAGAACACTTCTCCAACTTCTCTCCAGTGAGTTTAGGCGACAAATCCTTAAACAGAGTTTAACTTTTTAAGTGAAAAAGACCAAAGGCAGAATGCTATAACATGTACATCATGAAAAATCAACATATTCAAAACATTAGTGTGCTACTATGGATCCAGGCATAGACCCTTTAGAGGATGGTTGTATCTCCATAAGGTGCCTTTGCACACAATAGTTCTGTAGATACTTGTGCTACCTCCCTCTCTCTCTCTCTCTCTCTCTCTCTCTCTCTCTCTCTCTCTCTCTCTCTCTCTCTCTCTCTCTCTCTCAGACAGGGTCTTTTTATGTAGTCCTGGCTGTCCTGGAGTCTGCTATGTAAACCAGACTGGCCTCGAACTCACAGATCTCTGTCTGCCTCTGACTCCTGAGTGTTAGAATTAAAGACATGCACCACCATACCTGGCCACATGTGCCACTTTTAAGTCGTACCCATCAAAAGGAATCTGAACTCTTGATTTCTGTCTTGGCCTCCTGGGTGTGCAGTCTTAATGGCACTATTTGTGACTTAGTGTAAACTTTTGCTACCATTTAGAGCCCTCTTAAACTCTGGGGGGCAAAAAAAAAGAGTCTCTTTCTAGAAGCCCAGAATTCTGGTTTCATATGTGACATCTTTTTAGCTAGCCATGAAGACGTCCAGGACCTTGGCTATTCTTGGAAAACCAAGTACAGTTAGAAGCTAAGTAAAACAGGTTTCTCTCCTAAAAGACACTCTGCTGGCTGGATGTCCATCCCCAGATTCATTAGCATCCCATTGTAGATCTCCCTTGTAAATTCCTGCCTGGCAGCATCATCCAGTGCTAACCCTCTGCTTTCAACCTAGATCTGGCAAGGTCATAGGAGGGTTACAGGAAAAGGAAGTTTGCCAGTGTTGTATTACCACCCTGAGAAGTTCAAGGAAGGTATTCTATATATATATATATATATATATATATATATATATATATATATTCTTTAATCCTTTTTTACAGTCCAGATTTCACACACCCCCATCTTGGTCTGCCCTTCTCCCGACCGTTTCCCATCCCATACCTCCCCCCCATTCTCCCTCCTCCCCTTGCTCCTCCCTCCCCTCCCCTTCCCCACCCCCACCTCTGTCTCCAAGAGGTTTCCCCACCCCCACTCCCATCCCCACCTCACCAGGCCTCCTCACTCCCTGGAACCTTAAGTATCTCAAGGGTTAGGTGCATCTTCTCTCACTGAGACCAGACCAGGCAGTCCTCTGCTGTATACCTGTCAGAGGCCTCATATCAGCTGGTGTATGCTGCCTGGTTGGTGGCTCAGTGTCTGAGAGATCTCTGGTATCCAGGTTAGTTGAGACTGCTACTCTTCCCATGGGGCCACCCTCTGCCTCAGCTTCTTCCAGCTTTTTCCCAATGCAACTATAGGAGTCCCTGGCTTCTGTCTATTGGTTGGGTGCTAGTATCTAGCACCTGACTCTTTCAGCTGCTTGTTGGTCCTCTCAGAGGGCAGCCATGCTAAACACCCTAAGTCAGGTGTTCTTATTCATTATCTAAAATCCTCCCCTGTATCCCCTGACCTCTCATCCTGTATTTATATGAAAAGTTGCTTGGCCAGTCATTTCTCTCTTCTTATTCTCTGGCCAAGAATAAGGTCCACTGAGGCTCAGGGGACTGACATATCTCAGCTTTTTCTATGATTCCCAGAGAGATAAGAAGACCTGGTTTGGTATTAGAAAACAGAAAACCTTTTATTTGATCCCTTCATGGCATGCTTTAATGCCAATGATGAGTTTGCCTGTCATATAAGTCAAAGATTTATGTATGTAAAGATGTATGAACATTTGCCTGCCGGTATTATGCCCATTCTATGTGTATGGTATATACAGAGGCAAAAAGAGGGCACCTGATTCCCTTGGACTGGAGTTACAGGTGGTGGTAAACTGCCATGTGGGTGCTGGGAACTGAGCCTGGGCTCTCGGGAAGAGCACCCCATGCTCTTACCAACGAGGCCATCTCCCTAGCCCCCAAAGTATATCCTTCAACATCTCGGAGCTTCCTCTATGATGTCTTTGAAAGTCTGAATGTCTCTGTTAGTAGAGTAGCTAGTTGTCTTCCCAGAGACCTGGGATCTTGCCTGTTTTATATGGTTGTGGATCTGGTGATAATCTGGGAGCATCAGCCTTTTGGCTATATTTAGTTAGCAAGAACACTTCTCCAACTTCTCTCCAGTGAGTTTAGCTGACATATCCTTTCCTAAAACCTTTAAGTAGAGTTTGACTTTCTAAGTCAAAGAGACCAAAGGCAGAATGCTATAACATGTAGTGCAATCCTATGCATCCAGGCATAGATCCTTTACAGAATGGCTGTTTTACCTCTTTTACTTCTTCTTCTTCTTCTTCTTCTTCTTCTTCTTCTTCTTCTTCTTCTTCTTCTTCTTCTTCTTCTTCTTCTTCTTCTTCTCCTCCTCCTCCTCCTCCTCCTCCTCCTCCTTCTTCTTCATCATCATCATCGTATTTGCTCTCTGACAGTTTCATACATGTATAGCATGCACACTGATTGCTCTGGCCCACTACGTTTCCTTACTTCCCTGATATTCATATTTACCCATCCTCTTCTATAAAATCTCTTTTCATACTCATTTTTATTTGATTTGGTTTGTGGCCCACAGAGTTTGACCAGGGCTGTCCCTGGGATCACAGACTTAAAGCTATCCAACTGGAGGCTGCTGGGCTCAGCAGTGGGCACACAACTGAAGACAATGACTCTTGCTCTCCCAGAATCTATTAAAAGTTCAGCAATGTCAAGAGCTCAGCAATAAACCATAGGATCTTGTGAGTTCCTCCACCACCTAGCATTAATTGACAGGGCCAGTCTTGTGCAGGCCCAGAGAAGGTAACCACAGTTGCTGTGATGTATAAATCAGTAGCTCTCTTGGGCCTTGGAGGATAACATCTTACAGCCTTTCTCTCTGTCTTCCAGCTCTTAAGCTCTTACATTTTTTCTGCCCCTCTTCTGAAGTGGTCTCTGAGCATTACAGGGAGTGGTATGAATGTCTTGCTTAGTGCCGGTCCCTCCATTCCTAGGTAATCTCAGCATCTTGGGCAGCCATTGAGTCTCTGCATCTCTGCCATTCACTGCAGAGAGGCTTCTCTGATTAGGGCTGGGAGTAGCTTTTTTCTATGGGTGTGAACATAGATACTTGGGGGGGGGGAAGTTTAATGGTATGTCAAATCAGTAAACAACAGTAGTGTAAGTTCCTTATTTTCCAAGGCAGGGTTTCTCTGTGTAGCCCTGGCTGTCCTGGAACTTGCTCTGTAGACCAGGCTGACCTCAAACCTCACAGAGATCCACCTGCCCCTGTCTTCTGAGTGCTGGATTAAAGATGTGTACCAACACCACCTTTCTGGCACCCATGAACTTTCCAGGAATGGGTGGCTGAATGGATTTATAATGCTAGGCATGGATTCCTCTCTGGGCAGTAGGCCTCAAATATAACTGAAGAGCATAAATATTTGTGTCACTGTTACACCTGTGGACACATCCTGTCTGGCAGGTTGGTTTTGTGGTTTGTAGTGTTCACATCCAGGAAAGATTATTGGTAACTACTACCACCATCACCAGCCCAGTATCATATATCTAACTCTTCCAACACTTTAAAACCCCTCCAGAGGGAAGAAGCTTCCAGTTTAGTTCCAGGCTGCATTCTCTATATCTTTGACCAAAGTATGTACTATCTTCAGGCATATGATCTTATTCTCTATTTCTGATGGCCACCTGGAGAGGGCCAACAAGAGCTTATACTGTCTAGGGAACCTATGTCTCAAAAGAGGTAAGTCTGATAATGACATCTGAGAGTGTACTCTAGCTGCTGGTGTACACACACACATACACACATAAACAATGTGCACAATTTGTATATATACATGCATGCATTAAAATGTACTAATAACACATATTGGAGGAAAACACAGCCCCATTTACAGATAACACTGAGAAACTTGCACAAGGCTTAAACTATATCCCTGTCTCTCACTCTAGGCAGAAGTCAACTCAGTCTCGTTGTAGCTTTGATGCACACCTTTTCTCATATGTGAATCCAAGTATTGAATTTTTATATTTGTATGTTTAGCTTGGAATGCCTGTAAAGGCCATGTGGATAGACAGGGGAGAGTGGTGTGGGAAGTCCTTAAAGAAAGGGAACAGTAGAATGCATGTTACATAAAAATAGAGAGGGAGACTACTAGGGTAGAAATGTTTAAGGGGAGATAGGAATGGGGGAATAGGGAATAAGATGGGGTTAAGGGAGCCTGGCAGTGGTGGTACATGCCTTTAATTCCAGCACTTGGGAGGCAGAGGCAGGTGGATTTCTGAGTTCCAGGCCAGCCTGGTCTACAGAGTGAGTTCCAGGACATCCAGGGCTATACAGAGAAACCCTGTCTCAAAAAACCAAAAGAAAAAGAAAAAGAAAGAAAGATGGTGTTAAGGGGAAGGTTAATAAAAACTAAGGATATAGTAAAAGTCATATGGCAATCTATTATTTTGTAAGCTAGTTGGCAAGTGTAATGAAAGAAGACTCTGGAGTAGTACAGATCCAAGAAGCCATAGACAATTAAACAAAACTCCAGGTGTGTAATACAACCCTATGAGAAACCCATAGGTCCACAAAACAATAATACACACTGTAGTAGGAAATAATTAATAAAATGGTACCACCCCGCCAGGCCTCTGCATCAAGTTCGGTGGGTCCCACTCAGTGCGGTTCTCATTGTTGCCGCTGAGCCAATCTCTTTCAGCTAGCTCTCACAGCATCTCAGCTGTGTTCCCTCTCAGCCATAGACTCTGTAAATGTTGGGAGTCCAGAGCTCCCACCCTGTACCCACTCCTTCCAAATACCCAGCAAAGCATGACTCTCAAACTTAAATAGTTAACCAATTATATTTATGTATATGAAACTCCCAATTACACAATACCAATTTACAATGATAAAAGTCTTATCCCAATTTTCTAACCTTAGTTAGGTTTACATCTGCTGCCATCTGGATATGTGCTCATTTCTCTCCCTACTCTGCTGTGGGGTCCTCTGCCCATCTCTTTCCCCCTAGTTCCTCCTCCTCTCTCCCCTCCAATCACTGACCTCTCACTGCCTCAACGTGAATGGATAGGAAATATCTTGCAACATTTCACCCTTTCTGTTTAATCAAAAAGAACTTTCTCTCCAAATATATATTGAGCAAAATGATTACCATTTTATAAATTATAAAGTATAAGACAGACCTAACACCCAGTCCATCATCTCTTCCAGAACTATTTGGATCAGAAATGATAGAGGGAGACCTCCAGAGGACTAGATTCCAGAATATCAAAGAGAAAAATCTATCCTTGTGATACTAAAATTTGGTTTTGAGATGTATGTATTATAGAAAATACAGCCAGGTTGAGTCTTCTTGTCAAACATGCTGTACTGACGTGCTTGAACTCCTGAGGTCCTCCTGGACTTCAGCTAGATCCAGTCAAGACACAGACATCAGAGACTGATTGGTCCTATTTATCTACCCTTCCCCACCCCCTTCACAATATCTCATCTATGAGAATAGTCTCATAGCCAGCCCAAGCTGTTTAATATTGAGAAAGCTGATATAGATTTAAATAGATGGTTTTCAGATGACATATAATTTATAACCAAGACCTGAGTCAGGTGTTAATTATTATAGTCTTTTAAGATAGAATAGATGACAGAGGTTCTGTTTGATTGACAGAGATGATGGGCTGGGTGTTAGGTCTGTCTTATACTTTATAATTTGCAAAATGGTAATAGTTTTGCTCAATTTATATTTGGAGAAAAAAATTTTAATTAAACAGAAAGGGTGAAATGTTGCAAGATATTTCCTATCCATTCACATTGAGGCAGTGAGAGGCCAATGATTGGAGGGAAAAGAGGAGGAAGAGCTAGGGGAAAAGAGATGGGCAGAGGACTGCGCGAACTGAGCAGGGAGAGAAACGCACACATATCCAGATGGCAACAGATGTAAACCTAACTAAGGTTAGAAAATTGGGATAAGACTTTTATCATTGTAAATTGGCATTATGTAATTGGGAGTTTCATGTACATAAATATAATTGGTTAACTATATAAGTTTGAGAGGAGAGTCATGCTTTACCGGGTATTTGGAAGGAGTGGGTGCAGGGTGGGAGCTCTGGACTCCCAACATTTACAGAGTCTATGGCTGAGAGGGAACACAGCTGAGATGCTGTGAGAGCTAGCTGAAAGAGATTGGCTCAGCAGTGACAATAAAAACCATGCTGCTCACTGGGACCCACCAGACTTGGTACAAAGGCCTGGCAGGGTGGTACCTTTTTATTAAATATTTCCCACTACAATGCACTATTAGTATTTCTTTTGCTTGTCCACCAGACCCAGTTAGTATGACCCTACTGCTAAAGACACCATATACTTTGGTTACAGGAATGGAGAAAAAAAAGTGGAACTGAACTGGATGTTCCCTTCCTGCTAGATAGCTTCATGGTTCCAGAGAGATGAAGCTGAAGCAAGTAGTCAGGGAAGAAAAGTCTTATCCAGCTACAAATCCTGAAAGCTACAATACCAGTTTGCCAGGAAAGATGCACCCACTGGGCCAATGGTGGCATGAGCATTACGGCAGTAACCAACATCTTGTTTTTTTATTGGATGAAACTCCTTCTAGAAGAGGAAATTCATGTATGATAGGTACTATAAACCTGGTCCAAAGGGGAGCTCATAGGCCCTAGGATAGAAACTACATTTCTACTTTGATAAACATAGTGTCAAACTGACTTCTAAATATTTAGGGTTTTACCCATAAGTTAGTGTTGTTCTCATTTTGGTCAGAGAGGTTTCTATTTGCAGTGGATAATGATGGTTCTGACCGAGATATCCACACTATCCACTCTACGTCTCAGGGAACAGTTTGGGAGAGGGGACAGAGAGAAGCTAAGAGCTGGAGGATGGGGAGGAATGGTGTGGAACACAGCTTTCTGGACAAGATAGGGTCCATTAACACTCCATCATAGATGAAGGAGAGACCCATGAGGCCTCGCTCTTCCCTGAAAAACAATGACTGCTGGGGAAAAAAGAGTACTTCTCTAGTATTGTAACCAGGGTCATGTTGCCCATAACTCATGCTCCTGCAACCCTAATTAAACTCAGAGGGATGGAGACAGGGACACACACACACACATTGAATATAGGAGGGAGACTTTGGGGGAAGAAAGGGGGATCCAGTGGAAGGGAGATTAGAGAGAGTAATGAGGAAACAAAGTGATCAGAATTGTGTGTGTGTGTGTGTGTGTGTGTGTGTGTGTGTGTGAAATTGTTACCAGGCATAGTGAAACAAGTCTTTAATTTCAGTATTCAAGAGGCAGAGGCAGGCAAAGCTTTGTGAGATTGAGACCAGCCTGATCTACATAATAAATTCCAGGCCAGCCAGGGCTATATAGTGAGACCTTGCGTTGAATGAAAAAAGAAAGAAAGAAAGAGAGAGAGATGAAAGAAAAGAAAAAAGGTGAAAGAAAGGAAGAAAGAATAAAAAGTAATAAGTAAAAATGATGAAAACAGAAGAATTTTATATAAAATTACAATTGTGAAGCAATTAAAAAAAAACACTTCAGGACATGGGCACAGGCGGTAAGATTGCCAACAGCTCTTCAGTAGCTCAGAAAATAGCAACAAGAAATGATAGATGTAAGTGCATTAAATTAAATAGCTTCTATACAAGTAAGGAAAAAACGAACAAGCTAAAAGACAGGCAACGGAATGGAAAAACACAAAGAAAACTGGTTCTCAGCTACCCATCCAGGGCACTGCTATACAGAATATACAATGAGTTAAAAAAAAATAACAACAAAGTAGAAAGTAACCCAATCCATAAATGGGCCAGTGATCAGAATATTTAAAAATGAAGCACAAATATCCAGCAAATACATGAAAAAAATTGACTGATGTAAATGATCATCAGGGAAATGCAAATCAAAGCTATCTATGAAATTCCATCTGACCCCAGTCAGAAAGGCCACCATCAAGGAAACAATGTATAAATGCTGAGGATAAAAGGGAGGAGGGAAAAATAAAAAAAACAAAAATCCTCTTACACTGTTGATGAGAATGTAAATTTGCATAATACCTATGCAAATCAATTTGGAGTTTCCTTAAAAAAACTAAGAATAAAACAGCGATGTGATCCAGCTACATTACTCCTCTGTAAGCGCCAAATGAAATCAAAGCCAGTATGCAATGGAGAAATGTCCTCTACCATGGCCAGTAAGGGACTATTACATTATTCAGTTTGTGAAATCAACCTAGGAGTCCACCAGTAGATTTAACGGATAAGTAAGATGCATAATGAATGTATGTTACTGGAATAATTTAACCTAAAGGACAAAATTATGTGATTTGTGGAGAAATTGATGGAAATGAAACTGCCGTGTTAAATGAAGTAAACCAAACTCGGCATGGCAAGTAGTCACATGGAAATGAGAAGAAAAAAGTGACATAAAAATAACAAGAGAGAAAAACAGAGCTGAGAGAGGCAGAGGTGAACAAGGCAGAGGTCACCGCACCAAGGCCAAGTGTGGTGAGAGTACGCTGTGCAGAGGTAGGAAGATGTCACAATCAACCATAGAATTTTGTAAAATTAACATATGATAATATATGCTAATAAAACTGATCTTTCTATTCTTCCGAAGCAGAGATGAGCTTTTAAATCAGAACACATCTTGTAGCAGAAAAATTAAATATCTAAGAATAAATCTACAACTACTTCATATCGACCCGTTTAGAAGAAGTGATTGCTTTTATAAGTGTATTCAGGGGTACGGAGGGCTCAGTAACCTGAAATTTGTTTTCTTTTTTTGGCTTAAAACTACCCCAAATCATTCTATCACAGTGTTATTTAACATGTAAATTCTATTGCTTTGCATGAAGTATGACTAAAAATAAACAGAGAAATAAACATTTCACAAAAGGATCTTATAATTAATTATCTACATAGTTAACACATGCAAGGAAAACATTCAAATCTACTTCCCCAAAGTAGCATATGAGACCTTTGTCATGCCATTAATTTTAATTGACCCACGCTGCAAACCAGCTGCATTTTTTGGTAGAAGAGAAATCCACACATAGATTGTGTCGAATCTATCCTGGAGGAGACTACAGACTAGTGAAAAAGAGAAAGAATAGGTCATTGCTGTGAAGGGTTGCACAATCATAAGCTGAATGGAGAAGTCAATTATAACTTTTATTTGCAAAAAGGCCAAAGGTGGCATCATAGGCCAAAAAGTAAACTTGATACAGAGTGATCATCTTCCTTGAGAAAGAGTGATAGGATGCTATTTGTAAAAATCAGATAAATTTGTATTTCTTACCTAACTAGTAATGAAACAGGAATGTTCATTTTGTGACATCCTCTCCACCATAACATAACTTGTTCCTTTCAATATGTACAGTAGACCTTCCAAATATTTTAAATACATTCGCCATCGCAAACAAATTAGGAATCATTTCAACTTACTTTTAACCCATCTTTGCACGGAAAGAAAAGCAACTGAGAAAGAGAATAAAGAAAGGATAGCAAAATGAGATAGTAAAAAAGACAGGCAGACAGACAGAGGATGAAGATTAAAAGACCAGGAAAAGAACACTGAATGCCCGTGTGCTTTGGTATCTTCTCATTCTGATACATTACCACGTCCATATCACTCCTCTAGTCAACCCTGATACGGAGAATATTGTGCCAGATATCTTTATCCCAAGTGTCTTTGCTACACATAGGTGGAGGAGATGGTAAAGAAACAGATGCCTGGGCTAATCTAGAGTGAGGATTTGTGAAAAAGGACAGTGAACCAGCCTGTTTGTCACTGTGAACATAGCACTATCATTCAGAGATACCTCATAAGCTAAGTATGAATAAAAGGTTGATAAGCAGATACTCTGACTTTCCCAAGATTTCTAGGGCTACCATATGATCAGACGGCGATCAAAGATACAACGAGACTGGTAGTGCAATATACCCTTACCTCTGTTGAAAGAGTTCTCATAAGTTACTCTGGAATAAGAATCAACTTTCAAATTATGCATAACATCAAGAAACACTTCCTTATGAAACACAAACTGAATATGGAAAATGGTGGAAACAGCATCAAGGAAAAGCCCTGCCGATTGGTCCAAATCTTGGCGGCCTGGCATATAAAAGGTCCAGACCACAAGAACTCCTCATATTGTAGAAAATTCACCTGTTAACAGGAACCTCCAACCATCTTGACACCATGACCAACTCTTGCTGCTCCCCTTGCAGTCAACTCAGTTGCTGTAGGAGCACCTACTGTAGACCAACCTATGTGACCAGCTGCCGTCCATCCTGCTACCAACCCAGGTGCTGTGAAACCACCTGCTGTAAGACCACCTGCTGTAAGCCAACCCGTGTGACCAGCTGCTGCAGCCCATCCTGCTGCCAACCCAGCATCTGTGAAACCACCTGCTGTAAGCCAACCCGTGTGACCAGCTGCTACAGCCCATCCTGCTGCCAACCCAGCATCTGTGAAACCACCTGCTGTAAGCCAACCCGTGTGACCAACTGCTGCCAGCCCAGCTGCTGTGAAACCACCTGCTGTAGGACCACCTGTTGTAAGCCAACCTGTGTGACCAGCTGCTGCAGCCCATCCTGTAGCCAGCCCAGCTGCTGTGAAACCACCTGCTGTAGGATCACCTGCTGTAAGCCAACCTGTGTGACCAGCTGCTGCTGCCAGCCCTGCTGCTGTGAGTCCAGCTGCTGCCAGCCCAGCTGCTGTGAAACCATCTGCTGTGAACCAGTCTGTGTGACCAGCTGTTGCAGCCCACCATGCTGCCAGCCCAGCTGCTGTGAAACCATCTGCTACAGGACCACCTGCTGTAAGCCAACCTGTGTCACCAGCTACTGCAACCCACCCTGTTGCCAGCCCAGCTGCTGTGAAACCATCTGCTGCAAACCAACCTGTGTGACCAGCTGCTGCCAGCCCAGCTGCTGTGAAACCACCTGCTACAGGACCACCTGCTCTAAGTCAACCTGTGTGACCAACTGCTGCCAGCCCAGTTGCTGTGAAACCATCTGCTGTAGGACCACCTGCTGCAAACCAACCTGTGTGACCAGCTGCTGCCAGCCTAGCTGCTGTGAAACCACCTGCTGTGAACCAGCCTGTGTGACCAGCTGTTGCAGTCCACCATGCTGCCAGCCCAGCTGCTGTGAAACCACCTGCTGTAAGCCAACCTGTGTGACCAGCTGCTGCTGCCAGCCCTGCTGCTGTGAGTCCAGCTGCTGCCAGCCTAGCTGCTGTGAAACCACCTGCTGCAAACCAGCCTGTGTGACCAGCTGTTGCAGCCCACCATGCTGCCAGCCCAGCTGCTGTGAAACCACCTGCTACAGGACCACCTGCTGTAAGCCAACCTGTGTGACCAGCTGCTGCCAGCCCAGCTGCTGTGAAACCACCTGCTGTGAACCAGTCTGTGTGACCAGCTGTTGCAGTCCACCATGCTGCCAGCCCAGCTGCTGTGAAACCACCTGCTGTGAACCAGTCTGTGTGACCAGCTGTTGCAGCCCACCATGCTGCCAGCCCAGTTGCTGTGAAACCACCTGCTACAGGACCATCTGCTGTAAGCCAGCCTGTGTGACCAGCTGCTGCCAGCCCAGCTGCTGTGAAACCACCTGCTACAGGACCACCTGCTATAAGTCAACCTGTGTGACCAGCTACTGCCAGCCCAGTTGCTGTGAAACCATCTGCTGCAAACCAGCCTGTGTGACCAGCTGTTGCAGCCCACCATGCTGCCAGCCCAGCTGCTGTGAAACCACCTGCTACAGGACCATTTGCTGTAAGCCAACCTGTGTGACCAGCTGCTGCTGCCAGCCCTGCTGCTGTGAGTCCAGCTGCTGCCAGCCTAGCTGCTGCCCAACCTGCTGTGAAACCACCTGCTGCTAAGCCACCTGCTGTAAGCCAACTTGTGTGACCATCAGCTGCCACCAGCCCTGCTGCTGACCAACTTTCCAACTGAACAATGTCAAGCAACCACACTTCTGTCACACCAATCTTGCTATGTGGGCATAAGCTCACATCTTAGTATGAGGTTATTGCCACTTTGGAAACCTATTCATCACTTTAATGGAATGCAAAATCATCCTCTCTCTCTCTCTCTCTCTCTCTCTCTCTCTCTCTCTCTCTCTCTCTCTCTCTTTCTCTCTCTCTCTCTCTCTCCTTTTCTCTCTATACTGTAGATCATGTGCTAGCTTCAGAGAGAGATATGGAAACCAGCATTCAACCTCTCTTCTGAACCCAGATCTTTATCTTTCCTTCTGAACAACTGAGAAAGACACTTTAATTAAAATTATCAAAAATGTATGGAAACTTAATAAATTCTGGACTATTATTCATTCTATATTGTCTGTTGTTATTATACTTTGATAAATCACTTGATGGTAGATCCACATGCTCAAAAGACTTTTTGTTGTACAATATAATATAGTCTCTCTCTGTCTCTGTGTCTGTCTCTGTCTCTCTCTCTCTCTCTCTCTCTCTCTCTCTCTCTCTGACACACACACACACACACACAAATACACACACTTTATTGTAAACATTCCTTCCCAGCAGGAGACATAAACTACATCTATTCCTCTTAAGGTCCCACCAACAAACCAATGCAGGATGCCACCAAAGTAAACTCTGAGGAGATAATAAGGTTATTGGGCTTCCTTACAGAACATAGACAAGGGGCTGCTTTATAGAAGTGTGGGTGAGCCTCCCTGAAAAGGCTATAGTGGAAAGACTTTATCTATCAGGAATAAGAGCTTTCTGATAGCTGCATAGGTAGCTTTCCATCCCTAGTCTTCACCTTCCTAGATACTCTAGTTCCTCCCAAAGAACATCCATAGTTTGAGCAGAGTGGCATATAACAGGCGTGAGGAAGGGCTGGATACTCAGGTGATAGTCTCCTGACACTCCCAACCCTCTGTGCTGGATGTAAACAGTAAACAATCCCGGATGGAATGATCTTTTACAAAGGGCTCCAAGATGGCTTTTGTTTAGATCTAAGAAGAGTCCTGTACGCCCCACACACACACACACATGCAGACATGCATTCACATATATACACACAGGCACACAGAGAGAGAGAGGAAGAGGGAGGGGGAAGGGGAGATGGAGGGACAGAGGGAGGGGGAAAGGGATGGGGAGGGAGAGGGAGATGGGGAGGGGAGGGAGAGGTGGAAAAGGAGGGAGACGGGAGGGAGAAGGGAGAGGGAGGGAGAGGGGAGGGAGAGGGGGAGAAGGAGAAGGGGAGGGGGAGGGAGAGGGGGAGGGAGAGAGGCACACACACTGGACCCAATAGCATCCATCAGATCTCTGGAACAGTTGGAAGTTAACAGCCAATGGTTCCCAGCTCCCCATTTCCCTTCCTCCAAGCCATAGAAAGAACCATTCTTCTCTTTGCTTCTCTGATTCTGACTTTCAGAAACCTCTTTTGTGTGGAACCACACAGCACTGTTCCTCCTGCCATGCTTTCTCCATCCATTTACAGTTGATTGGCATCAGGATTTGCTTGAATGTCTTATCCACTGCTAGTAGGTTTGGCATGAGCATGGAAGTGCTACTATTTCTGCTCCTCCAGAATGTCCTGAGATGACCTGTGAAAAATGGGTTACTACTTTCTTGACCCAGAAAACCTTCAAAAGCATACAGTTAAGACCTTTGAACGAACACCCATGAACTGACTGGTAATACAATGGTGTGGAGGTGGTTCCAGCATCAGTGGTCTAAACAAGAATTATTCTGCTATTCAGGCTTTAAAATGAAAAGACATTTAAACTCAAGGATTGAGACGTACGTTCTCAGCTCATTAAATATATCCAGGTGAACAATCTGCACAAGGTGGACCATGGTGGGATTGACCTAATATCCTCCCTCAAGAGGATCCGTGAGCCCCTCCCCATCTAGGCTGGAGTCCTGGCTGACTTGATCTTATGCAGGTCTTGGCACATGAAAAATCTGTTTTCTTCTGGGATGAAGGTTCTACCTCAGGAACAGGTATTGGTCCCACACTCATGCACATGCAGGCAGCACTGAATGATTTCAGTGGGTATTAAATTTAAACAACAACAAACTAACTGAATCCGTGATCTCTTTATTCCAATGGGGTTTATAAACAAAAGACATAAATAAATGATAATTATCTTGTAAAATGGCGATAGCAAATGCTCAAAAACTCTGATGCACTATCCAAACTCCCCTTTTTCTGTTTGTTTTCACAATGCTGTCATTCTTTGTTTGGATGGGAAACTGATTTACCAGTTATTTCTCCCTTCTCTTTAACTCTAGAAAAAGCAAAATTTCCTTCAGAGCCTAATAGAAAGTTTTCTTGTCAGTCAACATTAAGGTTAGTGTCAGTTACTCATAGTAGGACATGCATAAACATGTGAATAAATACAAAGACTTTGATGGATGAGCAGAGGGAAAAGTATCTCAGCACTGGGCAAAGGAAGTCTATGAGAGTGTGGGTGAGGGAGAAAGAAAGAGAGAAAGAAAGAAAGAAAGAAAGAAAGAAAGAAAGAAAGAAAGAAAGAAAGAAAGAAAGAAAGAAAGGAAGGAAGGAAAGAAAGAGGAAGGAAGGTAGGAAGGAAAGAAAGAAAGGAAGGAAAGAAGGAAGGAAGGAAGGAAGGAAAGAAGGAAGGAAGGAAGGAGAAAAAGGTGTGTTTTCAGTTTTTGCTGTATAGTATAACGTTAGCAATATGTTTGTTGTATAGCCTTTATTGTTTTAAAATTGGGCCCATCTATTCCTAATTTTTCCAGGGCTTTTATCATGAAAACCTGTTGAACTTTATCAAATGCCTTTTCTGTATCTTTCCTATATGATCATGTGCTTTCTATCCTTAAGATTAGTCATATGATGAATTTCATTTGATATGCATGTTGAACCAACCTTACATTCCTTGGATGAAATCTACTTGATCTTGGTTGTTTTTGTTGTTAATAATATTGTTGTTTTTGACAAGGTCTCACTATGTAAACCAGACTGGCCTGGAACTCACAGTGATTTACCTGCCTCTGCCCCCCATGTATTGGGATTAGCTACCATGCCCAGCTAAATCTGCTTATTCTTGATATATGATTTTCTCAGTGTGTTCTAGAGTTCAGTTTGCAGGGGCAGGGGTTCAGAATATGGTGTTTCTGTTCTTAGGAAAATGGATCTATCATTTTATTTTTTCATTTCATTATCTCTTTGGTATTGGTGTCAGGATAATACTAGCTTCATAGGATGTCTTCTTTCATAGAAGAGTTTGAAAGGTATTAGTATTAGATCATTCTGAGGTTTTGATAGATTTCAGCAATGAATCCTACTTTTATTCCACTGTGGTCTGGTAGGGTGCAGAAATTAACTCCTTGTTTGTACTTGTTAAGGATTGCTTTGTGGCCTATCTATGATAAAAACTCAGTTATGTTCTGAGCTTTTCTGAGAACTTTAATTACTGTATCAATCTCATCACTCTCTATGGATCTATTCTGGCTATATTTTAGTTAGGACATACATATTTAGAAATATATCCATTTTATCTAGGTTTTCTAACCTTGGGGAAAATAACTTTGCAGTATCTCCTAATGATCTGGATTTCACTGGGGTCTGTTATACTTTCCTTATGTCTTCTCTAATTTTATTCTTTTGATATTCTCATTCCTTCTTTCTGATTAATTGGGCTAGAGGTTTCTCAGCGCTGTTAAGCTTTTCAAAGAATCAACTTTTTGTTGCTTGATTCTGCATATTGTTCTTTTAGTTTCTACCTCATTCATTTCTACCCTATTTTGGGGGGTTTGTTGTTGTAGTTGATTTGTTTTGTTTTTGGTTTTGTTTTGTTTTGTTGCCATCTACTACGCTTTGAGTGGGTTGCCCTAGAGTGCTTAGGTGCATCATTAGGTTGTTTATTTGAGACTTCTCTAGGGCTTTGTGTGTGGGAACACTTATAGCTGTAAGCTTTCCTTTTATGAATGCTTTTGCTGTTCCCCAGGGAAGCTGATATCCTATACATTGATTCTCATTTATGTCGTAAGAAATTTTAATTTCTTCCCTACTTCTTCAGTGACCCACTTTTTCACTTAAAAGCATCCTGTTCAGTCTCTAAGAATTTGTGTAGTTTCTGTACACTTTCTTGCTATTGGTTCTACTTTTATTTGCCTGTGGTCTGGTAGGATGCAGGAATTAACTCCTTTTTGTACTTGTTAAGGCTTGCTTTGTGATCCATGATATGATGACCTTTGGAAAGACTCAATGTGCTGCTGAAAAGAGTGTGTGTTCCTTATCAGTTGGGTGGAATATTCTGTATATGTCTGTTAAGTTGATATATGGCAGAATTTAACCCTGAAGTGTCTTTGCTGAGGTTTACTTTGATAATCTATGTGATAACAGTAAAATATGAGAATGGGCACTAAAATCTCCCAATAGCTATTGCATTGGGATCATTTCCTCTAAAACATGGGATAAGACAAGGGTCCCCATCATCTCCACTCCTGTTCTATGCTGTGTTCAGTCTCGGTCAAAGTGACAAGACTAGAGACAATATAAAGGGACAACAACATGAAAGGAGGAAGCAAAACTACGTCTATTCACAGGTTATGTGATTCTATAATTAAAAGACTTTACAGACTCTACCAGAAAACTCTCATGTTTACTAAGCACTTTTAATTTGCAAGATACAATACCAAAATACAAAATTTAGTAGCTTACATAGCTATAATGAACCAACTATGAAGGAAGTTATGAAAAACACTATTCACTATAGCTCCCCACACACAAAGTTCTTACAAATAAACTTCACCAAAGATGTGAAAGATCCATACAATGAAAACTTCAAGACACTGAAAAACAAAATTAAAGAAGATATCAAATGATGCAGAAATCTTCCAGCAGGTTGATATTTTGAAAATATCCATAATATTAAAAAATTATTTACACACTAAACCCTACTTCCACAAAAACTCTAGTTACAGTCTTCATAGAACAAAAAAATAGTCAAAATATATTTTTATATGAAATACAAAAGACTACATGTATGTAAAGCAATCCTACAGAGAAAAAATACTTCTAGTTTTATAAGTACTAGAAATACTTATGGTACAGAGCAAAAGTGATACAAATCATGTGTATAGGAACAAAGATAGGTGGGTAGACCAAGGGAGCAAGATAAAGGACAGAGAAACAAATACATAGATATATAGTCACCAAATACCATCTCCTTAAGTGTACTTGACACAACTGGGACCCAGGGGTAGAGCTGATACAAGTGCAGATGCCTGACTCATCTAGAGACAGGTTTTATAGATGAATAGACAAGGAACTATGCATTCAGCTAATTGATATGAGCATAGCACCCTCTCGTCCTTCTCCATAGCTACTTTCTGATCAAAGTCCAAACAAAGGAAGAAAGCTAGAGAAGCAATACTCTCCCTACCCTCTCTGTCTTGAGGAGCAAACACATTAGCGCATGATATTCAGAGCTGTGATGAGGTTGATGGTGCATGTGACTCTTTCCTTTTATCTGAAAAAGATACTGTGAGTTACTCCCAAAGAAACCAAACAAATTAAATGCATTTTAAAAGATTCCTATTAAGGAATGACTTCTTCCTTGATAAATAAACTTTGAATATGGGAAATAGTAAAATGGTATAATGAACAGGGAAAACTGTCATTGGTCCAAACCTAGGTGAGCTGATGTGTAAAAGACTCAACTAAAATGAAGTCAGAGTATTCTGGAAGACTCACCTGTAAACAGAACACCACCACCCCCACACCTGATACCATTACCAACTCCTGTTGCTCCCCTTGCCTAGCTGTTACAGGACTAAGTGCTGCAGGACCACCTGCCGGAGACCAACCTGTGTGACCAGCTGCTGCCACCCCAGCTGCTGTGGGGAAAGCCTCCGTGGGTACAGCTGCTGTGGCCAAATTAACTCTAACTGCAGCTTCTATCAGCCCTGCTGCCAACCAGCTTGCAGTGAAACTACATGCTACAAGACCACCTGCTGCAAACCAACAGATGAGACCACCTGCTGCCAGGTGTGCTGCATCCCCAGCTGCTGTACCACATCCTGCTGCCAGCCCTGCTGTCAATCAACTCGCTACAAAACCACTTGCTTTAGGACCACCTATTTTAAACCAGTCCGTGTGACCAGCTGTTGTAGTGATGCCCACTGCCAGCCCAGCTACTGTGTCCAGCTGCTACCAGCCCTGATGAGGATAATCAATTCCCCAAGGGACAAGTGCCCACACAGCTTACGTAAACGCACTTACTTGTGCTAACAGTCATTAGGCTAACACCAAAATTCTTTTAATTATCAATCTTTTTTATTTAAACATTAATTTCCTTAAGCGAATCCAGAGTTCTTGCTTTCACTCACTTCCTGCTATTGCAGGTCCCATGCCATCTCGTGCAGAAGTCTCTCTTCAGCTTCAATGCTGTGCCAAGCTCTTTATCCCGTCCTCTAAATATCTTAGGAGAGCATGTTCACTAAAAAATGCCTTAGTTTCATGCATCTTTATGATCACACTTCATTCTTCAGTGCATTCCATAGTCTTATGTTACTTTCTTCCTCCTGGTCACTCTGAACTGTCTCATAAAATGTAGTCAACATTCACAAATTCTTAATAATTATATGCCATATTCTATCCCATATTGTCTGTCTCTATTATTCTGGGGTAAAGTCATTTGATAGGAGATCTACATGTGTGATCAATTCTCACATATACAATATATTGACACTCTAACACACATGTAGATGTTACAATGCTACAAAACAGATGTCTTAAGTTACTCATCTTGCATACTTGATTACCAACTCACCATTACAAACTCCTTCAATGAAGCCAGTAACATTCTGACACCAAAGCCATGCAAAGACGTGACAAGAGAAAACTACCTGCCAGTATCCCTGATGAACATGGACTCAAAAGTACTCAATGAAATACTTGCACATGATTTAAACATACATCAAAAGAACTTGTCCACCATGACCAAGTTGGTTTTATCTGTGAAATTCAGGGATGATTCAACACACAAAAGTCACTAAGTGGAAGAAACCACATAAATGGACTTAGAAACACAAACCACAAGATAGTCTCAATAGATGGAGGAAAAGCCTCTGGCTCAATCCAACATACCTTCGTGACAAAAGTCCTAGAGAAAATAGGATTGGGGAGAACACATCTCAACATAAAGACAAGTATGGTCATTATGGAAATTGGTGTAAAGTTTTATAAAAATTAAAGTAAGCACTTCCATGCAACCCACATTTACCCTCCTATGCTCATGCCCAAAGGACTCCATACCCTACCATAGACATGGTTTTATTTTTCTTTTTAAGGTTGCTTGAGAAACATCCATAGATTTTTCCACTAGCTACTCTCTCCTTTTCTTATCCCACCACTGTATAAGGATTCTCATTTCTCCACATCCTCCTCAACATCCTTGTCTCTAGCTTTTTTCTGATAATAGATGGAAATAATACTCCAATGTTGCAATTACTGAATAATATCCCAACGATACATTACCAGTCTGGGCAGAATGTATAATATGACTAGTAAACTAAATGGCAGAGGGAAGATGTCCTTCTCTTATCTTGTACTCAGCTCTCCTGACATCACCTTTCCTCAGATTGACTATGCTTCTATGTCACTACAAGTTTCTCTTGTCAAAACTAATCTAACTTCTCTCGGTTTGTTGGTTTGTTTATTTATTTATTTGTCCTGAGGTACCATGGTGCACAGTTCTTATGCTGATATTTCTATTTGTTACCAAAACTACACCCTTCAACCTCAGAGAAAGAATTCTTTCTGTTAACTAGAATTCTGTTTCAGATACCGTACCTTCTTATCTAGCCATGACAACACGGAGGATCTTGGTAGTCCTGGGCAAAACAAGAAGTAGAAATGCACCAGGTAAAACAGGTTTCATCCCCAGAGGATACCTCACTGACCTGCTCTTCACCCCCAGACTCATTACCATCTCCCTGTCATCCATTACTCTAGTAAAATCCCTGCCAACCATATAACGCAGATGCAAACCAGCTCCTGAAGATTAAAGGACAGACTCTCTCATCTCCAAGACGGACTCTACCCCTCCACAAAACTTGATGAATAATGTTCCCACTCATATTCAGTATCTTCCCCTTCGTTCCTTTACCTTCAAATCCATTGTTCAGGTGACAGCCTGATTGGCCAATCATTTCTCCAAAATCCTTGGCCCCATAGATTCTGGATTTTGCTCTTGCTTCCATGATACCTAAAGGGGGAAGTGAACCAGTTTGTGATAAAATGTAAAAATAAACAAACAAACACACAAATTGGCAACATTTTTATTTGGTCCTTATTTACAACATTTTAGAGTGTGTTAGTACATTGTTACACAAATATAATTGTGATTTTTAATAACTTAGAGGTTCTTCCACAACTGTTAAAAAGCTAAATATAAGTCTCAAAATAATAAAGTTTAAGCAAATAAAAGTACCAAAATTGTATTTTTACCCCAAAAGTGTTAGAAGCTCTCATATTTTCTGTAATTTTTGATCAGGTATCACTCTGACATACCTAGTATGTTCTTTCTTCATTTAATAAGCACACTCTCTCCTGAGTTCTCCTCAGAAAATTTGGTTAGCTCTTATAGTGAAAATAAACACCTCTTCTGATAATTCTGTGATGACTAAAGACACTTCTTCACTCTTATTCTCTGGAATAGTTCAGTATTACGTGAATGACTATTATTAATTTCATAAAGTTAGTTGAGACTTTATTTTCTTTGTTCCAAATATATAAGGCAGCTCAGAAACTTGGTCACACGTTTCTTTCTGGGACTCCCCCACAACATCTGTACAGAAAGAACCCCATGATACATGCCAATGCAACCACGGAAGAAACACCACTGCTCCCCACACCAGCTCAGAATGTTTCTGCAGCCATGAGAAATCTTAATGAAATTAAAAGTGGGGAGGGGCTGGAGGGACAGCTCCATGTTTAAGAGTGCTGACTACTCTTCCTGAGGACCTGGGTTCAATTCCCAACCTCCACATGGCAGCTCACAACTATCCATAACTTCAGTTCCCAGAAATCCAGACACTTCTTCTGGCCTCATGGGCACCAGGTATACAAGTAATGCACAGATGTGCATACACTTGAAGCACCCATACACATGAAATAAAGTAAAGTAATTTTTTAAGAAAATAAATATAGGGAGACAAAGCAAAGCCACACTATGTTCCAAGAAGGTGAAAAACATAGATAAACTCAGAACTGACTCAATTAGATGAGCTAGAAGAATAAAAACAGGGTAAAAACAGGAAGAATGGAAAATTATGTTTAGGGATATATCTGTATAGTCAGTTTGTATCCCAAATAAGACATACATGAGTCAAATCCTGTGCAATATACATGAATTGGCTTCAGTAAGGCAGTATCAGTCTAACACTTGAAAATGCCTTAATGTTTTAACCATGTTTACTAAAAAAGATGTGATAATTAAATATCTCAAATTTCAAACTAGAATCATGTTGTAAAACATCAATACATCTGGAATTGATGGTTTAGGGGGAGGCAGACAGAGATAAGAATCTAGTTTCCCACTAACATGCTCTCTTTGCTCCAATGTGCATTCTTAGAATTTTTGTAAAAAAAAAAATCATGTGTCAAAAAAAGGGAGACATGAATTTTATGAAGAGTAGGGAGGGGTATACTGGAAGGTTAAAGTAAGAAAAAGGAAGCGATCCATGTGTAATTAAAACACAACCTGAAAAATCAGCAAAAATACTTATGAGCTCAAAGAACTGGTTTTTAAAAATCATGTGTCAGAAATTTTAGAATCTCAGGCTTATATATGGGGGCTTAATTCTATCCTGCTAATTACTGGATCTCTTTTCATGCCTATACCAGGATGTTTTATTACTATAGGTCTGAGGTATAACTTGAAATGAAGGATGTTGATACTTCCAGCAATATTTTTGTGTTTAAGATTGTTTGGGCAGACTGGAGAGATAACATAGGGGTTAAAATCATTGGCTGCTCTTCCAAAAGACCCAAGTTTAATTCCCAGCACCCGTATGGCAGCTCACAACTGTCTATAAATCCAGTTCCAAGGGATCTGGCACCCTCACACATACATGTAAGCAAAATATCAATGCACATAAAAAATAAATAATTTTTTTAAAAAGATTGTTTTGGCTATCCAGAGTCTTCTGTGCTTTGGTATGAATTTTAAGATTATTTTCTCAATTTGTATGAAGAATTGTGGTAAAATTTTCATGAGGATTGCACTGGATCTGTGGACTGCTTTTGGTATGGCAGCGGTCATTTTCTCAATATTAATCCATGATTGTGGAAGTCTGTTCCATCCCCTAGCATATCTAACTTCTTTCTTTCATGTTTTATAGCGTTTGTTGCACAGGTTTCCCTTTTACTAGCTTTGGAGGTTGGGAACAATCGTTGTGAAATAATGCCCTTTGGACATGATGACATCATTGCATGCATGAACTCACAGGAGGTGTGATTGTCTATCCAAGACCTGCTGAGATCAAAGCAGTCATAATTCCTGCATGTGAAGAGATGCAGTCATGGAGCCCTGTCCCTAGCTGATGATCTTTAACAGTTGAAGGCTGCTGGGGTAGAGAATATAAAGGTTCTTTAGAGATTTTTAAGGGAGATAGCACATACTCCAGTGGATAGCCTTAAAGCTGATTATAGGCATCATCAACTCTAGAGGATGTGCGAAGCCATGTTGTTAGATGCCCACCAGCTTTGCTATAGATAACACCGATGACATGTGGGTCCTGACAATACCAGTTGCTTAAGATGTTTTCCAGGGACAGATTTATCTAACTCAATAGGGTTGAAACCGTTGATACTTCAATTGGGACTGTGGACATTTCCAGTAGACATCTCCATGTTCATCAGCATGTGAACAGTACTGATTGGGCTCAGTAGTCCTAAATGAAGACATGACATTGAAAGGGAGACACAGCGGAGGAATCTGGAAGAAGTTGGAGAGGGAAAGGGTGGTCTATCAGAATATATATATATATATATGAAATTCTGAAAGGTTGAAGTTTTCTTAAGTCAACATATTTCCCAGATATAATATGGAAAATGAGGAGAAAAGTACTACTGTTAACTTTGGAAATCAGCACCTCACATCACAGAGCATGCCTGTCACTCAAAGGAGGAGCTTTGCAAAAGGGGAAGGGTTAACTCACAAGGCATACAAAGAGATAGGAAGAAGTCCTCAAATCTGCCTTCTCTGGGATACAGGCCAGGGATATTGATGTGATGAAGACCAGAGTGATCCAGGCACAGTGGGCGAATGCAAAGTGAAGCGATCCACAGTTTGAACACGCACAATCAAGCACCATGGCTTGTCCAGGACACAGGCAAAGAAAATAGCACACCAGTGTGGTTCTCCACCCTCTGATCTCAAAGGAGCCACCCACTGGAAAGGTCCACAGTCCCAACTGAAGTAGCAATGGTTTCAACCCCATTGATTTAGATTAAATAAATCTGTCCCTGGAAAACATTTCAGGCAACTGCTATCATCAAGACCAACACATCATCGGGCTTATCTATAGGAAAGTTGGTAGGCATCTAACAACACGGCTTAGCAAAACCTCCAACACTGATAACCTCTAAGATTAAAGTCAGCTAAAAGAGAGTCACTGAAGGAAAAAAAAATCAAACTGACTGTCAATGCTGACCTCAGTTCATTTAGGGAGGATGCGAGGATGCTACAGGGAGATCTTGGAGTTCATTTCAATTTCTTACTCTAGCCATAGAAGCACTGTTGTGTTCACTTCATGCTGTTCTCTTGAATTGGAAATTAAGTATTATGTTTATTTAAGATGATTGAAAAAACTGAGAAAACCCGTCAATGTCTCTGGAGAGTCTGGGGGTACCATAGCAACCCCTCTTAACTCCTCCCTTGAATAAACAGAAGATAGAATGGTAAGGCAAGAAAGAGTAATACGCAGACTGGAAGAACGCTGATCTAAGATCACTAGCCCTACTTCCACACAGGTTAGGACTACATTTCTCTGGACCCCAGTTTGTTCAGGCCAGCAGCAGTTATATGACCAAAAGTCCTCTGTGTTCATCCTAGTTTGATCTCAGACCTAGGAAATGAGACCAAAACCATCACTATATGAATTAATACCATCTCCCTCCAGAGTGTCTGACTGGTTAGGCTCTACTATGGAAGGCATTGTGCTTGTCATCTTCTTCCCAATTTGCCTTTTGTTTTTCTTGACAGCATCTCATATAGCCCAAGCTGGTTTCAAACTCCCTATGTATCCGAGGATGACCCTGAACTTCTGATCCTCCACCTTTCACTCTCAAGTACTGAGATGTTGGCTATGTGCTGCCATGTCTGGTTAATGCAGTGTTAGGGATTGAAATCTGGACTTCATACGCCCTAAGCAAGCATCCTTCCAACTGAGCTACATCACCAGTCCCTCACCCCAAACTGCCTTGATGCATCTGGAACACCCAGGTAGAGGGGCTGGCACAGAGACAAATGCCCAGAATAGCCTATAGAGTCAGGCTTCTGTGTGTGAACAATGAGCTAGTCATTCAGGTCATCTCTGAGCACCACCAAGCCTCTCTCTGAGTCTCTTCCTAATCTAAATAGAGCCAAAGGAATAAAACTTTAAAGGGAAAACCACCCTGAGTCTCCTAGGATTCCAAGAGGAATCACACCATCATGTGTTGATCAAAGCAAGAAACTTCTGGTGACATATTCAGCTTCCTCTCCCCTGCAAACATTTTTTAATGAGTTGTTCTCAATTAAGATTCTTACTTTGAAAAACTTCATAACATTGAGAGAGCAATGCTTTTTTGACAACATCAAACTGAATATGAAATATTATAGAAACAAGGAAAGACCTGCAGGTTGGTCCAAACTATGAAGGTCTGGTATACAAAAGGCCTACATAGAAAAATGTGATTGTATTCTGAACAACTGACCATTGATCAGGAGCCCAACCCTCCACATCTAATACCATGACCCATTCTACTGTTCCTCTTGCTGATAGCCTAGCTGTTGCAGAACGACCTTCTGGAGACCAAGCTGGATGACCAGCTGCTGCCAGTTCTGATGCCAGCCAGCTGTTGTGGGTACACCTGCTGCCAACCATGCTGCACTCCCAGTTGCTTCACGCCCTGTTACCAGACCAACTGGGGCCAACCAACTTGCCGTGAAGCCACCCACTGCAGGACTATCTTCTGCAGCACACCTTGCTACCATCCCTGCTGCTGTGGGTCTAGCTGCTACCAGCCATGATGATGATGATGGTGATGATGATGATGATGATGATGATGAGCTGCCTGGCAGCTTACTTGTCAAGCTGAGACAATTCACTTCTTGTCTTTCTGGTAACCACCAGGCTAGCACAGATAGTGTTCATCATCTCCTCTGTTTTAAGAGCTTCTGAGCCACTCTGAGGCAATGCAGAGATCTCACTCTTATTTCCTTAGGGCTTATGGCTGTATATTTTGTAACCACATGTCCTTCATGTGGTCATATTCTAAAACCGAGGTCTTTAAGGAAGACAGTGGCATAGTTTCATGCAACCGGCCCATTGCACTTGAAATCACTGTTTCTTCTACAGTGTACTCTAGATTTTTGCAGACTTAAAAGGCTGAGTGATGACTTTAGGTTTACATGACTGGCAGAGCTAAGGATTAAATGCAGGTCTAAGACTGCTCATTTCCAAGATGAATTCATTCCGCTGTGTTGTTTTCCTCTTTTCATGATTGCTTTGCATTGTCTTCGTGGCTCTGGACAAGCCTCCATTTCCATCCCAGTAAAACCTTGATGTCATCCAGCCTGTAACAGTGGTTCCAACTTTTTTCTGGCATTTAATTTCCAGGACTTGCATGTAGAGAGATTTTAATCCAGCAATTTGGCTACTCTGGCTGTAATAGACAGGCCATTAGCACACACCTTTAATCCCAAACAATGAAGGTAAAGTTAGTTTATAGAAGGAAGCACTCATATTTGAAAGTAATATCTAATTGAGTGGCAGACAAAATGACAAATCTGAGAAAAATTTGACAGAATAGGATATGCTCAACTCTCAGGAGAACAGAGAGAAAAGAGAAGCTACTTAAGAGAGAGAAGGAGAGAGGGGGCAGTTTTATCTGGACAGTTGTACAGAGACAAGTTGCAGAGAAAGAACAAGCAAGATATAGGTAAAGACAGAATTAGCCAAAGAATGAAAAGGAGCCAATTAGAATTTATTGCCAAAGTTAGTCTGAGGCCAAGAAGAACAATTCAGGAGAGGCCAAGAGAGAAGCCAGATTGAATCAGTCACCTTGGAGAGGAATTTGAGCCAGAACAGCTGAGTTGAACCAGCCAGCTAAAAATCAGAAAGAGCTAGAAAGGGGTGAGCTTATTCAGCAGCATATCTCAGAGGCTAAACACATTCTTGGCCTAGATTAGATTATACAGAGGCTAAAAACTTCCAGAAGTAGGCCTAGGTTATCAGACTTAAGGGAGTAAACCTCTGAGATGACAATGACTACAGATGAATAAAAGTTACTTTTACAAGTTAGGGTTGTTCATCAGCAGTAATAATTATATCTTACTTGTGTAAGATGTATGTAAGATTGTAATATAACTGTGTGATGCCTAATTTTGGTTGTCAACTTGATATGCCCCCGAAGAGAGAACCTCAATGGAAGAATTGCCTGTGTTGGCTAGGAACGTCTATGGGCATTTTTCTTCATTGTTAATTTAAGTTGGAATGCCCAATCCACCATGGGCAGTGCCATCCATGGACAGGTGGACCTTACCTGCATTAGAAAGGTAGCTGACCATGAACTCAGAAGTAAGCCAGGAAGCAATATTTCTCCATGCTTTCTGCTTCAAGCTCCTGTCTTGAGTCCCAGCCTTGGCTTCCCATAAAAATAGACTATAACCCACAGGCTAAAATATACCATTTCCCCAAGTTGCTTGCCTGTCGTGTTTATCACAACAGGAAGTAAACTAGAGCAGACTGTCAAAAACTAGATTAAGAAACAGGCTGTAGGGTTGCTAGAGCACATTTCTAAATTGGGGTTCTCCAGACCCTGGATCAGCTTAGCTTTCCTGGACAGAGCTCTGTGAGGATGACCCCGTGATCTACCTGATCTCTGAATGTTTTGAGGAAAAACTGAAGCTGAGGAAATAAAAGTGGGATTTGAGAAAGAGAAGAAATTAAACACTCCTACAAGTCTTAGTGGATGTAACAGGTATGAATGTAGACCCCCCCAAAGACAGAGCCAGGTCTTCTGAATAATTATCAATATAAGCAATATACTCAGATGTGTGCTAGGCAAACAACTGTTCCTGGCTCTGGACTGGAATGAATAGTTTATGACCAGAATTAATTTGTGGTTAGTTAGATCTCAGATGGACAGAGGAATTGTGGGAAGGGGCCACCAAGTTATCTTGTATGCTAGATGCTTATTCCCCTGGTCCATGATGAGGAGAAAGATGAGCTGGGAAATCATCATCTATTGATTATCTACAGATATGGACCTAGATTTGTTCTCCTCCTATCTAGTTCATAATCCCACAGCTCTCTCATACATGTCTAGAGAAGGAACATGGGTTGATGAAGTTGTATAGACTGGAATTACCAATAACTATAAATTACCTAATCTATACATGAAGTTTGACCTTATTTTCATAATTAAGAATTTGATATGGAGAATGAAAATAAGGATTTCTCCCTGCATGTTAAGATGGTCCTTTATTTCAATAGGATTTATGGGGTACTTACGATATAAGTACTGTGCCAGATACCAAGATTAAAGACATGAACACGACCATCAAGACATCCGCCATCATTGTCTTGAAGAATAGAAGCAAGAAATGTACATATCAGGAATGAAAATCATAAACTTCCATCACAATTACGTAGTGTCAGAGTTTCTCTTTCTGTTGCTGTGATGAAATAGTCCAACAAAAGAGACTTAAAGGAAAGGGGATTTATTCTAGTTCACAGTTCCACAAGGAAATGGCCTGTCATGGCAGGAGCTGGAGGCTGGCTGGTTACATTGGATTTATCCTCAGACAGGAGAGAGTCAACAGGAAGCAGGATCAGGCTATAAAGCCTCAAGGCCCGCCCCCTTCCCCTATGATACCCTCTAGGGATGATCCACCTGCTAAGGGCTGCACAGCTTTCTCAAAGAGCGCCACCCACTGGGGACTGAGTACTCAAACACATGAACCCTTTGGGGGACAGTTCACATCTAAGTCACCCACATCAAAGACAGTAATATCTATCAGGGTTATGTCTTGCCAAGCAAACAGGGAAGAAAAGAAAGAAAGAAAAACTGGTCTACATTGAACACAGGAGTCAACATGTAGGTGGGACAAAAGGGGGACACTGAGAGACCATTCGTGTACAAATGCTCCTGAAATAAGTACATGTAAAACCCGTGGAAGCTGTAGGGACAAATTTCATTCTCAAATAAACAGAAGAATGATGAGAATCTTCATGTCTCTGGTTCATGACACAGCCCTTCCTGCCTCCTTCCACAATGGGAAGCATTCAGGTAAACCTAGGAAGAAAGATACATATGTGAGCTATCTTTGTATGAGCATATTATACAATCTTCCTGGCAAGAGACAAAAAAAAAATTAATGGCATGCTAAAGATGTATATCATGAAGCTGATGCATAGGCAGGCATGATGGCATATGTCTATAATCCTAGCACTTGGGAGGCAATGGTAGGACCACTGTAAACTCAAGACCAGCCTGGACTACACAGCAAGTTCCCAGCACAACTGGATCCACAGGCTGAAACGCTGTCTCAAAACCCACAAAATAAATAAATGGCTACATATGCTAGGAGAGGGATACTAATAGGTAATAAAATAATCTAGATATTTCCTGGAGACCTTACCCAGTACACCTAAAATCCAAAGCTCTTAGGCATCCAGGAAAGCCACTACGAATTTTATTATAACCGTGGTAGGGTCCCACTAAACGTTAGCAACGACAAACTTGCCATCCAAGGACCTCTAAACGTTTGTATTAGCAAGGCAGAAAAGTATTTGCTTGACAGCATTGTATCCCACATCAAAAGAAAATAGCCACTATGTTTCGAGAAAAATCTATCTGACTTCCTAGCAAAGAACCCCAGGTAGATAGGATGGAGATGACAAAGACAGAGACGTGCTCAGAAGTGCCATTCTGATTATCCAGTAATGTTTGCTGCTAAGGGGGGAACATCTAGAAGGCTTGGAGTGGGAATAAACTAATAGATGGAGAAACTCTTCAAAAGATCTTCCCAGGGATGCACTCACCAGATCATTCGTTTTCATGAAAACTGAGTTTTCAGCCAGAAGACAAACCCTGGATCTGGCAACTGCCTGTCGGGAAGATTCATGAGGATTCTTTCCGTGCCTGGAATTCCTCGAGCTCTCTAAGCGTTCTGTCTTGGCCTGTCATTACTAGACTAGTTCACTGCCAACCAGCTCGCCCTCCGAAGTCCATAGCATTCAAACAGCTCTTTAAGGAGAGCAGATATATGGCTATGAACTACAGTGCTCCCTTTAAAGAATGCTGTCTTCAAGGGACATTTGGGGAAGAACTCACGGTTCTGATAAACTTAGAAGGATCTGGCCTTTTAGACTCACAAACTCACAGATTCGTTTTTGTTTACATACCTAGGGTGAAGCCACCGCTTGGGGCCGGCACACGCTAAGGAAGCCTATAAAGCCAGGGCATCTATTTATTAACTTATGGTAGCGTTAGCATACAGAAACTTCTCACCCACCGCATGACCAAGGAATCAACACGGGATGGGAAAAGAACAGAATGTTGGGGGGGGGCGGTATTTGACATGCTCATTGCACAATGTCTCCCCAGTGAAACATGAGACTTCACAGTCCCAAGACCAGACCCCACTAGCACGCCTCTGTGGGCCGTTCGTTGGCTGGGTACTGGCAGACTTGTCTGAACTCCTGAGTGTCCATGCTTCGTTGATAAGCTTCACATTTTTATATTCTTAGTCAAGATCTCTGTCAATTCTTCAGATTTTCAAGCTGTCTTTTCTTAAATTGACTTTCCATAGTTTGGTTTTGATATTTTATAAGGGAAATTCCAAGTCAGGAATAGCATCTAAATGTGGCTTCCAAATTGAGGTGGACATTTCACTAGCACCACTGTGCCATGAATACCCACAGTGGAATTTATTTTGGTATCGCTCCTACTATCTCTTCATAGTGTTTTTAAGTGTATTTCAAATTTGGGGTTTATTAGTCTTTCTCTTATCTTTAAGGTCTTCAAAAATGAGAAATCTCGGTGAGGTAGAATTATTATTACAATGACAATGTGGAATTGTCATCATAATATTTCCTGAGTTTGCATGTGTGTCTGTGTGTGTGTGTGTGTGTGTGTGTGTGTGTGTGTGTGTCTGTGTCTGTAAGTGAGCATAAGTATATGTATGTGTTTATGTGTATGTGTGGTCTGTGTGTATATGTGAGTATATGTATGACTAGGTATGTGAGTGTATCCACGTATATGTATGTGTGTGTATGTGCCTCCATCCATCAGATTATAATCTAGTATCACAAGCTTCTTATAACACACACACATCATATAACTTTCCATCTTCACTATAGCATATTGGAAACTCTACCATAATTAAATTAGTGTTCTTATCATTTGAATCAAACATGAAAGATCATCTCTGGGGTTAGCTTCTCTTTAATCCATATTTATTTGTTCTTTGAAAATTCCATACACAGAAGCACTAAGCTAAGTGGAATAAAATAGGTTTATTCTACATGTACGATATTGGTATAAGCACAGGCAAACCTTATAGGGAACATCGTGGCTTGAACTTAGGTCTTTTTGCCTGTATTTTTTAATCTCTCATGTGTCTTGGTATTGAGCTCTCTATCCACTCTTCTGAACCTAAGGTTGCCTTCTCTCATCTGAACTACCCCTGGTGGTCCTGTGCCCTTTGGTTTCTATCAGGCTTATGCATCAAATCCACAGTTTTCAGTCATTCCCACCTTTCCTTCTCAGCCACTATATAGAGAAAGACAAAACAAAACAAAAAGACTAAAAAATGTGCCCATGTCCAGAGAGTGGGCCTTAGACAGCAGGCTTTACTCAACTTCAAAACTGCCACAGTGATTTCCTTCCCTCTCAGAACTCCTTTGAGAACCCTTGATTTACAACGCTACAATGAAGTTACTGGCTGCTTCTTCCACATGGAAAGCATAAGAAGGAAGTCCTGAGTTGTATAAATAGTTTGATAAGGTGGACACACATTCTTGCCTTCTTTTATTACCTCTGTATTCACGGTACAGAGAATACCGTGACCTGGCCAGAGAGCCTGCAGACCCCTTCTGAACAAAAGCATTCCTCATCTGAGACTGCAGAAGGCAGGACTCAAGCTCTTTATCTTAATGCAGATTCTTCCTTAAGATTAAGAGAGAAGGGAACAAGTTTCAATGATGTTGGACCCTGTGGGGCTGATTCCCAGCAGAATTAACCCAGTTCCTCCTAGGCATCCGGCTTAAATGTCTAAGAACAAAAAATGTAACAGAGCATACATATTCTAACAATCCATTAAAACCCGAAGCAAGCCGGGCGGTGGTGGCGCACGCCTTTAATCCCAGCACTTGGGAGGCAGAGGCAGGCGGATTTCTGAGTTCGAGGCCAGCCTGGTCTACAGAGTGAGTTCCAGGACAGCCAAGGCTACACAGAGAAACCCTGTCTCGAAAAACCAAAAAAAAAAAAAAACCCGAAGCAAATTCCCTATGAGACAACCTGCCCATACTTAAATAGGTGAGTAAATGAAAAAGTAAGATTTCAATGAAGGTTCATTGATTTAAAAAAAAATAATCTCTATTATGGCCTAAGGAGTCTACATAATGTTACTTGTGTATTAAAAGTAACATGTGGCCAGGCATGGTGGCACATGCCTGTAATCCCAGTACATGGGAGGCAGAGGCTGGAGGAGATCAAGTTCCAAGACAGCCTGAGCTACCCAGTGAGTTCCAGTACACATGGGCTACATTGTGAGACCTTGTCTGAAAAGCACAAGGCTGTTGTTTTCATAAGTGTCACGTAGGCTGAAAGCAGGCACACACGCCAAGAACAGGTTACCTTTATAAGGGAAGAAGAATGGAAAACTAAAAGGTTTCCTTCTGGACTGAAATGGGAAAATGGGAAAGGCAGAAACAGACAGACAGATACAAGTAGAAATACTACACAGACAGAGAAAAAGGGATGGCAGGAGATTTTAATTCCTCTTGATTTTAGTATGACAGCTATCACTGCCCCCAAAACACAAAAACCAAAATGCCAGTTTGCTGTGCAGTGAGCAGCTCTGAGTGGCACTGTGGTTGGTTACTGATGTCTCTATCTTCAGCATGCATTTGTAGTCACCCTCCTCTAACTTGTGACCCACAAATGCTAATCACATCAGCACCTACACAGATATAGACTCATAAAGGGCGTCTGGAATCCTTGGAATCCTTCACTGGAAATTGAGATTGGACAGAGAGCTACTGTAAGAGCAAAGCAAAGGAATGTATGTGCTGGACTGGAGTCTTAGGGACATGGCTTCTGTCTTTACAGATGATGGGGAAAGACTATGTTCTAAAGACTAACTGGCTCACAGACACCAAAAATCTCTGAGTCCATATCACTGCACACTTTGCGTGTTTATGTCCGGAGCAGTTAGAGGCTGGAAGTGCCACAGGTTGGTCTTTAAGAAACCTTGAAAACCGGAGATGCTTGGTGTGTTTATGACAGGCAAACACTACACCAGGTGTTCAAGTTCCTGCAGGCTGTACCTCTAAGCTTGATCTTCTCTCAAAAAAAGAAGAAAAAAAAATCCTAGACTGGCTTGTTCAACGGACTCTTTGTGATTGTTTTGGAAAAGACAAAACATACCACTAATTAGACCAAGTCATTTCAAACCATTCAGTGTTTTGTTTTTGGCAGATTATGTCGATAGGCCAGACCTGGTGGAAATGATCTTGGATTCTGCAGGATGGTTGAAAGACCTTTCCTATTGCCTTAGGAAAACAATATGAAAGTATGGATCGAATCCAGTGGCAATTTGCCCAGTCCTGTTTCATTGTTATTAGGGTCTTACTTCATCTGATACTAATGAGAATTTAAGCACAAATTCAAGCTGAGATCCTGGGTAGGAAATGTGTCAGAGGGGTGGTTAGGCAGGCAGCCTGCCACAGAGGGGCAGGATGGCCCAGTATAAGATTTCAGAGCATCAGAGGATATTGGCGTTTCACTCAGATCCTAAGTTAGAGGTACCCAGCTAAGCCACACCTGTATTTCTGTCCCACAGAAATACCAAGATCTTACCTGTTTGTTGTTATGAACAACTTCTTTTTGAAATCATTTCTTTTGCAGCATAGGTTATTAATACAATTAAACAGATCCATGTTTAAAAGTGCATAGTCCATGGGAGTTTGTGAGTGTGTGGGGTGTGTGTGTGTGTGTGTGTGTGTGTGTGTGTGTGTGTATGTGCGTGTGTGTGTGTGTGTGTGTGTATGTGCGTGTGTGTGTGCATGTGTGTGTGAGTGTATGTGTGTGCATGTGTGTGTATGTGTGTATGTGTATACAGGTGTGTGTGCACATGTGCATGCTCATAAAGACCAGAGGTCAACCTCAAGAATCCTTTCTCAGGAGCCATTCACCTTGGTGGTTGAAACAAGGTCCCTTACTAGACCCACACTATTCACCAGCCAACTCACCCGGCAGATTCTCCTGCATCTCCCACATCTGCTCCTCCAGGGCTAGGATTTCAAGCACCCATCACCATACCTACCTAGTTTTTTATGTGAGTCCGGAAGATCAAGCGCAGGCTTGCACACTCTCACAGTTCTCCACCTGGGCCAACTCCCCAAGTCCCCAGATGCACAGCTCTGGAAGGCGATTTGAGATAAAAACAGATACGTGACACAAGTCTACATGGTATCTATGACTCTTGAAGCTTATAAGCCCCACACTAGACTCTATTTACACACTTCATGGGTAGTACGGACTGTCTCCAGATTTGAGTAAATAACAGGGTCAAGAACTGTGCACAATTGAAATCTTGGGAGAAGTTGGATTGGAGGAAAGAAGTGAGCTAAGATGAGCTAAACTCAGAGGATTACAAAGAAGACATCACTACCACTGATAACATTTGATTTCAGTTACATTTCTGTAAAGATCCAAAGCATATGTTTAGAAAAGAGAAGAAAGGAAAGAAGGAAGAGAAGAAGAAAGAGGAAGGGAGGAAGGAAGGGAGGAGAGAGGAAGAGAGGGAGGGAGGAAGGGAGGGAGGAAGAGGAGGGAGGGAGAGAAGTAGGGAAGGAGGGAGGGAGAGAAGGAGGGAAGGAGGGAGGAAGGGAGAGAAAGAGGGAAGGAGGGAGGGAGAGAAGGAGGGAAGGAGGGAGAGAAGGAGGGAAGGAGGGAGGTGGGAGGGAGAGAAGGAGGCAAGGAGGGAGAGAAGGAGGGAGGGAGGGAGGGAGGGAGGGAGCGAAGGAGGGAGGGAGGGAGCGAAGGAGGGAAGGAGGGAGGGAGAGAAGGAGGGAGGGAGGGAGGGAGGAGAAGGAAGGAGGGAGAGAAGGAAGGAGGGAGAGAAGAAGAAAAAGGAAAAACTGTCTATTGTGGATGTTGGACAGTGGCATGCTCTTCTTGTGTTTTGAAAATTGTTTCTCTATCCCAGACATAAGTGTAAATAGGGATTTTCTTATGAGCATGTTCAGGCTGAATGCTGTTTATAACAGGAGGCTCAGATGTTTTATGGGCAAGTTCTAGCAAACCTACAAGAAGCAAGTAAGTGCTACATTATCTGACCTGACGCCAAGCATGATCTTAATAAAACAAGTCACAGATCTTCCCAGCACACCTCTTACACCCACTGTGTTTGGAGCCTGTGGTTAGCGTGCTGGCAGAGGAGCCGTAAGTTGAGAGAGCCATAACTGAGACAATGAAAAGAATAAAACAATCGGATCTGGTAGCCCAGTTGCTGGTTCAAAGGCTAATTCTAGCTATGTGGGAGATGGAGGCAGAAAGGTCTCAAGTTCAAGACCTGCCCAGGGTCCACGATTAGTAGATTCAAGGCAACCCTTGAAGGCAAAACTTTTACAGAGTGAGTGGAGAGCTGAGGCTATAGTCCAGGGTGGAGCTCTTACCTAAAATGTGCAAAAACTGTAGCTTCAGTCCCTAGCACTCAAAACCTAATTAATTTATTTATCCAAATAATCTTGATAGGTCAAAAATATTGCAAAATGAAATTTGAAAACACAGGCATGCTGGCATCCCGTATGGCTAATGGAAGTGTTGGAGGAGGTGGACCCTCCCCTGAAACACTGCAACATGAGGAACATTATAGAACATCCCCAGCAGTAAAGGGTAAGAGGCGTCCTACATCCAGGATCCCATCTCTTCTTCTCCCGCAAAGCTGACGTCTCTTCATCTTTGCCTGTTCCTAACTTCCATTTGAGACTCCAATTACAAATATTGGATAATTCTGACAGACACGTCAATCAACAGCAGAATTGGAAACTGATTCATGAAATCACACGAATACCTATAGTCAGCTGATTTTTGACAGGAGTTCTAAGATCACTCAACAGAGAGAGAGAGAGAGAGAGAGAGAGAGAGAGAGAATAGTCTTTCAAATAGGGCTATAAATAAAGCTAGAATAACTAGACAGGCATATCCCAAGGCTAAAAAATCTCCACATGTTTCTGTTCCAATTGTAATCCCTTGCTGTCATAAAAACCTATATGGAATCAACATTACAATTGTGCTTTGTAGAGGGGGGACCCTCCTGTTCTTGTCATTCTGCTGAAAGCAGAAACGTTCTGGGCCCCTGTGTAGCAGTGCATGGGATTCCTTTTTTCTTCTTTTTTTCCTGTATATCAAACCAGAGATGCCACGGTGTCTCTATGTGAATATGAACAGTTAGCATCTAACAACATATTCTCTTTCTCTAGTGCCACTGTATGTGCGTGGGGCCAATTCTCTTCATTCATCATGTGGACGCTAGGGATCAAACTGTCCTCTAATCTCCATGTGGTCATCATGGCATGTACCCGACACATACAGATATGCAAAATAATAAATAAATGCAAATTATTTTTATTAGATTCCTCTCCTAATAGGAGGAGCACAGAGGCACATGTCTTTAATCTTAGCATTTGGAGGGCAAAAGGTAGGCAGATCTCTGTGAGTTCGAGGTTAGCCAGACCACAAAGGACAAAAAAAAAAACCCAGCTAATGATGCCTGGAGCTTTGCCACTCATTGGGGGAGTCAACAGAACCTGCAGGATTTTATTTAGAGTTGATAATCCATATTATGACTTTGTTTTGTCTTCAGCGTTTTCTTGTTTGCCCCTGGAAAGGAAAAATGGTGTTCCATTTTGTTCATTTTTTTTTAATTTTCAAACTCTTTATTATTTTCACACTTTCTTTCAGTTAAACATGAATTACTATTTTTATATTAGCATCTTTTCTAATCGGATATTTTATTTATTTACATTTCAAATGTTATCCCCTTTCCTGGTTTCCCCTCTGCAAACCCCCTATCCCATCCACCCTTACCCTGCTTCTATGAGGGTGCTCTCCCACTCACCCACCAACCCACTCCCACATCACCATCCTAGCATTCCTCTGCACTGGGGCATCAAGCCTTCATAGGACCAAAGGCCTCCCCTCCCATTGATGCCAGATAAGTCCCCTTCAGCTCCTTTAGTCCTTCCCCTAACTCCTCCATTGGGGTTCCTATCCTCAGTCCGATGGTTGCTGCGAGCATCATCCGCATCTGTATTGGTCAGGATCTGGCAGAGCCTCTCAGGAGACAGTTCTATCAGGCTCTTGTCAACAAGCACTTCTTGACATCAGCAATAGTGTCTGGGTTTGGTGTCTGCAAGTGGGATGTAGTCCCAGGTGGGGCAGTCTCTGGATGGCCTTTCCTCCGTCTCTGTTCCACTCTTTATCCCTGTATTTCCTTTAGACAGGAGCAATTCTGGGTTAAAATTTTGGAGATGGGTGGGTGGCCCCATCCCTCAACTGAGGGGCCATGACTAACCTCTGGAAATGGTCTCAACAGGCTCTCCCTCCCCTTTGTAGGAGGACATGTTTCAGCTAATGTCATCCCCATGGGGTCCTGGGAGGCTCTTGCTTTCCTGGCATCTGGGACTTTCTAGTTGCTACCCCTAGTTCCCCATTCTCCATTGCTACACACCTCTGTTCAATTTCCTGACTCTCTGTACGTCTCCTCCATCTCCTCCCAGACCTGATTCTGCCCTTCTTTTCCCCCTCCCCCTCTTCTCTTCCTCCCAAGTCCCTCCCACCCTCTTCTTCCCTTGATTATTCTGTTCCCCCTTCTAAATAGGACTGAAGCATCCACTCTTTGGTCTTTGTTCCTCTTGAGTTTCACGTGATCCATGAGTTGTATCACAGAATTGAGAATTCATCTTGGTAGATTTTTCCTTTGACGAGTATAAAGTGTCCTTCCTTATCTTGTTTGATAATTTTTGGTTGAAAGTTGATTTTATTCGATATTAGAATGGCTTGTTTCCAGCTTGTTTCTTGGGACCATTTGCTTGGAAAATTGTTTTTCAGTCTTTTACTCTGAGATAGTGTCTGTCTTTGTCACCAAGGTACATTTCCTATATGCAGCAAAATGCTGGGTCTTCTTTATGCATCCAATCTGTTAGTCTATGTCTTTTTATTGGAGAATTGAGTCCACTGGTGTTAAGAGATATTAAGGAAAAGTAATTGTTGCTTCCTGTTATTTTTGTTGTTAGAAGTGGAATTATGTTTGTGTGGCTATGTTCTTTTGGGTTTGTTGAACGAAGATTACTTTCTTGCTTTTTCTAGGGTGTAGTTTCCCTCCTTGTGTTGGAGTTTTCCATCTATTATCCTTTGTAGGGCTGTATTTGTGGAAAGATATTGTGTAAATTTGTTTTTGTCATGGAATATCTTGGTTTCTCCATCTATGGTAATTAAGAGTTTTGCTGGGTATAGTAGCCTGGGCTGGCATTTGTCTTCTCTTAGGGTCTGTATGACATCTGCCTAGGATCTTCTAGCTTTCATGGTCTCTGTTGAGAAGTCTGGTGTAATTCTGATAGGTCTGCCTTTAAATGTTACTTGACTTTTTTCCCTTACTGCTTTTAATATTTTTTCTTTGTTTTGTGCATTTGATGTTTTGACTATTATGTGATGGGAGGAATTTCTTTTCTGGGCCAATCTATTTGGAGTTCTGTAGGCTTCTTGTATGTTTTTGGACATCTCTTTCTTTAGGTTAGGGAAGTTTTCTTCTATAATTTTGTTGAAGATAATCACTAGCCCTTTAAGTTGGGAATTTTCACTCTCTTCTGTACCTATTATCCTTGGGTTTGGTCTTTTCATTGTGTCCTGGATTTCCTGGATGTTTTAGGTTAGTTTTGTGCATTTTGCATTTTCTTTGACTGTTGTGTCAATGTTTTCTACAGTATCTTCTGCACCTGAGATTCTCTCTTCTATCTCTTGGATTCTGTTGGTGATGCTTGCATCTATGACTCTTGATCTCTTTCCTAGGTTTTCTATCTCCAGGGTTGTCTCCCTTTGTGATTTCTTTATTGTTTCTAGTTCCATCTTTAGATCCTGGATGGTTTTGGTCAATTCCTTTACCTGTTTGGTTGTGTTTTCTTGTAATTCTTTAAGGGATCTTTGTGTTTCTTCTTTACGGGCTTCTACCTGTTTACCTGTGTTCTCCTGTATTTCTTTAAGGGAGTTATTTATGTCTTTGATAAAGTCCTCTATCATCATCATGAGATTTGATTTTAAATGAGAATCTTGCTTTTCTGCTGTGTTGGGGTATCTAGGACTTGCTGTGGTGGGAGAACTGGGTTCTTATTATGCTATGTAGCCTTGGTTTCTGTTGCTTATGTTCTTATACTTGCCTCTGGCCATCTGGTTATCTCTGGTGTTAGCTGGTCTTGCTTGTCCCTCCTGTAAGCCTGTGTGTCTGTGCTCCTGGGAGACCAGTTCTCTCTGAAAGGAATTTGGGTAGAGAGAGCTGTAGCACTGGATCAGCTCCAGGTGCAGATGGGAACTGGAAGGATCCTGTCCCAGGCTGCTCCTTGGTTCCTGTGTCCTGAGGGCTCTCACAGGTGTGTCAGCACTCCTGAGAAACCAACTGTCTCCAGACAGGATTTGGATATGGAGAGCTGTGGCACAGGGTCAGTTCCAGGGCGCTGGTATTCCATTTTAAACTTTAAATGTATTAAAGGTTGTTTTATTATAGTACAGTTAAATGTATACATAGAGAACTGGATGCTTTTCTCTCAGAATAGAACTAACTGTAGTCTTCCAAGTTTGACTTTTATAACTGCATCTTCCTCAGACTTGGACACCCTAACTTTGTATTTTATAGGCACGGTACAGGCTGAGCTGACCTCCAGGCTATGTAGATTAAATAAGGGGATCTGACTAAAAGTCTAAATGTTTCCATAGCTAGATAATGGGGATAGTTTGCTAGTGTAGACATCTACCCTTAATTTTTTTTATCTCAATTTGTCACTCTTTTAAATGAGATTTTAGTTACCTCAATACTACGGTAATTGTGTAGGCTACTACTCTCATGCAAACGTGTTGCTCAATGTTAGGGTGTACAGAGAGCAACTATGAGTAGCAATGCAAATGGTAGCCAAGAAGATGGGCTGTCACAAGAAGTCCACACTGGTGATTAGGAATACTTTCACTGTTTTACTGGGTATGTAGCAGGAAGTTCACAGATGTGACTGTGTAGCTCTGAATGAAGAATTCTCTCTGTCCAATGGCATTGTGAGGGAAAACCACTGACTGTCTAAGCTTTTCAGTGCTATAAAGCAGAGCTAAAATTCGATGCCTGGACAAACTCAAAGCTTTTTGATGTATAAACTTTCTGAATTAAACTATTCCATCAATAAGCAAAGTGTAATCAAAACCTGTCTGTATGGGTAGTGTATCATTTCTGCACAGGACTTTATTTAGTCAATGTGTATCTGACAGGAATCTTACCCCATTAAAGAAACATATTTAGCATTTTTAGTTTTATTTTTAATCGGCCATTAAATAAAATTTATTATATATTAAAAAAAAACCTTAGACAGGCAATGGTGGTGCACCCCTTTAATCCCATTACTCAGACAGATCTCTGAGTTCAAGGCCAGCTTGCTCTATAGGTCCAGTTCCAGGACAGCCAGGACTACATAGAGAAAGCCTGACTATTATTAGGTGAATTATCCCAAAGCTGTCCTCCATGACCAATATCTCAGATTTATTTACATATTTATATGTGGTCAGGTTTGACAGGGTTTGATTTGGCTAGATTCGTAACCCAAGGTGGCCTGGAATTCATTGTGTTTCTGAAGGTGAGCTCCAGGATGCTAGGATTGCAGGTATGTACTACCGTGCCTAGTTTAGGAGGAGTTTAGGATCTACCCCTGGGCTTCCTGCACTCCAGGCAAGCTCCTTACCAACTCTGCTGCGTCCCTGGCGTATTCAGCTATTGTTACCACAGGATCTCTTTGTGTACCCTGAACAGCCTGGAGCTCATGGTTCTCTCAGCCTCCAGGACAGCTCTGGGGTTAAAGGCATGCTGCTCTACACTCAACCCATAGGTTTAAGATCATCTATAGCTTTCCTGAATTATCTCTGTTTCAGGTTTTTCAAATCCACTCCTCATGGGGAAACTAAAGCCACTCAGTTCCAAAGAGCTCTTGGTGATAAGAAACAAGCTAGTTACTTGTCTTTTCTCCCAGCCTGAGCATCTATAGTTCCAGACACCTGCTACCCATGTAGATTAATGAGGATTTTCTGACCAGGGGGTTCCGGGTCAGTGTGTTCAAATGTGACCTAAATGAAAGCAGTCTGTAAGTCTTACCCAATAAACTTAACCACTCAAATTTTTATTAGCAGCCAGCAGCAAAAGCGTCTCCAGAAAGACCCAGGCAAAAATCAAAAGAGAGGAGAATTGGGAGAGAAGGCTTTGCTGACATGAAATGAACTGACATCAGGAAATGCATGCTAGGAGGGCAGACCATGCCTGATGACATGCCCCCCTTGGATAAGATCTCCTCAGAGCTGACAAGTCCTCTCCTTAACACTTGGAGAGAATGCAGGTCTGAACTCCAGTAAAGCCAGAGAGGAGGCAATGTCTGTGCAGGGCTGGAGGCAATGTCTGTGCAGGGCTAGAGGCAGGCACCTACAAGATGGCTCCATAGTTGTGGGCTATAGCACACCCTCAGAAGAGCTCTGAAGAGAGTTCCATCGTGAAGCTTGACCTGAGAGAGGCTGGACTCACAGCTAGGTCGTCAGGAAGTGGGCCCACTGGTGCCCGCTTGGCACACGTCCGGAGAGGTTGGTGGATAGCAACTGGGGCCACTGCTAAAAGGTTTGCCTAAACCAGTCACACAGCAGGGGGGCTGGAAGGAAGGAGATTGGCAGCCACTCTGATCGAGAGTGGACCCAACACAAGCCGGTTGACCAGAAATCATAACACATGAGACTGATTTACTGCTGCTCTTTACAAAACAGGGGGACTGGCAGGGAGCCACTGGCTGGCAGATGAAGGAGATTATAGGCGTTGTTTGACAATGAAGTGGCTGGCAAGGGGAGCGCACACAGCAAGTTTGACTGCAAGAACACATACAAGTTAATGGCTGGCAGGAGACAGGCATGCAGGGAGCTGACTGGCAGGATGTAAGAACATAGCAGATAGGTTGGTAATAAACTGACTGACAGAGATGACCTTCACCTTTGGTGGGTTGATGTGACCCTCCTTGGCAGCTGGTTGGTTGGCACGAGCCAGTCTCACAGTTGGCTGGTAGATTCGGGATCTCAGCACAGGATGTTGTTTCAGAGCAGGATGGCTGGCAGGATCCTTCATCACAGGAAGCGGATGGGCCACATGCTGTCTGGCATGACCCTGATGTGCAGGCAGATTCCTGGCTGGTGCTCTGGCAGCAGGAACTGTTCTCACAGCACAACGTGTGACAACCGGAAGATTCCAGGCAGGAGGGCTGGCATGAAGTAGCAGGATGAGGAGGAGTCCCACCGGTGTCAGATGCACAGCAGGCTGCGTGTGAACCTATGGGTTGGCAAACAAAACCCACACAGGAAGTTTCTGGAAAGCAGGTTGATGGACAAGAAACAGGTTCAGAGCTAACTGGGGCACTGTCGGGTCCTTGACGGTTTTCTTGGTGTGTAACCAGTTGCCACGTCCTACACCGGCAGGAACTGGGTAAACGGATAGTATTTCTAAGGCAGTCACCGTTGGAGCATGTAGAGATGGCGGGCACAGCTGGAACAGCTGTGGGGTTTCCGGAACAACAACTGTCTGCCATGGTGTTCCTACTAGCCAGGCCGGGAGGCTGCAAGCTCCATCCTTTGAAGAAGACATCTGATTCCAAGGGGATTTTATAGTCCTTCCCTGGGGTGTTGGTCCTGCCTACAGCATCCTTCCTTGTTGGTGTTCTTATTCATTGACATATAAACATCAGGTGAGGGCTTCAGGAGCCCTGGAAGAGGCCCCCACTAGGAGTTTTCTTTGCCGACTTTGGAAGCACTCTGGGATGAGCTGTCTCTTTATGGGTTGTTCCTCAGCCTCACCAAAGCAAGCTCTTCCTCAGCACCCTCGCATCAGGAAGCTTCCTCCAGGAGGAAGCCGCTCTTCCTCCAGGAAGCAGTTCTGTACCATCAGATGAGGTGGAGCACTGACAGTGTTATTCAAAGAGAAGATGTGATATCAAAGATGAAGAACAGAAAATTAGTCTGTGGATCCCAAGGATGCTTCTGCATGCCCCCTCTCCCTAGAATCTTCACTTAACTCTGGATTTGGTGCCTACTGTAATGGCTTCCATTAGCAGTTACCATATATGATTGAGCCTTTGGTGGTGGCATCTTTCATTTATCCTTGAAATGACCTTAACTAGTAAGTATGGTTGACATCCCCATTTTAAAAGTGACAAGACAAACTCGGAGTTTAAATTATGATTAAAACAAAATTCAAATCCAGAGTCATCAGTCTCAAAAATCTCTGTTTAATTGGATCTCCTGAGGAGGAAGAGAGAGCACTAGGGGTGGGGACGGAGAGGCTGGATGACATTCACCTAGTAGGGCTGGCCCATAAGCAGTATGTCCAGGCCCTGTATAGGGGATCATCTCCCCAGCGCAGCTAACTTTTAGCTGAGTCAAATGAGGTGAATGTTTACCTCTATTTAGTAATATATCCAACAATGATCTTATTTGGAAATTCAAAATATAAACATTTAGTTAAGCATGGTGGCTTACCCCTCTATTTCTGATATGTGGGAAGCTGAGGCAGAAGGATTGCTGTCAGTTCAAGCCCAGTGTGGGCCACACAGTGAGTTCCAGTTCAGCCTGCACCAAGGGGTGAGAAACGTCTCAAAAAATTCTGGAGAAGTGAAACAAACCTTCAGATATTTCACAAAGGAGTATTAAACCCATAAGATGGAGATTAACAGATTATGAATCCCTCAAATATAAAACGTCAACAACCAGAAATGCCAGCTCATCTCTGCAGAGCATTTTAAAATTCAAGCAATCCCTTACAAGAAGGATTTGTGATGGTCTCTCTGGACCTGTCCCGTTTTCCTCTGGGCTCAATTGGGTGGCTGCACCACTGGCTGATTCCAGCATCCTACAGGAGGGCACATCCTGGCCTGGTTCCTGCTGAGGCTTGCGATGGAATGGAAGGGTGATGGTGTGGGGCAGCAGGCAGCTCCTTCTGTGGAACACGATGGCTCATTACCCACATTTTCAAAGTACCCAGACACTAGACACGCCTTGGTGTTTCTTGGGTTAACCCAGCTCCTTCAGAAACAGGTGAAATAGCTGGAGATTCTGGAAGGGTCTTGGCAAGGGAGCAGCTGTGGAATCTTGTCCTTTTGGCTCCCTCTTCTCCCTCTGTTTTGAAAGAGAAACTCCTGAGGAGGGAGGTGCCTGGGAGATACTCACCCTGGTCACTAAAGAGCCCTTCTCTACCACTGCCTTTTCTATGGAGCATGGATGGCTCCTGGCTCCCTCCTCCTCCTCACGCTCTCATTTTGTCATCTTTAAAACCGCAGCCATTGAGCACCCCTATAATTTTGATCATTGGAAAGTTGAGGAATATGTTTTATTCAAGAATATATTTACCCCAGAGCTCTTCATCCCTTGAGAGAAATATATTTAGTCTCACCAAAGAAGTCAACCAAACCAAGAAACATTCAAATGCTTGAAATATAGCCTTAGTTTCAGTTTGAAAACTGAAATTCCATGCTGAGCCACCCCAGTTGCACCAAGAGAAAGATTCATTTCTGAACTATTTTTTTCTCCAAGCGATTCTGCTTTCAGTTTTTTCTTTAAAAAAAAATAATAAAATACCCAAGTTGAGAGAAAATAAAATTTTCTCTCAACTTAATGTGATTGAAGGCTCTGAAGACACCTGCAGCATCATACCAAGACATTGCGCTATTACAGCATGAGAGACAGTGATGGGACTGGAGAGAGGACTCAGCATTTAGAGAGCCTGCTACACAGCCATGAGGACCAGAGTTCAGATGCCACATTAAAAAGCCAGTCATGGACATGGGTGCCCATGACCTCAATATTGCTAGAGTTTGAGTTTGGTGGTCACCACCCTAGCTTCAGTGAGAACACCTGTGTCAGGGAAACAAGTCAGAGAGTGATCCAGCAGGATGAGTGAAGTCCTCCTCTGGCTGCAGATCAAACTCACACCTGTGTGTTCTCTCTCTCTCTCTCTCTTAATCTAGTATAGTGATTTATAATATTTTTTTTAAAAAAACAGACTTTGGACACAGCTTCGTGTTTAAATAATTTATGATACTAACTATAACTACCTTGTGTGTGTATTTATTTCATGTAATATATGTGTGTGTGTATCTTTGTATCTGTGTATTTATATGTGCATGTATATACATATATATATATGTATGAATGGGTTTATACTTTAAATATAAATATCATCTTCTAGGGATTGTTTAAATTGATCAACATCATTATTAGGGCTCACCCATGTTGTTACAGATCTCCACTCTTTTTTCACTTCAACATAATACTTCCTTGTGTTAATTAAACCACATTTTATTTGTCTCTTCATAGGCACTTGGCTATGACCTTCAGATTGACCTTCAGATGTTTTATCTCACACATAGAAGAGGAACAGGGCAGGGAGAAATCTTACCTTGAAGAATAGCAATGATTCACATGAAAATTAAGTCTAGTGCCTAGAAACCCTGGCTAACTCCTCATCTGAAGGAGACAGATTAAATCCTAATGTCCTGTTGTGACAATAACTCCAACCAACACCCACGTGCAGGTAAGTATCGCTATTGACTTTCTCCCTCTGCTGTTGCATAATCGGATTCTCCAGTGACTGATTTCACAACTCCCTCAGGATGTCTGGCAATGCCTGGCTGGTAGAGACCAGGAATTCTGCTTGATGATCTCCAAGACTCCTCAGCAAATGACTGTCCCATTCAAATGTCAGTGGTGACAAAGCTGAGAAGCCCTGGTCTGTCCTCTCCTGTGCTTATGATTGTTCACGTTAGATCTGGAGAACAAGAGAGACCCTTCATTCTGTGTGTAAAGTAAGGACATGACTGAAGATGTTCTGTGCTTCAGATGTAGGAGACGATGTTTAGATAACTAGTGTCTGTGGGGCTCAGAACACAACGCTCTCCTACAAGACTCCCCATTGTCCAACCCTCCTTACTACAAGCAAGACTCCCATTTGTTGTTCTCATCCCTCTTTGATCCTCATTTGTTTCCTTCCATTTCTCTACATCCTGGACTATGTCTTCTCATTGAGCTTTCCATGCCAAGGCCAGAGAGACTTTCCAAAACCCATTTTCCTTCCTGGCCCTGACCTGCAAACAGCCTCTTGGTGACTTCACATAAGCTCTTCACCAAACCAAGCATCTATCTAGCACACAAGACCCTCTGTGGGAAGATCATTGCCTGCTACCCACTGTCAGGGCTCACCTTCCCTCTAAGGACACCTCTGCCCAAGCATCGCCTAGTGTACAGTTGGTTCCCAGTCCTGATCATCTGTCATAAATCTCCTTCCTAGAGAGCTCCTCCTCTGCACCTGGTTAATTCTTACTTGTATCAAAGGATAGGAGCTCTCTGCTTTGCATAAACGAATGTAGTAACTGTCTCATTGGCATGTGTCATCACACCACCGAGTGACTTCCCTGAAGACTAGGGACTGAAACTTCTGTCTTTTGATTCCTAGAGCATAACACTATCCATGTCACTTACCTAGCAGCTAGTCTCTAAACACCACTGGTTGTCTAGCTAGATGCACGATTAGAAGGATGGGTAGGTTAGAAAGGAGGGAAGAGAGGAGGGAGAGAAGGAGGGAGGAAAGATGGAGGGATCAAAAGAAATAAGAACAAGGAGGAAAGAAGAGAGGGGAAAAAGAGAAAGGAAGTAATGGAGGGATGGGAAAGGGGAAGGAAACTTAAAAATGAAGAGAAAGAAAAAAGGAGGAAAAGAGGAAGGGAAGGGAAGAAGGGAAAAGGAGACTGAGGAAGGGAGGGAAGGGAAGAGAGAAGGAAAGGAAAAGAAGGAAGACTTGGTAGGGATAACAATAGACACTTTAAAAGGAAAGAGGAAAAGGGGGGAAGTAAAGCAGGAAGAGGGGTGGGAAGAACAGAAAGGAGGATAGGAAGTAGAGAAGAAAGGGGAAAGTAAGGGGGAAGAATAGAAAGAAATAAGGGAAGGAAGAAAGCAAAGAATGAAAAATCTAAAGAATCTAGTGAACAGTAAAAGCTTTGAGAGGGAGGGAGAAGGAGGGAGTGAAGAAGGAAAGAAGATATAGATGGAGAACGAACAATAACAGCTTTAAAGGAAAAGCGGAAGGAGTGGAAAGAGAGGGGGATGGGAGGTAGAGAAAAGGAGAGAGGGAAGGAAAGAAGAAAAAAGAGACGGAGAAAGGAGAGGAAACATACATGGAAGAAATAATGGATGGATGGATGGATGGATGGATGGATGGATGGATGGATGGAGAGATTGAGGCATGAATGAATTAAAGGAAGGAGATATTGAAAAGGAGAGGTGGATAGAAGAAGGGAGAGAGGAAAAGAGAGAGGAAGGGATGGAGAGAGAGGGAAGGAAGGAAGAATGGGAGGAGGGATAGATGGAAGGATAGAAGGAAGAAGGGAGGGAAGAATAGAAAGGAGGGATGGATGGAAAGATGGATGGTCAGAGGAGGGTTCTCCAAGAAAAGCAAGAACCGTGTGTCACTTCAACTTAGCCACTTTTATTGCACGATAAAATATATCTTGCTGCAGATGCTCCCAAGGTACATAATACATGTGAACAGAAAACATCTTGAGTAGGAAAGAGCCCAGTGATGTGGCAAAGCAGTTCTCAGTGTACTGGCGACAGAAGGCAACATTCCTTTCTCTGTGCAGGAGAAGACATCTTCACTGGGACCACTAGGAGGCTGGAACTTTTGAGAAGCTCTCTGAAGCATAAGGAAGTGGTATCTGGCAGTGTAGAATAAACAAGGTTCTAGCTATGTTGTAATGAGCTGTGCACGGGGCTTTCCCGGTTTCTCTCTGGCTTTTAACTGTTGCGTTGCAGGAACTGGTGAGCTGGAGCTGGCTTAGCGGTCAGCAGGCTTGCTGGCAGCAGGCTGAGGGGCTGCAGCCTCACGGGTGATGGGGCTGGCGGGTTTGATCTCAGAGGGCTGGCAGGGAGTCTCATCTGAGACCTCTGTCTTGCCAGGTGTCGTGTCAGCACAGTCGGGCTGACTGGAAGTTGGCTTTTTGCAATCGGGGTTATCGTTGTCAGAATCAGTGCAAGGCTGGCGGGAGCAGACAGGGCGGTAGGAGTAAGAAGCTAGGCAGGTGGGGCGGCGTAGAATGGAATAGCAGGATCGGTAGCAGGCAGGACGGTAAGTGATGGATGTCACATATGGCTGCCTGAAGGTGATGGGTCCAGAACAGATGGGGCGGCAGACAGGGCGGCATGAAACTGGACTGCAAGGCGGCTTGCAGGAACTAGGTATGTAGAAAGTCCGAGGGGGGCAAGCCGGTTGGCAGATGGCAGATGCAGAAGACCCCGGACGGCAACAAGCAGGTTGGCAGGAAGGAGATGGGCAGGAAACAGGCTCACAGCAGACAGAACGGCATCGTTTGACTATGTAGCAGGAAGGTTGGCATGGGGTGGGCACACACACCGATGGCAGGCAAGGACTGGGCTCAGGGCAGACAGGTTGGCAGATACTGGAGACACAGCATGAGGAGTCTTGGCAGCTGCTAGAGACACATGGTGGCTCACAAGGGCCCTGGACACAGCAGACAGGACGGAGACAAACAGGCTCACACACCAGAGCCATACAGGCAGATGGCTGGCAAGCGCTGGCCTCTGAGCAAGGTGGCTCGCAGGGAGTAGAGTCACAGCCGACTGGCTGGGAACTACTGGCTGCAGAGCAGACAGAAGGGCAGCAGCTAGGTGTTGGGCACAGTGGCTGGCAGCAAACAGGCTCGCAAACCACAGGCTCACAGACCATTGCTTGGCAGGAAGCGGGCACAGCGCAGACAGCTGAGCAGCAGCTGGGCTCACAGATCACTGGCTGGTAGGAGGCGGGCAAGCAGAGGACAGGCTGGCAGGGTGCGGTCTCACAACACACGGGCTGGCAGCTGCTCACAGAACAAGAAGGCTGGCACACAGTGGCCTCACAGCACACAGGTTGGGCACAGGTGTTCATGGAGCAGGAGGGCTCACAAAGGGTGGCCTCGCAGCACACGGGCTGGCAGCTGCTCACAGAACAAGAAGGCTGGCACACGGTGGCCTCACAGCACACAGGTTGGGCGCAGGTGTTCATGGAGCAGGAGGGCTCACAAAGGGTGGCCTCGCAGCACACTGGCTGGCAGCAACTGCTCCCGGAACACGAAGGCTGGCAGCATTGTGAGCCGCAGCCGGATGACCCACAGCTGTCCTCGCAAGTCACCAGCTGCCACGTCTGGCTCCGGCAGGAGCTGGGTAGGCAGATGGGTCCTCCACAGCTCACCTCAGTAGAGCAGAGAGAAATGGCGGGCAGGGAGGGGCATTTCCTAGAACAACAGCAGCCAGACATGGTGGAGATAGCTCTGTCTTGGAGTGAGTGCTGTCTGAGGGTGGCATCTCCCTTTTATACGCCCTCACTGGTACATGCTGGTTGGGGGCCTCCTGCATCTTTTCCTCATTGTTGTTTGGGCCCTGTTTCTGGAGGAACCTCTTATTATGGCAACATTTGTTGATCTAGAAGTTGTTTGTCTGCCCATAAAGATGTTTATGTACTGACTGGCTAAATATGGAATCCTCAAAGCTACAGGTAGTCCCGGGATAAGCCTCGTCACCCTCACGATGGATGGTCTCTATCCTAGCATCATGAAGAAGGAAAGAGGAAAGGAGCCTGTAATTTAGCTGCCGTCTACCCTTCCACCACTTCCTGGGCTAGGTACAGATGTCCACATGAGTATGACTGCCTTCCCAGCAGCAGGCAACCAAGCCAGGGCCAGACTTAACCACACTATCATGACAAGTGCCACAGAGAGACGCAGTGAGGAGCTCAGTTGTGGGTGGAACTTCTAAATTGAGCTGTCAATAGCCACAGTCCACAGCCATCCTGTGTGGGTCAGATTACTCTCCCCAGCTACAGATGGAGAACTGAGGGTAAAGGATAAGAAAGTTTAAGTCACTAGCTGGAGGTTGCTCTCACCCTTTCCAAGCAAGCTGAACCTCCTTTAAGAAAAGAAAGTATTGTCATTTATTTACCGTGTATACGTAGACATGTGCAGGTGCATGTATGCGCATGCAGGCATGTGCCATGCACATCTGTGGAAGCATGAGGACAATTCAGGAGTCAGTTCTCTGCCGTGTGGATGCTGGGGATTGAACTCAGGTCACCAGGCTTGGTGACAAGCACCCTGACCTGTCGCACCATCTCATTGGCTCTGAACCTCGACTCTCTCAGCGGACGTCATCAATGTCATGTGTACTAGGCTCCCATGATGCCACCTTCCATCTCGTTCTGTTAGCCGCGCTACTCAAGGGCCTTTGTTCCATCTGTCCCTAGGAAGTGCTTGACACAGTTTCTCCGCTTCTCCATCTTTTCCTTCCGTGTCTATCCTAAGCAATCGGTGGATCTGCAGAGTCTCCTTGTCACCAAGGCTGAGTGGGACAGCACTTGTACCCATTCCCAGCGTGGGGCAGGCACTAGGGGATGACCGTGCCGAAGAGCCTGGCTGTTTTCAGCTTCCACACAGGAAAGACCCATTTTGAGAGATTCTGAGAGCTCTTAGAAGGTAAATACTGGGACCAGTAAGATGGCGTAATGAGTAAAGGTGACCACCACCAAGCCTGACAACCTAAGTTTGAGCCTGGGACTCAATGTGACAGAAGAAGAGAACCAACTCCTGCAAATTGTCCTCTGGTGGCCATACCTATGCCATGTCCCATGCATACCCCACATACACGCAAAATAAAGAAATGTAGAAATATTAATTTTTAAAACTTTTTTATTAGTTATTTTACTTATTTACATTTCAAATGTTATTCCCTTTCTGGTACCCCCTCCACGATGCCCCCACCCCATGCCCCCTCCCCTTCACCTCTAAGAGGGTGCTCCCCCACCCACTACCACCTCACCCCTCTAGCATCTGCATTTATTTTATGCTGAATTTATTCCCAGGTCATAAGTTTTTGTTTCTTCGGTTTTCTTCTAGGATATATTTTTCTTCTGTGCAAACTCCTCTTCTGGCTTTGGATCATGTCCATGTGTTCTGGGGAGCTCATGCAAATTTGTCGGGACATCTCAGGCTCTTTGTTGACTGGGTGTGTTCAGCGACTAGAGACTCTATATCCAAACCCTTAAGTTGGACATTACTCTCTGCATTTTTAAGCATGTGCAGCAAAAAATCAACACATTATTTCTGGCTACTGACGCTGTGTCTAGGCCCACTCTTTGGCCTGGGCACACTACCGACTCCACCATTATACTGCCGGAACAGCACATGCATCTTTAAAGTGACATCTTTCAAATACTTGGTGGCTTTCAGCTATGCATACCCTTGGTGGCCTGGGCAGTTTCATGGGTATTCTTAAAGTGAACTTGAAGATTTGAATCTCTTGATTTGCATAATTTTGGTAGGGGCTTACTGGGTGAAGAGAGTAGTGAACCATCCTCCCAGGTCACCTCAGGCTGCTTACAGAAAGAGCAAATATGAAATCATTTGAAGATATTTCCAGGATTCATGAAGTGAACAGAGAAAAGGTGGTTTCCTAAGTTGGTCCCGAAGGCACTGTAAATAAGACTCCTCTTGACTGCTATGTGAGATGAGGTGAGAAACAAACCACAGGTTTCCAGACACCAAATCTAGGCTTCTTGTCCAATGAAAGGCCAGTCTTGCCTGTGTTTTCAGCCTGAGTGTAGTTTAGCCTCCCCTGGAAAGTTGAGCATTGACCATCATTGACCCCTCCCTTCATGCATTAATGTACATAATTGTTCACTCAGTTTCTCTTTATCTTATCCATCAACCAGGACAGCACTGGGACCTGCAGGAGGGATACAAAAAGAATGACCAGCAATTTCAGTCACAATGTACAGATTAAGAGAGATGTGCACCTCCATGAGCAAGTGTGACATTATGATGATTGTGATAGAGATTTGCAAGCTCTTTGAGGGTACTGGGAGAAATATTCATATGGGGTTTAGGGAGGAAACGTTCTCAAGTCGTAAATAAGATGGTCAATAGAATCCTCCAGGGATGATGGAAAAGCTCAGTCCTTGAGAAACAAAGACACAGGAGCAGTATACATTTTGGAAATGATCTGACAGCTAACACATTTGACACAGTCAGGAAGAAGAGCACAGGAGACAGGAAGAGATGGTATTGGGACCATAGCAGTTATTTAGGCACCAACCTATAGACAGTCTTGAGTAAGAAGTTAGATTTAATAATGATACTTGGTGGTTTAAGCAAAGACGTAATGGGTTTGTGATTTTATAAATCTCTGCCTATGGAAATGAGAGAAAGAGGGCAAGTTTAAAGGTAGAGAGACCATAAGGAGATTGTCCAATTACCCAAAAGCCTCCTGGTGACAACCTGGAACTGGCATCTCTTTGGACTAGAACAGTAGGTGAAGGTTTTAAGGCAGCAGAATCTAGAAGTGGCCATGGTTTCTTTGAGATATGCCTTCTCAGCTATGGGAAGGGGTACCTTCCAACAGCCTTGCAGAGGGAGCAGTGGAGAGCTCATCAACTCCTTGTCACTCTCCCTCTGCTGCTGTTCCTCAGTTAAGCCAGTGATGGAGTTGTAGTTGTTGATAACTCCCTTAAAAAGGAGCCCTCATAGACTCTCTGATGAGAGCGGACAGGGCATTGTCCTTTTTGCCGTGGCGTTATCTCCTCCAAGAATCCTCCCCTGCTAAATGAAGTGTCAGCTCTTCTAACTGTGTGGGCCATTCCTACTTGACTCATCTTTAAAGCACTGCTCACCTTTCAGCATCATCCAGGTGCTATAAGGGCAAGGACTTAGTCTGTTCAGTGCTTGCATACCTGGTACCCAGAATCAAGACTGATACAATGGCAGCGTGCAATTACTATTTATCGAATGAGCTAATGAGAACCTGTGCATATAGCTAAGAAGGCAACCCTTGTTGGTAACTCAAAGAAATCACTACCTCCACTCATGCGTCCGGCTGACGTAGCCATGAGCAATGGATTGATCAGCTGCTTTGAATCACAGGCACCCTGTGCACAGCCATTGGTCTGTTGGCAGGCTTGTCCCAGTGTCCCTTGGCAAGATGCTCCTTCTGCAGGGTTTGTTCTGGTCATTAAAAAGTCTCCCTTTAAGAGACCAGCTATATTCAGAGTAAAAAGAAACTGAAATAATGGAGTCTGAAATGATAACAAAGCAAAGTGGAATCTCATATCCTCTGAAAGCAAGACATACTACTACCACCAACATTTTATAATAAAACCCCAAATTGAAAGTACAATAGGAGAGGACCTATGAATGGCAGAGAGCTGATAAGCGCTCCACCACTTCCCCCTACAACGCTGTTGAAAGGTAGATATATTGTGCTTTCAGAAGCTATAGAAATACATATATATTATTATATATTATATATATTATAGAAATATAATATATAATGTTAATATAATATAATATATATAATATATAGAAATATAATATATAATGTTAATATAATATATACAATATATAGAAATATAATATATAATGTTAATATAATATATAATATATTTCTATAATATATATTATATATATATAATGGCTGAAAATAAAAAGACTGATAATATCAAGTGCTTACAAGGGCATGGAGCAACTGGAACTCTCAGACATGGCTAATCAGAATACAAAATGGCGAACCAGGCAGTGGTGGCTCACGCCTTTAATCCCAGCACTTGGGAGGCAGAGGCAGGCAGATTTTTGAGTTCAAAGCCAGCCTGGTCTACAGAGTGAGTTCCAGGACAGCCAGGGCTACACAGAGAAACCTAAAATAACCTGTCTCGAAAAACCAAAAAAAAAAAAAAAAGAATACAAAATGGCATAACCCTGTAGCGAAATAATTTAATACGTTCTTACATATTTAAACCTTCAATTGCCATTTCTGTAGAAATACCGTTCCTATATATTTTCTGAAATGAATGAAAACATGTTTATATGAAAACTTGGACATGAATGTTGCTGAAAGCTTTATTCACAACAAAAAAAAGTTATAAGCACCCTTCATTTAATAGATGGATTTTTAATATATTTAATAATGAAATACTAGTCAACAGCAACAACAAAAGCCTAGGGTTTAGGGAACTGACTCAGTAAAGTACAGGAACAAGGACCTGAGTCTGACTCTCAAGGCCCATGTTTTAAAAAAAGGAAGTAGCCGTGGCAGCAAGTCCTTGTAATCCAGTGCTAGTGAAGGAGAGGCAGGAGGGACCTGGCACTCACCAGTCGAGCTGTCTACCCCTGGGTCACTGAGAGAGAGCCTGGCTCAGAGAGGAATGGATGAACAGTGTCCAAGGAGTGCACCCAAGGCTGACCTCTGATCACATGCACATATATGCACCCATATGCACACATGCAGTCACACACAGGAACATGGCACACATGCTTACACACAGAGAGGGGGAGAAACCTGACGCGGGCAGCAATGTGAATGAATATCAAAGCTGTTACACTGAATGAGAAGAATTCACACTGCATGGTTTCTCTCTTAATAAAATTCTAGACACGGCAGAGTGCCTCAGACTGTAAACAGCTGATAGCGGCCAGAGGCTGGGGAGGGTTAACTACTGAAAGAAGAAAGCAGGGAATTTGGAAGGTGGAGGAGCCTTCCGTGATCTGCATGCGACCATGATACCACACGGACAGGATGTACAACACTCAGGTCCCATCCGGCTGGTGAAAATGGTAGCATTTAATCACATGTCAATCACGTAGCAATAAAATATATTGACCTGTAAAAGTTTATGAAATTCTTAAAGAATTCACTTTTTGAGGGTGTTTAAATGAAACCGAAAAAAATTTAAAGGCGTCATCATAGAAGTAGCCTCCAGCTTGTGCTTGCGAATATGCTTTATGAGGGCCTGCTGAGATACGTGTCAGTGAGAAAACCCGAGCATCCCACCAGCTCCTTCTCCTGTCTGTGTTCCTTTAGTTTGCATCCTTTCAAGAATCATGGCTCTGCTTATAGTCAGATATATAATATATACATCCTTTATATATATTATATTTTCTTTATATGTATCATATATCTTTTATATAATATATCCTTTATATATAATATGTGTCCTCTATATGTAATATACATCCTTTACATATAATATATATCTTTAAATATAAAATATATCCTTTATACATAATATGTATCCTTTATATATAATATGTATCCTTTATGTATAATATGTATCCTTTATATATAATATATATCTTTTATATCGGTATATATATATTTATCTTCTATATATAATATAACCTTTATATATTATTTAAGATAGATAGATAGATAGATAGATAGATAGATAGATAGATAGATAGATTGATTGATTTCTGGCCAAGAATCATGGTACATCATTTAACCCCAACATTAAGGGAGCAGAGGCAGGCAGATGAGTTAAAGACCAGCCTGACCTATATTGGGAGTTCCAAGCTGACTGGGGTTATGTAGTGAGACCCGGTCATTTCTCTATTTCCTCTGTATAAGTAAAAATAAATACTGTTCCCTTAGTGTAAGAACAGACTTTATTTATTTTAATGTATGTGTCAATTAAAATCATTCCTAACTAGGGATTAATCCACTATTATATGAGATTTAATTCCCCAGCTAGGCTTGTTCTGTACATGTGCCCCCTTTTCTTCCTCTCAGTACAGTAACTGTGGCTAGGTTCAGGACAAAAACAAACAAAAACAAAACAAAAAGACAAAAAAAAAAATCAACATCCTAAAAAGCAAGAGAACATGAGGCTAGAGGAGAGTCGGAACCACACAAGCATCCTCAGAAACTGTGCATTCACATGGTCAGAACATGAGGCTAGAGGAGAGTCGGAACCACACAAACATCCTCAGAAACTGTGCATTCACATGGTCTGGCCACAGAAACCCCTACCATTCACGACCAATCTGGAATGGGTTTACGATGGTTTACATGGAAGGCTGAGGCAGGAGGATTCTAAATTTAAGACCAGCTGGGGCAACTTAGTGAGACCCTCTCTCACAATAAAAAGAAAAAGGAGGCCTGAGAACTCAGCCCCGTGGTAGGGGTCTTGCCTAGCATTGCCTTTGAAGCTCTAAACTCAATCCCTAGCATCGAAGAAAAGAGTCATTAACGTTCCTTTGCCTCCTCTGACTCTGCCACAGGGTTCAGGCCAAGCAGTCTAGAAGCACAGCACAGAAAGCAGGCATGCATCCCGAGCATGATGAAACACAGCTGGAGTCAGCGTACCTTGAAGCTTTCAGAAACACGACCCTCAGGCATCCCAGGTCCTAGAGCTAATGGAAACCACAGCTGGTGGTGACGCCCAGATATCGTCAAAGCCTCCCTAAGTGACTCTCGCATTGCACTCAGCAGCTTCTGTCTACAGTCTATCTACAGTCTGTACAACCTCCTGTCCTCCACGTAGAGAATTACCTGTGTTCCTATCAAAAACACAGATCCCCAGGCCACACCCATCCAGCACCCACTATGTTCAGGGAGGGCTTCAGAACCTAATTTTAACTAGCCTCCCGAGACTCCGTGGCAGGAGATCAGCAAATACTATGCTGTCCCTAGGAGGATGCCAAAGTAAATCTTTCTAGTAGATCCTAGGAGGGTTAAAGGAAGAGGCAAGAGGACGGATAGGGTAGCTAGCATGCTTGAATTTATTAAAATGTTGACAAAGTTTCAAAGGCGCAGAAAGCTGGGGTGGACCAACAAGTCCAAAGAGTAAGAGAATGTCTCATAGCTGCAAGGTATTTGACTTCATGCGAATGAAGCCAGGAACATTGAACTTGGTGACCACCTCACTGGAACCCAGCTTTACTTTCTTGCCAGGAAATGACTCTTTGGCCCTGAGCGCCTTAGACACCAGAGCAAGCTCTCCTCTCAGAAATAACAGGAGAGGCATGTCGCTGTCTTGGAGCTGCGAATGAGTCAGGCGATGAGGAGGTCTCCACCTGAAATGGACAGAGGCTGTCCCCAACACTGTCTCAGTTAGAGGGGGGAAGGTCTTCATTTCGTCTCGCACACAGGTGTGGGCTGACAGCACACTGGACCACAGCACCCGCCGCCGCCGCCACAGCACCCGGAGCCGCAGCAGCTGCCTCCGCAGCCTCCGCAGCCAGATCCACAGCCGGACCCGCAGCAACTAGACCCGCAGCCTCCGCAGCCCCCGCAGCCAGACCCGCAGCAGCTAGATCCGCAGCCAGAGCCTCCGCAGCCGCAGCAGGAACCACAGCAGCCGCCGCAGCAGCCGCAGCAGCCCTGCTGGCAGCAACACTCCTCACAGCAGTCTTGTTCCTGGGAGCAGCAATTGAGGCAGTCTCCCGGGCAGCATCCCATGGTCCCAGCCGGTCAGGTCGCAGGTCAGGAACGCGGCCGAGCTTCCCCTAGGTCTGACACTGGCCAGCTGGACAGCAGCTTTTATATCCCCCTCACCCAGGGGTGTTGGCACGGGGTACAGGATGTTCGCTTTGTTATTATTTATGCTGGTTTCCATAAGAACGTCTCATTAGCTGGCTGTTTATTTTCCAGCCATGAGTACCTCAACTCATAAAAAAAGGCCCCACTCGTCCCAACTGCTATTTGTCCAGAGGGTAAAAATACACCTGGGGAAAGACCTGTCATTAGTCAGGTTGGAGAGAGGAAGGGAAGCTGGTCAAGGAATCTGCTCTGGCTCCTCTCCCACCTCTTCTCTAGTGGCAAAAAGGAGATCCCTCTGTTGGCCATGTAGTTTGTTTTGACGGATGCTGACCCTTGAAAATGTGAAGAGTAAGAACGGCTAAGCCCTGTCTGCCTACACAGAGGCTGCAGTGGAGGTTCTGAGGCTGTGGATTCTCCCAGGCAGAATAGCATTCTCTCCCCAGCCGTGTGAGCAAAGCAAATATTTGTGTCTGTGTGAGATATGTGGATGTGAGCTGCACGTTTATTTAGGCTTGGCAGGTGAGCATCAATCACGAGTAATAACTGACTTGTGAAATGCAGATAGACTCTCCATAAAACGACAGAAGGCTGCGGAGCCGCATTCTCTCTATGCTGAGATGAACTGAGCGTTCTTACTTCTCCCTATTCAGGCAGGAAGAGCTCAGGGCAGCGCCTGCTACCCGCAGCCCCAGGCCTCTCTGTAATGGAAGATGGAGATGAGGAAGGCAAGGAGGGAGGGAGAGAAAAAGAAAGAATGAAGTAAGGAAAGGAAATGAGAGAGGGAGGGAGGGAAGAAGGAAGGAGGAAATGAGAAAGGAAAAAGGAAATGGAAGGAGGAAGGAGGAGGGAAGGAAGAAAGGAGGGAGGAGAGATGGAGGAAGTGAGGTAGGAAGGAAGAAATGAGAAATGAAAAAGGAAATGGAAGGAAGGAGGGGAGGGAAAATGAGAAGAAGGGAGGAGAGACAGAGGGATGGAGGGAGAAATGAAGGAAAGTGCTCAGGAAAGATGGAAGGAAGAGAAGACAGAAATGATGGAAGGTAGGAAGGCCAGAAAGAGTAAGGGAGGGTGGGAGCTAAAAAAGGAAATGGGAGGGGAAAGTTAGAGTGAATGAAAGAAGGCAGAGAATGAGGAAGAGAGAAAGGAGAAGCAAAGAAAGGGGAGGGAAGAGGGAAGCGGGTGGGGGAGGGGAAATGGAAGGGAAGAGAAGAAGGAAGTTAAGGAGGAAGTGGGAAGGAAAGAGAAGGGGAAGAAGGAAAGGAAAGAAGAAGGAAATGAGGAAAGAGAAAGAAGAAAGGGAAGAAAAGGAGGAAGGAAGAAAGGGAGGGAGGAAGGGAGGGAGGGAGGGAGGGAGGGAGGGAGGGAGGGAGGGAGGGAGGGAGGCATACCACTAGAGACCAAAATACTCCATTGAAACAGGAATGTTGCAGGGCTGAGGAAAGAGTTCAGCACTTAAGAACACTTGTTTTTCTTGCAGAGGACCCAGCTTTAGTTCCCAACACCCACATGGCAGTTTGCAACCATCTGCAACTCCAGCTCTAGAGGACCCAAAGTCCTCTTCTGGCCTCTGTGGGTACCAGGTGCACGGGCAGTGAGTGCACAGACAGACCTGCAAACCAAACAACCATATACATAAAATAAATAAATCTATAAAAATAAAAATGGGAATGTTGAATACATGGACAGATACCGCTGCCTTTGACGAAGCTATTGATTTTGTGTGCTTGCATCAGGGCAAACCAAGGTCAGTTAAAATCTCCCCTTATTACGTCTCATGGTTTTTCTTACTGAATTAAACTCCTATCTTAACTGAATGCTGAGTTTTAAGGAAAACAAAAAGTGGAGATGACGCAGAGCATCCGCCAGGATGTAGCATCGATGTGGGGTGTCCCAGTATCACCCCAAGAAATCAAAGGCTTTGGGGAAGAGATGAGGATGCCCGGTTCTGAGTTGGGTGAACCGTCTGTCTGCACTTAAAACCTCGGGACCTTGCCACACTCCAGGGACGATCATGGCAGCCCCAGAGCCATGGTGACTCCATCTTAAGCCAAGGAGATGGGGCTACAGATGGGAATCTGGGCCAAATAACACAGCCCCTCCCCTTTCCTTTGCCTTTCTTTTGGAGATGGGCTAGAAGCACGGCCACCTCTAAGAGAGGTTAGGCAGACTCAGGACCAGGCAGGTGTGGTGCAGGAATGGGAAACGCACACTTGGACCTGATGTGGATCCCACTGCTTTACCCCATAGGGAACCTGGGGCCCGAGGAAGCCCTGAGCCATCACCAGCTCCAGTTACTAAGGCTAGTTTCATGTCAGGATTACCCAGAGTGGCAACTTCCAGGATGACACTGGGATCATGCTAATGTCACCTCCTGGCAGACACTCTCCATCGGTGGTTCTCAACCTAATGCTGCGACCCCTTAATACAACTCTTCATGTTATGGTGACACGCCCCTCAACCATAAAATTATTTTTGTTGCTATGTCACAACTGACACTTTGCTAAAGTTATGAATCGTGATTTAAGTATATAACATGCAGAATATCCGATACGCCACCCCTGTAGCCGAGGGCACAGCCATGGGTTGAAAACAGCTGCTCAACATACCCATTTTTTTTCTTCTTGAAACCAAGCATTCAGTTAAGTTAGGAGTTATATAACACAGACCTCCAAATGCATCCCTGTCTTATATTAAGTCAAAATCTGAGTGGTTATGAAGTTATATGCTTAAAAGTGTCTAAAGTGGGTTCAATTATCAAATTGGTTACAAAACACTGACATAATTTAACACTGCTTAGACCACACACACACAACCTGAAAGTGTTCATTCATATTTTTTGGAAGATGACACCAGTGTCCAGAGGGACACATTAATGAAGGCGTGGACTCATCGTTAGGTGTTCTGTTTCCTGGTCAAGTGTCCATGCCACGGCACTGCCCTGAGGCTGGCACTTGGGAGAAGAGTTTAATACAGCAATGTCCACAGCACACACATCCTTTAAATTGGGTTTGTGACCGGCAATGCATTCTCAGAGTCTTAACTACAATTTGGATGAGGTTTAAGTGTGTTTCCCCAGACAGTTAGGAGCTCAGTCCTCATTGGAGTAATGTGAGGCACTGAAGGACCTTTAAGAGGTGTGGTCTAGTAGCTCACTGAAATGCTGCCCATCAGAAGGGAATGCTAGTTCTTATAAAAACTAAAACCTGACTTCAATTGCCTCTGATGTTGGGGAAGAGCTCTCTCTCTCTCTCTCTTTCTCTCTCTCTCTCTCTCTCTCTCTCTCTCTCTCTCTCTCTCTCTCACACACACACACACACACACACACACATCTGATAATGTATCCTTCCTCTCTCCCTCTCTCTTTCTCTCAATTTTCTCACTCTCATGTGATGATATTGACAATATGCCATTGAACACCCTGAATCGTGAGATAAACTTCTTTTATAGACATATATCCAGCTATAATCGCAATAAATTAATATACAGGATTTTAAAAATACATTAAAAAGAGAAATCAATGAACAGTCCTCTCTGTCTTTTTTTAAAAAGATTTATTTATTTATTTATTTATTTATTTATTTATTTATTTGTATATGAGTACACTGTCACTCTCTTCAAACACACCAGAAGAGGGCATCTGATCACATTACAGATGGTTGTGAGCCACCATGTGGTTGCTTCGAATTGAACTCGGAACCTCTGGAAGAGCAGCCAGTGCTCTTAACCACTGAGCCATCTCTCCAGACCCCCTCTCTGTCTTTCTTGTCCCACCAGTGTTCTTGACTCCCAGACGAACCCCCTCTGCTTCTACCTTTTACTTGACACCTCTGTGCTCCCACTTCCTCAACTGTTAGCTGGAAACTATGATAGTAATAACACATCTCTCAGAGACACTGTGATGAAATGTGTGCAGACATGTAACAGATCTCCAGATCCTAGCAAAACTGACACCATGTTGGAAGTACCATTCAGGCCTTAGAACCCAACATGTAGGCAGCAACATCTGCCAAAATCAGAACAAAGACCTAATCCATCAAAATCTATAGCTCTGGGAAAGTTTCTAAATAACTAACTTTGCTTTTTGGCTTCTGTAGTTCTGCTTTTAGCTAACTGATCTTGCTAACTGAGGTGTGTCGAGCCAGGATATGGTTTTGTTCTTAAAAATCTCACCCTGAGAAAGACTTAGAACTGCGCTGGGGTTCTGAATACCCAGTGTAGTTGCTGGCCAGCTAATAAACACTTTCTATTGGATTGAACCATGTCCAAGTGGTCTACTCTGGTGGATACGTCACAACATACATGCAGAACACAGGGAACAATGGCCAGTCACATCCACTTAAGAAGCATCTGCTATTGCAAATATAGAGTGTGTGTGTGTGTTCATAAAATGCATAGGGATATTTTCCTCCAGACAATGATTCTTTCTATTTTTTTTCAGAAATATTTTCTTTACATGATTTTTTTTTATTTTCTAAGTTTATTTACATTCCAAATTATTTCCCCTTTCCCGTTTCCTCCCTCCCCGAAAGTCCCATAAGCCCCATTCAACCCCTTCTCACTTCTCTGTCCTGGCCTTCCCCTACATCCAGTGTTTCCAGGACCAGGGGTCTCTCCTTCCATCTTCTTGGAAATCTATTGATATGTGAATTGTGTCTTGGGTATTCTGAGATTCTGGGTTAATATCCCCTTATCAGTGACTGCATACCATGTGTGTTCTTTTGTGATTGGGTTACCTCACTCAGGATGATATTTTCCAGTTCTGACCATTTGCCTAGGAATTTTCTTTTTTCAGATTTTGTTACGGATGGTTGTGAGCCACCATGTGGTTGCTGGGATTCGAACTCAGAACCTGTAACCGCTGAGCCATCTCTCCAACCTCACAATGATTCTTTCATTCAAGTAATTTCAAATAGAAAACCTGATGGAACAGAAATAAAAACACCAGGCTGGAATAAATAATGGCTACCCTCTGCAACAGAATGGGGAAGAAGGTAGCCTTCACACTCTCTCAACAGTCAGCATGGAGCACTCTTTTCTCAGTCTGCTGTGGCAATCTAGAGAGAAGAGTCTTTTCTGAGATTTGCATAGTGGGCAGCCAAGCTACTGTGCTCAGTTACCCATCCCCCACAAATATCTCGGGATAGGGGAGGTGGGGAGTTAGGGAGAAGTGATGACCTTTGGCCTGGGTAGCAGCAGTAATGACACACGTCCAAGAATGAAACCTGAGCAATAGAAGCCCCTTAGAGAAAAGCAGGAACAGGTCTAGAGTGGAAGAGGGTAGAGTTGGATGAGTATTCCCCATAAACCTTAGGTGGCTGGGAACCTGGGCCCCTTGAACCTCACCTAGATAAGGAATAACTCCCTGTCTCTGCACCTCCATCACTCCCAGGTGAGGACAAGATGGGCTGGACCCCTATGAAGAGGGTTAGGAGGGTTCCATTCTCTCCCATCTTCCTGTGCCCCCAAAGAGAGCTGTTTGATCTAGTTCAGAGACTACAAAGGGTCAAGTGCAGTGAGCCCCACCTGCTGACAGAGACATGGGCTGGCTGGGAAAATGACCCCCTTCATTGGTTACACCTGTTGCTAAGAGAGGGACCAGCTCCAAATGAGATGGGCCTTAGGCTTCTTTAAGCTCTAGAGAGACAGAGTGGTCCAACCCAAGAGCCCAGAGGCCTGCTAAGGGAATGGAAGCACAGGATGCCACTTAATGCAACTGGAACCTCTTTCAGGAGACAAGCGTACGAGTGTGGGCATATGAGTGTAGGCTATGCCATGAGCGTGGGAGCCATGAGCGTGGGAGGTGGAGGAAGCACATTGCCCTCATAGGACAGAGGCCATGCCACTTGCTACTGTATAGTGGAGGGGTTGAGGACATAGCCTAGGAGCCTAGGGCAGAGGAGCTGAGTAAACTGCCTAGTCTCAGGGAGAACCTGCTTCTCTAGGGAGAGAACAGGTCAAAAGCCAGGCGTGGCCACGCCATCCTCCTTCAGAATGACTGCCAGAGGCTCCCCTCCTCCTTTTCCTGCTCTTGGTGTGTCCCTAGATGTCCTCTCTGGAGCTGTGGCTTTCCAAGTCTCCCCATCATCCCTGTCATGGCTTTCCTTTGATAGACCCAGATGTTGCCAACTGCTCCATCTAGTGATCCCATCCAGCACCTCTGATTGCTTCTCTTTCCATGTCAGGAGGTCAAAGCTTGGCAGAACTTAGCGACGAAATCCTCTATTCTCTTTTCCACCTGCCTGATAGAAATGTCAGCAGCCAGGGAGAGATGGATCCCAGGATGCTGGGCTCCAGCCTCTGCAGAGTACCTGCCTGGCTGAGGTAGAAAACAGGCTCCATTTTAGCAGTAACATAAACCTCAGGAAAAACCTCCCTTCACTTCCCTTTAGAGATCGCCACACTCTGTCCTTACTGCTGATACCCCAGCCCTTATAACTTACAGATTATTCCATCATTGGTATATAAAGAAGTTTTTCATAAGATTTTAACAGTAGTCTGCATTAACCAGTTCCCTACTGAAAGACATTTAGGTCATTCCTACTACTTCTGATATTTTCCCACTATAAGTGATGAGACAGGAGAAACCTGCACATCAAATCCTCCACTCTCCTGACACTGCGCGGAGACAGAGCAATTAGCACCCCTCCCTCCGGGGGTGCGGGGAGCAAATGCCAGCCTTGTGAACAGGTGAAAAACAGTATATCCTAGCCTCCATATCACTGAAACTCGTACTCCCTTTTGATTAACAACAAACATTCTCTGGTGCAGATGGCTCTTGCCCTTGAAAGAAACAGAAGCCAATACTCTTGAAATGATAATAGCCCACTCTTGGACTATGGAAAAGAGACAATTAAGTATTCCCAAACAGCTGGAGCCAGTTGTAAAAATACACCCACTTCAGATAGCACAAGGAAGAAAGGTCCCTTCCCACTGCACGGTTCCACCCCGATGTCTGAACAAATGTTATCAGGTTTGAAGAACGGCATCCCTTTACCCTCTCATGGAATGCCAAGGTTTGAAAACCCCACTTGAGGTTTTTTCCTTTATAAACCCCCTTCACTTAGACCTGGGAGTTCACTCTCTTTCCTGTTCCATCAGAAAGGTCGGTGACCCAAGCTCAAGCTTGAATAAAGACCCTCATGCAATATATACAAAGAACTCAAGAAGTTAAACTCCAGAGAGGCAAGTAACTCTATTAAAAAATGGGGTACAAAGCTAAACAAAGAGTTCTCACCTGAAGAATATCTAATGGCTGAGAAGCACCTAAAGAGATGTTCATCATCCTTAGTCATTAGGGAAATGCAAATCAAAACAACCCTGAGATTCCATCTCACACCAGTCAGAATGGCTAAGATCAAAAACACAGGAGACAGCAGTTGTTGGCGAGGATATGGAGAAAGAGGAACACTCCTCCACTGCTGGTGGAATTGCAAGCTGGTACAACCACTCTGGAAAGCAGTCTGGCGGTTCCTCAGAAAACTGGGCATGACACTCCCGGAGGATCCAGCTATACCACTCCTGGGCATATACCCAGAGGATTTACCTGCATGCAATAAGGACATATGCTCCACTAGGTTCATAGCAGCCTTATTTATAATAGCCAGAAGCTGGAAAGAACCCAGATGTCCCTCAACGGAGGAATGGATTCAGAAGATGTGGTATATCTACACAATGGAATACTACTCTGCAATTAAAAACAATGAATTCACGAAATTCCTAGGCAAATGGTCAGAACTTGAAAATATCATCCTTAGTGAGGTAACCCAATCACAAAAGAACACACATGGCATGCAGTCACTGATAAGGGGATATTGACCCAGAATCTCGGAATACCCTAGACACAATTCGCATATCAATAGATTTCTAAGAAGATGGAAGGAGAGGCCCCTGGTCCTGGAAAGACTGGATGTAGGGGAACGCCAGGACAGAGAAATGAGAGGGGGTTGAATGGGGAAAAGAGGGAGGGAAGGGGGCTTATGGGACTTTCGGGGAGGGAGGAAACGGGAAAGGGGAAATGATTTGGAATGTAAATAAAAAAAACTTAGAAAATAAAATTTTAAAAAAAAAAGACCCTCATGCGATGACAGTGGGTTGTGATTCCTGGTGGTCTCTTTGGGGTTTTTACAATCTGGGCACAACATAAGCTCGTTGTGGGGAATAACTGTAGTTTAAGTCATTTTACACATATCTTGGTATCTCCCTGCTGTAAACTCTTTGAAAACATGGGGTCAATGAGTTCTCGTGTTTGTAATTTTCATGGATGTTGTCATATCACTCTTTATAAAGGTACCAAATTACACCCCCTTCAGCCCTGTGTTTCATTCCCCTTATGCCTCACCTACAAGATGGCTGTCAAGGAATGTGACCTTGCCCATCTGAAGCTGGTAGATAGCAAGGTTAATTTGCATCTCTATTGTGTGCTTAAATGCTAGCTCCCTCTCCAGTGAATTATCTTTTCATCCCAAGCCATTACCCATCTTTCTGTTGAGTTGCTAATATTCTTTGATGGGGATAGTTTGCACAGTAGAAAATAAATATTTCATTACTATTTGCCTATATCCATGGATTTTTTTAAAGAAATTTTTATAAGGTTTATTATATATAAAACACTTGCAAGTAAAATAAACATGTATCAAAATTAGCCAAACCCGACGTCTTTATATCCCACTGAACTTCTGTACAGTTAGAGGAGGCACTCAGAAGCATTGGAACATTTTCACTATCTAATATATTCGTTTTTATGTTATTTTTAAAGATGTATTTATTTTATTTATATAAGTACACTGTAGCTGTCTTCAGACACACCAGAAGAGGATATCTGATCTCATTACAGATGGTTGTGAGTCACCATGTGGTTGCTGGGGATTGAACTCAGGACCTCTGGAAGAGCAGTCAGTGCTCTTAACCGCTCAGTCATCTCTCCAGCCCCTTTTATGTTATTTTTTAAATGGACTTTTTCCATACAATATATTCTGATTCCCCCAGATCCTCCCCATTTCCCCACCCACCCAAATCCATACCCTTTCTCTCATTAGAATAAAAACAGACATCAATAATAATAATCATCATAATAATATATAATAATAATATAAACAAATAGACAAGATAAAAAATAAACCAGAATAAGACAAAACAAGCAAATAATAAAGTAAAAAAAGCCCCTCATCAAAGCACAAGAAATACATACAGACTCTGAGACACACGCGTTTCCTTACACAAAAAACTGTACTTTTTGCTACTTTATTGGGTTCTTATATCGATCACCCTTCTCCACCCCAATCTCTTCCAAACCCCTCAACACTAGGTAGGCAAGAAAGAAGGTTAGAGAGGAAAGGGGGCAAAGACCTCTTTAGACTACTTACTGCTGATTGTGGGTACCAAGTTCCTGGGGCAAGTCCACTCTTCTTCTCCAGGATATCTTCAACCAGCAAACCAGTAGCAAAGGCAAACACAGGAGCCAGCAGCAGCAGCAGCAGGGAGAGCAACAGCAGGGCTCTGGCATTGAACACTCTCTCAGGAGTCCCCAGAATTCCAAGCATACGCTATCTTCAGCTGACAGAATCTCGCCCCTGCCAGTGCACGAGACAAAACTGTGGTCAGCTGCTGAGGATGGTCTGAAGCAGCCCCATATCCCACACCTGGAATTAAAACAAAAACATATTCACATAGCATAACTGGGCTTTTAGGGAAAGCAAAATTCTCACTATAGAAAAACCTATGAAAAAGAAATCAGACACCATTCAAGGTAAGCAAAAGATCTATAAGAAAATGAAAAGAAAACCTCCAAAATTACCTCTTTGTTTCTTTCATGATGTCCATCTACTGCTGGGCATGGAGCCTGCCCTTAGGTTTGGTTTGTCTGTGCAGGGAGACCCCACTAGAGAAACCAAATTTTCCCTTGCAAGCTGTTATCAATTGGAGTCAGCTGTTATCAATTAGAATTAGCTGTTATCAATTGGTTAGGGACAGGCTTATGTCCACGTCCCTCTCAGCACTGAGACCCATCTGGTTTAGACCTGTGCAGGCCTGGTGTATGCTGCCACAGTCTCTGTGAGCTCATAGTGTCTCAGTCTTGTTGTGTCTAGAAGGTCTCTTCCATCCCCACTGGCTCTCACAATCTTTCCTCCTTCCATTCCTCAGAGTTCCCTGAACCCCGGGAAAGAGATTTGATAGAGACAGCCCATTTAGCACTGAGTGTTCCAAGCTCTCCCAACGTCTGCATGCTGTCCAGTTATGGGTCTCTGTATTTGGTGGTGTGTGCCCATAGGGTGTGCTGAAAGATGCAAAAAAGAAGGATCAAGAGTTTGAGGCCAGCTTGGGCTACACAGCTTTTTCACCATCACTTAGACAAAATGGCAGGCCACAAAATGGGGGAGGGGGTCAATGGCACTGCATTTAAGAACTATTTTCCCAGGTTGCTATATCACGTTATTATTTTTTATTATAATTTTTAGATATCTATGCATGTGGTTGTGGTTGTGTGTGTGTGTGTGTGTGTGTGTGTGTGTGTGTGTGTAGCTCAGAAGACAACTTTCAAGAGTTGATTCTCTCCTTCCACCTTGTGGGTCCTGGAGGTGGAATTCAGTCCACCAGGCTTGGTGACTGGTGCCTTGAACTCTTAAACCTTCTGTCTCCCCTTTTCCAAATGCTGTGACTATAGGCATGCTCCACTGAGACCAGCTTATATTGTATTTCTTAAAGTATTAGAATCCTGAGGCTAGAGAGATATCTCAGCAGTTAAGAGCACAGGCTGTTCTTCTGCGGGACCAGAGTGTGATTCCCAGCACCCACATGGCAGCTCATAACTTTCTGTAACTACAGTTCCAAGGGGTTTAATGGCCTCTTCTGGTCTCTGTGGGCATCAAGTGTGTATGAGGTATACAAGCATGCATGCTCACCCACACATATAAAATATACATAAATCTTTTAAAAAATCTTATAGTATGTCTAATAGGCCAATTGCAAAATTCCATCATATTTATGTGAATATATTTTCATTATCAGTACATCTACTTTATAACTATTATTTCTCGCAACTGAAATCAAAGAGAGAGCGAGAGATACAACTTCCCTTAGGTAATTACTTATTTCTGCCAATTTTTCTACTAAGCTACTCACCTTTCCTAACTCATTTATGGGAACTTATTTCATGGGAAGTATGTTCCATTCTTCATTATGTCAAATATGTTTCAAAATTTGCCCCAGAGCATCATTTTATTGTATCTGTGGTATCTTTAAAGACAGAGATCTCTTTTTTGTTGACAAATTATCTTTCCTTTCTCATCCTGTTATCTTTTGAAAGCCGTTCTCCATCTCCAAATCAGATGCAAGACATTTTATTTTTTCTCGTTTTCATGGTCGTGCTTTTATACTTGGTCACGCTACATATCATGAATTAATCCTGGTGTGTGGCAGACACCGTGATTTTCCTCATTGAAGAAATTCATATTTAAATAAAATGAGTAAATCTAATTTTAAAAACCATTTTTTAAAGTAAGTGTGCCCACTGTCGGCCTTAATCAGAGAATCCTCTTTTTCCAGTGAACAGCGCGTATAGAGACTCGTGGCTGCACGGGATACTGAGGCTGAGTAACCGATGAGCCCTCTGCCTTCAGAAACACATCTGCATCTTCCCTTCTAACACTCCAGGGACACTGTTGTAGAAGGAAGCGGTGGGGAGAATGTCACAGCGGAAGGCGAGGAGGCGGACAGCGTGCAAACTGTCATCCTCTGGGCAACCTACAGCATACAGCAATTGCTGCCACACTGCTGCAGCAGGTCAGGTGCCTGCACAAAATGAGATCGGGGGCTGGAGAGAGATGGCGCCGCGGTTTATAGCCTTTGTGGCTTTGGCAGAGGGCCCAGCTTCGGTTATGATCATCCACATGGATCATCCACAACCTCAGTAACTCCAGCTCCGGGAGACCTGGCACTCTTGTCTGACTTCCGTGGGCACCACGCCTGCAAAACATAGACATATACACATGCGAAACACTCGAACATGTAAAATGAAATCATTTTTTTTAAATAAAATAAGTAAGATTGTCACCAGTCAAGCATGGAAGAAGAGGGGGCTCAAGGACTCCATCTCTCACTACTGAGCAACTGCCACTGCCAGGAAGTGATGGAGTCATTGCCTTCAGCTGTGGAAGTACTGACACACACACACACACACACACACACACACACACAAAACCAGGCTCCAATGAATAGTTACAAACACATGCTAACACATGGCTCTGGTTAAACTAAACAGGTCACAAAACAAAACCAAAAGTCATCAGTCTGGACGGGAAAGGGTTAAACGGGATATGAGTGTGATAAGAGAGTACATGAGAGTTACCATAATACACATACATACATACACATGTATGAAATTGTTAAAGGAAAAATTTTGGCTGAGAGAGAGAGAGAGAGAGGGGGAGGGAGGGAGGGAGGGAGGGAGGGAGAGAGAGAGAGAGAGAGAGAGAGAGAGAGAGAGAGCGTGCCCTCTATTCTGGCGGCCTCTAGTGTTCATCTCCTGACATTACATACATAGCATCATGGTCCAAACTGCACTGGGCATTTTATAGGTAGGATTTGCCTCTCTCTCTCTCTCTCTCTCTCTCTCTCTCTCTCTCTCTCTCTCTCTCTCTCTCTCTCTCTCTCTCTCTCTATCTCTGTGTGTGTGTGTGTGTGCTGTTCACGTTTTACAATTGTGAGTAGGAAGGTGGTTGTGGTGGCATTCTTTCTTGGGTTTCGTTCTTTATTTCTTTTGTAAATCCTTCATGCTGGGCAAGTGTTCAATCACAAGGCCACCTCGGGCCGTCTCTTCTTGTATATAAGTAAACTAAGGCTTTATTTGTAGCACTTGCTGAAGCAGATAGTGCTATGTCTCTCCAAAAGGATCAGTGTTCATTTTTGCCAGTGCATTCAGATTCCACCAGTTGGGGCCTCTTGATAGTCAGGGAGCTTTGTGGACCATTCAGGCAAAGGGTAAGACAGCTCTCCTTGGGGTCCTTTGGTGCAGGTGTCAGTGGGTGGAGTTTATTTCCGGTCCATCGTTCTATAAGGCTGTGGTCCTTTGCAGACCTAGCTTCATGGTTACAGAGGTGTTTCCTCTTAGGGCGACTCTAGGACTCTGTGGTTTCCACCTACCTGAAAGGTCATAAAGGTTGAAATTCAAGTTTTCCAAGTTCTGAAAATGCCCCAGGGGAGAGGCTATGTTCAGTTGGGCTTTCTGAGCACTTCATTCCCCGCGCCCCCTCCCCCCCCCGTAACTGTTCAGTACACACACTACGTTGCCTGTTCTTTGATGCTTTTAAAACAATTTAGACTTAGAAACAAATAGCACATTTAGTTGTTTGTAGCATGTGGGTTATTTCAAATATCCCCGCCTACCATATATCTGACATAATGTTTGCGTTGACCACCAGTTCTATATGCACGTGGATGATCATTCGCTACAAATGTATTAACTTTAAACAAAGATAAACGTTCAGTTTCTCTGTCACCAGATGCATTTCAGGTGTCCTGCGGACACAGGAAGCTGGAGTCTAATGTTCTGTAGAGTGCATTATAGAAAGCTTTCTTTAAAACAATTTAGAAAGTACGTTTAGTGGGGTGTGTGTGTGTGTAAGGAAGTTGCTCTCTTCTTTTATCATGTGGGTCCCAGGGATTAAATATGTGCTAGACTTGCAGCAAGCTCCTTTGCCCGCTAAGCCATCTCCACAGCCCATTAGCAGAACATTTCTATTGGCACAGAATATTCTATAGCAAAGCACCAGCCCTGATCCAAGATTACACAAGTACTGACTGGTGAGGGTGTCTTCTAGCTGCCCTCCACTGTAACCAGAAAAACCAATTCCCACTTAATGATGATCTCATTCAGCAGAAACCTATCGAAGGCGCTATAGACATTAACCACTGTCAATTGGTGAATAAAACAGCCCTGACGTGTGTGCATGTATGTATTTGCGTCAACGTAAATATTACTTAAGGAATTCCAATAACAAGACCTTCCTTAAGACAGAGAAACAATTTCTGTAGTTAAGGGAAATATGTAGAGAAAGGAGGATGACTTCAGGAGCAGGCAGATGCGAGTTCCTGTCCAAGCTTTGCATCTTCTAATTAAAGTATTTGGCCTCTGAGAGCCTTAGTTTATTTATATACAAGAAGAGACAGCCTGAAGTGGACTTGTGATTGAACACTTGCCCAGCATGAAGGATTTACAAAAGAAATAAAGAGTGAAGCCCTATAGAGCAGCCATTACTCAAATATTCCTGTTTCTCGAGCTTTCCAAAGCAGGGCAGGAATGTGCTTGAGTTCTGCTTGCTTTGGAATTAGGTATGACCAAGGGATCTTCTTCAGCTAATAATGTAAATCTCAGTGACAAGGGTCATTTCCAGACCAAAGCTTTAGGAGGCATTACACCTTTCTCCTCACACTGTGAAACTAGTGTGTGGAAGGTCATACAAGAATTGGAGCTACAGCCAGCCTGAGTTTCTCCAACTAAATATAAAAATGAAAAACATTGAGGGGGCTGGAGAGATGGATCAGTGGTTAAAAGCTCTGGCTGTTTTCCCAGAGGACCTGCATTCCTACCCAGCACCTATATGGCCGCTCAAAATCCATTTGAAACTCTAGTCCTGGGAGAAATCCATCGCCCTCTGGTGGCCACCATGGGTACTGCACACATCTGTTGCTGTTGCATGCACACAGGCAAAACACAGGAATAAAATAAAAATGCATATTTTTTAAATAATGTTGAGGAGTTCCCTGAATTTTATACACGTTTTTATTCCAATTTCCTCTTGTCATTAACATTATAAATAAATAGATGAATCATATATACATACATGCATGCATGCATATATACATAGCATTGCAGTTTTATAAATGAATATACAAATCCAAGGTTCTGTTTTGTTTTACAATCTTGGTAGATCCATTAGCAGATATTTTTCAATCTATTTATTTAATTGAGTGTATAGTTAACATAAGATTGCTTATTATCAGTTAATTTAGCCTAATGCTCACTAAACAAAAAATAGAGCATTTCCTTTGTCACACCCTGTTTCTCTCTTAGAATCTAAACCGCTCTTTAACGCACAGATCACGTGTTATTGTTGCATTCATCCAACTTTAATTCAAATGCCCCTTGAGCCTTATGTCTAACCACAGATGCCCCGTCCTCGAGAAGATCAGTAAGGACAAGCCTGAAGGGATGAAGCCAGGTCCTGGATGGGACCATGAGCCACACAAGTTCCTGCTTCTTGCATTTGATGAACCGCAGGCAGGGGGACTGGCACAAACCCAGTCCTTCTGTGGCCAAATCACTTAAGTTCTTAATTTCTCCCCTGCGGTAAGCTTCATTCAAAAGATCTCCGCAACTCTGTTCTTGTCACCGAAGTGCTTTCAAAAGCAGTTCCGTGCCTAATCCTGTCCGCGGTTGTTAACACGGGAAAGAACACAGTGCCAAGGTGAAAAGGAGGAGGGTGTGTCCCTTTCTCATCAGTCACAGATCCTCACAGGCTGTGGGTACAGCTCAGTGGAAGGAAAGATGAAGACAGCAGTGGTGGATAGGGCTATAACATCGATAAAGTAAAACAGCAGTTCACAAGTTGTCCAAGACAAAGGACAACTTTTTTCTTTCTTTCTTTCCTTGCCCTTCCTGCTTTTGCACTTTCTCTGCCCCCCCCCACATCGTCCCTTCATTCCCCATCTTCCCGCTCCTTCCCCTCCTCTTCCCTGTCCTCCTCCCCCTCCTCCTCCTCCTCTCTCTCTTCTCCTCCTTCTCCCTCTATTTTTCCTTTTCTTTTTTTCCCTCCAGTACCAACCACAGAGCAGAACCTCAAACTGCACAGGAATCTAACAGATGTAAGGTTTCTTTCCTTTTTTGGTTTTGATTTTGGTTTGTTTTCTGATTGCTTGTATCTTTTCCGGCTTTTGTTTTATATCATTTTCTGAAACAGGAACTCACAAAAATAAAACACTGACCTCAAACTCCATAGTGAAAGGAGAGCTTGAACTTCCTGTCCTCCCGCCTCCACTCTTCTGAGTGCTGGGGTTGCAGTGTAGACCACCAAGCCTATCCTTTGCAGCGCTTAGATTGAACGTCTGGCTTTGTGCATGTTAAGGAAGCATCCTACATTCTGAACTACATCCCTGCCTCCACTCACTTTTTAAAAATCGTTCTCTTGATTCCAAATGCTGAATGAAACCCGCCACATCTTATTGTCGGGACTCTGGATGCTTCCTCAACCTATCCCCAAACCAAGGAATGTCTTCCTCCCACCTGTCCACCACCCATGTCTCCGCAAGATAAGCTGCCTTGGAGTTACTGCTAATTGGACGTGGAGTGTGGCCAAGAGCGGTCTTGATGCTTTCGTCTTTATCATCTCCCTCGCCCCCATAGAATGCCTTTCTCAGAAGGATTTCACTCTGGGTAGGAATGGTCTACTTGTCTACTGCAGGCCACACAGCCTGTAGGAGCCACTCCCAGTGGGACCTCTGGCCTGCTCTCCACCTGGGCTTTTAGCCACAGGCCACACACATCTCTTCTCCCCTGTCACCGTTGTTCATTTATCACACTCTTTCTTTTCCTTTTTCTTTTTTTGTTTAATGTGTCTATGCACACATATGTGTATGTATGTTCACATGTGAACACTCTGGAGGTACATGTCTATGTGTTGTGTGCACACATGTGAATGCCCAAAGTTGATGTCTCCGGAATCTTCTGGGACCACTTTTCCACTTTATTCTTTTGAGGACGGACCTCTTGATCACCGCCCCCCTCCCCCCGCCCACCCACATACAGCTAGCTCATCTCACTAGACAGCTTGTTCTGGAGATCCGATCCCAATCTTCCTGGTGCCAGAGTTACAGGTAGGCAGCCATGCCTACCAAGCCTTTATGGGGGTTCTAGAGATACAAACTCCAGTCCTATTGCATTTGAAGTGAGTATTTAACTGCTGAGCCATCTACCCATCCCACTGAGTTATCTTCCCAAACTTTCATATTTTTCTCTGCCATTAGCAGCCAGCCACACCCTACAACCAGCCAACAATGTATTTGGTATGGAAAGATACGAGAATAAGATACAACTATGTACTTTTTATCAGGCCTTTAATGATAAACTTAACGGTTGCATTCTTGAATGGAAAATAGGCATAAGGGCTATTTTCAGCTTCCATGGCATTGACTCTGATAGACACAGGCTTTGCTTCTGCTCTCTCCTGGGACAATTCTCATGATTGTCATTGGTGAAAATACCATATGTGCTGATCATTGAAACATCCTCCAACCACAACAACAACAACAACACACACACACACACACACACACACACACACAGTGGGGAGGATAAAGATAGAAGAGAAAAAAAATTAAACAGTAAGGTGGTTTTTTATTCTTTCTTCTATAACTTAAAGAACTGAAGCTCAGAAAGTCCACATAACACTCTAGGAACCAAGATTAAGACAGAGTTACCAAAAAGACTGAAACGAAAACATCATTTTCAAACCCAAAATCTGGGAGAGTGTACCTTGCATTTTTATCACCTTTTAGTCACTTTTTAATTTTCAAACATCTACATTCCTATCTGTCACACCCTAAACTTTTAGTAGCAGCACAGGGAGGCCACCGCCAACCTTCCTGTTCCTTCACATGAAGCCCTTTGCATCCATGCTGAATGCTCCAACCACTGTGAGGCACAAGTCTTAATTTCTTATACACATGTCTGAGAGGACCCTCTAAGTCCCTTTAACCTTTACATTTCATATGGATGATTATTCTTATATGTTAAGAAAAAAAAGTGAGAGATTGGTACCTCCACCCACACACCTACCATGGGCTCAGATATGAACCAGGTGAGCCTCACCCATCTGCCTGGCTGGCCCATGACACTGAGTTTCATAAGGACCAGGGGCATGCTACACCATGATCCTATCTTCTCATAGTCTGTGCGACTCATGTGATTTCTGGAACCCTTATCCTACTTTCCTTTGACGGATGGGAATGTAAGCAGTTATTCATGTCAGTGACTCCTTTTCGGATCAAAACATCTTGACGTCTAGCTGTCATCGCTCCCTCAAATCCTTCAATCTGAATGTTCTGGGAACCTATCTCCCACTCAACCACCAAAACAATCTTTAATGTTGATGCCACTCAATCCAGCCTTAAGACTCTCCTGCAGCCTTTCTCTTACTTGAAATAAAATCAGGGGGCTGAGAAGACAGCTCTGGCTGTCATGTGCTTGCTGGCCTGCAGCAGAATCCCTAACACCCACATACAAAGCCAGATGCAGTGGAGCATGACTGTAAGCCCAGCACTGGGGCAGGAGGTGGAAACAGGAGGATCTGGGGCACTTGCAGGCCCAGGAGTCTACTCAAGTGGTGAGCCCTAGGTTGAGTGGCAGACCCTGTCTCAAATAACATGGACAGTGACAGAAGAAGATGTCGAAGATGTCTAGTGTCAACTTCTGACTTCCTCACAAATATGCACACACACACAGAGAGAGAGAGAGAGAGAGAGAGCACATACATACACGCACACACAAAGCACACATCTCTCTCTCTCTCTCTCTCTCTCTCTCTCTCACACACACACACACACACCTACACCACACACAAATAAATAAATGAAATCAGTTTCTCCCAGAACAAATGAGCCCTGCACACCCCCAGCCAGTCACTGCCCACTCTGCCCCGCTGACGCTCATCCTGCAGGCCCCCTCCTGCTCCAAAGGTCGGGCTTCGTTCCCTCTCTTGACTCTGCTGCTTTCCTGGAATGTTCTTTCCCTCTGGATGTCCCTGCTTTAGTTCCAGGTTTCAGCATAAATGTCATCTACTGGCAAACCTTGGCCATGGTCGCTAACACCGCCCAGACCTGCATCCACCTCCTCTTTCTATTCTCTTGGCGCCTGTTCTGGCCAGTGGGTGACATCAGAAAGAGGCTTTTCCTTGAAGGAAACCACAAGCCATATATGGGAGGGACTGGACCTTCCATCTAGTGGGAAAACATTTGTTAATATTGAGTGAAACAGACAATTCAGATTTTTCAGGCCAGAATAAGAATTTATTGGGAAGACAAAGGATTTGTATTGCATTTAAGACAGAAAGTGTAACAAGAAAGGTTAAGTCCACTGATGTTCTTTCACAGGCTTGCCAACCAGATCCCCCATACTCAATGGAATTATTTACAAATCATATTCAGATAAGTTTCATTAAACCATAGCATTGCATATGTAAATATTGCTTTGTGAGAGTAGATGGCACTCATACCTACTGTAGGTTCCTCAGAAGAGACTTTGCATCTCCTGTGCCCAAGGATCAAACCAGAAAATGCACTGCAGGCTGGAACTAACCCCAAGCACTGGTCTGTCTTTGTCCAGTATGGTCACTTTTTGAGGTCTTGGGATGAGGTGGAGTTAAGGTGTAACTGGTATCTTTGTCCCCCTTCTGGCAATGGGCATCTCTAACGCACAAAAGTGTTGCAAGGTCCACAACGAGATCTTGTGGCACAAGGGTTAGAGACGCAGGGCCCAATGGGCTTATCACATGCGTTGGTTGTGGCACAGGGATTGCAGGGGAGCCTGGAGACAGGAAAAGATTGGAGCAAGTGAGGGCAGAGTGAGTTCAACACACAGGAAGACACTAATAACACAGTTAGACTAGGACCCTTTGGATGTCGCCAGGCGGAAGTGCAAAGGGATAAGTTAATTCCTGCCAAGAAAACAACTCACCCCCAGGAAAAGGCATGCAGTCATACTCACTTGCAGTCCTCGCTCTCCAGCAGGCCCCGGTACGTGTTGATCTCACACTCCAGCCGGGCCCGGATGTCCAGCAGCACCTGGTACTCCTGGTTCTGCCGCTCCAGGTCAGCCCGGATCTCACCAAGCTGGGACTCCACGTTGGTGATCAGGCACTGCACCTGGGACAGCTGGGAGCTGTAGCGAGCCTCGCTCTCTGTCAGGGTGTTTTCCAGAGAGTTCCTCTGTGGGGGAGAGGACAAAGGCTGTCACAGAGCTGTTCCCTCTGAAGGTTCCTTCCTGCATGGCCTTCCAAAGAAGTTACAGGCTTCAAGAGCTAAGAAGAGAGAGAGAGAGACCCCAAGGACACTCCAGCGACTCTGCCTCCCAACTCCACACTGCTCAGCAGCACGTCTGCACACTACACACCAGGTTGTGCTGGGCCTGCAGCTCGATCTCCAGGGCGTTGACTGTGCGTCTCAGCTCGATGATCTCGGCCTGGCAGGACTGCAGCTGCTCTGAGCTGGACACCACCTGCTTGTTCAACTCCTCTGTCTGCAATAGGCAAGGGGAGGGACAGGATCAGAGCCCGCCCTACAGTCCTGGGGACTGGGTTCCTGAGCGACCATGGCTCAGATGCCCACCTGTGTGGTGAACCACTCCTCCACTTCCCGGCGGTTGGTTTCCACCAGGGCCTCGTACTGACACCTGGTCTCATTGAGCACACGGTTCAGGTCCACAGTGGGAGCAGCGTCCACCTCCACGTTGAGGCGGTCTCCAAGCTGGCAGCGCAGGGTGTTGACTTCCTGGTGGGGGAAAGGGGAAAATCCAAACTATCACAACGGATCTTGATGCTCTCCTTGAGAGAATACAGTTGGGTGTCTGGTGCATTGAATCCTTCTACAATCTCCATTCTGTACTTTCCCAGTGCCCTTTTCCCTGTGGTCAGTGACTAGAGATTCCTTTTCACAATGCACCTTCCAGCCCATACCTCCTTCTACCCTTCATGATAAACATAATGCTTTTTATTTAGAGGGATATTGTGGTTTAGTATCAGAGCTGAGACATAGCTGACAACCATTTAAGTTCTGTTCCCCAGAAGCCCAGTTCAGCGATCTTGCTGAAATATCTCACCATATCCTTAAATGGTTTTGTCCTTAAGCTTAGACAAAGTCTGACTACAATAAAAAAATGAAGCGAACATCTCTACATTTTAATGTTGACCTCTTTGTGGAGCCAACAGAACTTGGTTCTGGGCTTAAGCAGCCATCAGACAGACTTAAATTGTATCTTGTCTTTAACACTTCCATATAACTTCTAGAAGTATCTAGAACAATGGTCCTCAACCTTCCTAATGTTATGATTCTTTAATATAGTTCCTCATGTTGTGGTGACTCCCAAGTGCAAAATCATTTTCATTACAACTTCATAACTGTTATTTTGCTACTGTTATAAATCATAATACAAATACTTGATATTTCCGATGGTCTTGGGTAACCCCTCTGAGAGGGTTATTTGACCCCCGAAAGGGGTCATGACCCAGAGGTTGAGAACCACTGTTCTAGAATCTTCAAACTACTCATCTTTTTTTTTTCCTTCTGAAGCTCCCAAGTGCTTTGCACAAATTTGGTGCATGATAAGCTTTTGGTTAGCATTAACTGTCACTACAGAGTTCTAGGATGTATAGACGCACCTGTCTGTATCCTGTGTGGTGGCGACTAAGGAATACTTCACTCCATGCAGCACAGATATCAGAAAGCATTTTGAATAGCAATGAAAAGCTATGTTCTGAGTCCAGTTCGGCCCCTCCTGTTGGGCAGCTGTAAGCCACCCTGCCCCTTGCAGTCCAAAATGGAGAATTATAGTTTTCAATGGTGTCCACATATGCTCTCATTTGGGAGTGACAGAGGCTACAGCTGCTGCCTTTGCTCTGACCTTTCCTCATTACTGACCAAGCTAGCCAACTTCCTTTGTTCTTGCTCCTGCCTCTGGCAGAAAATCCTAATCTCCTATCAAGATTACTCATTCTCTACAAATACATGTTTTTGTTTGGAGAACAGCTTTCTGAGCTAATTGAGCCTCAACCCACAGCCTCTCCCTGTGTGAGGCTCTCCTCTGCCTGGGGCAGTTAAAAACATGTCCTGGCCAGTCCCACTGTGTGCTTCTTGTTGGGAGACTTCACCTGCTCATGGTTCTGCTTGAGGCACAGCAGCTCCTCCTTCAGGGACTCCACCTGAGCCTCCAGGTCAGACTTGCAGAGGGTCAGCTCATCCAGGATCCTGCGCAGGCCGTTGATGTCTGACTCCACCAGCTGCCGCAGACCGAGCTCAGTCTCATACCTGCAATGGCAGGAGAATCGGGGATAGAGTGGGTAGGAACATGCCTAGCCCTGACTCTGCTTTGGTTTGCTTTGTTGAATAACTAGGCATGACGGATACTAGTTTTTATAACCAGGTCCTTCTACTTAAGTTGTCAAGATCCAGAAGTACATCCTACAGGGAAATGCGTGTTAATTACTTTCACAGAGACAGCGAATCTGAGGAGATAAGAGCTTGTAAGCTTCCAAGGCTTCCAGGATGAATGTACTTCCCACATTCTCATGACTGAGTGCTGTGCCCAGTAGAGGACTAGGCTAGTCACAGACATACAGTTTGGTAGAGCTGAGGTTGGAGCTGGAGATGCCATTCTACAAAGGAAAAGAGGGAAGAGGAGGGAGTGTGGATAGTGGAGAAACTCCTAGGGGAAATCTTGATCAACACTGACCTGTATGGACAACAGAAAAAGGGATGGGAAAGAAGGGAGGGAGAGACAAGCAGCAACGCCCCACCGGTCCATCCACTCACTTGGTCCTGAAGTCATCAGAGGCCAGCTTGGCATTGTCAATCTGCACGACCAGCCTGGCGTTCTCAGACTTGCCACATAAGATCTAGAGATCACAAAACATCGTATAATGAGCAGGGGGTTGGCTCTTTTCATCAAGAGAAATTCTGTTAATTTGTTTATATAGAAACATCAGAATTTTTTTTAAAAAAATACAGTGTATTGTGTGTCTATTAAATGCTATTCATGTACAATAAATGCTCAAAAAATATCTGAGGGACTAAATCTAGACACAGACATGCGAATACACAGACGTATCTGCAGATGATCTTATTTTTTTTCCTTTCTTAATAAACAATATTAAGAAGCTGATAAAAACCATTTGTATTTGTTTAAAACAAATTGTTTCCCACCAATGGTATTTGGTGGGAAAGGCTCTAAAAGCTAAAAAATATTGCACTTTAATAAACTTTCAAGATGAATACATAAAATAGCAGGCACAGTGGCCTGGGCAATGGAGGTTGTTCCATCCTGGGTGGCTTGGGACCATTTCTATTTAGTGCCTAATATTTCTGGGTCTAGTCAAATACTATGATTCCCCTCTGGACACGATGCACCAAAGGAACTCCAGGGGCATCCAGGTCAAGACAATGAGATCCAGAGGTCAGAGTAGCAACATACCAAGTTAAGAGAGGAAAAAAATAAAAATGGTCGGTCCTTCCTACTACGTGACTTCCTTCTTTAGCTCAGTCCTTTTCTCTTACCTCAAGGAAATACCTTCAGAGCTCAGAAACACCCACAGGCCACTCTTAATAAGAGTGAGGAGTTACCTAAACTCCTATGACCTCCACCGAGTCTAATTTCTGCCAAGATTCAAAACTAACAGTCTCCCTTCTGCAAATAGAAGAGTCCACAAGAAAAAACATGCTTAAAGAGCTGGAAATGTGGAAATTATCAAATTTTCCACCACACCAAGAGTTCATGTCATTACTGTGTCTCACACACGCTTCTGAGAAGTTCCTGCCAGGAATGCTGAGGATGCCCATCCCGCTCACCTTCTGCTGCAGCTCCTCAATGGTCCTGAAGTAGGCCTGGTAGGCAGGGCACACCAGGGGGTCCTGTTGCTGGTTCCTCTCCTGGATCCTGCTTTCCAGCTCTGCATTCTCTCTCTCCAGCTGCCTCACCTTCTCCAGGTAGGAGGCCAGGCGGTCATTCAGGAACTGCATGGTCTCCTTCTCATTGCCATTGAAGGAGCCCTCACAGAACCAATTGCAGTTGCCCACGTTGGCGGGGATGTTGCAGGCCCCGGGCAGGGTGCAGCCATGGCAGCTGGGGGGCACGCAGGGCCGGGAGGAGCAACTGGTGCGGCAGCTCAGGGCGGGCAGGCAGCAGTTGTAAGGCATGGTGCTGGAGGGAGTGAGGTGTCTGGCTGAAGACGCGGTGTGAATCCTCCAAGCCTCAGAGCTCTGAGTCCCCTTCCTCTGGTGAGCATTTATACTCACTCCAAACAGGGTGTGGACATATAAGATGGTCCCTCTCTCTCTCTCTCTTTTTCTTTTGGCTTTGGTCATTTAGTGATGGTCAAAGGCTTCCCCATTCATTTGTTGTGCTTCCTCAGAAGACTCCTTCACCTCATAAAAGGCTTTACTTGGGCTTCTCCCTCAGTCGGGACTCCTTGCCATGCTATACATCATGAGGTAAGAGCTTGGTGGTATGACTTCAAAGGCTAGGTCTCATGAAAGGCCCAACCTTCATTAATAGGGTGTGGTAGGTCAAGGGACAGTGCTGCTGCTCTGTGAGGGCCCTGACACTTGAGTGAGCCACTGGTCCTGCTTGATGAAGCAGAGAAGCAGAATTCTTCCTCTGTCCAATTTCCAAATGTCAGAATCACAGAGAGAGAGAGAGAGAGAGAGAGAGAGAGAGAGAGAGAGAGAGAGAGAACCAGGTGCTGAGACATCCTAGCTTCTTTGTGACCCTGCTTGTAGATACCATCCACCAATCACATCACAGACAGCACTAGGATCATGGCTTGTCTCAGACAAGGTACTAGCCCCAGCGAGGAGTGGAAGTGGACAAGTGCTACAGGCAGAGGGAACTCCCACTTGTTGGAAGCCTGCACAGTTCCCAGACAGGCATGGTTCACAAATCTTGGATCTCACCACCCTTTGGACAAGTCTTCAAGGTAAATGATGTTGCTCCCCTTTTACACACAGTAAACCAAAGCATCACAGGTAGGAGATGCTATGTGGCTGCAAGTCTAACTTCTGTTCTTTTCATTATTTGACACTGCCACTATACAAAGAACCCAGTTCCCTTTTGAACCTCTTCAGTCAGGTCTTATCTCCTCTCTGAGCACTCCTTTTGCTCTACCTTGAGCATAACATCATCCTGACTTGAGCCTTTATCTCTCTGTTTGAGCTTCTGACAGAAAGGACGAGGTTCAATTCATTTTGGAGCCCCAGTTCTAGGACCTTGTTACATGATGAACGTGTTGAGTGATTGTGGGACAAATAGATGAAGATGTAAACAAGAAGTAAATATCCGAAGCAGGAAGTGACAAGCAGCATATGAGAGGTTTACACGTTGGGAAAAGCAAGCGTCATCAGGACTGCGGGTTCACAGACATGGATCTGTGCTGGGATGTAGTTGAGTATGCTGTCTGAGAATCAGAGAGAGTAAAGCCAGGAAGTCCAGGTGAGATTTGGGGCATGCACCATAATGCAGCAAGAGAATTCAGCATGGTGGTGGAACCCAAGTAAGTATAGGAATCAGTGAAGGGAAACGGTAAAAGATAAGGCTGTCTAATGAGGCTAGAGTCATAAGCTACCAATCCCCTGTGGAAGACTTGGACCACCCTGGTCTCAGCATCCATCTGAGTTTTGGAACCTGGGGTATGACAAAAGTTTTAAGGCATCATTTCAACAAATGGTTACCAGTTTTAGAAAAAAAGAAAGAAAGAAAGAAAGAAAGAAAGAAAGAAAGAAAGAAAGAAAGAAAGAAAGAAAGAAAGAAAGAAAGAAAAGGCTAGAAGCCAACAGACTAGCAAGGAGGTTGTTATAGCAGACCAAGAAAGCAGCAAAAGGGGGGCAAAGGGAATCAAAGGATAAATTTATGGTAGAGATGTTAATGACAGATGTGGGTATGATTGGGGTACAGGTGTGAGAAGTACAGAGATGGGCAAAGGGAAAAAGGAGAGAGAGAAAAGCAAGAGTTGAGGGCCAGACTTTGGAAATTCCAGAGAAGTGGAGACGAAGGGAGAAACAATGAAGGGAGCGAGTTTATGTCATCACCGACAAGCAAGGAGGAGAGCTTATGAAAGAGGAGGCCAAGCAGGCCAGAGAGATGGGTGTCGGGAAGGTGTTTGCCACACAAGTCTGAAGTTCGTTCAGGTCCCCAGCACCTACATTTGAAGGCAGGCACAGAGGCACACAGCTGTAATCACAACAGTGGGAAGATAGACACAGAAGCTCTCTGAAACTCTCTGGACAGCTAGCCTAGCCAGCCAATCAGTCCCAGGTGCAATGAAAGACTCTGTCTCACAAACTGAGGTCTGGGGTGGAGAACAACTGAGGAAGAGTATTGACCTCTGGCCCATACACACATACACAGAGAGAGAGAGACAGACAGACAGAGAGACAGAGACAGAGAGAAAAAGAGACACACAGAGAGAGACAGAGACAGACAGAGAATGCATCTTGTGAGAACTTCCAAGTACATCCACAAGATCATGCACAATCAGGGCCATGGAGAGGGTGTTGAGTAGACAGAAAAGTCATCAGGACCCTCCTAGTGTCACACAGGTATGTCTACTGTGTATAAAATCTGTGGCCATAGAGTAATATCCACACTAAACTTCAGAGTTTTCAAACATGCATGCAGAGGCAAGATGTCCATTCCTTAGAGAAGTTCTACCATGTTGCATCCATATACTTGATTGTAAAGCATAGGAGCTTCGGTCTCAAGGATCAGAGTTTTATGCAATGATTGGACCTTGAAAGATAATTGCACTTGAAGCAGTACAGACATGCTGCGCTTGTTTGAACTCGATGACTCATAACAGTTTGTTACTTAGGAACAGTCATCCAAGAGGCACAGCAGTGTAAACTGCCTGTGCGTAAGACACCACTTCAGCTTTGTTAAGAAGAGCATGATTCGATACTCGGTCATTTAGCTCAAGAGCGATGCACTATTCAAGCAAGGCTTCCCACTGTCCTCACAGCAGAGGACAAAGTGCAGCTCGGGGAGAAATGCTTCCCGACAGATCGAAGCCATTCAGCTCACCTCAACCACCTGACTTCCTTTCCACCTCCTCACATAGACCCTGAATGTCAAAATGGACCAGAGAGAGAAGATCTTGGAGCAAATGGATGTCAGGGTCTTGTGGTCTTATGCTGCCCTTGTTTACCAATGGGGAAACTGAGGCTCAGAATAAAGAAATGATTGTTCAGGATCCTATCATTAGAAGCTAATCAACCCACCGATCTTCTCGATGCACCACCAGTCCCATCAACATGCTGCAGAAATGATGAATAATTAAAAAACAAAAACAAAACACCTGACCTGACATTACCTGGAACCAGAAATCAAATGCAGAGGGGGACAACGAAGGCCCATGGATGCATTCATGGAGTCTAATAAGACCAAATTTCCTTGGCATCTCCTTAGTTTTAAATGTTCTTTTTAAGTTGATAATATAATTATAGCTCAAAATGTCAATGCAGCAATATCCTGTCAGGTATAGAACTATATCTCATCAGTCTGGAGTAACTTAGAATGGTAGGTAATTGGTTGAGCCCCAAGACCCTACTCGCCAGCAGTACGCTTAACTCCCTCCACCCAAAAGGTGCACAAACAAAATTTTAATATGTATTATCTTAAAAATTTGTAGCTGGCGGGCAGTAAGATTGCTCAGCAGGGAAAGGCATTGCAGTTATTTGTCAACTGTGTTTTGTAAACATGATTTTATGAAGATTCACTCTGAAGGCCTTCACAGAATTTCTGGAGTCTTCACACTGGATTTTAGCTTGAGTTTTCTCTTCTGCCAGATGACAAACTCACTTGAATAAAATTAAAAGGAACTCTAAATAGTTTTTCAGGTGTCTGGAGATGGGTGTTCATTTTGCTGGATTTTTGGCAGCGTACTCCCTGTATCCTTGTGTTAAGATGTCGAATAGACATATCACCATTATTCTTTCTTTGTTATGTGTTCAGTCATGATTTTTATTAGCTTTAATGACTGACTGCTATTTGTAATAAATCCAAATAAACAATGACTATCTCTGTTAAAATGGCATTTATTGAGGCTGGTGAGGTGGCTCAGTGGATAAAGCTTTGCTGCCAGGCCTGCCAGCCTAAGTCCCAACCCGGGGACCCACCCACATGTTGGAAGGAGAGAAGTGACTCCTTTTAGTCATCCTCTGACCTCCACATGTGCACAGTGGCCTGTGAACCCACATGAGCACACACACACACACACACACACACACACATAATTATTTATTTTTAAAACAAAAAATATTAAAGCTAAATCTAATTTAAAATGAATACTAAAACATCCTTTTGTTTTTCTTCTCACTCAGGCCCCACTCATTCTGGCCCCGATCGCTCATTCTTATTTTTTTTAAGGGCTAACATCAATTTAAAAACCCAATGGATATATTAAACATCAGATTAAACGAAAATGAAAGGAGAATAACTAAACTAGAAATCACCAATGAGGAAATTGTCAGCCTACAGCACCAACAGGTTTACAAACAGAAACACTGAAGAGGAAATGAGAGAGAAGCTATGAAAGTCCAAGATCTGCTGAAAAAAGCCCAGAATGATGTCATAAAGAACTCAGGGGGGCGGTGGTGGCGCACGCCTTTAATCCCAGCACTTGGGAAGCAGAGGCAGGAGGATTTCTGAGTTCGAGGCCAGCCTGGTCTACAAAGTGAGTTCCAGGACAGCCAGGGCTACACAGAGAAACCCTGTCTCGAAAAACCAAAAAAAAAAAAAAAAAGAACTCAGGGATCCTCCTTCCAGAAGACATTTGTTAGGCTGTTCAAAATTGGTAAAGAAAACCAACATCTTTAATATAAAGGTTTACAAAAATATTAAGATTCATGGACTCAAAATGCTCATAGAAATGTCATAAGAGCTTCAGGAGATTTTAGTGTCTAAATAAGGGCCTGTACCCACTGTAAGATAACCAGGAGATTCTAGTGTCTGAAGAAGGGACGGTACCCATTCTTCATCATGGGCCTGGCAGATGAGTGGCAATTCCAATTCATCTTAGCACCCAAGATACATCAGCAAACTGTATTCCTCACAACCTGACCCCTCCTTAACCCACCACCAGTTTCCTACACAGGATGGCCAGGGAATGGTCTATCCCCCTCCCTCTCATACCTCAAGATGGTGGATAAGATATCCTCATGGATTCAACAACTAAGATGGCATTATAGCTAATCTTGTCCACCTTGGTGGGATTTACAATTATGATAGAAACAAATCTCTAGGCATGTCTGTGAAGAATTACCTAGATTAAGTTAAATGAGTTGAAAAGACCTACCTGAAATATAAGTAGCATAGTCGAATGCCCTGGGACCCTAGGCTGCATAAAAGGGGGACAGAAGGTCTGACACAACTATTCATCACAACCTGCTTCCTCCCTGGGAAAATAATGTCACTAGCCACATCTTGTCCTTGCCACATCCCTTTCCTTTGGCATGATGAATGGCACCTCTGGAACTATGTGCCAAATCTCTTCCTTCCTCAAGTTACCTTTGTATTTTGTCTCAGCAAGTTATACAGGTACAAATACAGATGACAATATTCCTGCAACTGACTTTAAATTTCAACCCAAGGCCTAACAAAGTCCCAGCTAGCTTAGGCATAGATATTGACAAGGTGGTTCAAAAATTCACGTGGGAATGGAGTCAAATTGCCAAAGTAATCTTTAGAAAAGAATAGAAAACTGGAGGATTCACATGTGCTGGCTTTAAAACTTCCTACAAAGCTCTACAATATGGGTACCAACTCGACTAATAAAGGAAAGAATACCGTTTTTGATGAGCGATGCCTAGGTAACCGGGCTTCCACATGCAGACAAATGAAGCTTGCACTTCAGTCACACCACACAGAAACATATGGCTTTAAAGGGAGCAGAGAGCCTGCCATGGCTGTGCGCTCCTACCATCCCAGTACTCATGAGGGAGAGGGAAGATGCTGACTTTGAGTCCTGACCAGGATATACAGAAAGATCCTGTCTCGGAGGCTAACGATAAGAACTCAAACTAGAAAATTTGAGGGGAAGGTAGGAGGAAGTCTTTCAGATCTTGGATTAAGAAAAAGTTTCTTGCCAAGCATGGTGGTGCATGCCTTTAATCCCAACACTCAGGAGGCAGAGGCAGGCGAATCTCCATGAGCTCAAGGCCAGTCTGGTCTTCATAGTAAGTTCCGGGACAGCCAGAACTATACCGTGAGGCCCTGTCTCAAAAATAAACAAGCAAACAAACAAAAGGAAATCATTTATTACATATGACATAAAAATCACAAGTTATAAAAGCAAAACTAGGAATTCAGAGATAAAGCAATGATTGGGATCACTTCCTGCTCTTCCAGAGGACCCCCAAATCAGTACCCAGCTCGCACATCAGGAGGCTCACAATTACCTGCAATTCCAGCTCTAGAGGATCTGGCACCCACTGCTACCTTCTACAAGCACCTGAATTCATACATGAGTGTGTGCACACACACGTACACACACACACACACAAATACACACACACAATTGGAAATAATTTTAAATTGTTTCAAGTAAAATTAGATTGGATTTCAAGATTCAAAACTCTTCTGTAGCACACAGACTTTATTTTCACCAAGAAAGTAAAGGGAAATGTTCTTGAAGGGAAAAACACTTATAAATCATCTGCTACATACGAATCCTGTGTCTGGACCATTAAAAGCACACCTACAACTTAAAAGAGAAATGAGCCAGGTTTTGAAAGAGAGGCAATGGATCTGAATAAACACATCTCCAAAGCTCTACAAACAGCCTGCACACACATGAAAAGGAGGATGATCCTGTGAATCATCTCAGAAATGCAAATCAAAACCACAGCGAATGCTAGTTCACGTGCACCGGGATGACCTGTGTTTCTGTTGTTCTTTTGCAATAGGGAAAAACACAGGTGTTTGTGAGAACATGCAGAGACTGGAGCCCTCTCATTCAGTCAGTGAGAATGTCAACTACCACAAAGACAGGTCTAACAGCTACTCAGTTTTTGTAAGTATACAATTATGACATAACCTAGCAATTTTAGTCCTGTGTAACTATACCCAAATTAGCTAAAAATATATGTCCAAGAAAGGAGTGGTGAGTCACATGTGAAACCTCAGTACTTGGAAGTTTGAGGCAAAGGGATTGCCGTGAGTTCGAGGCCAGCCTAAGCTATGTTATGAATGCCAAGCAGCCTACGCTGCAGGATAAGACTGTCTCAAAATAACAAGCTGGAGATATCACAGAGAAATGAGCCTCACTTGAGAAAATGCCTCCATGAGATCCAGCTGTAAGACATTTTCCCAATTAGTGATCAAGGGGGGAAGGGCCCATTGTGGGTGGTTCCATCCCTGGGCTGGTAGTCTTGGGTTCTATAAGAAAGCAAGCTGAGCAAGCCAGTAAGTAACATCCCTCCATGGCCTCTGCATCAGCTCCTGCTTCCTGACCTGCTTGAGTTCCAGTCCTGACTTCCTTTAGTGATGAACAGCAGTGTGGAAGTGTAAGCGGAATAAACCCTTTCCTCCCCAACTTGCCTCTTGGTCATGATGTTTGTGCAGGAATAGAAACCCTAACTAATACAGGTTCTGAAGCCCAAATTTAAGTAAAGGTCCAGGATTATGCACATCTAGGTACTCTGGGTCAAAGTGTAGTCACTGATTCATCTTTGTTTTAGTTCCACTCTCCTGCAAGATGCTCTGACAAGTGCAAACCTCTTCCCAGAGAGAAAAGATTCCCCTCTGGCTTTAGGATCTCTCTTTTTCCAGTGTGAGATTCCTGTGAAATTCTAATATCAAAGTCCCATTGGTCAAAGTGAAGGACACAAGTGTCATTTTAGAATTTGAGTTGTCTAGTGTGGGCAAATCTATAGACACAGTTCTTTGGATTCAGTTTAATGCTTGCATTATAGGGCCCCAAATTGCACCAGAATCCTATGTGTGAGACACTGAGGGTCCCTACTTATGAGATGCTGAGAGTCCCTGCCCCCAGCTGGTTCAATTTGGTAAATAAAAGTTGCTGGTGGCCAATGGCTGGGCGGGGAGACAGAGGTGGGACTTAAGATTTCCTGGACAAGGGAACCACAGGAAAAAGGATTGAGTGTTGCAATGCTGGAGAAGCAGAGGAATCAGGCTCAAGGACAGAGAAACAGAGAGTCTGCCAACACATAAGAGTTGGGGATCGTGGCCCAGGAAGACTGCAGTGGGCAGGATGGAATATAGGCTTTAGTAAGTAATAATTCAGGGATATTGGAGGGGACAGTGTGCTAGCAATGTGGAGGACTGGAAGTGCCCAGCCATTGAGCCATTTAAGGCATATGAAAATAAAAGGCTGTGTGTGTGTGTGTGTGTGTATCATTCAAGAATCCAGAGCATCGGGAGGTAGTGAGGAACATGTGTTCCACTCCAGGGATTTTGGAGCAGAATATTAGAGTGGATTAATCAACTACTGAAACAACACAAAACTCAGGAAGGCAAGGAATGAGAAATGATGATGAGTACAAAGTTTTTAATGAATAATGAAGTTCTCTAAACTTGTAATTACTACTGTAAATATAAAACATTTAAGATATCTAATTCCATACTTTACATAAACCTTATGGTATATGGATTATATATGTTGTATTTTAATTTTAGATGCGTAAAACTATTTTAAAATGGAAATTCAGGAAAAGAATATGGAAATAATAAGTCAGAAGTAATATTCAATAATGACTGGGGATTTTCCACAGTTATTGGAGTATATAAACCAACTCAAGAATCGTGTGAGTCCCCGGAAGAAAAAGAAAACCAAACCCATCCCATGACATAATACAGTGTAGCTTCACAACATAGGAATCAAAGGGAAGATCAAAGAAACAGACAAAAAAAAACATAGATATAGACACAGATATGAGTAAAGATAGATAGATAGATAGATAGATACATACATACATACATACATACATGCAGGCACATAGATGCATACATGCATATATACATACAGATACATACATACATACATACATACATACATAGAGGTATATAGACAGACGGACAGACAGACAGATGGACAGACAGATGGACGGACAGACAGACAGACGGACGGACGGACGGACGGACGGACGGACGGACGGACGGACAGACAGACAGACAGACAGACAGACAGACAGATGATCAAGCACCTGTTCTGAACTGGGGATAAACTGGATAAGGGTGATTTACATGAGGCTTGGAAATGCTGACAGAGAACTTGACCTGCAGAAAGAAGTTGGAATCCACAAAGCGGAGCTAGCACATTCTGAGCCCAGCATGGAGCACCACTCAGACAATCTTATCCACAGTTTATACCTGAGCTCTACCAATATCAACCATAGAGCAGCAGCAGCAACATTCAAAGATGTGAAATAAATGAGAGCCCAAGAACTGCAGAAACACACTGAGGTGGCATCATCGAGGCAAGGCTGAAGATGTCACTGGAAGGTTGGATAATCAGGGAACTGAGGCAATGACCTTGACACAGACCACAATATGCATATGGACAGGAGTCATCAACCTTGATGAGACATCAGCAAGTACTACCAGGGACAGAGCTTTTGGCATTCACAGATACCAGAGACTTGATGATGTAACCATGGAGGTTAACCTCACAATGACCTTAGAGGTGGTTTCCCCATATTCATATTTTCAGTGGTTAAAGAAATCCGAGTAAGAAGAAGATCATTTTAAAAATCTACAGGCTGTTACTAAGACATGACTATGGGTTATCTGGTGTTTCCCAAGAGAGAGTTAGATGTCCTCTTGGGAAGAATGGAAGAAATCCAAAAATGCCTGTTTGAAAGCTGGTTCCTTCACTCTTAGTCATGCACATAAACTACTAACACAGAGAGAACAAACTCTGTTCTGTCTCATCATCGCTCCTTCCTGAATGTGTAGGAGGTCCTAGCACTTGTTAGGAGTTCGGAAGATGCCAGTGCCTGTTCTCATCTCATAGTAAATGAGAAAAGAAAATAACAAAATTTCTGAAAGTGTCACCCCTTAATGGAGGTGTCTACTCCATTCGCATGAGGCCCTTTGCCCAAATGTTCTGCCGTTTAGTGCCAGCCTGCATGGATGCTGGCACTCACAATGTCTAAAGAAGGTTAAGACAGGGTTAAGCTATCAAATGAGACTCAAATAAGCTTCATGAGAGTCCCAGCAAGAACAAACACTCTGAAAAAGATGGATACAAGTGAAACTCGTGTCTGTTTGCAAGAGGAAAATTTATTAGGTTTTTGGAAAACTGCAAGAAAGGGTAGAAGAAGCAGTGAGAACCACGAAATACCTTGTGTGGCCCCTTTACAGCTCAGATCTCTCAGACCACCAGAATACAAGCCAGTGGTCACAGATAAGCCCTGGATGGAGATGGTTCCGTGGGCCTGGACTCAGAGCCAGACCACAGCTCTAGGCCTTTGTTCTTCTTCCAGACCATGATCCATCCCTACGGAGCTGGATGTGGGTTCAAAGAGGCTGAGCTGATCCATTGACTTTCTTTCTGTCTTCATGCAATCCTCCTGCTGGCCATGGGGTTCTTAGCAGCCAAAGGTATTGCAGGGTCCACATCTGGGGCGTGTGACACAAGGGTTTGTGACACAGGGTCCAATGGGCTTGTCACAGGCATTGGTGGTGGCACAGGGGTTGCAGGGCAGCCTAGGACACAGGATCATTAGAGTGAGCATGAGAAAGTAAGTTCTTAGAAGGCAGAATTGCCTAAAAGCAAGAAGCCTATTCCCTTTTTTTTTAAAGAGCATGTCTTATTTGGTACACTCCTTCTACAGAGTTCAGAACCAGTGGTAGAAGAGAATATACAATACTAGCAATGGAGTACTAGCCTTCTGTATAACCCTGGGGACACAGAGGAGCCACTTCAATCTCTAAGCCTCTGCCTCCAACCTAGAAAATGGGATTGGTGATATCCACCATATGGATGTAAACTTTGGAAGAGAATTGTGCTTCTAAATAGCCTGCCTGAGCTGGCACTCAGCCTCATCTACTACTTATTGAGACCTCTTCCTTGGAGATGCTTAAATGCACAAGAAGATAGCTATACTGGATTAAATTCCTCTCTCAAGTGATTTTAACAAGGGTCAAAAAAAATCCAGTGGACATATGTTTTAGTTTAATTAAAGCAATGGTTGCCTGAGTTTTCTATTCCCTTTCCATGTCAGAATCCTTCCATAAAGACATAAAGTTTTGCACCCTGTAGCCAAGGAATCACCATCAGGGAGTCTAGACACCTTGCCACTATCTTTCAGGATTGAAAATATCTTTAACCCAGCTAGTACTGACAACAAGTACCTAACACTGGTCTCCAGAGACATACCGGTGTCTGAACTTCATTTTCAAAGTTCCTTTATTATTCTTAAGACATTCTGCATGTGTCTCAGGTGCTAGGTACACCAGCCCTGCACTCACTTGCAGTCCTCGCTCTCCAGCAGGCCCCGGTACGTGTTGATCTCACACTCCAGCCGGGCCCGGATGTCTAGCAGCACCTGGTACTCCTGGTTCTGCCGCTCCAGGTCAGCCCGGATCTCACCAAGCTGGGACTCCACGTTGGTGATCAGGCACTGCACCTGGGACAGCTGGGAGCTGTAGCGAGCCTCGCTCTCTGTCAGGGTGTTTTCCAGAGAGTTCCTCTGTGGGGGAGAGGACAAAGGCTGTCACAGAGCTGTTCCCTCTGAAGGCCTTCCAAAGAAGTCACAGGCTTCAAGAGCTAAGAAGAGAGAGAGAGAGAGAGAGGGAGAGGGAGAGAGAGGGAGAGAGAGAGAGAGAGAGAGAGAGAGAGAGAGAGAGAGAGAGAGAGAGAGAGAGAGAGAGAGAGAGAGACCCCAAGGACACCCCAGCGACTCTGCCTCCCAACTCCACACTGCTCAGCAGCACGTCTGCACACTACACACCAGGTTGTGCTGGGCCTGCAGCTCGATCTCCAGGGCGTTGACTGTGCGTCTCAGCTCGATGATCTCGGCCTGGCAGGACTGCAGCTGCTCTGAGCTGGACACCACCTGCTTGTTCAACTCCTCTGTCTGCAATAGGCAAGGGGAGGGACAGGATCAGAGCCCGCCCTACAGTCCTGGGGACTGGGTTCCTGAGCGACCATGGCTCAGATGCCCACCTGTGTGGTGAACCACTCCTCCACTTCCCGGCGGTTGGTTTCCACCAGGGCCTCGTACTGACACCTGGTCTCATTGAGCACACGGTTCAGGTCCACAGTGGGAGCAGCATCCACCTCCACGTTGAGGCGGTCTCCAAGCTGGCAGCGCAGGGTGTTGACTTCCTGGTGGGGGAAAGGCAAAGAATGGACCAAGAACTAAGGAGACCTTTGGTCTTTAAGAAGCACATGCAGAACACACTTTTTAAAAGATGAATGCAAGAGAGTTTATAAGGATGGATGTCTGTAAGAGGCAAGTTTATCATGAACACAATTTCAAAGAAAGGGAATATTTAGTGGAACAGAGAATCTTTGCATTGAAGTTAGAAAACCTGAGTCCAGTTTATGTAAATCACCTCTGGTGACTGTCTGAGGTCCTTCCCTCATCTATGTATGAAGATTCTTGGATAAGTTATTACTAATATTTCTTGGGACTCCAAGATTCTATCATTTCCTTCTGATTTTGCATTTGTTGTGTGCTAAGCCCAATGTGACAAATGATTTTTAATTGGTGCTACTTGAATATGAAGAAATGCAGGTTAATGGTGTCCACTCATTCTGTGTCCCCTGACATCATATCCTGTCTACTAGAACTAGTTTCCCACGTTTTTTCATCCATTTATGTACACACCTAACCATCCATCTACTGGTTTAGAATCCATTTGCCTAGACTTACAAAGGACAACAACCTTCTCTTTTCCGTACTTCACCATTGATTTCATAACTACTCAGAAAATATCAAAATTCATGTGAAGCCTAGGGCCACACCTCTTCCTGGAAAAAAAATCAGCTTGGGCGTCATCACTCTATCATCTCTCAGCTTTCCTTCGAGCAACTAACAAAAATGTTGCATTAATCTCGCCTACCAAGGCTTCCCTTCCCCTGTTCAGGAGGTGTGGGACCCTCAGTATTGAGATGTTGGTGGCTGGGACTTTCTCACCTCCTCGTGGTTCTGCTTGAGACACAGCAGTTCCTCCTTCAGGGACTCCACCTGCGCCTCCAGGTCAGACTTGCAGAGGGTCAGCTCGTCCAGGATCCTGCGCAGGCCGTTGATGTCGGCCTCCACCAGCTGCCGCAGGGACAGCTCTGACTCATACCTGCACACACAGTCAAGTCAGAAGGCATCAAAGAGGAAATATTTCTGTTTGGATAACATAGTCAAACCCATCCTACTTTGAGGCCGTTCTATTTTAAGTGTTGTAAAAGAGCAACATCACTGTGGTAAGTTTGGTGGCCCAGCTTTTTCCAAGAGCCACAGAGAAGGTACTATGTGTGGTTCCATCCACCATTCAATAGGTTTGTTCTAGGAATATGCTCACAAGTTGCTATCAAGGAAACATCTTCTTGAATTGCTATACTTCCTAGTTCTACTATAACCTATCTCCCTTTTTTTTCCAAGTACCCTGAGAATCATGAAATTCAAAGTCCCTCAGATCTAGCCTTGCCATTAAATGACTGGAGATGTATTCTTTACCCTCCCTGAGCCTTGTTTGTAAAATGAGGACAGAACTAAAACTTCATTTTATTGGCCTGAAGATGAAGAAGCGATATGAGTGAAATCCTATTATAAACTCTATAAAATATCAAAATATTATTACAAGCACAATCATGCCTGAAAATACAGATTCATTTACTGGGAGAAAAAAGAGCTTTTGCCTCTTATTTCCTTATGGCTTAATACTCCTTTGGGATGCATTGACAATGACTAATCTATACGGTAAGGCCAATATGAAACTTAAAGTTATAGTGTTGAGTTCAAAAGGGTAAAGAATGGATGGTCTCTTATACTTCTTCAAGCTGAACTTAGAACATAGACCCTCAGCTCTCAGTGAAGAGACCTTGACTTTTAACGTAACCCAAGTCACAACTGCACTTGGAAGCTTACTGGCACATTTTCAGAACAGAGAACCATCACTTTGCAATTCAACCTCTCACTGGGCTGTTCCCTTCACTACAGGTGTCTTACTTGGTCCTGAAGTCATCCGCGGCCAGCTTGGCGTTGTCAATCTGCACCACCAGTCTGCTATTCTCAGACTTGCCGCAGAGGATCTGCAGAGGATGGATTGTGACATAAGATACATTATTTCTTCCCGTGCCCTTTCAGATCTTCACATTGGCTATAAAGCCGGGTTCAAAGCGCTGGGGTAGAATGTAATACAAGTGCCAGAAAGAAAGCGCGTGGTTTGAATGCCAGTGTTCTTTCTCCCATGGCCAGTGAATGCAGTCATGATTTCCACTCTTCTAGGGCTGTTTCTAGTCTTCCTGTAGGAACTGAGTCTACTGGGTGATCAAGGCTCAGGTCATGTGACCAGTGATCCCTGTATGCTTAGAATGGAGAGCATTCCTGGAATGCTAAAATTAGACACATACAGGCATCACAGACGTACAGGAACCTCTCACACCACCTCTGTTGGAACCCTGCTGCCCCCTGTCAATTTTCCTGGCACCAGAATGTGCTTTAGGTAAAATGTCTGCTCCTTGTAGAACCCACATCCCTTTCTTTCCCAGCATCCATGGATGACCACAGATCGCCACTTCTTCCATGCACACTTTTCTCACAGCATCTCTTACCTTTGCTGTACTTGCTCTTTTCCCACATCTCTCTGCCCTACTAAGCTGTGATCTCCTGCTGACTCAAGATTCTCTCTCAGCATTTTACCCCTGACCCCAACCCTAGGTCTTTGCCTAATGCTCACCAACTGTGAGTTGAATAAATAAGGATATCCAAGTCATACTACTCCTTTCTGACATTCACTTTGTCTGGACTACAGGACAGTGGACAGACAGTTCCCTCCAGGAACCAACGGCTTGCACAGTCAGATATAGACTCGTATTTGTTGGGGGCTGGGAGATAGTTCAGTTGGTAAAGTGCTTGCTTTGCAAAATGAGGACCCACATTCAATCCCTAGAACTAAAGTTTTTTTTTTAAAAAATCATGGTGTAGCAGTGCTCATAGAGACAGACAGAGCCCTGTGGCTTGATGGCCTGCCTACTTGACAAGTCCAACCCAATGGGTCTCTGTTTCAGAAAAAAAATGGTGAATGACACTTAGCTATCCTCTGACCTACACACACACACATCAATAGGCACCTACCCACACATACACACTACAAAGACACACACATATATATGCACCCAATCCCTGCTTGTCATTTAAAACCCACTCCAATACTGATTTTTTTTTTGAGAATCCTTCCAAGTCCCACCTTTATGTGGACTCTATTCCTGTCTGTCCTGTATGTCGTTTGCCTACATACGTGTCCTAGTGAATAGTGTGTGTGTGTGTGTGTGTGTGTGTGTGTGTGTGTGTGTGTTTTAGTGGGGCTCCTGGTTTACCAAAACTGTCTTTTAGTATACTTGCTACAAGTTTGAAATGCTTTAATTATTTGAGGACTCGTATAGAAATTCTTTAGCTCAAAGAACTAATTTAGGTGCACAGTACTTTTTTAATGTTATAATTTGTCTAAGAGCAAGAAAGAGACATCATAAAAAACTTTTTAAAATGGCCTATTCTAGTTTGGGGCAAGAAGCATCTTAGGAGCCTCTGGTTAATTTGGCACTAATGCTGAACCCACAGACTTCCGGGATGGTGATTCCTGGAAGGATTTTCAAAAACTTCTCACTTTAGGCCTGTGAATCCTACATCAGTCCCAACGTTAGCTGTAAACAGCCTCAGCTCCGTTCTGACCACATTATGTTCAACTTGAATAGATAACTCGTTCAACTGCCACTAGGGTGCCCATCCCGCTCACCTTCTGCTGCAGCTCCTCAATGGTCCTGAAGTAGGCCTGGTAGGCAGGGCACACCAGGGGGTCCTGTTGCTGGTTCCTCTCCTGGATCCTGCTTTCCAGCTCTGCATTCTCTCTCTCCAGCTGCCTCACCTTCTCTATGTAGGAGGCCAGGCGGTCATTCAGGAACTGCATGGTCTCCTTCTCATTGCCATTGAAGGAGCCCTCACAGAACCAATTGCAGTTGCCCACATTGGCAGGGATGTTGCAGGCCCCGGGCAGGGTGCAGCCATGGCAGCTGGGGGGCACGCAGGGCCGGGAGGAGCAACTGGTGCGGCAGCTCAGGGCGGGCAGGGAGCAGTTGTATGGCATGGTGCTGGAGGGAGCAGAGTTACAGAGTCAGCTTCTATGCCTGATATCCTGTCTCTGGTATAAGGCCTGGTCCCTCTTTGGAGCTTTATATCCTGTCAATGGTGGGTGTGGTGACCACGTAAAACATCACCCTCCTTTTGCTCACATTACCAATTTCCCATTTGTTATTTAGCCACCTCTCATGAGTCCTTTAGCTCATAAAATGTTTTACTTTGGCTTCCTGCTATGTCAGGACTCCTCACCCAAGCATGCTGGTTAGTTCAGAAAGAGCTTCATGGTTTGGCTTCAAAGTAACCAACTTTGCCCACAGTAGCACTTGTTTGCTGGGCATTAAGTTACAGTGGATTTCCCGGCCCCAGATCTGGAGGCACTTCTGATTGCTTTTTCCTAAGCCTTGAAAAGCTCTGTGCCTACTTCAACTCATTCCCAGTGAGGAGTCTATGGGGAAAGTATCTGAGTGTCTCCTTGGAAACCAACATGACTGATAGTGAATCCCAAAAGCTAGTATCAGAAAACACAGCCCAGCTCGGTGCTGCCACATCATCCAAGTGGATAGAGACAATGTTAACCTCTTCCTACAGGGAGCCTTTTGGGCTCCATTTGTGCCATTATGTCCACTTAGGTATTGCACACAGTATAATCCAGTATTTGCTTGCACACAGTCTGGCTGTCATTGTCTTCTGCTTGCCCGAGCACCCACTTTGCACCAGAGTTATCTAGATACCACATATCCATCAATTCCTTCAGGAACTACAAAACCCTCTACAAGTTTATAAGATAGCCTCGGAGTTTTCCCAAGATCCTACAGGTCCACCATGATGGAACCAAGATCAAAAACAGACTCCCCTAATTCCAGTGGCCATATTCTTACTATTACACTCTGACCCTTCTGATACCTTTACAATAAAATGGCATAATGTGGGATAGACTGCATTAAGTTGAACCCAGCCATTCCTTGGCAGTGTTTCTCCCCATGTCCCATCCCCACCCCCACCAACCAGAATGAGCCAAGAAACAAATCTATTCTTCTTTTTTTTTTAAAGAATCCAATGAAAACCTACTTAGCAAGACCATATTATTCCCACTAGAAGTTAAAAAGAAGGAAACCCCTAGTCAAGCTAGTATAGAAATCCCTGAGCCTAGTTCTCCCAAGGGTCTCAAGGCCAACACATTTGCACATGCTAAGGTGACATGTCATGAATGTCAGACATTTTGGCAAACTCATCTTCTGCCCTCATGCTATTATAGAGGGAGATTTGAACTGCAGAGATTTCAAGTCTAACTGGTCAGCATCTCAAATACAAAGGTTTTCCTTAAAGTCCTCCTTCTCCTCCTCCTCCTCCTCCTCCTCCTTGAAAACTGTACTACCTCCTATAATATGGTTACCACTCAGGCCATTCTTCAAATGTGTGCCTGGACTGTACTCTTTTACATTATTCGCAGGAAAGGCAGTTCTACATATTTTAAGTTCTATTTGTGGAGCCAACCAGATGTTATTTGATACTAAACCTATTAAGCAAGGTAAACTTCCACACTGAGCATTAGTTTAATGGGTCAGAAACAAGTGGTGACTGTAAAACAATAAGGTGTATTTTCTTGAGTGATTCTGGAATTCATTTCCAAGGAAGAGTTAGCTCCAAGCATGCTTTTGGACACAAAACAAGCTTTAAGCAAACAGGTGATTTTTTTTGGGCTAATGCTAGGTCCTCACAGTCTCTGACTGCCTTCCTGACTCTTCTCATAAAATGGTTCTACTATGACATATGAATCAAGTGTGTTGATTTAAAATCAGTACCAAAAAAATAAAATAAAATAAAATCAGTACCAAACTGCTCTAAGGCCAACTGAATGAACTCACACAACCCAGAAAATACATGAAATCATTATTATTTTTTAATTTCTCCCATTCTTCTCTTTTTCTACATCATGAGCCTCAAAAGAGAAAATCCCAGACAATGCTTCTTTTTTAAAGAGTAAGAAAGGAATCGTTTGTTGTAAACTAGAAAATACATCCATGAAGATTAACTATAGCTATAGTTTCCACCTTGGTCAGAGCATAATAATCCATGGGAAAGATTACTGAACATTCAAAAGCGCATGGTAGCCCGACAGTGGTGGTGCATGCATTTAATCCCCGCACTCAGGAGGCTGAGGCAGGCAAATTTCTGAGTTCAAGGCCAGTCTGATCTACAGAGTGAGTTCCAGGACAATCAGGGCCACAGAGAAACCCTGTCTTGAAAACAAAACAAAACAAAAGTGCATGGTAGAATTTTTTAAAAAACATATCCTGAGTAGAAAATATATATAAATAAATATATACTGCATATGTGATGTATTATTCAATATATTATGTATTATATTATACAATATATGTGGCTGAAAGAATGTTGATCTATTAAGAAACAAAAAATATTTGTTTCTTAAGAATTCTTACAAATAAGTGCTTCTCATTTATTCTATTTACTATATATTCTGTGTGTTCTCAGCTTTATATAAATGATGATATTGTCTCTCGACAATTACCCTTCAATAAACATGATGGGTAGACGAAATCCTAACAACCAGAATGGTTTTATAGTTACCTGTATTATTGTGTCAGACGCTGTGGTTGAAGCTTTTGGTCTCAAGATGTGAGCTAACGACATTTGAGGTTTAAGGACACTATTCATTATAGAAGCCAAGGCTATTTCCATGTCAGAGATCACACACAAACTCAACAGTAGTATTTAAGCATTGAGTGAAGTCAGGGCAAATCTTTGGCTGGAGCCACCCTCCCTGTCTTTAAAGTCAAGAGGAAGCCTCCCTTCTCTTTCCCAAAGTAATATTTATGTTGGCCAGAATCTACTGTTTGAAATTCTCGTCAGGACCTATCATATGTAAGTTGTGTTCTTTTGAAAACAAGATAATATATTGGGCTCCTCATAGATTCATTACATGTTACTGTACACAAGGGGCAGTCAGAGGTCATGAATGGTATAACTGCACAAGCTAGATGATTTCTCATATTAAAAAGGGGTCCAAGTCAAGAAGTACCAGGTCCACTCATGCTGCTTTTCACGCTAGGATAGAAGAATGTGAAGCAATTCCAAACAGTGCAACTTAATGATGTTTTAAAATTGTATATATTTATTGTTATTGTGTGTGTGTGAGTGTGGGCACACAAATGTGCAAAGGTCAGACAGCACCTTTCAGTAGCCATTTCCCCCTTCCACCTCTGCATGGATTCTAGAGATCAAACTCAAGTCATCAGACTTGCCTAGTGATCACTTCACCCTTCACTGACTGATCTCATCAGCCCTAACAACGGTTTTACTCTACCTGGGATGGTAAGAGTAAGGGAACATACAGAGAGTGAATTGAAATCTGCTATGTAGAATGCTCTACAGGTCAAGGGAAAGAGCAAAGGCTAACACAGGATTTGGTTTCGTTTTTGTTTGTTTGTTTTTGTTTTGTTTTTAGCAAATAAAGAAGCTTCATGCTTAAGTGCAAGTGCACAGTAAACCTCTGTGTTACAATCATTGTCAAGTTGATCATTTGAGGTGAACATGAAGGAGCTATAAGGATACTGCTTCTTCCCCGGCATCCTACAGACCACGTCTCTTCATAGTCACCAGTGAACACCCTATTTTCACATCCAAGCTGACTCTCCTCTCCCTTCATCTGTTGATCCACCCCCACCCCCAGTGAAACTGTTGACATCTTTTGGTTTCCATGCCACCTCAGCTGCTCCTCCATTTTCCTCTCCAATTGTTATACCCAGGTGTCCTCAGAGACCTCGTGTTGGGGATGTTGAAGCACACTGTATCAGCCCTGTCATTTCTGTCAGTGGTCCCCAAGGCTCTGGTTGTACTCTTCCAGCTTCCTTTCAGTGGTCTTAACTCTTACATCTCTAGCTATAACGCTTACTTAAAGAACTCTCCAACATATGCAGCCATTCTTTCAAAGCTCTCTATATTAGCATTGTTTCATTTCAGGAAACCCCAAAACTTCAGACCCAGGGGTCTAGAGAGTTGGCTCAGTGGTTAAGAGCACTTCTTGCTCTTGCAGAGGACCTGTATTTTTTCCCCAGCATGCATATGACAACTCACAATCATCCATCTATAACTGCAGTTCCAGGGGATCCAATACCCTCTTTTGACCTCCATGGACACCAGTTACACACACATTGCCTATGCATGCATGTAGACCAAATATTCATGCATATAAAATAAAATAAATCAGTTTTTAAAAGAGAAAAACATTAGATCCGCAGTAGAACTTTGTAGGGGGATAAAGCTATTTTTTTTCTTTTTTTTTGGTTTTTCGAGGCAGGGTTTCTCTGTGTAGCCCTGGCTATCCTGGAACTCACTCTGTAGACCAGGCTAGCCTCGAACTCAGAAATCCGCCTGCCTCTGCCTCCCAAGCGCTGGGATTAAAGGTGTGCGCCACCACTGCCCGGCGAACTTTGTAATTATAATTTTATGTATCAACTTGACTTGGGTGAGGGATGCAAAATTGCTGATTAAGGCTACTACTGGATGGATTTATGAAGTGTTTCTGGAAAAAAATGTATTGAAAATCATTTTTACCAATATAGTTGAGCATCATGTAAACAACTAAGGGCTCTAAAAATAAAAATGTAAAGACATTGGGACTACTCTTCTTTCTTGAGCTAGGGTACCAGTCTAATCCTGACCTCAGACATTTATACCTTCAAACATTGACTAGAACTTGTTCCCTCAGCTCTCTTGATTCTCAAGCTTTGGGCTTAGAATGGAGCTACATGGTTGCCCTTTTTGGGCGATCAACTTGAAGACCACAGAATTTCTCGATCTCCATAATGATATGAACCAATCCTGCATAATATTTTTTCTATATATCTGTCTGTGTCTTAAATAGAAGATAGATATTTACATTGGTAGATGGATAAATAGATGATAGATGGATCTAGTAATTCAATTTCTGTAGAGATCCTGTTGGTTGACTTATCTAGAGAACCCTAATATAGTGTTCAACCAATAGAATTTCTTCCTATCTTTTCTTCATTGTTTCTCATTTCCAACCAGTTTTCCAAATGCTAGAGGATGCCTCCAAACTCCAGCATCCTCTCCCCAACCCACCCATCTCAGTTCCTGGTTTCTCTTAGCAGCTTCCTAAAATGTCTTCCTTGTATGGCAAACAAATCTACAAGCTTCCAGATCCCATTACAAGACAGACTATCCACAGTTGCCAGATACATCACACGACAACTTCCCTTGCAAGAAGATCTCATGGATAAACATTCAAAGCACTGTCAAATACAGTCTACCAAACTATTATGCAGTTTCATCTGACTGCCACATTCCTGTTACGTTCTACATTAGAAAGTAAACTATCAAAATATAAATACTCCTCCCAGTTCCTCGTTTCCCTACAGGAAAAATGTAATGCTTAGAAAAACTTTCCCTCTTCTTGAACCTACACACCCTCATCTGTCCAAACATGTGCCATCAAATTTTATTTCAGAATTATGCTAATATCATATAGCAAGTTGATTGAAGTCAGAACTGTGGGAGGTACATAAAGTTTTAATAATCTTATCATGAATCCTCACTAGCGTCACTCTTCCTTACTCATTCCACTCCCAGAATGCCTTGGTTTGCACTCTGATTTGGTAGGAAGTTGATTCTTTTGCAGTTGAAGGGCCTGCAGTCAACAAGACAGGCAGACAAACTCTACATGTGATGAACATGTTTCCAAAGAGCTCATCATGTGCTATCTTGTTCTCTGGGTTTTTTCTTATCATTCTCTCACAGTTCTGAAATTTGTAATTCTTTAGTTTTATCTCCCTTGAGCCATCTTGCTGTTTGTCAATAATGTCTGTCTCTTTGTATTGCACATTCTGGGCTGTAAACCTCGCTATGAGTCAGGAATGGAGTTTGTTTGTAGTGTTTCTGCTTTGCTGACATAGTGTTTGGCATACAACAATACATAATTGATTGTATTTGTGCCAGTCAGAGAGCATTAACTGAAATAATAATAATAACTGGATACATAACAATTATAGACTTGAAAGCTTTAAAAATTTAAAGATGGGGCAAAGTGATGAAGATATGAGAATTGTGTATTGAAAGAGACAGTGAACGCTGGCCTTCCTTAGAATTATAGGCCATGGAACACAAAGAGTTCATGCCAGGCACAGCGATGCATGCTTTGGGCCAGTACTAGGAAGGCAAAGGCATGCAGATATCTTTGAGTTTGAGACCTACATTATCCACAGATCAAGTTCTAGGTCACCCAGGGCTACATAGTGAAACCATGTCTTTAAATAAAAAGGAGAGTAAGTTTGTAAAATAAAATGATTTCACTTTTAAAGTTGGGTATACAAATTAATAACCACAGTGGTATCTGTACACAGATATATATGTCTCATCCTGTGTACACCCACAGATGTCCACAGGTACACAGCTCATGATTTGACCTGTTATTATATGTACAGTTTCCTATTCATCACTACTATATTCATTGTTGTTGGCAAGACTAAGAACTTATATTTTCAACATATGTGTGTTACCATTAACTATTCTGAGTGACTAGCCTGTGAAGTCTATGACACTTTTATGCATTTCTCAAGTAAGTCCCTTTAAAGATGTAGATTTCAAAAAGAAATTATTAGGCCTAGAGAGAACGTTCTGCAGTTAAGAGCACTTAATGCTTTTGCAGAGGACCTGGGTTCTGTTCCTAGCAGCTCATAAAGGTCTGTAACTGCAGTTACAGGGGATCTGGTAGCCATTTCTGGTTTCTGTGGGCACTAGCAGGCATACATATGGTATGTGTATGTACAGAGCAACATGCAGGCCACATACTCAAACATGTGAAATGAAATGAAATTTTAAGAAATTGCAGATTTGAGAAAGGTTTTGAGAACAAAACTGTCTTGAAGAGAGGAAAAGTCAAGAATAGAAGGTCAAACTGTATTTGAATGACAGTATCTTAGGGCAATGCCAAATGTAAATATAATGGATAGCAATATGACTTATTGGTTTAATTAATTACACTTTGACATAGTGGGATGATCTGAGCAATGAATGAGTGTTGATTGCTGTTGTTTTTACTTTAGCTGGTGGTTTGTTTTTTTTTAACATAATCCTCCTCTAGCAAAGTTTTACTTAACTCTTTCAAATACATATCCTTATGAAATGAAAATACTTTCATTTAACTTTGGGTAAATAAACAATTTGAAATCTAAAGAAAAAGGCAGTCTCTTAGGCATAACAAGTCAATAAAAAGACAAACCTGCTTACCAAGGTTACGTCTTAGTCCAATAAGGCTTGGTTGTTAAAGTAACTTTTATTCAACTGATTTAATTGTCCTCATTCTCTGGCTCTTTCTTTCTTTACCTGTGTCTAGCTTGTTTTCTCTCTGCAAAATCTCTGCACCACTATCCTGGCATAACTGCTTCCTTCTCTCTCTTTCTCCTTCTTTCCTTCTCTCTGCACTGCTCTCTTAAGTAGCTTCCCCTTCCTCTCTCTTCTCCTGAGAGTTGGGCATATCCTATTCTGTTCGATCATACCACAGCTTGAAACAGGGATTTTCAATAAGTAATACAATCTCAGGGTTCACAGAGTGGGCAAATATCCTGCAACACTTGGTGGTTGGAGTGGACAGACATGAAGTGAGACTTTCTCATGAGTGACCAACAACGTGGAACTTGAACCGAGACTTGTAATAACAATAAGGATAGAAAACCTAGAACAGCTTTGATGGAGAGGAAGGGAAACTCAATTACCCTTCAGAGTGAGCTTCATCAGGAAAGAGAGACTTCTCTCTAAACTCTGGAGAATAGCTTCAAGAGTTTAACCAAGAAAGATAGCTTGAGGTAAAAGAGAATGAGAGAGATCTTGCATGGACACCATAAAGGAAAAGGGGTCCTCCAAAGAAACCCCTAAACAAAGAGGTGGGTTATGAAGCCAATGGTCATGTAGTTTAAGACTAAGAAACCTAATGAGGGTAAGAATTTGAGAAACTTGGGGGATGGGGGAGCCTCAGAATAGTCAAGAGCCCTGCAGCCATAGCAAAATGAGCTTGGGTGTTGATGGCCAAGTTTTCCCACATGGCCCACCCTTGGTGAGAGTCCACCCAAACAGAGAACACCTCTCCCTGCCCCTCCAGGTTTCCCTTTGAGCTTAATAGCTAGGTCAGCCATTTGATCCATTTAATCACCCTGCTAGTTCGAGGTATTTTTATGGGATAGTCATGAATATTTTACAAAGTATGAATATGAATGAGAAACACCTTTACTATGCCAGAGAAATAAAGTTTATTGGGAGGTAAATGAAGCTGCCTCCTTGCATTCCAGAGAATCCCAGAGAAAAAAGGAAGGCAGGAAATGGAGGCAGGTACAGGAAACGCCCTCTATGCCAACCTCTGGAGCTCCGTTTGCAGACACGTGACACCTGTGCAGCAAAGAGACTCAACCTTCAACTGAAGGAGTTTGTCAGGAAGTTGCTTGCTGGTTCTGGAAAGTAGGTCCTTGTCTAAATATCACAGTTGTCATGATGATGTTTCTTAAAGGCAACGGAAGTCGTTGCAAAAGAGGGGCCTGGGTTTGAATGTTTCTGCGTTTGAACTAATGGGCTTCATCGACATCTTCAAAGGGGATCAGTTCAGTTAGCAACGCTTTGAGCTGCCACAAGGTCCAGAGCAACCACCACTAGCATTGGTGGTGGCGCATGGGTTGCAGGGGAGGCTGGGGAGACACAAAGGTTAACAATGGATTGGAAAGGAGAAACCAGAGAACCCTAAGTCACACACGGTATCTTGTACTTACAGGAGCAACCTATGAATTATCAGGGGCTGGAATTAGAATGGCATTGAGATTGCTATCAAGCTCTTCTCCCTTACCCACCATACCTTGTGCACAACTGGACAATTGTGCTTTTGGAAAATTATTGTCTCATATGACTGTGCTCTCATGGAAGTTAACAAGATCTGCCTTACCCAACATGGAAGACTGACTGGCAATCTCCCTACCCATTCCTCACCTCTCTATTGGTAACATTCGGAGGCAGGAACTATTCCCTTCACCTTTGTTCATATACATTTACTGAACTGACACAAATTGCTGTAGGCTTTCAGTCGGCTGTTTGAGTAGTTTAAAACGTGGCCACCATGAGTGTGTCTCCATGGCTAATATGCACAGCACATATACAAGTCCCAGAAATCCATCCTGCACTCACTTGCAGTCCTCGCTCTCCAGCAGGCTCCTGTACGTGTTGATCTCACACTCCAGACGAGACCGGATGTCCAGCAGCACCTGGTACTCCTGGTTCTGCCGCTCCAGGTCAGCCCGGATCTCACCAAGCTGGGACTCCACGTTGGTGATCAGGCACTGCACCTGGGACAGCTGGGAGCTGTAGCGAGCCTCGCTCTCTGTCAGGGTGTTTTCCAGAGAGTTCCTCTGTGGGGGAGAGGACAAAGGCTGTCACAGAGCTGTTCCCTCTGAAGGTTCCTTCCTGCATGGCCTTCCAAAGAAGTCACGGGCTTCAAGAGCTAAGAAGAGAGAGAGAGACCCCAAGGACACCCCAGTGACTCTGCCTCCCAACTCCACACTGCTCAGCAGCACGTCTGCACACTACACACCAGGTTGTGCTGGGCCTGCAGCTCGATCTCCAGGGCGTTGACTGTGCGTCTCAGCTCGATGATCTCGGCCTGGCAGGACTGCAGCTGCTCTGAGCTGGACACCACCTGCTTGTTCAACTCCTCTGTCTGCAATAGGCAAGGGGAGGGACAGGATCAGAGCCCGCCCTACAGTCCTGGGGACTGGGTTCCTGAGCGACCATGGCTCAGATGCCCACCTGTGTGGTGAACCACTCCTCCACTTCCCGGCGGTTGGTTTCCACCAGGGCCTCGTACTGACACCTGGTCTCATTGAGCACACGGTTCAGGTCCACAGTGGGAGCAGCGTCCACCTCCACGTTGAGGCGGTCTCCAAGCTGGCAGCGCAGGGTGTTGACTTCCTGGAGGAAGAGAAGGAGAAAGAATGAGCCTATGAAGACAGATCTGCTCTCTTCCAGCTACAGAGAAATGAGTACAGAGCTACCTAGAAAGGGATGGGGGGCAGAGGCTAAAAACAAATATCCTGATCATTCCAAAGGTTCAGCCACTGCAACAAAGCTCCAAAAGGAACCACAGCCACATCTTTCTGAAACAAAAACTGAAGCACCTTCACAGCCTTCTAACACTGGTCCTTGCTACAGGCAAATCCTCCTGTTGTCCGCCACACTCCTTTGGGCACTCAATGCTTTGCCATACTTAAATATGCCTTGCTTCAGCACTACTCCCTCAAATGGCAACACTTAAGTGTTGATTGAAATCTCTCTCTTGCCTCTGGGACACGCTCCCCGGCTCCTCTCTGGAAGACGGGCTTCCTCTTACTATGCACACCACATAGCTCTTACTTCACTCAGCCTTACATTGTAGCACCGGGACTCCACAGCTGCCCTCTACACGACAGTGCAAGTTCTTAAAGACATGGGCCATGAATTCTGTTTGGTTTTTTTTTTTTTACTCCCCATCTCTACTATCAATTCTAGGACCTAGTGGTAGCAACCTGCAGAGATGGGAGGTCTGCAGATGGACTTCCGTGCTCACCGTCTCTAGCAATTGTCTCCACTCCCCTGTGTGCCAAAACACCCTCAGCTCACCTCAGTTCTCGATAAGGATGCAGTGATAAGGTTCTCCTGGGACCTTATCTTAGGAATGGCCCCACATCATGGACCCTGACAGCTGGTACCTCCTGATTTGGGGAAGCCTTTCTGGATGCTAAACGTGTCCCTCTGAGGCTGTGAAATTTGCTTTTTAACTATTTCTTCATACCTCCTCGTGGTTCTTCTTGAGGCACAGCAGCTCCTCCCTCAGGGACTCCACCTGAGCCTCCAGGTCAGACTTGCAGAGGGTCAGCTCGTCCAGGATCCTGCGCAGGCTGTTGATGTCGGCCTCCACCAGCTGCCGCAGGGACAGCTCAGTCTGGTACCTGCACACACAGGGTGGGAGGATCAGTCAAGATCTTCTCAGGGTGGCGTTGGACCAAGAACTCCATGAGCGTAGCCATAAGCCTTTACTCTTCTGTTTTCTTCTTAATGTGTGTGTGTCAGCTGGGGGAGGTCTTGATTCACTTATGCCCACAGACTCCCATAAGGTGGAGCCCTCAGTCTGTTCTTGATGTTATTGATTAGTGCAACAACAAATCAATCCATTCCCATCTCTGGATTTGGGAGTTGTTTTTTTTTAAAAAAAAAAAAGAACATTCTAGAAACCCTGATATAGGTTGAACATCACTAACCAGAAGATCCAATTCCCAAAATGCTTAAAACTCTGAAAGTCTTTGAGGGACATAGTACCATAGTTGAAACTGCCCCATCTGACGTCGTTGACAGAGCAGATTCATAATGCAGGTGCACTAAAAATAGTTTATAAAATGACATGCAGGCTGTGTTTACAGTATATAAATACCTTAACATGATTTTTGTGCTTTATGGGGTCTCCGTGTATGGGGAGTGCCAAGGTAGCTCATTATGAATGTTCAAATATGCCACAACTCAGAAGGAAAGCCAAGAAACACTTCTGGTCCCAACCACTTCTAATACAGGAGAGTCAACCATATCAACTGACTGGCTAGGGTCTGAATGCCTCTTTGAAGCTTATTTTTTAATAGCCAGACTCAGGAGGAGACATGAAAAAGGAAGAAATGTCTTTCTCATCCCTTTCACCTGCCCTTCTAGGCAACATTAGACCCACAGAGCCGTGACAGAACCACCAAGGTTTGGAAGTCACCCAGCTCAAAAGGTTTAACATACTTGGTCCTGAAGTCATCAGAGGCCAGCTTGGCATTGTCGATCTGCACAACCAGCCTGGCGTTCTCAGACTTAGCACACAGAATCTGAAACAATGGTTCCAATGTGAGATCCACTTGAACTTCAGTATGTCTCCCCAGTCAAGAAAAGGCAGTTGCTGCTGGGTCTGAAATAGGCTACCCTCTCACCTTCTGCTGCAGCTCCTCAATGGTCCTGAAGTAGGCCTGGTAGGCAGGGCACACCAGGGGGTCCTGTTGCTGGTTCCTCTCCTGGATCCTGCTTTCCAGCTCTGCATTCTCTCTCTCCAGCTGCCTCACCTTCTCTATGTAGGAGGCCAGGCGGTCATTCAGGAACTGCATGGTCTCCTTCTCATTGCCATTGAAGGAGCCCTCACAGAACCAATTGCAGTTGCCCACGTTGGCGGGGATGTTGCAGGCCCCGGGCAGGGTGCAGCCATGGCAGCTGTGGGGCACGCAGGGCCGGGAGGAGCAAGTGGTGCGGCAGCTCAAGGCGGGCAGGCAAGTCTCACAGGACATGGTTTTGGGAGAGGTGATGGGAGCGGTGAGCTGCTGGAGGTAGATCTGGGTGAGGTTTGAGTCTCTCCTTCCTTCATGGTCTTTTTATACCCTTACCAGTGGGTGGGGGCTTGACGAATAGCATAATTCTCTTTCCTGGTGCTGAAGCTAATTTTTCTTCAAAATATGCTACTTAGATTGCTTTCAAAGAGTCCCCCCTCATCCCATAAAATTATTCCATTCGGCTTGTGTCACAGCACCTCTTCCTGGGTACAAGAGGTTGATGAAATCAGAGTTTCATTAAATGGCTTCAAAGGAGGCAGAATCATCACAGTCCCAAAAGGCTCACCCCATTACTCAGAGGGAAGGATAGCCTGTGACATTAGGTGGGGTTGTTTGGAATCAGAAATTCCTTTCCCGGGAGGTTCTGCTGATATATGGCAAAAGCACTTCGGGTAAACAGCCTTTCCATAGGCCTCTCCTCTCAAATCTACCCACATCTTAGCATCCAGGGAAATCATTCTTACAGAGGAAAGTCACCCTGGATGAGCTGCAAGCAGGCTGATACTTGGTACTGGCTGCACCTTGGGAAATCTGCAGATAGACAGACTAGAAAGAGTTGTGTGTTGGAGCTTGGGAAATGAGAATGTGAAATGAAATCTGGATGGATGGATGGATGGATGGGATGTACTAGACAGATAAACAGATGGATAGGAATTGTTTTAAATGGAGGTTTGACCAAGTATAGGCCACATTCTGCATAGGGTGTAAAGCTCTTGGAGGATGGTGGAACCTTTAAGAGATGGAGCCATTGGGTGGGTTCTCTGACATTGAGGGAAGTACACACACACACACACACACACACACACACACACACACACACACACCTGTACCTTTCTACCCTTAAGAAACCAAGCCATGTGTTGGGTTAATAATAATCAAAATTATTAATAATTGTAATGGAAATTCCCACTTTACAGTGTTTCCATGAACACAAAGTTCCATGCTTTTCTTGACAAGTGTGTAAAGTATGTGGAGCCATTGGGTGGGTTCTCTGACATTGAGGGAAATACATACACACAGACACTCACCTGCACCTTTCTACCCTCAAGAAACTAAGCCATGTGTTGGGCTAATAATAACCAAGTGGGTCACTCACCTGTTCTTTTTCAAACATTTTAAATGTGCCTCCCCACTTTTCAAAGCACCCCAAGACTGAGAACTTCTGTTTTTCCATGTACCTTATGATAACAATGAAACACCAGGAAATGGTTTGGTTTTTTTAAAGCCATTTGGAAGTGTTTTGGGATCTATAGAACACATTTATTTAAAATATTAAGATGCATCTGAAAAAAGGGTGTCATGACTTGTGGATCATGTAAGGTTTGTTCATAACCACGACAGTACCCCTTTGTCGTAGATGTTATCTCTACTCTCTGTCTGGGGGCGGGCTGCATTGCTTTAATGCTCCATTGGTGAACAACAAACCTGTCTGCTTGAGGATCAGCTTGACTGCTGTGGAGCCATCCAATGAGCAGCTGGAATACAGTAGACAGTTTAGATAATTAAAAGCAAACAAACTATATAATTGCATCAATTTACATCAATTATGAGCCATTATTGTCTTTAGAGTGGCTTGACAAAAAATTTAGTTTGGAATGTACCCATTGAGAAGCCTGTACATATGGGACAACCTTGAAGAATGTCATTGACTTGAAGGTAGACATTCTTTATACTTTATGGTAGAGTCTTGTGTATAATCATAGGTGGAACCTGGTTCTAATAACCAAACGTGATATTAAGCAAGTTCCTAAACCTCAGTGTCCTTGTCTGTAAAATGGATTTAATATCTAGCACTGCTATAAGCATTCATTGAGATAACATCCTACTATTTCACCTAACTCATAGTAGTTGGCTCAATAAGTAAGAGCTGTGTTGGTTTCTTGTTGCTGTTGTCATGAATTACTGTAGCTGGTCTTTGGCTACTTTGTGGGTTCTTCTTTCTTCCATTTTTCTTCACCCCTTTTCTTCCATCCTTTCAACCCCCCCCAACACTAGAATAGAGAAAAAGAATAGAGGAGAAAGGGGGTGATATTATCTGTAGGCTACTTCCTGCTGATTAGGGGTATTGAGTTCCTTGGGGCAAGTTTGATCTTGACCATCAGGATATCTAATTTCTTCTCGTTGTTGTTTCTTCTTTGCATACAACTACTTAACCAACAGCAACCAACCACAACCAACAACTCATCATGCCTTTCAGGCAATATATCCTCTGAAAAGTTCCCAGATTTCCAAACAACACACAATCATAGAAAATATCTACAGCTGATAAAATCACACCTCTGCTAGAGAAAGAGGCAAATCCTAGTCAGCTGCTTCGGACAGTCTGAAGCAGCCCCCATCCCACACCTGGGATTAACACAAAAACATATTCTCATAATATCTTTGTGTTTCCTAAAGAAACCAAAACTCCAAAATTGTCACTACAAATCACCACAAAGTTAATGACTTAAAACAACTCAAATTTTTTCTTTAAAATTCCACAAGTTAGATAGTCCAAAATTGGTCTCAAATCAGTTTTATGCTGCACTAAAATCAAGAAATCAGGTAGCATTTTACATATTAACCATGGAAAACCCTAAAAACTGGTGAGTTAACTCAGTGGTAAAGATATTTGCTGCCAAGCCTGACAAAGTAAGTTCCATCTTGAGACTCACATGGTGGAAGGAAAGAAACAACTCCTGTAGATTGTCCTCTGACTTCTACATACACGCTTAGCCCAGGAGCACTCTCTTACACACAGAGATACACAAAACACATAAATTATTTTTGATTTCTTAAAGGATCCAAGTCCAAAACATCAGAATCAGAACTATAAAACTTGTAGAAGAAAACAGAGAGGGAAATCTTTGTGAATCTGAATTTAACACCAAAATCTCAAGCAGTCAAAAGAAAAATTGAATAAACTTCCTCCAAACTAAAACTGAGCAACAGAAACTCAATCAAGAGCCTGGAGAGATAGCTCAGCAATTAGAGTGCTTGCCGCTCTTGCAGAGGACCCAGGTTCAGTCCCCAGCAACTACGTGATGGCTTACAACCCTCTGTACTTCCAGTTCCAGGAAATCCAATGCCCTTTTCTGGTTCCATGGACATTGCACACATGTGATGCATTTACATATGTGTATGCAAAATACCTCCACACAAAAATCAAATAAATTTAAAGAATAAATATATAATTCCTTTAAGAAAATAAACACGGTCTAGAGATTAAACTTGGTGATCAAGTACTTGCCTAACATGTATAAGGGCCTGAGCTCAGGGTCCAAGCCCCAGAGAGGGAGAGTGAACAAACCAAGGAGTTCAGCAACTGGGGAAAAAAATATCTATAGATCATATATCTGGTGGAAAATAAGGTCCAGAATTTATTTTGATCTCCTACAACCAAACAAGAGAAACATTTTTTTAAATGGTTAAAAGTCTTCAACTGGCAATTCTCCAAAAAAGGTAAGCAACCAGCCATTAAAAAAGGAAGCTCAGGGGCGGTGGTGGCGCACGCCTTTAATCCCAGCACTTGGGAGGCAGAGGCAGGAGGATTTCTGAGTTCGAGGCCAGCCTGGTCTACAAAGTGAGTTCCAGGACAGCCAAGGCTACACAGAGAAACCCTGTCTCGAAAAAACCAAAAAAAAAAGGAAGCTCAGAGTCCTTTGTCCTCAGGAACATGCAAATAGAAACCACAATGGAGTGCCACTTCACACCCATTCTGGTGACTATTGCTTCAAACAAACAGAAAATAACAAATGTTGATGAGCTTATGAGAAATTGGGACTCTGTACATTTCTGACGAGAATTTTAGATGGTGCAGACACTGTGGCAAAGACTCAGTTTGAGTTACTTGTTAGGTTACAAGATCGTGATTCACAAACATAGGTCTAAGGGAAGGGAAGGGTCCTCTGGGGGTTTATAAAGTCAACGCTTGTCATTTCTGTGGCTCTTCCTTACAGTTAAAGGAGGGTGCCCTTTCTTGATAAATACTGCTCTCCTCAGCCCCAAGCTGAGATATTCAAATATTCAGATATTTGTTTCCAGCACCAACTGTTCAGGAGCTGAGGTTCTGTGTCTTAGGGTAGTAGGACTTCTTGCCGGTCCAACTTTATGCCTTTTAAAAATTGTGAGTGATTTGTGATTGGGAGTTGCCTGAAACTATCTCTCCTGGCTGTACCACCCAGCATCTACAGAGTAGGAATTCATTAGGAATTGGTTAGATTGTTACGAGAAGCCCATGAAGAAAGAATTGATGGATCTTCTCCATCGGCAACTGAAAGCCAAGACTAATACTGAAAATATACATAAAATAGAAAAAGACATCCTGGGTACGGCAGGGAAAGGCATGGGGTCCTTCATAGAGTACCACTGAGGTTATCTGAACCACAATAACCCACAATCTCCAAGGATCCTACTGAGAAATTTTTTTTAATCTCTTTGCAGTCCATAACTCATACTTCCTAAATCAGATTTGGATATTAACAGCTCTGGGAGAAACCATGTCATGAGAGAAATACAGAGTTGATGAAAGGCATTGCAGCAGCGTCGCCCTCCTTCCTTCCTAACTGCTAGCTGCTCTGCGTCACCCATGGGTCCAGGGTGTTGGGCTAGCCATCTACCCATCTAGAGTCAAGTCATCATAAAGCCCGACTTTCAAGTGGCTTTTTATAGAGTCCTCAAGTGGTGAGTAGTCGGCAAGAAATAAATACCAATGAGAAAGGCATTTGCTTTTGCCAGGAAAAAAATGTTTATTGGGAGATTACAAGGGAGGGCCACTGGCACTTCAGAGTCCTCTGGGCAGGCCAATGAAGAGTCGGATGCTTCTGAAGGAAAAGGCAGGCAGGGCGTGGTCTGGAGGAGGGTGCAGTGGCTGAAGAGACTGTCATCCCAGGGCTGCTCTGGCCATTCGGTTTGTGGTTTTATGCCTGGTTTTCGGGAACCAGAACCAGGTCAGTGATCTAGAGTGTTAAGCCCTGTGTTCTTGCTATGTTGACATCCCCCAGGTTCTAGCGTACAAAGGAGTTGCATGGCCCACAGCGGGGACGTGGGACACAAGGTGTGCAAGGGGCAGGGGGCGGGCAGGGAGCACAGGGATTGGAGACGCAGGGCCCAATGGGCTTGCCGCACGCATTGCTTGTGGCACAGGGGTTGCAAGGGAGCCTAGAAACAAAAGACAATAGAACAGAGAGTTGAGATAAGGCACACCACATATCAAAGAGTCCCCAAGAGTAGAAATCCTGTTAGTACTTGTCCTGTCCTAGAACAGAGAATGCCCAATTCCCTTCTACTACAATAGCTTTAAATCACTAAAATTCTATTATAGAAATCCATAAGTACTACAGGCAGCCCAAATGAATGTGCTCCTAGCTGCTGACCTTGAGTCTGTTACTGCCTTTTCCAAGTCCTGTTTTCTTACACAGAGAACTGGAACAATACTGTTCCAGCCTACATACGGGCAATAATACAACCAGACAAAATAATGTCAATCTTAAGCTCTCTATACAATGAAGTATTGTAAAAAAATAGCTCACACGATCCTACATGTTATCATAATACAATACAAAGAGTAGCTGTGAAATTTCTCTCTGTACACTAAACAACTGCACTAAACAACCATTTGATGTTTTGAATGGTGGCCATAGTGTGTTTTCTAAGCTCTGTTTGAGCATGTCTGGTGGGAAGGTTTGATTTCTTTCCTGCAGTAGGCAATCTCTGAGTAGTCTGCCTGAGTCTTCTCCATTGGGAGCTCTCATCAAACCCTTCCAGCCCTGCACTCACTTGCAGTCCTCGCTCTCCAGCAGGCCCCGGTACGTGTTGATCTCACACTCCAGCCGGGCCCGGATGTCCAGCAGCACCTGGTACTCCTGGTTCTGCCGCTCCAGGTCAGCCCGGATCTCACCAAGCTGGGACTCCACGTTGGTGATCAGGCACTGCACCTGGGACAGCTGGGAGCTGTAGCGAGCCTCGCTCTCTGTCAGGGTGTTTTCCAGAGAGTTCCTCTGTGGGGGAGAGGACAAAGGCTGTCACAGAGCTGTTCCCTCTGAAGGTTCCTTCCTGCATGGCCTTCCAAAGAAGTCACGGGCTTCAAGAGCTAAGAAGAGAGAGAGAGAGAGAGAGACCCCAAGGACACCCCAGCGACTCTGCCTCCCAACTCCACACTGCTCAGCAGCACGTCTGCACACTACACACCAGGTTGTGCTGGGCCTGTAGCTCGATCTCCAGGGCGTTGACTGTGCGTCTCAGCTCGATGATCTCGGCCTGGCAGGACTGCAGCTGCTCTGAGCTGGACACCACCTGCTTGTTCAACTCCTCTGTCTGCAATAGGCAAGGGGAGGGACAGGATCAGAGCCCGCCCTACAGTCCTGGGGACTGGGTTCCTGAGCGACCATGGCTCAGATGCCCACCTGTGTGGTGAACCACTCCTCCACTTCCCGGCGGTTGGTTTCCACCAGGGCCTCGTACTGACACCTGGTCTCATTGAGCACACGGTTCAGGTCCACAGTGGGAGCAGCGTCCACCTCCACGTTGAGGCGGTCTCCAAGCTGGCAGCGCAGGGTGTTGACTTCCTACGGATGCATAAATTTAGAGTTATTATCTTCAATGAGTCTCAGAGATAACCCTGCCTATTGAAGCCCTCCTAAGTCTATTTCCTCAGAAAAGAAACTTCAAGTGGAGCGATCCATTACATCCGTTCAAAGCAAATAATCTCCATGTTGGTCAACTCCCAACTCCCTCCTCATCATTACCATGCCATGACACTTGTCTTCCAAAAGAAATCCCATGGGTTTGCTTAGCTACTGCTGAAGGACGGGCTAACAAACACATTTCCCAAATTGGAAAACTGTCTATGAGACCCTTAAAATGTGAAAAGATGGCTGGACTAGTTCAGACTATACATCAAACAATCCTACTACCAGAAACAAACAAACAAACAAACAAAGACAAGAGAAAAGAAAAGAGAAAGAAAGGAAGAAAGGAAGGAAAAAAGAAAGGAAGAGGAGAAAGGAAGGAAGAGACAGAGAGAGAGAGAGAGAGATAAGGTCATAGCACCTCTCAGGAGAAGCCACTCATTCTCAAAACTTTGGAAGAGTAGAGACAACATTCGCCTGCCCTGACTTACTGATCTTAGCAGGAGAACAATCACATCACTAATACAACAAGTCTAGAATCCTACAGCTTGGTGGCCAATTGCCAACAAATGGGGCTGTCTGGGAAACACCGAATGGGTTTTTAACATGAAGCATATCCCATTGGAAAACATGGACAAATTCAGCTCTACTTTTGTCTCATCGGGTCTCCCAAAAGGGATTCATAAAGACACCCTGTGGTTCACCTTTATACCTTTAGTCCTGTTTCTCCCCATCCCAAAGCCCAAGGCTGTTAGTTTCTTAGGTTCATCTCACCTCTTCGTGGTTCCTCTTGAGACACAGCAGCTCCTCCTTCAGGGACTCCACCTGTGCCTCCAGGTCAGACTTGCAGAGAGTCAGCTCGTCCAGGATCCTTCGCAGGCCATTGATGTCAGACTCTACCAGCTGCCGCAGACCGAGCTCTGTCTCATACCTGAAAAAGGACAGGGTCAGGGGAGAAACTTGTGGGACTTTAAGACGCAGAACAATAATCCTTGTTAGACACCATCTGCCTTGTTTTTCTACTTCCTGCAGTGAATAGACCCAGGAGACAGGGAGTTCTGGATGCTCCATCAAAACCCAACATTGTTCCTTTTTATTTTCCTGATTCCTTTTGCTTGGTTCTGCCCCCATCTTTGGCAGATAGCATTTTGTCTGTGGAAATCCCCTTCTTTAACTGGAGGTTAAGCCAGAGAAAAGGATGCTAGTGTGGACACCAAATAACTCACTTGGTCCTGAAGTCATCTGCAGCCAGCTTGGCATTATCTATCTGCACCACCAACCTGGCGTTCTCTGATTTGCTGCACAGGATCTGAGGAAGGAGAGACCACAAGAATTAGTGAGTGTGAAGAATAAACACGAAACCATCAAATACTTTAAAAGTTAACTTGCAGAGTTATTTTGAGGGGCGGGGAAGGAAAAGCAAGGATACTTCTCTACCACAAGCTGAGAATCTTAGCAAGTTGCCATTACTTAGAAATAACAAGAAAACCGCTCACCTTCTGCTGCAGCTCCTCAATGGTCCTGAAGTAGGCCTGGTAGGCAGGGCACACCAGGGGGTCCTGTTGCTGGTTCCTCTCCTGGATCCTGCTTTCCAGCTCTGCATTCTCTCTCTCCAGCTGCCTCACCTTCTCCAGGTAGGAGGCCAGGCGGTCATTCAGGAACTGCATGGTCTCCTTCTCATTGCCATTGAAGGAGCCCTCACAGAACCAATTGCAGTTGCCCACGTTGGCGGGGATGTTGCAGGCCCCGGGCAGGGTGCAGCCATGGCAGCTGGGGGGCACGCAGGGCCGGGAGGAGCAACTGGTGCGGCAGCTCAGGGCGGGCAGGTAGCAGTTGTAAGGCATGGTGCTGGAGGGAGTGAGGTGTCTGGCTGAAGACGCGGTGTGAATCCTCCAAGCCTCAGAGCTCTGGGTCTCCTTCCCTTGGTGAGAATTTATAAGCCTTCTCCAGAGGGTGTGGACACAGTATGTAACATCTTTTTTCTTTGTACTTCTTCACTGGTTTTCAGATGCCCTCTCCTTCAGTCTGTCATTTGCTTCCCTCAGAAGAGTCCCTGGTCCCATAAAACTCTTTACTTGAACTTCTTGCTAAGTCAGGACTCTTCTTCAACCATTACACCCATGAAATCAGAGTTCTGCGGTAGACCTTCAAAGAAGCCACATGGTCCAGCCCTGGTCAGTTGGGTGTTGGTCTATCTAGTGACATTCTTTTGTGTTACAAGATCCTGAAGACCGGTAATCAACCTAATGCCCTAGCCTGCCTGGCATTTCCAGAGAGAGAGACAGAGACAGAGAGACAGATTGGTTGGAGACGGAGGATACGTTCAGTTACAGCCATCAGCTCTTGCTTCTGATGAGAGTAAACTCTCTGAATGCTGTCACCTTCCAGGCCTGATCTGAACCTTGGTTATGAAGGTTGGAGAGCCTTCTGTGATTTACAGGACCACATAATAACCTCTCTTATCACTTAAGAGAATGGGAGCAGCTTTGATGGTATCCTTGAGAACAGAGAAGATTCTGGTAGGAGAGGCAGTTTTTAAAGAGTTGTGGCTGTTAGCTGATAGATGGGAGAAGATTCATTTAAGCTGTCTAGGAAAAGAACTGTGGAGGAAATAAGGACATATTCATCAAATTTTTCTATGAGGCATCCATCAAAACAGAGTGAATGGACTCATTAGGAAAGTCAAGAAATAACCCAAGGGGGTTGGTAATACAGACAGGTCTGTGATAGGTAGAGCACTTGCCTGCTATATAAAATGGCTTGGGTTCAATCCCCAACAAGGCAAGAGATAGCCCAAAGAGGTCTCCACTAGCAAAAAAAAAAATCAATTTATATTAAACATGGAACAAATTGGCTTTACAGTCTGTAACATATCCATGTTGGCTTTAACATTAAAAATCGCTTTGAATTGTCCACTTCAACTTTCTAACCTGTCCAGATCTCTTAGTTCAATGCATGTAGACTCAGTGCTCTGCTCCAGGCATCCAGGCTCCAGCTTGGATGTGCATACAGATGTCCTAAGGACCAAAGGTTCAAAAGTATGAAAGAGGGGCTACATTATATTGTGGAATCCAAGGGTTTAGATGCTAGGAAAGAAAATATTGAGATATCCTGCAAGCACAGAATTATTTTTTTGGCAGAGGTATCAAGCTAGAAATGGGTGGTGATGGAAGAGACCAGAAGATCTGAGGATGAGGTGGCCCAAACTGGGGATGTATAAAGGTTAGGTAATTATAGACACCACCAGATACCACCTGCACCCCAGCACGTCACCCCAGCTCCATGGCTTTGGCTCACAGCCAAAGCTTCTGCTTTACTAACACCTTATTAGAGTCCCTCACCACAGTGAGCTTTCATGGTAGTCCTTATGTGGTTATAGGCTCCGATAAAAGGTCCAGTGTCTGCAGTCTCCAAGACCATTATCCTCCACTTATTATAAAACCGTTCAGATTTCTAGAGACCCAGAGCACTACAAAGCAGCCTTGGACTTGTAATAAAATCAAATTTTCTTTGTCTTTTTTTCCCCAAGACTATTAAAGTGGGAGAAATAGGCGGGTCTGGAGACAGGTACCACCCAGACTTCCCAGAAGGACGTCAGGCCAGTGCCTGCAGTCAGCAGGGAGCTTCTGTAACCTTCTGGGTTTGGAATGATATTCAAGCTGGCTGCATCCAAAGATGAGAAGCCATGACTAAAGACCAGAATGAGCCTCTGACTTCCCAGTACCTGTCAGACTGCTCCAAAGCACTGGCTTTCCAGCAAAGGGCTGCTTTCTCAACCTGCCTTCTCCATCCAAGGAAGCCTTGCTCTGAGCACAGACTGAATACCTGCATCCTCCAACCCCTTTGGTCTTATCTATGGGCTGCCCAGTGTAGCCCCATAGAGGCCTTCACCAAAGGAAGAATCTTTAGGTGTTCTATAGGAGAAGATTTGCAGGTGTGGTCGGCCAGAAGGACAAATATAATATCTTATCGGTACAGAGAGATCAAAGACACGGAGCCAGATGGAGACCAGGAGGAGTCCGTACAGCAAGAAAGACAAGAAAACAGAGAAGAAAGCAACAAGAAGGAAACCAGAAAGGGAGCCCCAGAACTGTGCAGAGCCACATGAGTCAGACAGAGCTAGTCCACTTTCAAATGGGCTAACCTGGAGAGTGCAAAGTCAAGAAGGTAGCCGAGACATACAAAATTGATGGCCAGAAAAACAGGTTTCCCTGCTGGATGTCCTGTAAGGGGTAAACGGAGACCAGCCCTGCAAGCCCTGCAAGCCCTGCAGACACAGGACCACAGCTTCCAAGGCTTATGAAAGATCAGCCTTGACCCACAGTATCCACAGCAGAGCATCTTCTCCATTATCTAGTCCAGATTTGTTTGTAGCTGAAATGCACTGTTGCTTGCATCCAGACGATGTAAAACTCCAAGAGCAGCAATATTGTTTGTTCCTGACCAAGTACGGAGAACTGGGAGATGAGACAGGGAAGGAATGGGGACAGTCAGCTGTACGATGCCATCTGTTCCTGACCATGTACAAAATGTGGGGAGATAAAAGAGGGGAAGAGCAAGAATATTCGGACATTCACTGGCTTCAGGTGTTGGGCAAACATCAATCACATTGAAGATGTGGGAGGACCCATCACCTCTGTCACCTGCAACCTACTCCTGGAGATATCGGGTTTCCCCACTGACTGTCCTGCAGAAGGTGACATGGAACAATTCATCAGGATGGAGCGCTCAGGCAGACTGGCTGGTGAGTAAACACAAAACTAACACCCTATGTCTCTTGAAATGTCTCAACTAGCTGAAGTAGATTTGCCTCTTGAAAAATAAGAGAAATGCGACCCCAGGCGTAAACACACCCCGTGACTCACTTGGGCTAGCAGGAGATTTAAGTGCTTTCTTGATTTCCTAATTGGACTACTTGCATGCTTTAACCACCCCCCCCCAAAAGAAACTGAGCTCTTCATGGACCCTCAAACCTGCCTTTCTTTATCCGGTTTGATTTAATTCAAAATACATTCACTAGGCATTAGAACAGAATCAAGTTGAAACAGAAGAATCATAGGTGGTAAGGTATTCCCTGTTTATGGATAAGTCAGGCCAATCAGCCCTAATTTGGGCCCCAAAATTAAACAAGAAAAAGGCACACAGAAGTGAGGAAATGAGGTATTTTAAAGGTATAAGGTGATATTTGGAAATGTATTTGTACTTAATATACTCTTAAAATCACACATATGATGTTAGGGGAAACAGACATCTTATGACTGTCCACTGTGTGTCTGTCACAGTCCTAGGAGCAGGGTTGTGGTAGGTGTGGAGTTTGTGTTCTTGTCCCTCCTGGAGCTCTCATGCATACATAATGGCATGAAGTTGAGCAAGTCAATAAAATATCCTTCCTTTACCAACCTTTACCCATTTCTCCCCCAACCTGTCCCTTCAAATTACAAATTTGGACCATTTCAATCCAGTTCATGATTCTTAATCTTGGGTGAAGGGATGGAGCACTTTCTGATGAGCATCTCTCTCTCTCTCTCTCTCTCTCTCTCTCTCTCTCTCTCTCTCTCTCTCTCTCTCTCTCTCTCTCTCCCCCCCCCCGTGTGTGTGCATATGTGTGTGCATACGCGTGCAGCGAGGATGGCAGCCAGCAAGCTCGGATGATCCTCCTGTGATGCTTTTCCATTCTACACATACGTGATCACCCATAGCTTATTAGGGGAGTTCACAGGGATTTGAACTCAGGTCTTCATGCTTGCATGACTACCCCCCGGGCCATCTCCAAGCCCTATCTGCCGACGTTCCAAATATCCATTTGTACACCACTTTGTAACTCAAAAGAATTGATCTCATTAGAATTCTGATACCCTTAAGAATATTTTCTGGTAGTTGGTTACTTTTCCAGCCCTGTGCCTTCCCCATGGGTATGTTTTTAAAGGGGGAAGGAGGGTTTGGACAGGTACAATGTGAGAAATGGTTCTAGGGGTGTGGCACAGAGGAGAGAAAAGGGGAAATGTGGATTTTATCCATTAAGAGAGAAAATCCAAAACGGGGAATCCCAGTGGTAGAGGGAAGCGGTAGGTGGCATGTGAACCTGCTGATAATGGGCACACACCACACTGCCCTCTTCACACCAAGTCTCACGGGTGCGGAGGCTTGAGTGCCTAGCTTTACCCCCTCTTCTGTGAACCTGAAAGGAGACTCCTCTCCTCTTTCGGCCTGAGCTCTTTCCCAAGGATGATGATGCTTACTCTGACTCTCTCCGTTCAAACTGATAATCAAGGCTCTTTGTAAGTGGTAAAAAGCAGTGGACACAGATGAAGGTTTCAGACCATGTCTCTTCTTCCTTGATAGATGCTGTAATTTTTGGTTATGGCAGCGGGGGTGGGGTGGGATACGGATCAAGCTTCTTCATCAAATCCTAGTCATCAAAATTGTACTCAGGTTTCAAGCGACATGGAGATACTATGGAGAATGATTCCTGTAACAGTAGCATCTTCCTTTCTTCCAATGCAATGCTCTCAGCCTATGGGTTGCAACCCCTCTGGGGGTCAAATGACACTTTCCCAAGGGTCACCTAAGACCATCAGAAAACACAGATGATTCACAACAACAGCAAAATTACAATTATGAAGTAGCAAAGAATGATTTTATGGTGGGGGGGTCAGCACAACATGAGGAACTGTGTTAAGGGTCACAGTGTTAGGAGGTTGAGAACCGCTGCTCTAAGGAAAGGAACAAAATGATAATATAATCATGGTTCTGCTCATCCTACTGACGAAGCCTGAGACCTGACTTCTGAAAGCATAGTGGTTAGAGTGCAGGTGCTAGAGTCAGACTGGCCTGGGTCTGAATCTTGTATTCTTCATTCAATAACCATGAGATCTTTAATGTGTTAGTTACCCTCTTGGAGCCTTGGCACCTCATCTTTAAAGTGGAAAATGGCAATATTGACTTTGTGAGATTACTTAAGAATTAACTGGGCTTATGTACATAGACTTATCTACAATTTAGATCAGCATGTAGGTCATAGAAAGTGCTCAATACATCTATCTGCTGACGTGGAAGAGGAAGTAAAGGATAATTCATCATCATGATCAGGATTCCAGTGCTGGTAATGAGAGGATGTTGTGTTTGCGGGGAATCTCTTCACACACACACATGCACACACACACACACACACACACACACACACACACACTCCAGGTTTAGTAATCCCTGGACCCAGCATTTCATCCCAGGAAGACAAACCACTTGGCATGCAACCTCCTCACACCTAATTGTCTCATCATAAGTGACAATGACACTGGATATGAACTTAGGAAGCGCAGGTCAATCCCCTGGAGGCCCCACTGACTCACACCACCAGAAGAATCCCTCAACTACTGTGTGACTCACCCTCCCTCTCTCTTCCTTAAATGGAAAGACTGATGCTTACTTACTCTGCCGTGGTACAAGAATAAGACAGTTTATTTTGTCAGGCAGCTTTGAACTTGTTGGATGAAAGAAGCTATTTAAGCACAGAGGAGGAGTGAGACTGGTGAGCCAGGTACTTGCTAAAATAGGGTCAATCAAGATTGCGCTTTCTTATTGTGACTACCTACCGTTGGTGAGAGCCTCAGGCATGAGTTCCCTGGGCAGCATTCCACCGCTTAGAGAAAAGAGCATAGGTACCGTGGAAAGGAGGATGTGACAGCCTCTGACCTTCCCCGAGCATCCCATGGTAAAGGTCTCAAGTCCTCATGACTAAATCAGAGCCCATATGGACAGTTGCCAGTGGACATGAGGAGTCTTAGGTTGAGAATAATTACAGGAAGAGCAGCCACATTCTGACTTGATCTCCCTCCCCTTACCATTGGAGCTTGAGACTATGGCCGCTTCTATACCCAAGCTCCCTACCAGGATAGGGGCTGGATTAAGCCACCGCCAGCTGTCCTGGTATGCTTTGCAGCCAGCTACTGTAATTTGTAGAGTTTACAGAGCAAAAGGGTGGGGAGCAAAGCCTACTCAAACATTTGTGGTTTCCCTGGTAAGTAAGAACCAAGAAGCAGGGTTCAGAGAGGATGGGAGCTAGAAGACTGACTCCCCCCACATCGCCCCACACCCAGCCCCATCAAATGCCTGGATGCCCTCCTTGGAGGTTATAAAACTTCCTTTTAAATAGTTCCAGAGATGCTTCTCATCTTTGGTCAGCTGAATTCTGGAGATTTGTTTGTTCTTGGCCACTTCTGCCTCATATGCAATGTCCAGGTTATGTGTCAGTTACTCTCAGTTTTAAGCTGAGGCAGCTGTCAGAAGAACTCACTCAATAGCGGAACTTCTCAGAGACCTCGGGTAGACTGATCGTTCCAGACTGATGCTGTGTGAGACTCAGTAGGTACCATCATTTCACACTTTAAGGGTTTCTGGATGCTCAAGAGACACTGTTTCCATGGCACAAAGCACTCCTCACCCATGGGATGCATCAGGAAAGCAAGACAAACCCTTCCATAGTGTCTGGCCAAACAGGGGCTTACTCCCTAAATGCACACCTAACCCAGATCTCTATTCTGATGGATACTCTCCAACTTAAATATCTATCAGAATCACCTGAAAATCTTGATAACAGCACACTTGTGATTCAGAAAATTTTGGAAAAGCCTCCAAATTGTGCACATCCAACGAGTCCTTGCTTGATATTGGTGCTGGCTGGAGGACCACAGTTTCAGAACCAGCCCCAAAGCTTCTGTGTGATTTTTTTTCCCTTCAAAGCTTCCAAGGAATGGACTTTGGACCTACTTCAAAGAGACAGGGGTTCAAGTCTTGACTCAGTCACTAAGTAGAGTAACAGCTGCTCTCTCTTTGCAGAGTTGTAGGTACCCAGGGCTCCTTTGAAGTCACTCCCAAGAAGTCTCTGCTATCATGCTTACTACTGACACGGTATCAGGGTGTGTTCTGGCAAACCTCACTATCCAGGAGTTTCAGACATATGATAATCTTGCCAGAAGCTGAACTTTAATGCCAGCAACACCTGATACTCATGTTTCTGCTCTAGTGGACCTGATGGGACTTGGCATTCAGGCCAGTGCAAGACTACAAAGGCCTTGGTTGCACACAGGTGCTCTGACACAGGAAATGGAGAAACAGGTTAAGAATCATCTACCTACCTCTAACCCTTCAATAAACCATGACATCCTAAGACATTTCCAGGCCTAGAGAACAAGTCAACACCTATTAGCAGTCTTCAGCTGCAAGAACATCAATGGTTTTACTTTACCGGTCTCCAGGGCCCCCCTTACTTGGCTTCATGTCCACCTATTCACCATCTGCCTCCAGGAGAAAGCCCTTCCAACGGAGATGCGGGCAAGACCATGCTGTGTCTTGGTTTCTGTAAAGCTCATTACTGAGACCAGGAAACTGCTCAAACAGCAAAGGATGGAGCCAAGCCTTCTCTACTTACAAAGGAGCTCACCAGCATGTGCTGAGACCAGAACTGCACATGCCTGGGGGAGTTGGCATGGGTCTCATCTCCAGGATTAATAACAGGCAGCACGGCCTTCAGATTGAAGCATGCTGGGTCATACAGGGATCCAGAACAGAGCCAGGGGCCCTCCCTGATCTGCAGCACACCTCTTGCCTGGGTTTTAGAGCCACTGTTGCACCACCTGATGGCCGATGTCCACCAGAGTCTCATTCTAACGCCATGTCTCCTCCAGCACCCTGCTCAGATTCACAGTAGACTCAGTGTTCAATCCAGAGGACATCTCCCAGCTGACACTCAAGAATCATACGTCACGTGGACTGGGAAGAATGAAGTCCCCAGGGACTCTCGCCATCCTCCACTCAAAGCCCCAGCTCCCACTCACTATGTCTTCTCTGGGCTCTCAAATGGAGCCCTGCCTGACATCCCCCACCCCCCAGCAGACTCCAGGGCAGCAGTCTAGAGCTACCTCTGATGGAGAGCCAAGAGAGGTGGAGAATTGGCCTTCTCCAGGTTGGAGTCTCCTGATAAGTTATCTAATCTCAGGTGGCCAGCCCTAAATAAATACACATATGAGCCACACAAAAGAGGGCTGTAATTCTACGTACATATGTATTTTATGTGTATGAAACAATAATTAGGAATAAGAGGTCGTGAATTTGAGAAGGAGGGGCTACACAGAAGTGGCAGAAGAAATGAAGGGGCCAAAAATGTATAAATATGTAGTACCCCCCATATGAAATTCTCGGAACTCTTAAACTAAATTTTTAAAAGTTCTGGTCTTGTCTATTGTGACTATGCGCTAATTAAGATGGGCACTGATTAATACTTCATGGTGTCTGTTCTTGGGGTCCTACTCCTTCTACCTGATCCTAAAAATCCCTCCTGGCCCTGCTTATAGATGAAACACATTCATGAACTTTGCTCTTTTATCTTTTGAAATATCTTTGTATTTCTTTGAAATGCACCTGACTGGGTTGTTCATTATTTGTGAAACTTGAGAACGTTTTAATGTCTATGGGTCTTTTGTCTGGAAGGATGAATGTGTACCACATGTTTGTAGTACCCATAAAGTCCAGAAGAGGGCGTCAGATTCCCTGGAACTGGAGTTACAGACAGTAATGAGCTTCCATGTGGGCAGCGGGCATGGAACTCGCTCGGTCTTCTGGGAGAGCGATTAGGGCTTTTAACCACTGAGCCTACTCTCCAGCCTCTGTCTTTATTGTTTTTAATTAGCTTGCTGAGTAGCAATTTTCCTTATAACATCGGATACCTGCTTTGTTTTCGGTATTTCCTTCCTTCTTTCCCCCTTTCTGTCACAATTCACCCACTGTTCTCATCTTCCACCTTTTCACTCTCATGTGTTATTCCCCACCCACGCGGCGCCCCTGAAGCTTTTCCTCCCTGCGCAGCGCCCCCGAAGCTTCCCCTACTCCACGAGGCTTCCCTGAAGCTTTCTCCCCATCGGTGACCTCCTTTCTAGCTGCTTCTTGCCTACTCCCACCTATATACATCTATTTATCAGTTAGAAGCTAGGCTCCGCCTATGAGAGAGATCATGCAGTATCTTTTTTCCTGGGCGCAGGATGTCTGGCTTGATATAATGTTCTCCAGCTACATCCATCCTCCTGCAAATTTCCTCGCTTTTCTTTACAGCTGAATAAGAGTCTGTTGAGTATATGAACTATATTTTCATTATCTATTTATCTGTTGATGGGCATCTCTACTGCTCCCATTTCCTTATGGCTTTGAAAAGGGCTGTAAGAAACACAGATATGCAAGTGTAGAATCTCTAATGGGATGTGCAGCCCTTTAGGTGCATAACCAGGAATGATATGGCTTGCTCACAACTTTTAATTGATTTGTACAGAGAATGCACCAGTGTGCATTCACATGAGCCGTGAAGGAGGTCTCCTCTTTCCCTGTATCTTCCCTGGCATCCATTGCCATTGTTTTGTTGTTGTTGCTAGCCACACTGACTTGAGTAAGATGGGACCTCAAAGCAGTTTTAATTTTCATCTCAACAACAAAATTTTCATTGTCCTTATCTTCAAATACACTCAGAGCATCAGATGCTTTGTAAGTTTCTTTTATTTCTAAAACAAAGAGCTGGTGGCTAGTCGTCCAATAAATTCTGGGGGAAAGTAACCAGCTGGCTTCCGGTCTTTGCTAACAAAGATGTTTCCCCTCCCCCTTTCCTGTGGCCACTGGCTCATCTTGTAGGTCCTTAAAATGGCAGCAAGAATCTCCAAGCTGAATGGATCTCAGAGTCCTGGAGTCCAGCACTTTCAGACATTAAAACCCCTCTGATAATCCCCTCCAACCGTATATCTAGTGTGTCATTTCCCAAGGTGGTCCATGACCTCCTGTGACTCAGTTTCCCAGACTTTGATCTAGATGCTGAGAGTGTATGAGAATTTATTCAAGTCCTTCATGTAGACACAGAGCTGCCTCCTTTCTTCATCCGCCTGTTACTCTCATCCATCCTTTCTTTCATTCACTAGTGCCACAATATTTATTTAGTGCCTACGCTTACCGATCAGGTGCTGGGGCTGGAACTTGGTGACGAGTAAGCAAGAAAGTCAAGAAAGTCAGAGAGCTTTTCCCTTAGCGACCTGTTTCCTACCTCTACCCAGGGCATCCCATAGAGCACTGGTAAATCGCTGGGCTCAGGAGATGTTGGAGAGGCATCAAAGGGACTGCCTGGAACTTGAAGATAAGGACAATTAGAGAGGAACAGAGGTTTCTTTATTTTAAAAAGACCTGTATGAAAAAATTAGTACTTAAGAATGCAAGTTTGAAGCCAGCAATAGGACTACCCCAGTCGTCAGATCACCAAAGAAACAGGTTTGAGTGACACGAAAATATATACAAGAGCAGAAGTAGTGTTTTCAAGGCCTGTAAGATGGAATTTTATGTTCCACTGTGCTGAGGATGTAAGCTGTTTCCGTTCTCAGAGCTACATCAGGACAGCTAGGACTTATAGTCGTGCAGATTAACAACTGGAGTCTCTCACACAATAGACTTGGGGTCAGGCCCGAGAGTCTCCAGCAAGGCCCCTGATGCTGATGCTGATGCTGCAGTTCGCAAATGAAAGCGAAGGTGCATGAGACCAAGAACCAATGAGTGAGTTGTGACCTTTCCATATCCGTTCAGGGACTGGAGATGTAGCTTCATGGCTGACTATTTACCTGGCATGTACAAGGACCCGGTTCCATTCCCAGCACCACAAAAAGAATAAAGTCTGAATGTGCACGCTGTCTTCAGGATAATAAACAAGGTCTGTTTATTTCCCTAGCTTACTCTTCATGACCAAGGTTGTTTTATAAGAACTTCTAAGATGGAAGAAGAAGAATAAGGAAGGGACCAGAAGAAGCCTAGATGCTGTTTGTTAAGCCTGAGGGGAGGAGGCCAGGTGCTACAAAGAGTAGTGTTTACAGAGAGCAGGAGAAGGTGAAGGGAGACAATATTATTAACATCTATTACATGCTGGGACTCGGATCTGGAACAGCACAGTATTTCACTAAACATAGATAGATAGATAGATAGATAGATAGATAGATAGATAGATAGATAGATAGATAGATGATAGATAGATAGATAAATAGATAGATAGATGATAGAGAGAGATGGAGAGAGAAAGGGAGATAGATATCACACACACACACACACACACACACACACACACACACACACATTATACCTAACACTATACTCATGGTTAACATACAGTACTACAGATTTGTTGACTATTTCCAAAGTCCCACTAAGTTTGCTACCATATACTCTATGTGATAACATACTTTAGGCCACAATATTGTACAGATATCCCTATATAGAAATATGGCTCAGTGGTTAAGATCACTGGTTGCTCTTCCAGAAGATCTCCACTTCGACTTCCAGCACCCACATGGCAGCTCACAAACCATCCATAATTCCCAGGGGATCTGAAAACCTCTTCTGAACCTCAAGGGTACCAGGCACACAAACAGTTGGTGCATATACCTACATTCTGGCAAAACATTCATACACATTTAAAATTATCACCATCATCGTCATCGTCATCATCAATTATTGATTACAGAAAAATCTAAGAGTAGTTGAGTAGCTTGCCTGAGCTCCCAGAGCTAGAAGGAAGGGACAGACAGTGAAACACCAGCCCAGGTCTGCCGTGCTCGCAAGCCCAGGCTCTTTTTGATCACCTAGACAGTCTGCAGGGACCAGAGAGCAGAGTCCGGACTAAACACCAGGCCAAGCAAGGTAGCCACCATCCAGATCCAGCCGCTCAATTCATTCAGCAAATAGGCACCAAGGTTTTGCTCTGGCTCTCTTCCTTGTAATTCTCCAGAATTACCCAGCAGGGCTAGAATAGAGCCCCTCCGAGATATTTGAACAGATGAGAAAGTTTGGGACAACTCATCTGGTACCCACAGTATGCTCTAGAATGGGAACCCTGGATCTCCGCTTTGCAGGCTCTTGGGCCATGACAAGGCATCTCTCACAAATCTGCACTCCAGAAGTAGGACACGAAAGAGTGGCAGTGGTGTGCACGGGATGGACATGGCACTGAAAAGCCAGATGAGGAAGGAGCAGGAAGCATTACAGGGAGCTGAAGAGGGCTTCAAGTGGCGAAATACACATGCAATCCTAGCATGTGGAAAACTGAGGCCCGGAATCAGTGCAAGTTTGAGTCCAGCCTCATCTACATAGAAAGTACCAGGCCAGCCAACACTACATATGGAGACTCTGTTAAAACCACCAGCAGTGCTGCCAGGAGGAAGGACAGGAAGGTCAAGCATCAGAGATATCCTAGAGCTGAGCAATTTGAGTATAGGGTAGTCAGGGGAGAGAGAGGAATCAAAAGGGGTATAGATTCCCTATTGGAAGACAGTCACATGCTTGAAGAGAAGGAGGAGGTTAAGAGGAAGCCAGCTGAAGGAGAAGAGTGCCATTCAGGGATCCGAGATGAGGGCATGGGGGCAGGCTAGAACCTAGAAGGTATCTGGACCCAGGGAGAAACTCCCCTCCCACTCCTGCTAGGACCTCTCCTCCTGGCAGGCAGATAGTCCCTGGGCTCACATCTGAATAGCAGCCGTGATTCTCACCAGGACAGTCTGTGCCCCAAAGGGGAGGCAATGTTTAGAGTCTCTGAAGCAGGTGGCAGGAGAGATATTTCAGTTAAAGGGAGTGTCTCTTAAAAACAAGCTTAACCTGTCTTCCAAATGAGCTGTCTTCCAACCTTGATGGGAGCTTGACATTTGTGTTTTTCACATTAAAATAACATTAAGCAAGAAGACCAGATATTTTTATATTTATTAAAAGGGAAGGCATAGTGGAGAAGCATTGAATTAAATGAGGTTAGAAAAGGGAAGATTAAAAATTATTCACCAAGCTGTGCACCTTAAGCTTGCTGTAAGTGTTCACATGAAGGAACGAATTAGATTGTATTCTTGCCAGAAAGATAAGAAGAGAAAGCTGAGAGATGGGTGAAGGGTGGCATATAACTACCGTAGGCAGAACATCATCGAACACACAGAGAGAGAAAGAGAGAGAGAGAGAGAGAGAAGACAGAGAGACAGAGAGAGTCAGAGACAGAGAAAGACAGAGACAGAGAGACAGAGAGTCAGAGACAGAAAGACAGAAACAAAGGTAGACAAAGTCAGAGAGATTCAGAGACAGAGAGAGAGAGACAGAGAGGCAGAGCCAGAAAGAGAAAGAGGGATAGAGATAGAGAGGAAGAGAGGCAGAGACAGAGAGAAAGAGAGATGGGGGAAAGGAGAGGGAGGAGGAGAAGAAAAATCACACTGGAAAATTCCTCTAGTCCAGATAAGTCAGTATTCTTGGCTTTTCAGTGGGAATGGAAGTGAGCCCCTTCCCCAGAGTTCTCTCAGTAACTAAAATGTCCATCCTTAGGGCTTACAGCTAGCCATAGTTTTTAGTTTACTAGGCTTTGCTGATAATGATATTTAGATTGTAAAACCCCACACTTTGGGAGTCTGGACAAATGTTATCACATAAACCTTAGAAAAAGACAGCAAGGTACGTGGTAATTCACCATTCTGGTAGCACAGGGAACCTGATGGGCCTGACCCTAGATGGCCCCGAAGTGGATCTTATCCTAAAGCAAGGGAGCAAAAGTCTCAGAGAAGCAAAATAAGAGCCTCCTAAAAACAATGACAGGCTGCAAGCATTGAGTCAAAGCTTTCTCCATGTGTGGCAAACATCTGATCCAGGAAGACGCAGTCTGTGGGTGTGTGGGGGTGGAGGGGAGGCCAGAGAGAAGGGCGTATGTACAGATGGGAGGGCCAACCTGTAAGAAGAGAGGAACCTGGGATTTGGTAACAAGGACTTCCCTTAGCTCTCAGGGCCCATCACATGGAAGGGTCATGGCTGTACCTTAAGATATGATACTTCAGGACTAAGGGGATGGCTCAGCAGTTAATAGCACTGGTCATTCTTCCTGAGGTTCTAAGTTCAATTCCCAACATCCAAATAACAGTCCACAACTGTCTATAACTATAGTCCCACGTGATCTGATGCCCTCTGGTGTGAGACATACAAACAAAATTATATATATATATATATATATATATATATATATATATATATATGTATATGTATATGTATATATATTGTGTGTGTGTATATATATATATATATAGTGTGTGTGTGTATGCATATATATGATACTTCTAGATTATTTGTTAGAAGGAAACTCACCAAGAGCCTCCTGAGCATTCTTTTTGAAGTTTTTATTGGCATGTGTTATACATACTGATAATTTTCGTTATAACATGTTCATGCATGTATAACATGTACTGTGATCAGGTTCACCCATGCCCCCCATTACCCTTTCTTGTCCATTTCCCCCTCTGTTGACCACCTTCCTCTTCCCTACTGGCCCCTTTTCTATTTTCCTATGTTTTTGTTTATTTCGTGATGACAACCAAATGTGTTTCATTAGAGTTACTTACAGGAGTTACTTGTAGGCTCATGAACACTTCACCACTGAAAGAAATGTCTCCCCCTCCCCAGAAACCATCCAACTGCCTATAGATCATCAAGGAGACACAGGAGTTCCTCCTCGCTCTGTGACAGGATGTTGCTGGGCCCAGACTTTTCCAGACTTATGCATAATCACAGCAACTCTGGGTATGAGATGCCCTGCCCAGAATATGAGGCCCCACCCCTTCCTCCAGCTCGTATGTTCTTCCCAACCCATCATCTGCAGTGTTCCCTGAGCCTCAAAGGCTCCAGATTCCCATTCAGGGCTGAGCATTCAACAGCCACTTACTCTCAGCGTTTGACCAATTATGAAACTCTGCAGTTGCCACTGCCCACTGCAAAAAGAAATTCCTGACCAAACTTGACAGGAACACCAATCTCTGGGAATAAACTCAATTATTTATATGGCAATTTGATGGGTATATCACATATGCATGCATGTGCATGTGCGAGCACAGAGAAAGAAAGAGTGAGAGAGAGAGAGAGACAGAGACAGAGACAGAGACAGACAGACACAGAGACAGAGACAGAGACAGAGACAGATAGAGACAGAGACAGACAGAGAAAGAGACAGAGACAGATATTCTTGACTTGTGATAACACAAAAAAATGCTTTGTCTAGTGTCAGATGGGTCACTCAAAAGGAAAAATAAGTTTCTAGTAACAATCATGATTCTTTAATCAAGAGCTATTGTCATAGCTCCAGGCCACCAACATGGACAAAGAGGGCTCCTCAAGCTGCCCCTGGGAGCGCATTTCTCCAGCTCTTCTTTCCTGCTGGCGACAGACAGTCCCCACTGGTTCTCCATAAGCAGTATCTACTGTGTCCCTCCCACCTGCCAGGAACATTGTATGAGGTCTCCCTCAACCTACTGGAAAGAAATGGTAATAATTCTACGTTTTCCATTGAAGACTAGATATCAAGGGTTCACCACTGGAGTGACTCAAGCTAGCATCACCAGGCAGTATCTGAAATCAGCTGTCTGACTCTAGCAAACATTTTCTATTTTCCATATGATATAGCCACAAAGAAAGGCAATCATGCTTCACTCTTCCCTTCTCCCCTCGTCCTCTCCTCTCCTCTCCTCTTCTCTCTAAGATACATAGGTAAGCTAGGTTTGGAGATTTTGTTCTTGTGGGTATATCCTGTGCCTGCCAAAATCAGGAGTGCCTGGCAAAGCACAGCTCCTCAGGACTGCTTTTCCACCGGCCTTTCCATCATGACCTGCTAAGGACCACTTGGTCTTTGCCAGAGTCCTGTTTAAGAGGTGATAGTGACCTAGAGGCATGTCAACAGCAATCCTCAAAGCCAGAACTTATGGGGCAATGAACACAGAGATTGAGAAATCTGTGACAACGGTTCTCAAAAAAAGAAAAAAAGTACATCTCTGGGCATCGAGCCAGAACCAAGACAATTGTCCCCAGTACCCACGCTGGGCCTCCAGGCCTAAGGAATTTCATGCTTCTATGAAAGGAGCCAATCTGAATGAGAGATAAAATTTGGCAACTTGGTCAAAGCAATTCTCAACACGACCAGCCTCCTTTTAACTAAACTGGATCTCTAAGAGGGCTGAGTTTGCTCTCGGATAAAATATCAAGAAGCCAAAGATGCCAAGAGCACGGTAGGGGCACGTTAGTTCTGAGCTGTTCTAAAGGAATCCGAGCCTGGCAACAGGCACTGTTTCTTGTCACCAGTCTATAAGGAACTACAGGCAAAGTGCGCACCCAGAGTCACGAAAGAGCATCTGCCCAGGGACCTCAGACCCAGTTGCAGTAACATGTCAAGGCCAATGAGGCCCCAACAACTTAAGGATCACCACATGAAAAGCAGCACCAAAATGACAGCAACTGACTTGCTGGCTGCCCACAGATGCAGGCACACAGTCGCATCGTAAAAACCTCTGAAACAATGAACTAGAACTAAAATCCCAGAAGAGACGCTGAGAACAACATGAGCTCTAATGGAAGATAACTTCATTATTGCCAAATTAAATCTCGGAGAAATTAAAGCGTAAAGACCAAGAGAAAGCCAGTATTTGGAAGTATCTACTACTTGCATTTTGGTAGAAATGTCTCCAGGGCAATCTGGTCTTTTTGGAAGGAAGATTAAGAAAAGAGAAGATGAACATAGGTGACCCCAGTGCCACCTCCGTGATACCCTGCATTGGAACTCTGGCTTCAGCAAAGGAAACACACGGTCACGGCCGTCAGGGATGGTGGGGGAGGCTGCAGGGAGAGAAGAAAGAATGAGCTAAACAAGAGAAGTTAATAGATGCTTCAGTGGTAGACGGACGAAATGAGACCCAAAGGACCGACCAGCAAGTGTGCTATCAATCAGGCACGCAAATCAAAGGAACCCATGCTGACAGGTCCACCCATCACTAGCATCTGTGTCATTCCACATTCAGGAGGCTGGGGATGGGGCCACAAGGGGACATGGCTGTCATTTATGTAACATTCTGTCAGCATAGAAGTGCATGAGTCACTAAACAAAGATACACACGAAGGCGTGTTCCTTGTGCTGAGATCTGCAAGCACTTCAGTCATCACTTGAGGAATAGCCTGACAGTCTGGAATGTGGTTTGGCCAGGGTTTGCCTATATGACATACGTGCAGTACTCACTCTTCAGAAGGCTCTAGTACATGCTGAACACACCTTACCTGTAGGTCCTGGCGCCCACAATCATCCACTCTTTCTAGTTCTCTGACTCCAGTTGAGCCCAGATCTCAGATAGCTGTCCCTCTGGCAGAGGACCCAGGTTCAATACCCAGCACCCACATGATGGCTCCCAGCTGTCTGTTAACTCTAGTTTCAGGGAATCCGACACTCTCTTCTGACCTCCCCAGGCACCAGACACACATGTGGTGCACATACATGCATTCAAGCAAAACACTCATATACATAAAATAAGTAATTTAAGCTTTTTATTAAAACTCTGTATACGTTTCTGTAATAGGGAAGGATAAAGTAGAAAACCTAGGTACCACTACATTCAGCCATGAAGATCATGGCAAAACTCAAATTCTGAGAGTTTGGAGAACTCCTCTAGAGCTCTGACATCATCATTGCAATACCATAAGAAGTTCTCACCAAAACTTCTACCAAAAACTTGGCCCTGCACATTCATACGTCCCCAATACCTAGCCAAAAGCATCATCCAGAGACATTGTACTAAATGAACAGCTGAACCTCACACTTCATTCCAAAGGAGGCAGAGGTCGCTTTTGATGGGAACTCTGTTCTGGATCAAGCTGATTTGAGAGCAAGGCCTCTCCACCTCAGAGAGTCAACCAGAGCCTGAGAGTTGACTTAAGTTTTTTTTTTTTTTTTTTTGTTTTTTTTTTGGTTTTTCGAGACAGGGTTTCTCTGTGTAGCCTGGCTGTCCTGGAACTCACTTTGTAGACCAGGCTGGCCTCGAACTCAGAAATCCGCCTGCCTCTGCCTCCCAAGTGCTGGGATTAAAGGCGTGCGCCACCACCACCCGGCTTGACTTAAGTTTTTATAAGTAATTTTTATTATAATATAATTACATCATCTCTCCTTTTTTTTCTCCATTTAACCCCTCCAATGTACCCTTTTGCTCTCTTTCAAATTCATAGACTCTTATTCTATCATTGATGCTGGTGTGTGTGTGTGTATGTGTGTGTGTGTGTGTGTGTGTGTGCCTGCCTCTGTGTGTATGTGTGCATGTGCGCATATGTATGTGTATGTTCCTAAATTTATGAATACATTTTGCTCAGTCCCTATCCTGTTACTTGTGTGTTTCCTAGCTAACCACTTGGTATTAGATAACCCATTGGCATCCTCTTCCCTAGACTATTTCCCCCTCTCTCAGTGTCCTTTAGTTGCACCTGAGGCTCAAGAATCATTTCAGAAGAAGGGACCAAAAAAATTTAGGAGACAAAGAAACAGGACTCTGTCTCCTAGAAGTATCAGAGAAGCTACACCCATGAAGTCTCGCTGGCGTGGCTGCCTAAGCATGACCTGGACCAGAACAAGACCATTGCGCATTGTAGGATGGAAAGGAAAGACCTCATAAGGTCTCAACTCTAGACAGAACTGACTTGTTTTAAAGGAACTGACTAGTGAGACTTCTGACTGTTACTGCCAGGCAGTGGCATGTGACATGGCCTGTGTGCTCAGGATAAAGGATGCGTGCCAAGATGGCTGGGCTTGGAGCTGCACCCCAGAGAACCCAGTGTGTGTGTGTGTGTGTGTGTGTGTGTGTCTCACCTCCAGGGTCTCCAGCAGGCAGAATGGCAGTTACTAAGGAGTGAGATGTGGCAGACCGGCTGATGCCTTCAGACTAAAGCATGGAAAGTAAAAAACAAACAAACAAACAAACAAAAAACATGGCGGCTTAGCAACCCAGAGCAGAGCCAAAGGGATTCGCCCTGCAGCCCAGTCTCCGCCTGAGCTCAGAACCATTGCTCCACTCCTCCCAGCCTCAGCCTCGTATTCACACTGCGTCTCCTTGGAACTCTTTGCGGTGGCAACACAGTAAGCTTAGTGTCCAATTCAGTCTGGAACTTGACACGCCCCCACCAAGGGACACCTCAGAGTTTGTGGTCCATTGAGGGAGCAGAGAAATAGATGACTGAAATAAGAAGGACTCCAACCAAGCGAAGAGTGCCTGGACTTGTCCCTTGACAAACCAAAGGAGGCAATCTTCTACACACATGTGCCATTATGGAAGTCAGACGTGAGGTCCAGTGGGAGGAGCCATTGGAGACTTTCCTAACTCACAAGGCAGCTCTGCTCTAGAGGCCATTTGGCCTCTTAAATCCATAGTAGCCTTTTCCTCCTAATGTTAGCTGAGTCTATACCCCAATCAGAAAGCCACAGGACATGGGGATGCTCTCTTGTCTGCCCGGAACCCTCCTGCTGAGTCTGAACTCCCAGACCTGCAGCTGTTTGTGATTTCTCTTGGTAACAGACAGAGCTTTTCCTCCTTCAAAGTCCTCTGTGGGACCTCCATGTCACCCAGCCTCAGGTCATCTACGATATTTATTTATTTGTTTATTTGTTTATTTATTTATATCATTATCAATGCTATTATGTAATGTGGATGTTTATATGTTCTGGTATATGCATGCCAGAAGAGGGCATTAGATCCCCTGGAACTGGAGTTACAGACATTGTGTGAGCCACTATGCGGGTGCTGGGAGCTCAAACAGATCCTCGATGGAAGTAGTCAGGTGCTCTTAACTGAGAAGCCATCTCTCCAGGCTTCATCCAGAATCTTAGACAATCTGCACGTGTCCACTTCCACCGGCTGGTGCAGGGACGCTCGCTCTCATGCCTGTCCTGATTAACTTCCACTGTCAATTTGACACAGCCTCCAGTCAACTGAGAAGGAAGTCTTGATTGAGAGAATGGTCAGATTTATATTTGCCTGTGGGCATTTCTACAGAGGAATGTCTCTTCACCTTAGTCCTTTCTTTTCTTTCATGCTGTATAATGTCCATTTCTAGAAATGAGCTGAATCAGTGTTGAGAAAGGAAAGAAGTACCTACTCTCTCATGAGTCATTGATTGATTCATTCTCTGATGATTCATTGATTCATTTAGGCAAAAACTCATATTTGGTTGCAGTTTGGTTTGGTTTGGTTTTTTTGAGAATGTGTTTCACTATGTAATCCAGGCTGGTCTCAAATTCATGATCCCCCTGCATCCGCCTCCCAAGTTCTAAGATAGCAGTCGTGAAGCAGTACACCTAGCCCTCAGAAGCTATTTACAAAATTCCTTCTGTAAACCAAGCACTGGGTAAATACTGGAAAATAGGGAAGGAAAGAGGAGTCCCAAGGCTTCCCTCTCCCTGGACTCTGAACAAAGTATAGTATTGGACCAAATAGCTACATCTCAACCCGTAGGAGAGAAAAGTCTAGAGTTACAAACTCCTGGACAGGATGGCTACTTCGCAGGTTACCTGCTTTCTTTGTTTGTTTATCATAGCTCCTATTGCTGGAAGATACAGGGGAATTGCATCCTGTAGGGGAGGTTACCCATCATGCATTGCAGTAGCTGCACACACTTAAGAGAACTGCTAGAAACCAGTCCTAGGTGTTAGGAAATGCAGCCCCAGAAAAATCACATAAGTCAAGGAAACTATGAAGATTTAACAGACCAGGCTAAACCAATCAACTCAACGGAGCCAACTCTTCAAGCTATGCTGAATGGAGACACCACCCTTTTTGCTCAAGTTAAATAAGACTTCATTTATATTTTAATATATGCTCATTTATAGTTAAGAAATACATGCTAAAAGATTAAAGAGATACTGTTTTCTCTTTATCTGATTTTTTAAAGTAGGATAACAGCTGGCAGGAGCATGAGGAAACAGGTCTCATCATACTTTGTTAACAAGAAGCAAATTAATGCAATCATGAGCGGTCAATCCTATCCTCAGGTACAGAGCCCAGGGTCGCACAGAAGGATGTTGTGAGCCTCAGAGTTGCTTCCAGTGGCAACCTTAGCTAATCTGCAATTCATCCATGGGGGAGAGACTTGGTGAAGCTCGCTGCACTCTGAAAAGACATAGAAGAGATTTCCAAAAATATATTGGGAAAGATGTTGGAAGATCTTGTATTTAGGACTCTGAAAGGGAGGGGAATGTAGAATTCTATTTCCACAAGAATTAAAAGACTTCCGCATAATTCAAGGATCTTCATGATGGGGAATACGATGACGCAGAGAAGTCAGCTTTCCTTTGCTCGTTACAAGCCCATGATTGATCAAATAGCCTAAGTCTGGAGCCTTATGGTGTCTACAGAAAAAGATGAGCTTTGAGGTCTGCCCCATGTTCTACAAATTCTCTCTGGATTTCCAGGCCAATCTTATCTTGTCTCTTCTTCTCTCTTGTCTTCTCTTTTTTTTCTTCTTCTTCTTCTTCTTCTTCTTCTTCTTCTTCTTCTTCTTCTTCTTCTTCTTCTTCTTCCTCTCTCTCTCTCTCTCTCTCTCTCTCTCTCTCTCTCTCTCTCTCTCTCTCTCTCTCTGACATCAGGTTTCTCCTGCCATTTGGCACTGTGGTCCCATCCTTCCCACCATTTACCTGATCATGTCCATTGCCCCAGAGCTGGCTGCAGGGTCAATGGTCCACCTCTATGTGTTTACTACACTGGTAAGAAATACAATGTGGTCAAGCAAAGGCACTCACATGTTAAGCCAATGACTCAACACCACACATCCTTAGCAATGTGAGAAAAGACAAATACCCAGAGATGTGCTTATGAATTCACTCTTCAGAAAAGACAGGGCAACCCTAATTTGTTTGGCATACCATTTTCTGTGGTATAAACACTCCACCATAGAGAAGCCAACACTGTGTCTCTGAGCGAGGAGGTGGAAAGAGATGCATAAAATCATCCCTTGTAGTCAATAGGAGTCAGCTCCCACAGTCTACTTGACCCCCACTTTCCAAATTTGTAACAGTGGATTTTTTTTTATGCATCAGTTTATTCTACAAATTCTATAGCTCCCAACAGATAATGTATGCTATAGATCTACCCTTGGAGAAGAAGAAAGAAATCATGGTGTAGCCCACATACAGATTCATCTCACTAGTCCTGAGATGCTCTCCTAGAGCCCCAGGTCCATGCTGGACTGTGGATCTAAGGGGATCAGCTAGACCCCACAAAGGGTGAAAACAGCTTGTGCAACACCAGAAATCATTCTCTTTAGGAGATGTGTGCTCCTCTCCTGAGCCATTCCCTACACTTTCTGATGCTTCCATGGCCCCCAGAAAGATATGGCTGCATGTGAGACCATTAGCAAGCATTAGGAGGAGGAAGTCAATACAGAGAAGGCACAGTATAGACGTAGGTTTGCCTCCGCACTTTAGTGGGAAAGACCTGTGTCTGGACACTTCTCTAAGCAGGCTTTGTCATCCTCCAGGGAATTGTTCCCAATGCTCAGTTTTCTAGCTGTTAACATCAACGTTGCCTGTAAACTTCTTAGAAATACATTTCTGGGTCCCGGCCTGAACCTACTGTATCAGGTTGGTCGGGACCAACAGACAGGGTTTGCACAAGTGTCCTGGGAACTTGTGGTTAGTGGTGAGATGTGTTAGAACACAGGGGACAGTCCTGCATACAGGGGTGCGAAACATCTAGAACAAACATCCTGTTTGCCTTCTAAACCCACTGCAAACAGCTTCCAAGCTTGGAATTGCAAGAGACTACCCTGGTTAAATCCAGATATCATCTCTCTAGATGGTTCTGACTTCAGCATAGGCTAAGAAGTAGTGACTTGGAAGGCTGAGAAAGGAGAATGAGAAAAGACGTAGAATGGAGAGCAACTCTTTAGAGACAAGCATACAGACTTGGGCCTCCTTGCAGGTTTTAGTTAAGGAACGGAATTCTCCTTTCCCCTTGTTTGGGGATTATAAAACCCTCTTTAGAAGATCGTGGGGAGACTCCACCTCTCACAGAGTGAGATTTGCTAATGAAGCTGCTTGTCCTGTCCATGAACAGCAAAAGGTTGCCAGGCCTTCTCAGCCTCTCTGAGAACTAAACTTTCCCATTACTCATTTGTCTTTGGACAGTGCCTATTTATTTCACTGGTATAAATAGCAATACTCCAAGGGAGAATTAGTAATGTGTTTGCTTACAAGGTCTTCTCCACACCCTTGAGAAGTCTGGACTAGAGCCCAGATATTGGGGTTCAGCAAAGAACTCCCCCCTCTTCTGTGGGGTGGGTTCTTCTACATGAATACCAGGATTACAGTGTTGATATGGATGGATGATTGAGGTCTGGGTGGGTAGGCCACACACCTGTGGTAAGTAGAGACTCATTTGACATGTCAGTCATGTGGAGAGAACAGACATTCTCAGAGTGGGAGGAAGCACGTTTTGCCTTAACTCTTCTTTGGTTCAGACATCTGGGAAGTTATCATCAAGGATGGAGCTCCTCGCCGGGCGGTGGTGGCGCACGCCTTTAATCCCAGCACTTGGGAGGCAGAGGCAGGTGGATTTCTGAGTTCGAGGCCAGCCTGGTCTACAGAGTGAGCTCCAGGACAGCCAGGGCTACACAGAGAAACCCTGTCTCAAAAAACAAACAAACAAAAAAAAAAGGATGGCGCTCCTAAGCCTTGCGGGTGGGCGGGGCAGGGGGAGGATCAGCATCCTGCATGCAGAGTGGAGTGAGAGCTGAGAAGTTCTCAGACAAGATCAAGTTCATCCTAGAACCAAGACATAGTTTAGGCCTAGAGAACTCCTGCACAGTCTGTGAGCCGCCTCAGTTAGACTCTTGAGCTGTAGAACCACTTTTGCTGGTTCTCACTAGGTCTCCCTGGAAGCTCTACCCCCACCCAGTGACAGGGAACCTGAGGCCCTCTCTGCTCCATACTAGTGTTATATGAGTGGTCCTCCCTAGATCCAGTCCTAGAAATTAGCAGTCCCAAGGCCTGGTGACCAGATAGGAAAGACTGGACTTTCCTTTTCTTCTCTGTTCCTAGGGTTAGTTCAACAGGCTAACCTGGGGCTTTGTGTCAATAAAGAGGGACGCATCCCTGTAAATGCTCCACCATTAACACTACTGCTTACTAGGCATGTAACCCAAAACTAGACACCTTGGGTCCCCATCTGAAAAGACAAACTCCAGAGTAGACTATGCACTTGAACTCCTGTAAGCACAACTCACATGAGAGTTTCATAGAATATATTGAAACCCGGAACATATACATACATATACACACATGTATGTGTACATACATGCTGAGACCTGAATTTCTGGTGAAAATGCTTCCCTTCATTCAATTCCACTTCAATACTTCTCTGTCTCTGTCTCTGTGTCTTTGTGTCTCTCTGTCTCTCTCTATTTCTGTTTCCCTCTCCCTCTCCCTCTCCCTCCTCTCCCTCTCTCCCCAACACACACACACACAGAGAGAGAGAGAGAGAGAGAGAGACAGAGAGAGAGAGAGAGAAATTCCTTTTTAATTAAGGTAAGCTTTATATAGCAAGGAATTAACAAGGGAATGCACATGTCCAACATACCATACATGTCCCAGGCTCCCCTCTCACCCTGCTTCTCTGCCGGGTCAATAGCTAGAGAGAAAACCAAAATGAAGACATAGGAAGAGCAGGAGACTCTCTAGGAAGCCATATCTGCACCACTACAGCTGGAAACCTATAACAAGAGGAAAGGAACCAAGGGGACCTGAGCAGCCCTTGGTGGAAGGCAGTTGGTACAGAGGGACACATCCCTCAGTCTCTTGTCCATCTGATTTGACAGGCTGCTGAGCATCAGAACTGAGCTAGAGACCTGGGTAGCCTTTCCTAGCACTGATCTCCCGAGAAGGTCTTTATTTGAGACTGGAGATAAGGGCAGTGGGTAGCTAAGAGGCTCTGCCTCTTGAGAACAGCACTCAAGCACAAACCAATGGCTGCTTACTCTTCCTGCTCCACCTCAATAGGCTTCTTCCATTCTCTTGCAGCTTACCCTTCTCCCAGTTCTTTCCAAACACAGAGTTATTCCCTCAGAGGCCCCTGCTGAGGCACATGCCAGACCCATCCTCCAATACCTGGACCAGCTCTTTGTATGGGCCTCTACTGGACCTGCCGTGGCAGAGGCAGATCAACAGCCAGCAGCTCTCTGATCAGCGATCTTCTTTCTTTGCTCTGGCCAGGCAGTGTGCCGTCAGCTATTACCGAGAGAGTCCACAGGTTTGGGGCAAGGGTTATTCCATCGGTATCTGTCTTTGAAGTGGGTGCCAGCACCAAAGGCTGAACAACCAATGAATAGAGTTCTGGGGTAGCTGCTTGCCCAAGGCTACCTGAAGTGGAAAAGGAGTCTTCACACAAGAGGGATTCTTGTGACTTTGAGAGCCATGATCCTAGAAAAGCGGGTTGCAGATGGGTTACAAGAGCCAAATGTCCAGCTTTGACAGTGGTTTTATGCCCAAGGCTTACGTTCACCCACTGAGTGAACAGATCCAATGCTACAAGTCAAAGCCCCAGCATTGCATGGTCAGAACAACTCTTCAGCAGATACAGCCCCTATCTTATTAAACACGGGGTACCTGCATTCGAATTTTCTGATATTGCCCCCCTCTTGCTAAAGGTGTCATACTATCTTCTTGAAGATAATTCAGCTGTGTTCTTTGAGTCATCTCCAGGCTCTAGTGGCATTCCCTAAGATGCAGCAGGACATTCAGATGGCCTAAACACAGAGGCCTCTGGTCTCAGGGAAAGAAGCCCAAAGAACCTATACAATAGCGAGGGGTAGAAGGTTAGAGAGCCCGTTTAGCCACTGTGGCAGTTGTTTTTCTCATCGCCATAACCAAACACCAGACAAGAACAACTTCTGGAAAGAAAGATGTGTTTGGGCTCACCGTTCAAGGGTGCGGTCCATGATGGCCGAGAAGGCATGGTAACAAGAACATGAGGTAACAAGTCACATGACATCCATGGGCAGGAAGCACTGCGAGATGGATGGATGCCGCTGCTCAGCTAATTTTCTCCTTTTTTATTCAGTTTGGGACTCCAGCCCATGCTACAGGACTGTCCAAATGCAGCATGTGTCTTAATTAAACCTCTATGGAAACATACTCACAGATGCCCCCCAGGGCTACATCTCCTAGGAAACTCTAAAGCCCATCAAACTGATCATCAAGATTAACCATTATGTCCTCTCATGCTTCAAAACCCAATGAGGGGCCATAAGTTCCTCAGGGGCATGGAGCAAGTTAATGACAGAGTCAGGCTGCTCTCTGGACTCTTAATTCCTGCATATTGTTTACACAATACCACGATGAACCAATATTTCCTGTCAAAGAGCCAGGTAGCACGCCATACAGTCTCGGCACGGCAACAACTCAATTCCACCGTGACCCATAGCTGACACAGGCAATACTGAATTGAAGGCTCTGGCTCTGTTCCCAGAAAACTTCATTAGCCACAACCCACAACAGCAGCCTCTGAGAATCCACTATCATTGGTGGCCCCTTGTTCAACACAGTGCAATTAATAAGAGTGAAAATATCGGGTCCCTTAGAGCACAGTCTGGTGTGGTGACAGAGGGCCAAGGCAGAGCCTGGACACTTGATGGTTACCCAGCCAGATTCCAGAACTGGACAATAAGATGGAACGCTGGGGTCTCTACTCATCCCAGATATTTAGACAAGACTGGAGGGACATCTGTGTGTTCTGAAATGATGCATGACTGTCCATGGGCCACTCTGGAAGGTTAGGCTACAGAGTGCCTCCAAAAGGTGAACCAACTGCCTTGGTTGTCATTGGGGGGACATCAGAAGAAGGAAATTTGGGTGATCTTTAACCATCTCATTGAGCATAAGTATTGTCACAGGCTTTATATGCCATCAATGGTGCAAAGTAGGTATGGTTCGTCTGGAGGCTGAGATGCAGAGACTAGGAGATTCACCAAATCCACACAGCTTGGGAATAGCAAGAATTGGTGTTCCCTCCTAGGGTTCCTCAAACCAAAGTCACTGGTCTTCTCTGTTGTGCCATGTAGCTATTGTACATGTGTTTCCTCATTGTAGCTAAGGAAGATAAAGTTACCTTATTGTTCAAAAAAAAAACCCACAACAAATGATGTAAAGAACTTTCTAGCTAACGAATTGAAAGCTTTGCATTGGAATGTTAAATTTTACAAAACTCCCTAGAAGTGGAAGAGGCAGTGGTTGTTATTGTTGCTGCTCTTTTGAGACAGGTTAGCCTTCAACTCTCAATCCTCCTGTCTGTCTCTCAGGTTTTGGTACTGTCTTAGTTAGGGTGTGTATTCCTGCATAAAACATCATGACCAAGAAGCAAGTTGGGGAGGAAAGAGTTTATTCCGCTTCCACTTTCACATTGCTGTTCATCACCAAAGGAAGTCAGGACTGGAACTCACACAGGGCAGGAACCTGAAGGCAGGAGCTGATGCAGAGGCCATGGAGGGATGTTCCTTACTGGCTTGCTTCCCCTGGCTTGCTCAGCTTGCTTTCTTATAGAACTCAGGACTACCAGCCCAGGGATGACATTACCCACAATGGGCCCTCCCACCCTTGATCACTAGTTGAGAAAATGCCTTACAGCTGGATCTCATGGAAGTACTTCTTCAAGGGAGGCTCCTTTCTCTGTGATAACTCCAGCTTGTGTCAAGTTGACACACAAAACCAACCAGTACAGGGACTATAGGTCTGTTCTACCAGGTCTAGCAAGAGAATTATTTTATTGCTAATAGTTTTCCAATTTTAAGTTGAAAAAACATAGTTTTAGTATATTATAGCTTCCTATGATACAGAAGAGAAAGAGAGATTCATTCAATATAATTCAGAGTTCACAGGCCATCTCTGAGAGTTTGTGTCCAACTCCTGGTCTTTCTATCATGAAGTGTCACCCTTAGGTCAGATGAGCAATATGACCAACTGCCTCTCACCCCTAGAAGAGGAACTTTACTCTAGGGCACTGAATGCCAGGACAAGCCCCAGACTAATGTAATGACCTTAGAGAGTATCGTGTCTTTGAAAATCATATCCTTTGTTCCCCCAACTCCACTCCAGAGGAACCTCAAACATCAGATATGTCCAAGTAGTCATTACTTTACTGTGACCCTACCTACATTTCCTATAAACCAGGGCTATAAACCAGAGCTATAGGCTCAAAGGCTTTGCTAGGAGGACAGAGTTCCTCTGAGAAACTCATATGAGAAACATGCTCGGAGGCCCTGGTGCTAGTGGGGCATCAATATTTCCCAAAGTCCATGCGCCTGGCTTCTTGACCCATCAGTAAGACAAACAGGATAGTCAGAATCATAGTCATCTTGGAGGTACTACCCAGACACGGAGGGTGCTGGTCACTGATTTACAGCAGGAAGCACATTCCAGTCCCTGGTCTGTGGGGCTTGGTTTTGTATTTTTAAAACTTTAATAGACATCTGGGTGGTCAGACAAGTCTTGGCAAGTTGCACTGACACCAGTGTGGAGATGAAAGGCTGGTTGGATTAGACAATATATTCTGGTGGAAAGGAGCCTGAACAAGTCCCCAAAGGGTCTAGAAGCCTGGGACTCTCGGCCTACCTAGGATTCTTATGCAAGTGCTCCTGCTCAGCTCTTGGCTACAGCTAAGGGATGTCCTCACCCTGAGCCAAATGTGCAAAAAATCTGAAAGGGTCATCTCTAGTTTTTCTTTTGTTTTGGTTTGGTTTTTTCTTCTTTTTCTTAAAAAAAAAAACCTACATTTCAAGGGAAGTTTCAGCATCTTGGAGAAAATATCTCCATTCTTAGGAAACCAAAGGACAAGGAAGGGGAAATATTTATTACCCTGAAATAACAATAAGCCTCACATGCTTGGAGAAATCATAAAGAGCTTAAAGACATGCTGGGCTTGGCCTAGAATCATTTGGCTTCCACTCTGTCCTGCTGGTTGCCTGTCAGTGAACATATCTTTCCTTCCCTCTGGGTCTTAGACTGCTCGTCTGTGAGATGGGAGAGTCTGGGAACAATGGTCTGTCTGGAAGGCTCCTTTTGGTCTGGAGTCTAGGGCAGCTCAGAGCAAAAGCACTTTCTGTGGTCGTGAGAACATTCAACATCTGCACTGTGCTAATCAGTAGTGCTTGGGACAGGGAACACACAACTGCTTGGGGCTACTGAAAGAGAGGGGCCGGATTTCTCTCTCCGTTTATTCAATTTTACTTAGTTAAAAATTAGATGAGGCATGAGCTATGCACAGCTAGCAAACTGGACAAAACAGGTCAGGGTTCTAGAACCAGAGCTTTGGTATATTCTATATAAGTGTCTTGTGTCAAACTGTAACAGAAGAAACTTGACAGAGAAAAGAATCCTGGGTTTGTGTGCAGTTTATGTGCAGTTTGTGTGCAGTCAGGACAAAATCCAACACAGCAGATGCCCCTCTCCCTCAGCACTGCAGCAAATGGAACTTTATCCACTTGCTAACCAGGACCCACAGCTAGCCTGGCAATGTATTTGTGTCTCTGCCATCAGACTAATGGCCTTGTCTGCCAAGCAAGCCTGCAGGATCACGTCTGCAGAGCCCCCAGGCCTCTATGGGAGCCAGTCCACATTTCATGATTTCTTGGCAAGGCCGGAGAACAGATACTTAATAAAAACCTCACTCGGCTCATTAAGGAAGACCTGTGTGTTCCAAGAGTGAGATCTCGGCTCTTTCCTCCTTTGCCTGCCCTGGCCAGTTCCGTGCCAAGCCCAGTCCCTCACAGAGCCTCTCACACTGAGCCCTTCCCTTTTGTCTGGGGTTGCTTGATTGCCTTACTGAAGACCCTGTCAGTTCCTCCATAGACAGTTAATATGCGGCCCTGACTCTCTCAGCCATCCTGTCTATTCTCTTCAGTGAAATGGTCTACGATACCACTCTGTTAGGTCATCCTTGGGCCCAAATCCTGCAGCAGAACTCTCAGGTTCTCTATGGACTCCTAAGAACCCCCACCCCCACCCCATAGCCAATGACTTCCTCTCTCTTTGAGTTATTATTATATATTATATTGATATAATATATTATTATATATTGATATATCATATATTCTATATCATTATTAATATCATATATTATATAATTATATATTATATAGATAATTATATATAATATAATATATAATATTATTATATATTATATCAACTGCTCACCCAGGAACCTGCTGCTCCACCTAGCAGGGCTCCCAAATGTGCCCACTGCCTCTCTGAAGACCCCACACTCATATCTATGCTCTGTAGATCCTGTCCAACCTCCCCAGCCCATCTCAAATGTCATTGGCTACAAGAATCCTTTTGGTACCCCCAAGCTACTTTCCCCCATCCCTGACCTCCTTCCTCCCAATCTGCACCAGTATTTATTCCTTCTGGGTGGGAATCTGCATGGTGCTGGAAACAATGATGTCATACAGTTAGGCTTAGGTTCAAAACTTTTTCGTTGCATGTAATCGTGGACAATAGATCTACACCTTCTCTGTGCCCTGACTTCCTCGGTCTAAAATAAACACAATACCAATATTTTATGAGGCTGTCATGGGACCTACATGTGTTCATTTCCATTAGATGCTCAGCGAATCAGGACAGATGAATGCATAGTAAGTGTTCCATAAGAGCCTGATAATCTCAGCTACTCGGGAGACTGAAATAGAAAGATGGCAAGTTCAAGGCCACCCTGAGCAATATAGTGAGACTTTGCCAAAAGGAGTTTTAAAAGGAGAGGGGGAGCGCGGGGCTGGAGATGTGTATAGTTGAGCCATAGAGCACTTACCTAAGATGCATGAAACCTTCTATGCAATTGCCAATGGAGCCAAAAGGCAAGCGAGGTGGTAATCAGGTGACAGTCACTGCAGCTGGTACTGCGATTGCTTGGTCCCTGCTGAAGGGGCGGAGCTTCGCATTCTCTGATCTTAGCTCCCCCTCCGATTTTAAGTGTCTAGATGGTGAGGAGCACATGCATCTTTTTTTCTGGCATCCTCTACACCCAACAGCAATTTACAAACACTGAATACTCTGAATGTGACTTAATCAAGCAGCAATTAGTAATCACATGGCTTTGGACCAATTTTTCAACTCCTCTGACCCTTGGTTTCCCAATTTAAAAGTGGAGGAAATAATGGTACCTTGTTTGGAGGTTTCATCTGTTTGTTTGGTTGGTTGATTGGTTGGTTGGTTGGTTGGTTGGTTGTTTGGTTGGTTGGTTGGTTGGTTGGTTGGTTGGTTGGTTTGGGGTAGGGTGTTTGTTTGTTTGTTTGTTCATTGGCTTTGCAAGATTAGGTGAGATAAAACTAGCAGTACTGGAGACCCTAATTTGGCTTGTCCAAACTCTAACACAGACCCAACACCCCGCCGCACTTCCTATTGGATAATATGGCCATACCGTGCCAGCTAGGTGGATGAGGAGGTAAGTTTATTAGGGTATTAATCTCAATTGCAGTTGTTTGACCTTGGTTTCTGGCATAGCCATCTACTTCCCTTCTCTCTTTATTCATTTATTACTTGACTCTGGAGTGATTTTGTGGCTTAAACAGATTTATAGCATTTTTTAGTAAATACCTCTTGAGTCTGCTGAAACATGAAGCAGACTGGAGAGATGGCTCAGTGGTTAAGAGCACTTGATGCTCTTCCAGGGGACCTGAGATGGGTTTCCAGCACCTACATGGTGATTCACAACCATCTATAATGCTAGTTCTATGAGGGATCCAACATCTTATGGCCTCCACAGGCAGCAGGCATGATTGTGGTGCACATACATACAAGCCCAGCAAAACACTTATACACATAAAAATAACTGATATTTTAAAAATGAGAGACACAAGAATACAAAATACAGGCACCCTTTTCCTAAGCCCAAATGATGAGAGTTGGGTCATGAACACACCATCATGAAAGACAAAGAAATACAAACTTGCAGGGCCACTGAATTAAGTTTTATTTGCAGTTTAGCCAAAAACTCATGCACTCTGAGAAAGCGGAGACAACCAGAAACATCACCAAAGAGAACCTTCTGCCCAGGGAAATAGAGGAGCAGCGTTGAAGCAATGGAGTATCAGAACGTGTTGCTAGTGTCCACTTCCTGGTTCTGGTCAGGGCCAACTAAGCTGGCCACGCTCTTTTCTTGGTGTCAGGATTGTGGTCCGGCTAGGTGTGACAGGGCACCAGGCCACAGAACTCGGGTCCCTCTGGGACTCACACGCTGAGGGAGCGTCAGTAGCGGGTCTGTAGGCAGGGCGAACAAGGCACACAGACGGTGGTGCGGGGCACACAGACAGAGCGGGATACCCCAGGGGAGGGTGCGCAAGGCTGGCAGGAGGGAGCGGAGCAAGGGTTACAGGGTAGCCTAGGAGAAAAAGTCACAGTGGGGAAGAATTAGTGGAGGAGCCCAGCTCACAACATACCTTGACAGTTCTGCCCTCAGGAGCCTCTTTAATGGCGCCTCTGCACACACTTCTTCCACCTGGCTTTCCTTATTTCAAACCCCCTGGCATTGCCTGTGCTACCTCCGTGGCCTCCCAGCTGATCCCTACTCCCAATTCTACTCTTGCCTGTCCTTCTAACCCCTGGCTGATTGATAGCCAGAGGGATCTCCAGTAGACAGCAATCTAGTCATGTCCCTCCCCCACCTAAGACTTAGTAGCTTCCACTTGTGCTTGAGACAACCATCAGACTCTTTAATAGACATGTGTGTCCTACCCCCACATCTCATAGCTCTGATGTTGTCTGAGCTCAGCCTTCTGCCAGTTCCTCCATGAGCGATCTAGCTCAGGCTGTGGGACATATGTCTCCTCTTTCTAGAACTCTCTTCTATAACCATTCCCTTAATCAACTCCTTCTTGCCTTTAAAAGCTCAACTCAACTGTCACATCACCCTTGAACCCTCCTCTAACCCCATTGTTAAATATCTCAGTGGCACCGGATAGCTCCTCCCATAATGATAGCTAACTACCCTCTATGGTCTGTCTCCCAGGCTGCTGAGGTCCAGAACTGTGCATGTGTGCCCTCTGAACCCCTGGCATAGAAGAGACAATTCATAAGAATGTCTCAAGTAAGAAGAAATAATGAATGGATGTGGAATGAATACATGACAAAAGGGAACAAGATGACCTCAGAGACTGACAGGCTAGGGCACCAAACCAGAAACAACACACTGGACACAGGACAGCGACCAAACAGCTCAAAAGCCCAATGTGTAGCCCGAGGGCCACATTCAGTCTTAACTATTTAATGTGGCTGGAATCCTTTTTTTCAATTTGTTAAATATATTTTAAAGTTGGAAACTTTTAAAACTTAAAAAAAAAATACAAATCCCAGCTTTTCTTGATCTGGAAGACCAGCAGCACAAAGGATCTGCATCCTACATGGTAGAACTGGCCATACGAGAACAATACTGCCCTCCTTGAGCATAATACAAGCTCGTTGACTTCCACAGGCCCCATAGGTTCCACATCATGCGTGGATGGTAACAGCCTGGCCCTGGCAAGCATGTGAGTTTACAACCCTTGCCTTGTTGGGATAAGATTCTGAGTAAAAGAAAAACAAGACTAAATATTGAACAAGAAATTGTTACAAGGGCTGGAGAGATGTCTCAGTGAGCAAAGGTTTCATCATACAAGTGTAAAAACCTAATTGGATCTACATAAGATCAGACACAGCATGTGTTTGTGGTCCTAGTAGTCCTATGGTGAGAGGGTAAGCAGAGGCAAGACCAAGCTCAGAAGCTTGTGGGCCAGCTAGACTAGTGTATGTCATGGTAAGCAAGAGACCTTGTCTCAAACAAACGGGAAACCTGAGGTTGTCCTCTACACACACACACACACACACACACACACACACACACACACCACACTTCCACATTCATATATAGACATTTACACATGCACACATACATGCATGTGCACATACAGAGATTTCTGGAAAAAGGAAGAGAGGAGAGAGAGAGAGAGAGAGAGAGAGAGAGAGAGAGAGAGAGAGAGAGAGAGAGAGAGAGAGATTGCTCCAAGAGCTATTAGCATATTCTGCATCCAGAAGACAGAAGACAGCAACAGGTTCTGCTGATCCTGCTTGCATAACAGTGGGGACAGATTCCTCCAGTGATCTCCACTTTGCTCCTGAATACTGATTTTTGTCCCTGACTGGTTCCCCTCCCACTCAGCTCTTCTTGAATCTCTCAGGATAATCTTCCCAAACAGCAGCTTTGAGTTTTCTTTGATTCAGACAAGAATTATTTATCAGGCATCTGCCATGTACCAAGCCTAGGGAACCAAATGTGTCCTATTGTTTCTGCATTCCAGGTGTTTATCAGCTAGCAGAAAGATAGTGATTGCCCTGACTCTACCATTCCCTCAAAATAGCAAAGGCCTCTGATGTACCAGTGTGCCCTTTGTAGTTGTCCATGATAAGCTTCAGCTGACCATTCCTTCCCTCCTGTGCACCAGAAGTCAACCGCATTAAGCCACCTCCTGTCTTCCCAATACCCCTCAAAACTCCTCCCTGTAGAATGACCTCCAGTGGTCTGTCTGCCTGTGACCTGACAGATGCAACAATCTAAAGTTAAGTGATTTCTCATCATCTATCTCAGTATCCTACTGTGCATGATGCACAGTAGGCACTTGAAAGGAGTTTGCCAGCTTGAAGTGAAGGACGGACTCCTCTGGGACAGGTTTGGGATGGTGACCTAAACATCATTACCTGGCTTCCTTTAGAGGAAGCATGCCTGCTTTCTGATGTCTCCTTAATCTTGACAGACCCTAAGCTCATGTCCCTTGAGTACAGGCAGATAGATGGACTTGTTTCCTACGCCCCACCTAGGTCCCTGGTAGACACCCTACAGAGATTCTCCCCAGATACTCACTTGCTATCCTCACTCTCCAGCAAGCCCCTGTACGTGTCGATCTCACACTCCAGTCGGGCTTTGACATCCAGCAACACCTTGTACTCTTGGTTCTGTCTTTCCAGGTCACAGCGAATGTCAGCCAGTTGGGACTCCACATTGGTAATCATGCATTGCATCTGGGACAGCTGAGAGGTGAAGCGGCCCTCCGTCTCCCCCAGTGTGTTTTCCAGGGAGTCTCTCTAAAGGAAAGGAAAGGTATATCTGTGAAGGAGCAGCTGCTTTCTGTGGACTGGTTCCGAGAGACACAAGAAGAGTGAAGTCTCTTGGCCCCTCTCTTCTAAGCCACTGTGGACACATCAAGTCTTCTGTTCCACGTTAAGCATCCGGTATGTAGTAGAACCGGAGTTTAAACCCACAGTTTGGAGTTGGAGTTCATCAAATATTCTAATATCTTTCTGATGATTTTCACATGGGCTCCCTTAAAAAGTACCCAGGCCCAAGCCAAGCCTCCAGGGACACTGGTTCCATGGGTCTAGAGAAAATCCTAGATGTCAGGATTGTTTAATCTCTGTAGATAACATTGAGAACAAGGGGTCAGAAGGCCAGGCTAAGTAGGTAATAGACATCTTAGGGAAACCATGTTTGACATCCAATATGGAACATATCCCTTTATCTCTGAGCTGGTTCTTGAGAGAACCAAGAAAGTCATCTTGGAGTATGAATCTGTGGCTCAGTCTGATTCTCCTCTTATCCTCCTCACATGCCTGTGTCTCATACCCAGTGCTTTTCTGGATCCAGAGCTAAGAGGTGCCCATCAGAAGCACTCACCAGGCTGTGCTGAGCCTGCAGTTCTATCTCCAGAGTATTGACTGTTCGTCTCAGATCAATGATGTCTGACTGGTAGCTCTGAAGCTGTTCAGAGCTTGTGGCCACCTGCTTGTTAAGCTCCTCCATCTGCAGTGACGAGAAGGAGAAGGCTGGGAGTCCCTTCCTTGGGACACTAAAGAGCCCAAACTCTTGGGAGAGATGTTCCCACCTGCATATTGAACCATTCCTCCACATCCCTGTGGTTGGTTTCCACCATGGTCTCATACTGACATCTCATCTCTTCCAGCATCCTGGTTAGGTCCACGGGAGGTGCAGCATCTACCTCAATGTTAAGGCGGTCCCCGAGCTGTTGTCGAAGGACACCAACTTCCTGAAAAGACACAAGACCCCAGACAAGTATGAGAAATACATAAAATATAATAGGAGATGCAGAAGAGCACAGAATTGGGGCAGGCAGGGCTTCAGGGACTGAAGCCTACACTGCAGAGCCTCAGCGGTCTTCCAGCTCCAGGTGAACACCCCTGGTGACAGACACTTCCTGTCACTTGGGCAGAAACCAAGTTCAGAGACATTTTTTTTATCCATTTGGATTAAGATGAGAAACCCGTGTAGACCCCTCCCCCCCATTTCTTCATCATGTCACCAGCCTTAACCATCAAGGAAGGAGGGCCACAGAGCCTGACTTTACTTGGTCCAAGGTCCAAATGAGAACAGGTCCCTCCCTAGGCTTGCCTGCCAGCGAGAGAAAGTTGTCACAGTGGCTGCCCAAGTGTGTGATAATGCCTCATTAGTGACTTCTTGGTGCCGTTCCCAACTCTCTTGTTTAAGTTGGATGAGTCAGTGCCCCAGGGCATCCAGGGAGTGCATGGTGACTGGCTGGTATTTTACATTCAAGCGTAAGGAAGCCTAGTTTGTCCATTCAAATCCCAAGTGAGAGGTGTGCAAGTCAATCCAGAGAAGGAAGACCAAAGCACCATAGAGCAAATAGTCTTTGCAGCACAGGGGTCCCTGTGAGAAATGGGGAACTAAACAGTATCTATGACTTAAGTTTATATGTATTGCATACAAAAGGAAGTAACAAGAGGTGGGCAAGAATGGGAATAGAACCAAGATGGAAAACACCGAAGTCCAACCCTAAGAAGAGAAGGGTCTCACCCAGTAGGCAGCCTGACAGAGACAGACAGAGTCTGTGTACATTCTAGAATGTAAACATCCTAGGATCCCACTACACCACTCTCCCTCTGGGATGAGGCCCTCCCTGAAAAAGCAAATGCAGTCTCTGCTAAAGAAACTTGGAAGTCTCCAGGAAGTACAGAAGAAAGATGCATTTTCAAGCACTTACCGAGATGTAGGTGTTTCATGCCCAGGGCCTGGGTCATAGCCATGATCCATGTAGTATCATTAAATTGTCCCTATAACCCTATATGGTAGTTATCTCTGTTTCATGGGTGATGGGACTCAGAAAGCATATATGAATCACATAAAGTCCAGAAAGGATAGGTGGTCCACCTGGCCATTTCAACTCGACATCTATCCAACTCCAGACCTTTCGGTTTTCTCACGCTGCATCCCAGACCCAACCCACCTCTGGTTCACTTCTCATCTCACCTCTTCATGGTTCCTCTTGAGGCACAGAAGTTCCTCCTTCAGGGACTCTACTTGAGCCTCCAGGTCAGCCTTATTCAGGGTCAGCTCATCCAAAATCCTGCGCAGGCCATTGGTGTCGGCTTCTACCAGCTGTCTTAGGGCCAGCTCTGTTTCATACCTACAAAAAGGTCAGGGGTGGGGGTGGGGAAATTAAACAGAGTCAGCAACCAAAGTTAGAACTGTATACAAAACTCAAGGAAGGCTTTCAAATGCTTGCCATGTCTAATCATGTATGAAACCAATAGAGAGCTGGCCCAAGTGTATATGAGGAAGACTCCTTACCCCAAAGTCCCCTACCAAACTCACTTGGTTCTGAAGTCATCTGCAGCCAGCTTGGCATTGTCGATGTGCACGATCATTCTTGCATTCTCTGCCTTGGTGCACAGAACCTACCAATGAAAGCACACAGAGAAGGTGAATAGAGGATAAAAAGAATAAAAAGAGGGCAGTGAAACTGTCCTAGTTTCATTTCTGTTGCTGTGTTAAAATAACCCCGACAAAAAGCACCATAGAAGAAGAATTTATTTGGCTTAGAATTCCAATTATAGTCTATTATTGAAGGGAAGTCAAACTACTAGTCACAGGACATCCACAGTCAAGAACAGAAATAAATGCACGATTGTGTGCATGCTTGCTTGCTGTCTGGCTCTCAGTTTGATTGCTCCACTCTTATATAGTTCAGTACCCCCTCCCCCCATGCTCCCACCACCGAGGGAATGGTGCCACCCATAGTGGACTGCCTCTTCCCACATCTATTAGCACAACTTAGAATCACCTAGGAAGAGAGATTCAATGGGGGTATTGTTTACGTTGTGTTTGCCTGTGAACTTGTCTTTGGAGAATTGGCTTCAGCTAATTGAGATCTTCCGGATATCCCATTATAGATACCATGAGCAGTATATGAGGGAAGAACACAACTCTACCAGACAGAAAAGTCCTTGATATTTACTGAAAATTCAACAGATACAGAGACTGTGCCGAACACTTGCATTGTTCATTGAATTCTCTTAAATATCCCTTTAATGACGGTTTATTACTCTCTCCATTCTACAAAGAAGGAAACTGAAGTCTACAAAAGGGAAGGGGACCTTCAAAGCTATGTAATGTGTCAATGATAGACCTGAAGGCAGGGCTCTTCCTGCATTAAGAACTCTGGCTGAGTGTTCAAGCTAGGAGATAACCCTGAGGATGTCTCCTCCTCCCCCTCCCCCAGAGCATAGCTGAAAACATTACTGAGACTCATATCTAGAGTACTGTCTTTTCTGGATGCTTCTTCCAGATAGTCCATTCACAACCCACCCTCACCTTTTGCTGCAGCTCTTCGATGGTCTGGAAGAAGGACTGGTAGTCAGGACACATGGTCAGCACCTGTGCCTGATAGACATCTTGGATCTTGCCCTCCAACTCTGCATTCTCTTTCTCCAGCTGCCTCACCTTCTCCAGGTAGTTGGCCAGGCGGTCATTCAGGAACTGCATGGTCTCCTTCTCATTGCCATTGAAGGCACCCTCGCAGAACAGGCCATAGCTACCCATGGAGTTAGAGATGCAACCAGTTGGCCGGCGGTTGCTGGGTTGGCAGGAACTGGACAAGTAGGTCTTAGAAAGGCAGCTGGCTGGCCTGTAGGTGGTAGGCATGCAGACGGAGGGCATGCACTGCAGGGGCTGGCAGACATAACCCAGGCACAGCTCAGACCTGCTGCCCATGTTACTGGAACAGACGGAGGAAGGCCGTGCCGAGCTCTTGAGAGAAGCTGATGAGGTGTCGTTGATGCCGCAGCTGGATGGCATGCTAGGGAGGTCCTTTCTCCTCAGCAGCTCCCTGGATCTCTACAGGGATCTCCATCCTGCCCAAGCCTTTTTATAGTCTTGGAGTGAAGGGGCTCGCACTAAAGTGTTCTCAGAGGGAGTGTTGATGTTTATACTTAGCCCCAGAGGAAGCTGATAATTAATTTGTAATTTGGTTTCCAATAAGGAATTCCTTTCCTCATAAAAGAGGCCAAACTTATCATTTGGCTAAAGCAGGACTCTGGGTTCTTGTCATCGGTCACCTGGGGGAGAGCATCAAGACACATCTTCAAAGGACCAGCCCCACACCTGGGCCCTTATTACCAGGGTGTGGCAGCGGGTGCTGCCACAGCCTGTCCTGTGTTGCCATGGACCTTGCCCACTGCACCCCCGCCTGCACCTGCCCTGGGGAAGGCTGCAGATCTGCAGAAAGGTAGATGTCCCTTTAATGAAAGCATCATGTGGGAAGAAGCCTGGCCCCTTCACAAGGAAATGTGTGGGTGACAGAAGCCACCTCAATACCATGGTATAAATCTGGAGAGATAGGAAAGAAACCAGAAGCCTCAGATATGTCTCATCCTCCCACCCATGGAAAGGACCTACCATGGAGGAGAAAAGGCACTGAAGACACAAACAGCTAAGACTTCCTTTCAGTTGTATGTAAATGAGAAAGGGAGAGGTGATGGTACTCCTCCTTGGAAAAGCAGCTCCTGGTCAGGAATCCCTCCAGAAGGCAGAGACTCACTCTGTTTTGACTCTCTCCAGGTCCTCCATTTAAAGATGGCTGCCACCGTGGCGTGTTCAACTGTTGCCTGTTAAGACTGAGGTTGAACAAGTTAGAACTGGGTCTCCTTTTACTTTCTACAGTGGTGCAAAGGGAGGGCTCAGTTTGGGACCCCAGTGAGTTGGAAGGCCTGTAAATCAGATCTCTGAAATGGGGCATTCTGTGCTGAGCTAGGAAACAGGGAGCACATACCTAGTTATAAAGTCTTGGGCATTTCCTTGAAGCAACAGGCTGAACTAATGCTATTCAGTTCCAGCTATGAATGCTGTGGACTTATCTGCCCCTGTAGTATCACCACTTTGCATTCACTCCTCTATTAGTTACTTCTCTTGTTGCTCTAACAAAAATCCCTGAAAAAGAAAGGAAGGCTTGCAGTTGGAGGGACTGCAGTTCATCATGTCAAAGAAGACGTGATAGCAGGAACTTGAGGTAGCTGGTCACATTGATTCCAGTCAAGAAACAGAGAAATGAATGCTGATGCGCTACTGACTTTCTTTCATTCCATTCAGAACCCTAGACCATGGAATGGTACTGCACATGCGCAAGGTGGGTCTTCTTGCCACACTCAAAACTCCCTAGAAACACCTTTGTAGACATGCCCAGAGGTGTGTCTCCTAGGTGACCCTAAGTCCCCTCAAGTTGTTGATCGAAATTAATCATCACACTCTCTCCTCAATACAATGTTAGGTTAGAAGCCCTTGTTGTTCCCTTCCAAGTACTTCCTTCAGAAGCACTGACAAGAGGACAGGAAATGGGAACTAATACCACCCAGCACTCTCACTGTTTAAGGACTCAAACTAGAAATCCTCCCTTGCAATGTCTGCTGTAAACTTTAAAAGTCACTTTGTCTCCCTGGGTCTCAGTTTCATCATGAAAATTGACTTCGATTAAATGATTTCTCAAGAGATAAGGATATATATATATATATATATATATATATATATATATATATAGAGAGAGAGAGAGAGAGAGAGAGAGAGAGAGAGAGAGAGAGAGAGTTACAATGTACCCAAGCATGTGTGAGGGCGTGAGTCTCACCCTCACTTTCATGACTCTCCCCTCCCCCTCAAAGTAATCTTCCAGTTTGATCCCCTGGAGCAGTCATAATCCCAGTTTGGAGGATCTGATGATGTCAGATGGAGGGAGGCATAAGAGCAGTGAGACACCTCGGCCACTCTTCAACATCATAACCAGCTCTTCCTGGAGATGAAGTAAATGGAAGCCAGGCACAGCGCTGAAAACATTGGTCTCCTCACTTCATCCCTGTAGCCATCCTCTTCTCTTTGCTGTGGTGGAATACCCTGTGAAATCAAGATAGGCAAGAGTTCATTTTGGCCCCTGGTCTGAGGGGATAGCCCATCATGGCAGAGAAGTCATGGCAGCAGGAACTTGTGGCAGCAGCTGGTAACATCGCATCTGTAGTTAGGAAGCAGAAAAGCCTGCTCTGAGCGCCCCAGTTACAGTATCCACAAGCCCTCTGACTAGTCCACAGGCGCACAACCCTGGCTCCACGTTAGCATCCCCAAACAGCTCTCAGACACCCCAGAACTAGGTAAATCTCAGGCCAGCTAAATCAGGATTCCTGGGGATCAAGGCAGGCAAGACTGGTTTTCTGTTTGTTTGTTTGTTTGTTTGTTGATTTGTTTTTGTTTTGTCGTGTTGTGATTTTGGTTTGTTAGATTTTTATTTTTAAGCTCTCTGGGTCATTCACATATTCAGACAAAGGTGCAAACATCTGGCTGCATGGAGGAAGGATTGTAAGTTAAAAGCAAAAGCAAATGAGATAAGAAAAGGTAGGGATCCGTGTGAGCTGGTGAGCACCGTCTGAGAGGGAACTGGGATGGCTTAGATGTGGCTTTTGATCAGGAGGACACCAGTGAGAAGAGAGGGACTTCACTAGAGCCTGTGGTCAAGAGAGCGAATTTTACTGCTGATCACCACTGTCAGAGTCGAAACTGACGTATGCAGCTTCTTGGTTCACTGGTCACTGTTGTTTAGATTTTTTTTTTATTTGTTCATAACGGAGAGTGTGCATGTGATGAGGTGCTCATGGAGCCCAGAGGGCATTAGAGCCCCTGGAACTGGACTTACAGGTGCTTATGAGCTGCCTGGCATGGGTGCTGGGACCCGAAACCAAACTCCAGTCTCTGCAAAAACAACAAGCTCTTTACTACTGAGCCATCTCTCCAGTCCCACAATTCCATACATACTTTGGCTGGCCTGAGGTAACTTGGCATTGCTACCTGGAAATGCTGCCTCAAAAATGAAATTCCAGCAGAGAAAAATAGATGCCCACCCTTAGAGCATCCAACTAGAAGGACAAGCCAGTGTTGGCTGGTTTCCAGATGCCAGCTGTATGCTCAGTGAAGTACTGGGGTAAGTGTTTCCTGCTATGTTTTCCTCAGGGGAAAACTGAAACTCAGAAAGGGACTATAACCTGCCAATGCTCTCCCACAGTTGTGAGGCTAGGATTTGAACCCAGATACCTCTGACTCTCTCCAGTTCTGCATTCCTTACATTAATGACACATCCTCCTCCCATCACTAAAATGGTAGATAGATAGATAGATAGATAGATAGATAGATAGATAGATAGAGGTAGATAGAATAGATAGATGACAGACATAGGTAGGTGGATGGATAGATAGATAGATAGATAGATAGATACATACATACATACATAGATACATACATAGATGGATCAATAGATAGATAGATACATACATACATACATACATACATACATACATACATACATACATGGATAGATAGATAGATAGATAGATAGATAGATAGATAGATAGATAGATGGATGGATGGATGGATGGATGGATGGATGGATGGATGGATGGATAGATAGATAGATAGATAGATAGATAGATAGATAGATAGATAGATAGATATAGATGTAGTAAGTAGAAGTGGGTGTCCTTCCTGTGCTATACCAAGACCTTCCTCCCATGTAGACCAAGCCCTGCCCATGATACCTAGCATCCTGCCTGGCACATATTGGTACTCAGTAAGGGTATGTTGAATAAAGTAAATGAGGCAGGTGCCTGAGCCTCAGCAAATTCAGCCATTGTGCTCCAAGAAGAGCAGAGTGGTCCAGGCCACCTAGAGCCAGGATGCTGGCAGCCTCCCTTTCAGGGAGCTGAAATGGAGGGATTGTGCAGCCAAAATCGAAGTGAACTGTTCTGATACCCAGAAGGGGCAGATCTGGCCCAGATCAGCCCAGTTCACTATTCTGTTCTTTACCTTGGACCATGATCACCCTCTCAACATCACACAATCCTTAGTGGATACCTTTATCATCTTTGAGGAGCAGATGTCCCTCTGGAGACAATCTGCCTTCTTGACCAGCTTAGAAAGTGTACCATCATCCATGTCCCTTTCCCATTAGAATTGGGAGAACTTGGTGCTTTGCTTGGTCTTTTGAGGGAAGACATTCTGAACACAAATGACGGGCTTCAGGGGGAGATGCCAGGACTCCTGCATCTGAGCCTTAACCCCTCATTAGGTACCAGGAGCACACAGGAGCCTCCCAGGTCACAAGCCTTCTTATGAGTGGAAATCCCAACTCAGGTTCAATCTCTGTTGCCTGTGTGTAGTGGAATTGTGGGCTATTATGAGATTTCCTGAACTGAAAGAGTTTCATGAAAGAGCTGCTATGGAAGAGAGGAATTAATACGAGTGAACCGTAAAATTACCCTGAACGTGGGTACATGCCACTGCTCTGTGAGGAACATACACAGGCTAATAAAGTGGCTTATCTCAGCTTTATCAGGTCTATGCTGGGACCCCAAGGGTAACTATGTATACCAAGAAGAAAAATAGGTAACAATTGTCACCACACTGGAACCTTGGAGAAAGGTCTTCATCAGGGAAGCCAAGCAAAAAAGCCTCACAGCAAGGCCTTCAGTGGGCAAAGTGTGCACCATCCTGAGTTCAATCCTCAGCACCCACTTTTTTTTTAAAGCCAGGCATGGTGACACATGCTTGTAATGTTTGTGCTTGTAAAACAAAACCAGGTATATCCCTGAAGCTCACTGGTCAGCCAGTCCAACCTACTTGGCAAGTTCCAGGATACTGAGAGATCCTGTCTTGGGGTGGGGGTGGGGGGCAGGGGAAGCCTGAAGAACAACACCCAAGGCTGTCCCAGACATGGACAAGCATAAGAAATCCTCTAACCACCCTCAGTGAGGACATAGGGACCCTTTTGTTTTCAGAGTCACGTTAGGGCAAACATCCCCCTGTGTCAGCTCAACAGTCAAACTAAACCCAACATGGACACAAACCAGCACAGAGATGATGTGAGCCAGTCACTGGGAACCATAGCAAATGGCTTTATTGCCCCACCCTCGGATACACTGAAAAGAATTTCAAAACCTACGAAAACACAGTCAGAAAGAAAGGAGCAGGCCCAGAATAGAGACCCTGGAGCCCATTGAAATGACGAGAAGTCAAGGCCCAAAGGGCAACCAGCCCTAGTTGACAGGGTCAAAGAACAGAGAGATTTGTGCGGTAACAGTCGAATTGACTGGAGGCTGTGACAAAGCCTTGGTGGCAATGGCCTTGACCCTCTGGGTGCTTTACTCTCAGAACCGGCCCCCTGGGCAGGGCACACACACAGGGCGGGGGCTGCAGGTTGTCCGAGCTGTGCCCGTGCTGCAGGAGACCGCAGGAAGGCAGGGGAGGCATGACTTGGAGGGTGAGTAGTCAGGAGCACATGGGTTGCAGGGAAGCCTGAGAGACAGAAGAGAGTCAGGTTACTGTCATACTCCAGCTGCTGTTTTCAATGATGCGGACAGATCTAAGACGACACAAGCAGGAAGGTGGCTTTTAAATCCTCTCTCCTTGTTTTACCCAAAGAGAAGCAGGTAGGTACCCAGAGAGAAATGGAACCAGTCGGAGAAACAGAATGAGTTTGACCCAAGACCAGAGCTAAAACGCCCAAAGTTCCTACCTCAGCATACCATGCTCTTCCAGGACACCATATGTCCCCCCCCCGCCAAGAACTTTGAAAAGGTGGGTGTGCAGCCATACTCACTTGCTGTCCTCGCTCTCCAGGAGACCCCGGTACGTGTTGATCTCACACTCCAGCCGGGCCCGGACATCCAGCAGCACCTGGTACTCCTGGTTCTGACGCTCCAGGTCAGTCCGGATCTCACCAAGCTGGGACTCCACGTTGGTGATCATGCACTGCATCTGAGACAGCTGGGAGCTATAGCGGGCTTCCGTCTCTGCCAGGGTGGAGTCCAAAGCATCTCTCTGGAAGAGCAAAGGTTATAGGAAGAGATTAGAGGCCAGAGAACTATCCATGAAGAGCCACCTGGGTTTCAGTGGGGCTTCAGAATACAAGAATGGAAGCTCAGAGAGTCACTGAGTTAGGAGAAAGCACACCCAGACCCCAATGACGATGAGCCAACTCAGCTCCTGTAGCCCCTTGATCCAGACAGCATGTCCTTCCTAATGTCCTACCTCTGAGTGATAATTACACAGAAGGGGATATTACGCAGAGGAGTTACTGCCAGGGCATGTTGAGTACTAACAGAGCCTCTTGTCCTTCACAAGGGCAGTTGTAATGTGTGTCTGGCCTTCATACCTTCTCTGCACAGAGAAGCGCTGAGCTAAGAATTTGAATTTTTGGAGTCCATTTGTGTGACCAAAGTGTGGAACCTAGGGTTGTGTGACTCCAACTTAGTTCAGCAGATGCTCCACCCCAACCCCGGTGGTTACCATGCTCTGCTGGGCCTGCAGCTCTATCTCCAGGGAGTTGACGGTGCGTCTCAACTCAATGACATCTGACTGGCAGGACTGCAGCTGCTCTGAGCTGGACACGACCTGCTGGCTCAGCTCCTCCGTCTGAAACACACACGTGGGATCTAATCAGGAACCCCGAGATCTCAGCATCAACGATTATGGAGACCACTTGGAATCACGGGTATGAGTCAAGGAAGACCTTCCAGATGACCCATTCACCTCTGCTGCACTGACCTGGGTGTCATACCAGTCTTCCGCATCCCGCCGGTTATTCTCCACCAAGGTCTCATACTGGCACCGCATCTCATCCAGAACGCGGTTCAGATCAACGGGTGGAGCAGCGTCCACCTCAACATTGAGCCGATCGCCGAGCTGGCAGCGCAGTGAGTTCACTTCCTGTGGTACAGATGCGGGTCTGTTTCCAGGTGGCTGCCTCACTTGGACTCACCTCTTTCTTCCCATTCCCTCCTATTCAGCTCCTTCCCCTTACCCATCTCTCCCATGCTCACTCCTCTCCTGTGTTCACCCCTCCCCATGCTCACCTCCTCCCCATGTTCACCACCTCCTCCCCATGTTCACCTCCTCCCCATGCTCACTCCTCCCCATACTCACCCCCTTCCCCATGCTCACCTCCTCCTCCCCATGCTCACCTCCTCCTCCCCATGCTCACTCCTCCCCATACTCACCCCCTCCCCCACACTCACCTCCTCTTCTCCCATGCTCAACTCCTCTCCCATGTTCACCTCCTTCCCATGCTCACCTCCTCTCCCATGTTCACCTCCTTCCCATGCTCACTCCTCCCCATGCTCACTCCTCCCCATGCTCACTCCTCCCCATGCTCACCTCCTCCTCCCCTATGTTCACCTCCTCCCCATGCCCACCTCCTCCTCCCCATGCTCATCTCCTCCTCCCCCATGCTAACTCCTCCCCATGCTCACCTCCTCCCCCATGCTTACTGCCTCCCCCATGCTCATCTCCCCATGCTCACCTTCTCCCCAAGCTCACCTTCTCCCCATGTTCACCTCCTCCCCATGCTCACCTCCTTCTCCCCAAGCTCACCTTCTCCCCATGTTCACCTCCTCCCCATGCTCACCTCCTCCCCCCCATGCTCACTTCCTCTTCCCCATGCTAACCCCCTCCCCCATGCTCACCTCCTCATGGTTCTTCTTGAGGCAGAGCAATTCTTCCTTCAGAGACTCCACCTGAGCTTCCAGGTCAGCCTTGCACAGAGTCAGATCATCCAGGATCCTGCGCAGGCCGTTGATGTCGGCCTCCACCAGCTGCCGCAGGGAAACCTCGGTCTCATACCTGCAGACACAGAGAAAGGTACCCAAACCTGTAATCCCATGTCTCGAAGTCAAGCCCCACCTCCAGACTGGCCCGGTGCTATAAGCCCTTTCCTGGTGCCTCAATACTGAATGCAGCTGAAACCCCGAGCCCAGCCGTCATCAGCTCCCAGCTGTACCAGCCCCAGCACAGAGACAAGAAGGACAACTCACTTGGTCCTGAAGTCGTCTGCAGCCAGCTTGGCATTGTCAATCTGCACCACCAGCCTGGCGTTCTCTGCTTTGCTGCAAAGAGTCTGGGGACATAAAGATGTGATTTCATGTAAGAAATGACGTTCTGCTGACAGGAACATCCCCTAAACCCCGCATCTGACAAGAACTGCCTGTGGAAGGGGATAGATTACCATCCTGGGATCTCAACAGTTTGGGGCTTCATGAGAGATGAGAGCTTGTGTCAGACAGCAGAACCTCAAGAGCCCTTGCAATGCGGTGTGCCTGTGATGTGTAGTCAAGGGCTAGAGAGACTGGAAAGGCATGCTATAGGAAATACTGCAGTGCGAGAGAATGAGCCTCCTCCTGCCTTCCCATCCCCCAAGCCTGCCTCAACCCAACAGACTTGCCTCTTTAAAACAAGGACATTAAGTTTCAGAAAGATGAACGGCAGTATCAAAGGTCACACAGCCAGTTAGTTAATACAGCTCGTGTTGAAGTTCTGAGTCTACTGGTTGCCAACCCAATCACTTAACTAGCCTGATTTTATCCTCATCTGATAGATTGGGCTTAAGATTATCGGAAAGAATAGAAGAGACCACAGATGTGAATAAGTTTTGTTCCCTCCAAAAGTTCCCTATGGAAGCCGGGCTACTATCACACGTGTTCTAGCTTCTAGATCTGAAGCCACTCTGAACCACACACCTTCTTCTGGAGCTCCTCAATGGTCCGGAAGTAAGACTGGTAATCGGGGCACATATAAGGCACCTGCTGCTCACACCACTCCCGAATTCGGCTCTCCAGACTGGCATTCTCCTGCTCCAGCTGGCGCACCTTCTCCAGATAGCTGGCCAAGCGGTCATTCAGGGACTGCATGGTCTCCTTCTCATTGCCAGTGAGGATGCCTTCCCCAAACCAACCTCCACCCATGCCGTAGCTGGTGGCAAAGCCTCCCGTTGGGAGGCAGAGAGCTGGGAGACAGCTGGATACCCTGTAATTGCCTCTGCCCAGGCCAGCAGAACACACAGAGAAACTCCGGGCTCCCCGGGAAGGGCTGGGCAGCTTGCAAGAGCTACTGGAATACATGCTGGACATGCGAGTGGATCCCCCTCCAGCTTTACCTGGGCTCTTCAGAGATCCTGAGGAGAAGCTGGCCTTGAGGCATTTGGAAGCCATGGCCACCGCAGCCCAGATGTAAGCAGAAGATCTCTGAGAGTAGACACCCCGACACAGAGAAGCGGCTCCCTAGCCCAACTTTATACTTCTGCCCCAGTGGGCGTTGGTTGGCCCTTACAAAGTGTTTTCTCCTCGTTAAAGTTAATTCCACTTTCTATCAAAACCTCTCATTAGTCTGTTATTTAGCTTCCCGTGAACATATCCCAGCCTCGTAAAACAGAAGCCCCGTTGGACGAGTGGGCCTCGTAGTCCTACACCCTGGGAAGACCCAGTCTGCACTAACTCTTCAAAGGGACCTGTCATCAGAACCCAGACCTCGGCCTCCTTGTTAAGCAGGTGTGGGAGTCTCATCACTGTCTTGCCTTCTCCTCCTTTGTCTCCTTTGATGGAGAGTGGGGGTAGGGAGGGGTGGAGTAGACAGGCCTGAAAGTGGCTAGAAGGTGGGGGTCTTATAGCTTGAGCTAACATAAAAGGCTCTTGAATGGGCGCGGAAGATATGGCCACGCTGACAAATTGTTTCAGATTCCTCTGGACTGCTGTGGTTTTAATGTGACATGAGGAACCTTTTGTCCTGGATAAAATAGGACATTAGCAACACTCAACCCAACAGAGCCTTGACAGGCACACCCCCTACTTCCTTACCAGGAGCTCTGCTCTGCTTACATAGCTTCAGCTCTAGCCAAAAATAATCCGAAGTCAGTTCCTGGTGACAGCTACAGCCATGCTTAGGAGGACATGTCTTTTCCAGCCCCAGCAGAAATGGAGAAGACTTTGCTCCTAGTTGCCTGAATTGGTGGAGGGGAAGGTGAGTATCTGATTCACACGTCTCCTCAGCAGGTACAAGGAATCTGAGCCTCACAGATTCATCTCTGCACTGGAAACCAGTTGACCCGATGCCTAGAACATTTGATGAGACGTCTGACTACTCCAGTGTGTAGACAAGAGAGACCTGGAACCAGGGCTGAGGCGAGGTGTCAATGGGAATGGAATCGCACCAGGTGAGAGCCTAGGTATATGGGACCTGCCCTCTGAGCTATTCTGCGGTTTGGAGTTCTGTTGCTCTTCTAAGAACACCCACTACCTTCCTATTAGGAAGCAACGATGAGCTGAGACCAGCAGTGAGCCTGGCACGGTGCTCAGCCCCTCACCTGTGCTGTCTACAGGCCTTCGCTCATAGTCCCCACCCTGTAGGTGAAGAGAGCAAAACCTGGATATAATAAGAGCGTGCTTAGCACCTCCAGCTTGTGACTGACACAACCTGGAATTCTGTCCCAGGCTGCAAGATAGGATGGAGTCTGTGCAAAAACAGAAAAGAGAGAAGCGAAGTAGAATACACAAGGGATCCCAGGAAAAGCAGCCTGACCTCACGGTGACATCTGAACTCACGGGCTCAAATCTCCATCCCACCATGAACCACCTGACTTCACCTCTCAGGGTGTCCCTCTGTTTCTCCCTCTGTGGTGAGAACAAATATTAATGCCTGCCCCCTGAATTGCCTTAAGCATTAAATGAGCCTTGAAGAAGCCCAGACAGCAATTGCTCATGGCAAGGACTCCTAGTGACAGCTGCCAGTCCTTCCACAACTGCAGTCTTGTTGAACTGGAACTCTGTAATGCCTACAGTTGTCATCTGGGAGTGGGGGACACATCCTAAGCACACAGTTTACTGTTCTGTGGGCCAGGTGCATAGGTTTGGAAGCCTGCAATATAGAACTCCCATGATTCACTGCACCATTTCCACACCCTGGGATCCGGTGTGATCAGCCCCACCCAGCATAATCCTAGGGTGCCAATGGCTACCTCAGCCTTTCCTGCCTGGAACTGCACGCCTCAATGCAAAGATGCAACTGAGCTGAGAGCCTGGTCGAACCTCCTGGGATGTTTGTATTTCCCACCCATCCCCCTCCTAAGGCACAGTCTCCTGGGTATGTTCTCCAGGTTCATCAGGGCTGCTCTGAAGCCATGCAGCCCGGAGAAGTCACAACAAAAAGGTTTGGGAATTCCATATTATCTGCTCAACCTCCAGAGGTCACATGGCTTCCCTGGTGGGGCATTACCCCTGAGCAGCCCAGATAGGGACCAAGTGTTGTTGGCAGCTTTGGATACTCTGTCAAATCACCTCATTAATGGCAATAGCAGCAGGGCCCTCCATCACCCACTGAGCACTCAGAACCTGCGCTCAATCTTTCTACATATTCTCTCACTCAGTCTTCACAACACTCTCCTGAGACATGAGATTGACATAAGAATAACCCTACTGGATGGGCGAGTACCTTTATTGCTTTAGGAGCCTGCCCAAAGTCACCCAGCCAAGGAAGAGCCGAGGTGGCTGACATTCTCTTGTCCAAAGTGTTCAGTTCCCTCAATTAAACACACACACACACACACACACACACACACACACACTAACACACACACCACCTACACGCTGCATGAATAGAGGGTGACAACTCCCACAAGAAGCCAATAGTTGGGGCAGTGAATACTTTTTGCAAAGTCCACACAGGCTCTGCCTGGAGACTACAGCCCTGCTCTTTCAGTGTGACTTCGCCCTCAGACCTGTCCCACTGCCTCTGGGGGCTCAGTCCCAGCCACTCCTTCTCACTGGGGCTCACACTCCTCTCCAGGCCTGCTGTGCCCACCCAACACTTAGAAGCAATGGCAGAGACCAGGAGAGGATCCTTTGTTCTGTATAAACCATTGCCCTCTGTCTTGTGTTTCTCCCCCTCTCCCCAAGGGACTGGACTGCCCTGGGAGCTAACAATATCCAAAACGCTGCTATGCTTCTAGATGTCTCAGTGTGTGAGTGTGAGTGAGTGTGAGAGTGTGGTGTGTGTGTGTGTGTGTGAGAGAGAGAGAGAGAGAGAGAGAAAGTGTGAGTGGGTGAGTGGATTGTGCTACACAAGGAAATAAAGGATTTTGAGGAGATTTGAGCATGGAAAGGAGATGAAAGAAGAGAAGGAAGAACAACTGACTAGAAGAGGCAAAGGGATCCTTCTGCTAATCCCAGCCTTACAGATAAGGAGGGAGACGCCCCAAAACAGGAACCAACAGCACCTGCCCCAACAAGCCAGGTCCCCCAACAGAAAACAGAAGCCATCTGCTCAAGGGAGACAGGTCCCATGAGCCAACTCAAAGGTGCGGCTGAAAATCCTGATAAGATGCTTTTAGATAATTTGATATTTAAAAAAACAAACAAGTAAGTAATATGTCGGTGCTATGAGAGAGCTTATGAACTATGCTACTCCATTTTCTCCTTAGGATTCTTTTTCAAAAACAAAATTAAAAAGTTGCCCAGAACCTCATATGAGCAAGAAGTAACACTGTTTAACAAGCATCCTAATAACCTTCCCCTCTCTGTACTCTGTCCAGATGTACTCCCTGCCGTCCCCAGAACATGGCACAGACATATTCAGCCACACTCTAAACTACCTTCTACCTTCTCTCCTTTGTCTGCCCATCCTTGAAGGTTTCTACAAAACCCAAATCTTCCCTGAACCCTTCCCTGGTCACCCCAACACTCCACAAGCTTTCCCCATGCTCACAACTCAAAGCCCTACCTCGCCCTGGCTCTTGCTATCACAGGGCTCATCTGGGGAATGAGAAAAGGAAGTTTGCAACCGGATGGTTGATTCTTAGGAGCCATGCCTATTGTCCGCTGTTGATGAGGCTAATCTCACACCCCTGCTCCTCCCCAACTGAGCCCTGGTGTGAGTTAACACAGGATTCGCTGGATGCCATAGGAAGCTCCTCATGCATTAGCTTCTAGTTTATTGGTTGAAGCATGGGTATCTGTGAATGAGGACCAGATAGTTTATCTAGAAAGCAGAGAATAAACTGACCACCTTGAACATAAGTATATCATCTTATCCCTCTCCTGATGTCATGGAGAGTGCAGTGGGAGAGGAGTCGAGACGACTGGGGGGGTCCTAGGACTTCCAATTGGCTACACATTGTTGGGTTACAGTCTGTCCATCAATAGCCACAGTCAAAAGTGTGTGGGTGAGGCTGAGCATAGGAGGGGTTCCTTCACTAACCCAAGTGCTTTGAAGGATTTAGTAAGAATTGAAGCAATGCTACATAAACAAACCAAATGCTCCCAATCACACAGGGCTCTTTGAGTGTAGCCCAAAGATTCTTCCTTCTTATTCAGACAAACTCTGGTAAGCACCACATTTTGAGTGCTGAGAACACAATGTCCCATCAGAGAGCTCCCGGAGGCTCCAACTCACAGAAAAACTGTCAAGGCTAAAGGAGTCCCTGGGCAAGCCTAGGTGCATTCCATAGAGTGGCAGAGTGACCCCAGCCAAACTCTTCATTCTGCCTGTGAACATCTTCTCCTAGAACTTCTTCTGAACCTCTGGCTTCCTCGTGTTTGGCTTAGTCACTAAATAATGGTGGTATTGGCAGTGCTCTTGGCATCAAGAGATCAAGGCAGAAGAGCTGGGTATTGCCAGGACTCAGCCTCTCATTGCTCTGTGGTCTGGGGTAAGTCCCTGCTGGGTTTGCGTTCTGAACTGAAAGTGGATGAGAAGGCAGAGAGGCCAACGTGAGACTTCTGGCTTCTCATAGGCTCTGCTTCTGTGATCACCGGGTGTCCAGAGCCCAATTAAACTCCACACACAGATCAACACAGCTCAGCCAGGAGAGTCCAAGCACCCTGAGCTCTGCTTCACATAGCATAATGGCTACGTCATGCACAGCATTTTATGCATCCTGCAAACAGAATATGGAAATTCATTGCTGCTTGTCACCACAAAGGCCAATGAGCAGAAATGAGAATCAAATTTATATTGCGCTTTATTAAGAGAGATGGGGATCTGGAAAGGTAATAGGTTAACATCACTGTTTTTAAAAATACTGCCCTTTGTTCCATCTTCAGTCAGAAACTTCACAAGACATGGGACTAGGTGAGGAACAAAGGCTGTCAATCACTGGTGCTGAGGCTCTCCTCTCTGGTTAGGTTCAGATGCATTCCTGAGACTTAAGATGGTATCTGTGCCAATACCATCCCTGTAACCCCCCCTCATTCTGTGAATGTCAAGAATTCACAGAATGTGAAGCTCAAGGGCTTCCTGAAATTCTAAGTCTAACGAGCATCCACCATCATCTACCTTGTGCTCTGCCCAGGGCATCTGAGCTGGGGGTTACTAGATCAGATGAACAATTGACAATGCGTACTTGCTAAGCTCCTAACAGCATCTCTGTACTGACTCCATTCTACAATATGGAGTACAGATGTATCTTTATAATATAAAACTTTAAAGTGCCCCTATCCATCCCTCTAGAGTCCTCTATCATTCCCACGCCCCCGTGTTAGGAATATGGATTTGCCTGACTCCTCTCTTCACCTTCCAGTTCACCCCAATTCCTCTCCATGGTGTACTTGGCTCACACTGGGTCACCAGGGATTGGTCCTCTCTAGTTGGCCCTAGGACTTGTCTCTATTGAACTGACCCATGGAGACAGGTGCTGGGCAATGGAGAAGGTAGGAAGGAAGGAATGAGAGGTGACTACTGATCCCATCAGGACTGCTGAAGAAGTCTGGAGTGGGAGCCTTTATATCTTCCCTGGCTATTTCAGGGTAGATGCCAACAGGGAAGGCTAATCAGGAAACAATGGCCAGCACCCTCCAAGATTGAGATGGAGGTTGGTGACCAGAACCTGAAGCATCTCCAATCCTAAAAATTTTTGGTCACTCTGCAACTTTATCATATCCCATGCCCAAACACCCCAAGACACTAAACCATTCAGGAATCAACAGAATCAGTCAGGGTCAGATTTGCTATGCCAAGAGAACACTTTATTTGGGAATATTTCCAAGGGAACCTGGTTTTGCATGGCGTAAAAAGCACAGTTAAGACCAGAAACAATAGATGAATTTTAGTAGAAAAACCTGCTAAGCAAGGAGGGCCCTAAGGAAGAGCAAGATCATTTAGCTGCCAAGAGCCACAAGGTGTCCTCCTTCCTGTGGCCTAGGCCCCGCTGGTGACTGGTCACATTGCACGGGGCACCACGTGCTCCCTGGAGGAGATGACTCTTCCATCCCTGATCTCCTCAGTGATGGTACGGACCTGGGTGCTGACTTGAGAAGCTGGGGTGCAGGGTACAGCCGTGGTGCAGGATGTGGAAGGGATGTAAGGAACTCGTACGGCAGGCTTGCATTCCGTGGAACAAGGGTGGGCAGGAAGTCTGAAGAAATAAAATCACAGGGCATGTACTTGGCATTGAAGTATTAGACTGAAGGGGGGGTGCCCTGCAGGACAGTAGCAATGACAGTGAGTGGTATCAGAGCATTTCAGTGATTCTAAGACCTCAAGGATTGGAGGTTCGTTCTGCAGGAAGGAAGACTAGGAGCTTCCACCAAAACATGGCCGAAGATAGGCTTGTACCTTGGCTTAGCTTGCCCCCTTGAGCATTACCAGAGACCTAGACTAGAAAGAATCTTCAATGGTTTTAGCTCAATTACCTTCATCTTTGTAAGACCCACTTCAGCTCTGAAAGTGTACCAAGCCCTTCTCTCAGCCCAGCTCTGGGGGGGTCCCAGGATCACTCACTTGCTGTCCTCCCCGTCCAGCAGGCGACGGTAAGTGGCAATCTCTGACTCCAGCCGGGCCTTAACATCCAGTAACACCTGATACTCATGGTTCTGCCGCTCCAGGTCACAACGAATCTCAGCCAGCTGGGACTCCACATTGGTGATCAGACACTGCATCTGGCCCAGCTGGGAGCCATAGCGGGCCTCTGTCTCAGCCAGGGTAGATTCCAGAGAATTCCGCTAGAATGGGAAAGAAAAGCTATCAAGGGGAAGGAATTCCACCCTAAATCTCCGCTGTCCTGGTATCTGCACACAGTTGTGGTTAGGCCCTGTGATAGCATGATGGCCAGCACACTGGTAAGTCAGAGAGCCTTTAACGGGCAGAGATTACCCACCATGCTCTGTTGAGCCTGCAGCTCGATCTCCAGGGCGTTGACTGTGCGTCTCAGCTCGATGATCTCCGTCTGGCAGCACTGCAGCTGCTCTGAGCTGGACACCACCTGCTGGTTCAACTCCTCCGTCTACGGAGAAGGAGAGAATGCAGAACAGGGGCAGACCTAGTGTCCCTCCTTTGTCCCACCCCACAGCCTATAGTCCTGGATTGCCAGCCTCACCTGCGTGTTGAACCAAGCCTCCACATCTCTACGGTTATTCTCCACCAGGGTCTCATACTGGCACCGCATGTCATCCAATATCTTGTTGAGATCCACTGGGGGAGCAGCATCCACCTCCACATTCAGCCGGTCCCCAAGCTGGGAACGGAGTGCATTGACTTCCTGCAGTGGCAAAGTAAGATAGCATGAGGTTATGGAAAGGTTGCTGGCTTGGTGGGTTCAATGACCTGGGCTCAAACTCTCATCCCTCTCTTGGGTACCATGAGACAGAAGAGCTGACCTCTTTGAACATGCTCCCCCGCCCCGCACGCGCGCCCACACACACACACACACACACACACACACACACACACTCCATTGGTCTATCTATACTAATTCCTCCTGAGGATTTGGGGAATGACACAGCACCAAGCAAATAGAATTATTATCAGACATCATAGTCCAAATAGAGTTGTAGCATCATGGGTGAGGGTGTACTCTCTGTGTGACTGTAGGTAAATGACTTCACATCTTTATGACCATCTTCTCAGCTGTAAAATGGAGCTTACGATGGGAGCTAGCTCTCAGAATCATTGTGAAGGTGAGACAATGTAAAGTGTTTCACATCCTGCCATACAATAAGCCCAAGGGCTAGCAGGGATTCCTCAGCGGGAAGGGAGCCTTGGGGATCATGTGGCAGCAACCTCACCTCTTCGTGGTTCCTCTTGAGACACAGCAGCTCCTCCTTCAGGGACTCCACCTGCGCCTCCAGGTCAGCCTTACACAAGGTCAGCTCATCCAAGATCCGGCGTAGACCATTGATGTCAGCCTCTACCAGCTGCCGCAGGGACAACTCCGTCTCATACCTACACACACAGAACCCTGCCATGTCTGCAGCCAGGGAAGGCCCATGCCATAACTAACTTGGAGTCAGAAGCACGGTGGCCCTTGCTCATGTCCCAGGAGGGATCCAGGGCCTCTGCCATGTCTTCCCATTTACAACTGTATCTGGCTTTATTCCCTCCTCATCTACTACCAAAGGTAGGGGTAGATTTGACACAGATCGGACATCTCCTGGTTGGGCTACTTACTTGGTCCTGAAGTCATCAGCAGCCAGCTTGGCATTGTCAATCTGTAATATCAGCCTGGCGTTCTCTGACTTGGTTAACAGGATCTGAAAAACAAGAGGTTTTCCCTGAACTGGGGAAGACCCAGCAATGTGATGGGCATGGGGTGGGGAAACCCAGCTTACAGATGCCTCTTAAAACAGGCAAAGTCTCCAAATATCCAGGCATGGAGGGAGAGCAGGGCCCAGGAGGGACACCACACCACTGGCCCATCAGTCCTGGTTTCTGTAGCCTCCAAGCTGGCCCAGTAGGCTTTATCAGGGTGAGGCAGACCTGGTATCTGATTCTGGATCCCACATTCAACTTATATGTTCTTGGGCAAATTGCTAAGCCTTCTTATGTTAGATGGGTATAGTAATACCCATATCTCCAGGATGAAGAATAAGTAAGCCAATAGCTAAGGTATCAGATACAGTACTACACCAAGTGGGGACAAAGGATATGATCCTTCCATCTCTAAGCTAAGACGATGAAGCAAATAGAAGAACGGCTGGTAACATCACACAGAGCAGCAGAGAAGCCTGAGACCCCATGGAACCACATCCCAGAGAGTGGAGCTCTCTTTCCAGAATTCTCTGTGAGCTTCAGTCCCATCTGGCTGCGTCTTAGAATGGAAAGCTTCCTGCAGTTGTCTGGCCAGCTGGAAGGACCTGGCCTGTTACCTTCTGCTGCAAATCCTCAGCGGTCTTGAAGTAGGACTGGTAGTCCGGGCAGATGTATGGGATCTGACACTCGTACCACTCCCGGATGCGGCACTCCAGCTGTGAGTTCTCCTGCTCCAGCTGCCGTACCTTCTCCAGGTAGTTGGCCAGTCGGTCGTTCAAGACTTGCATGGTAGCCTTCTCGTTGCCATTGAAGGCACCCTCGCAGAACCAGCCCCCGCTCCCAGCAAAGCCAGAGGAGTGGCACCCAGAGGACAGGTAGGAGCCTGGTAAGCAGCTCCCAAGGCCAGAGAAGCCTGTCCTGAAGGAGGACATGGACCCCACAGTGCCAACCAAACTGGGGGCCCTGCAGGAGCCCATGGAGTGGATGGAAGATATCCGAGAGAAGCTCCCTGTGGTGCCACAGAGGCCCTTGGCAGACCCAGCAGAGAAGGTCGGGGTGCAGATCTGGGTGGCCATGATGCTAGCGAGGAGGGTTGCAGAATAGGTAGGATCGCAGGTTGTGAATTCTCCAGGCCTCCCTGGAGTGCTTATATACAATCTTCATGGGGTGTTGGCATGTTCCAAGTCTTTAGCTCTTGGGAAAGCCCTGTCCGAGCCCAGAAAGCCCATCTCATTACAATGTCATTTTTGCCATCTGTCAGAATTTCTTTCCTTGTAAAAGAAAAAAATTGTCAAATTGGGTTTGCTAAGTCAGGACTCTCAGCCATCGTCATTCCCTAGCAGACTGAATTTTATTGCCACTTCAAAGAGTCTTTGCCTCAGCCCTCGTAAACTGGGAGTGGCCTTGTATGCGACATTTGGTTTCTGTCCTCCCTACCTGCCTTCCCCTGAGGAATCCACTCTGTCCATCCCCCACTCCCACAGCTGCTCATCGGTGCCTGGGCCATGGGAGCAATGAAAAAAGAGTGAAGGGTTCACGGTGGAATATTATTCCACCATAAAGAAAAATAAAAAGGTGAATTTTGCAGGAAAATAAATGGAACTGGAAAGTATTGTGTTGAGTGGGGAAGCTGACAAATGCCACGTGTTCCCTGCCATATGTGGATCCTAGCTTCTAATTTTCACACTTGTATGCTTATGTCAGACAAGGAACCCCTAAAAGAGATTTTAAAGTGTGGGGTGAAGAGGGTAATAGAGTGTGTGGTATGAATATAGAAAGGTCAAAGTGGGGTACAAAGGTTAAGTGAGGATGGGGGACAGGAAGATGGGGGAAGAAAGGAGAGCAGAGTCAAGCCAAATGAATAAATATCTAGTTACATAAATATATTCCATAAAGAACCTGTTACCTCATAAACTAACTTAAAAAGTAAAATAAGGGTCAGGAAGACGGCTCAGTGGGCAGAAGTGCTTGCCTGACAACCTGGGTTTGATCCTTGGATCTCAAAGTAGAAGAAAAGACCTCATTTATGCAGGATGTACTCTGACCTCCTCACACACACACACACACACACACACACACACTACACACACTTGGCATGGGCATGTCTGCACTCACACACACCTATCATGAACACATGCACAGAAGAAGAAAAAAGGAAGAAGAAGAAGAAGAAGAGAGAGAGAGAGAGAAGAAAGAGAGAGAGAGAGAATAATTTTCAGAATAAAATTTTAAAAGAGAGAAAGCGTGGTAGGCCAGTGGTATGCCTGAGTGAGTGAAAGCACTTGCAGCCAAGTCTGATGGGATAAATTCAATCCCCAGGCACACACAGCAGAAGGAAAGGATCCACTACAACAAGTTTCCCTTTGAGCCTCACACATGTACCAGACTTGCATGTACCCATGTATACACATACACACAAAATAAGTAAATGTAACTTTTAGATTTTAAATTAAGAACATTGGAAGGGAGATGGGCGTGGTTGTGGACCTGTGGTGTTCGGCGTTATAACTCTTCCAGTTTGAATCATAATAATCATGGAACACGGTTGACTATGACCAGGAAACTTCAACCAACTGTGGTTCATTGCTTACACGTTCCCTCATTGTAATCAAGGGTGAGTGATCATACTTAAATCTGAAACCAGGGCACTTAGACCCCAACTCAGGGTACCTAGAATTTAGGGACAAGAGATAAACATTCAAATCCTGGCTCTTTCAATCATTTTCCCTGTGACACTGGGCATGTTACATTTCTGGGATCCTTGGTGGCCTGGTGGGAACAGTGGAGATCATTGTGCTATTCCAACTCTGTCACACAGATACAAGGAGGATCCAAAGACAGGTACAGATGTTCTTTGATAGCCCCTACATCCTTTGAAAGTGCTGGTCAGTCAAAAAGACAGTCTTTGGTGGTGATTTGTGGTAAGGACAGCAAAGGCTCATGGGTATAAACACTCTGCTGGAATTCCTGAGGTCTCTGTTCTTCCTAGGCACAGTTAGGGTGACAGTGGGGGGTCAGGGGAGGTACCCCATACCCAATCCTTCAGACAGTTCATGAGCTGGTCTTCACGGAATCCACCTGTCTGGAGCCATGGGCAGGGCCGGAAGATCACATCCCTTGTGGTCTTTGTCTTCCCTGAACCTAAACCATTTAGACCTTCTTGGTCTCTGAACACATCCCAGGTACGACCAAGGCAGAGAAGGAATAAAAAAGGACAAAACCAAATGCTACCAGACTCCTCAACAAATCGTGAGAGGAGACTCTGAAAATTGTGGACCAAAGATAAATATGCTTCTTCTACTTCAAACCCTGGACTTTCCCGAGCACAGGAGACGACCCTGCTTGCTCTTCCCCTATAGAGTCATCTTGCAAAGCTGGCATTTATGGAAGCATTTATGTGCTTCTGAAGCTGTGGTTCTCAACCTCTTAAAACACTTTATACGCTTCTCTCTGAGATTACTCAAGGAGGGCGATTGGCTGTGGGAAACACACCCAGTATAGTAGACACCTCCACAGCTGCCTGAGAGCAGCTCCGTGTAGCTCTTCCTCATAGAGAGAGCAGGGGCTAATCAGCCTCTGCCCCCACAGCTCTAGGTGCCCCGCCAACAACTTCCTCATGGCGGTCTTTCTCCCAACTCTCCTGCAAGGCTAAGACTACCCTATTCCAGGGCTTCTTGATTCAGCAGTGTAGACACTGTGGCTTGAACAATCCTGAGTTCTTCAGGGCTACTCTGCATCCTGCAAAGTTTCTGTGATGTTTCTCACCTCCACTACCTGATGTGACTCTCTTCTCGGGCTCCCTATCTGTCCCGTCCTCCTTCCATGCCAAGTGCCCTGGGTGTCTGGGTAGGAAGGAACTCACTCTAGCTCCCTGCTCCCCTTACACAGGAGCCCGGGTGGGAGGCCACAGTTGTATAGGAGGATTTCCCAGGCTGACTGGGCCTGCTCATTCATTCATTCACTTACTCAATGAATACTCATTGGGACCTACATTGCACTAAGCTTGTTCTAGGTGTGAGAGAGATGTTGAAAAAGCTGAAGTTTTGCATTCACAGAGAGAGCTTCTCTCTCTATGAATTAGGGTCTCTCTCTGTGGGTTAGGGTTAGAGTTAGGTTAGCATTACTTCTTGACCCAGTTATGATGATCAAATTGCCTACAGATATTAGTTATGTCCCCTGGGAAGGGGAAAGTGGTGATACCATACCCCTCTGACAACTCTTGAACTATGAGAATAGAGACTGGGGTCCTGATCAGGATTCCTCTAAACCCCCCATTTTGTCTTCCGTGGAAACTATGGCCGAGTTTGCGGTCTCTGTTTGCCCACCCAGGCAAACCCTAAACACACATAAACCTAATTTGTCTTGCTAACCACATGATTTGTCATGGGAAATAGGCAAGATAGTAGCCCATAGCAAACTCTACACAGGTTTTTCTGAAACCAATCCACTATATACTAGCTTAAGGTTTGGAGTCTGGGCCTAGCTCTGTCCAAGTTCCCTGAGTGAACCCCATATACTGTGGACCTCAGCTCACCCATTCGAACAGGGGATGTTCCTGGACAATGACCTGACTTCCACCCACCTCAGATATCATGTAGTTAGCTCTCCACAAGCATTCCACAGAGACTAAGAGTTGTTAGGACATGGCTACATTTTATTCTCTATGCTCCATACCCCCTGACCCTGTCACTCTCCCTCAGAATAAAGAGGACTTACAGAGGTTCAAACACATGACACCATGAGGTTTTTTTTCCTTTCAAAACATCTGCAAACTTCAGGGTTTCCCTTCACCTCCAGCACACTCACCACAAGAAAATGACAGAGACTCCCTCCCTCCCTCCCTCCCTGCCTATCTACCTACCTACCTACCTACCTTCCATAGGCAGTAAAACAGTGTTGGCCCAACTCTCCAGGCTGTTCCTGAGAAGGGCTTCTTCAGAGGTCAACGTCACTGAACACCAAGCAGACATCCCAGCATGCCCAGGCTAAAATGACATCTATGGCCAAAATAGCTGGAGACCTCACTGTACAGAAAAATTTTCAACAACATAGCAGTCTAAGCTGCTCACTACCTCTGAGCCTCAGCCTTCCCAGCAGGTGAATGGCTCTCCTGCCACTCACAGAATTGTGAAAACTATCCCAAAGGAGGCTTGATAAATTAGAAATTAGGTCATTGGTCTCAAAAATCAAAACTACTCTGAAAGCCGGGCGGTGGTGGCGCACGCCTTTAATCCCAGCACTTGGGAGGCAGAGACAGGAGGATTTCTGAGTTCGAGGCCAGCCTGGTCTACAAAGTGAGTTCCAGGACAGCCAGGGCTACACAGAGAAACCCTGTCTAGAAAAAAAAAAAAAACTACTCTGAAACCCACAGATGAGGAACCGAAGTCAAATGCACTTCCCAAGGCTCCCGGCCTCTTAAGGAAGTGCTGTCTTTTGCAGCTCTGCCCGATTGTTCAAGAAGATAAAACAGCCAAAGAGTCAGTGTCTTCCTGCTTCCAGAGGACAGCAGTCCCTTTGGCCAGGATTCTCGATCCAGTCTCTGACCCTTACCCTAGAGGATGTGGTTCTCACCCTTCCTAATGTTGCAACCCTTTAATACAGGTTCTCATGCTGTTTTTCAATGGTCTTAGGCGACCCTTGAGAAAGGGTCATTCGACCCCAAAGGGATCCTGACTCACAGGCTGATAACCTCTACCCTAGAAGTTCCTTCAGGTCCAGACACCAACTGCAGTCTCAGAGAGTGCTCTCTGACCACCATGACTCCGTTTTGGAGAACAGGAAGAAGAGGAAAATTGCTGCTGAGGCAACAGAAAAGATCCTTTTTCTCGAGCCAATCTTAGAACGAAATCAACCTCAAGATCAATAGCCAAGTAACTGTCTCTGTTGAAAAGAAGTCTCTGCCTTCAACTAAGCTTCTATCTGAAAGCTGAAGTTCTGATTGTCCTAAGGACTCTGAGAAATCACTCCCATTCTGAGAGAATAGAAGGACGGCATGCTGTGATATATCGAAGGAGTAAATGAACTCTCCCAGCAAGGATCTCCTCCACCCACACCCACACCCAGATTCTCCAGGATTTGGTCAAATATGTGAGCCACCACATCACCTAGAACCCCAAAGGTAGCAGAGAAATCAGGTCATACAAGAGCCAATGAGACACCAATGAGAACAAGGTCACTCAAGATAGCCACCGGCCGTCCATCTTTGAGCAGCCTGCTGGCTCAGGCTTGATTTTCCTGGTTTTCTCATCTCACCTGTTTTCAACCTGAGATCCACACACAGGTCCCGGAAAAGTCCCTATCATAGAAGGCATCTAAAAATCGGTTCCGTTTCCTAACTTCTTCAGACACCATTTAAACAACCATTCTTTAAACAACCATTTCCATTGCCCCTGCCAAATGTGCCACCAGCTGATGTCAGATGCTAGTACTAATATGTAGGAGCTGGTAAGTTGAAGAAAGCATGGTGGGAAGTGAAAACCCTTATAATAGAGACATTTCTAACCATTCGTTTATTTTTTTCGAAAGGATTCAGGAAATGTCTCACTGGGTCTTGATGGTGAAAGACTCAGGGCCATTCATGGATCTAGGAAGGACGGGGCTACCAGGTTCAGTGAACAAAAACATACTCAATATATGGAATATGGCTATACCAAAATATTATTGTCTATCTGTAAAACCAATCTGGCTGAGCAGCCTGGGTTCTGCGTGGAAGTCTTCAGTAAGGATGTATCACTATTTAAGGGCCTTGACCAAGCAACATGTTACTGTCCCTTGCCTCCCTGACACCACGAAATTGGCTGATACTGGGGACAGGTCAATCAGACTTCCCTTGGAAAACCATGACATTTGATTCCTTTATGTCTTGTCTCAGTGGCTGCTATGTAGGCCTTCCCACCCTCCATAGCAGTACTCAAAGGTCTGCGGACTAAGTTGTCATGCCTCAAATCTTGACCACATCAGTGGCATTCTACCTGATCCTTCCACTAAGTGACTCAGCCTGGGCGGGATTCTCAAGCCTTCTCTGCTCTGTATCCAATCTCTCAGGTACCCTATCTCCTTAGCCACTATGCCTCACTGGACTCAGGAAAGTCAGAACACAAATCAGCCGACCAAGGAGATAACTCACCCACTCCCTGGCTGTTCTCGAGTGGGGAGTCTTCAGGAGAGCTGATGAAGAATGACGGTAGCCTTCAACAGTGGTTCCTTTCAAAACTCTAGGGGGTTCAACTCTCCAAGACCCTGATAGGGTCTAAATTCCCATTAGATCTACCTTACCCTGGCTAGGTCTTAAAACTCCCTCTTTACCAAGCCCAGAATGCTCTAGAATATCAACTCAACTCAAAATACAAAAACAAAATAAAAATACTCTCCACCCACCCCAAGAGTGATTTTGGTTATTGCCCCAGGCTTTGAAAGTCTGCTCAGAATGAGCCTCGTGTCTTGCCGTAATGAGTCCGGGAGCCCCTGGACCCAGCAGAAAGCCATACCTCTCCAGTCCTCTCGTGGCCATGCTCTGTCTCCACATTTCAGGGCCCAAGGGCCAGCTCTTTCTGCACAACCACTCTGGCCCCAGCTCCCATCTGAAGAACATGAGCTTCTGCTCAGAGGTACCGAGTCCTTACTCCCCTCCCCCAAACTCAGCTTTTATGGTCTGAGAATTCCACAGCATTGCTTTTTCTTCCCAGTGTGTTTGAGAACCTGTGGTTTATGGGAGATGCCCTGTCAGGCATACCGGGACCCAGTACTTCAGTGTCCGAGTCCACGCCTTTCAAGTATCACTTAACTGAACCACAAAGTGAATCCCCCCACAAAACACCCCATTTGATTGGCTCAGCAGTCAGCATTTACAGATGCTGTGCAGTCCACATAACAACACCCCTCCTGCTAACAACAGCACCTCTGTGGCCAGGTCCGGGGCTCCAGGCTATTATTAACTATCCTGCATTCTGCGGATTTTACTTTCAAGCTTCTCTGAGATGCTCAGATGAAAGCAGCCACATAGCTGTTATGAGCGATCATGAAAGTTGGCCAGAGAATTAGTGCCAGACACCTGCCAAAAAGCCCATCCCTGACAGGTGCCTGAATGAGTCTCAGCAACCAACCAGCCGCCTGTATCCCCTCCCAAACTCCATGAGGGGACACAGTGCACCCAGCTCTCCCAGAGTCCCCAAAGTGTTGCTCAAAGAAACATAGCTTGTGTACCCTGCTCTACTCCAAACACCAACAGCCCCAAGAGTATCATCCAAAAGGACATAGCCTCCCAGAGATACAAGAATCCAAAAATGGGAAGAGGAAATGGGTTCCAATAGGGACATGGGGAATTATGGAACAATATATCATCAGGCCCTATTGATTACAACCTTGCAATGTTATCCCTTCTCAGCCTTGCTGCAGACTTCTCTATGGTGGAACAGTGGGATTCCCCTTCCAGGAAGGCTAGGGAAATCTCATACCCCTGATGGGTGGTCAAAGCTCCCACCCAAAATAGATGAGCCAAGTACCTGAGGAGTCTCATCATGGAACTCCGCCCTCAGCCTCACCTGTTCCTCAATTGCCTCGCTGCCACACCCAATGCTGGGGACAGACAGACTGAACCTCCTATTAGGATCAGATCTAAGGCCCTGCCCATCTACCACCTTGGATCCCTGGTGGCCAGGGACGCAGCTTTCTGACATGAGTCTGCCCTCTGCAGGGCCAAGGCAGGACAGACAGCCCCACAGGATGGGCAGACATGTACTGGTCCATTAACTAAGGGTGGAGTCTTGAGGCTAGGGAGGTACCTTTTGCTCAAGGTTAGAAGCCAGAAGCTTCTGAAGAATTGCAGCATTGAACCACCATGGTAGCTTACCTGCTATGTGTCAGGCTTTCCTGCCAATCCACCAATGCCCACCTGGGAAACTGACCTAGTGCCGATGCTCTAGGACATCACAGGAATGTACCCTGGTTGACTCTTTTGTCCCATGAACACTGAGATCTTCTAGTCTTGTTCCTCTCCACATTCCTGGAGGTGAACACATAACCCTTGACAAAGTACCAATCAGCTTTTCAGGAAGTATTTGGAAACTGTGGCTCCCATCCTGTGAGCTAGTCTGCTCCCTTAGAAGGGCTGACTTGGTCTTCCTGTTTGTAAAGCACACACGATGGTGACAGCTCTTGGGATGAAGTAACATAAAGCTGAGGGGCTGGGAAGCGCATGCACCGTGGAGCGTGCCAGCCTTTTCGGTCTGGTTGCGACCCTAGGGTCTCCTGCCTGACACACACTCATTTACAGTCTGACACAGAGGTGAGTCAGGTGACCCTGGGTCACAGCTGTTTGCTCCCTACTGCAGCTCTGGGAAGCCACCACTGAGCCTGCGGTGGCCTGAGCGCCTAGGACAAGCCCCTAGGGAGGGGCAGTGTTGACCCAGCAGTTCTTTCTTCCCTCAAGTGTCACCCCGCCAGGTGACTAAACTGACAGATGGAGTCCTAGGCAGAAAGACAGGATCTCCACCCCACTCCTCCTGCTTCCTAGACCAGAGACCTGTGTCGGCCTTCTTCCCAGCTCAGAAAGGCTGTTGGCTAACCTGACAGAAGCACTGCCCCTGACTTGTCCCTCCCAACTTCCCTGAAATACCTCACAGGGCCACAGAGTTGGCGCTTCTCACAGTCCTTCCTGGGATCTAGGTGAAAGGCTCCCAGGCCAGACAGAGTCCCCTCCAGACTTAGGGGTCCAGCTCCTGTCATTGTTCCACCTGAATGACTCCCCTCATAGTCTGTGGAACATGTCAATACCAAGACAGGAAGGAAGCTTTGGCCTCAGGGATTGGGACGAGCCAGGGGAGCTCGGATTTGAAAACTACTATCCTTGACTGGGGTAAGGGCCCCTTTCCATCCTGCCCTTGGTATTGAATGTTTGCTACTGCTTCCATTTTCCACAGTCCCTCCCCCCCTCCATCTGATTTATCCTTCACGTCCTGTAAATACAGTAGGTATGAGGATGTGGGTGACCTCGAAACTGTTTCTACCTCAAAGAAAGTCACAGAACCAGAAAGGTCATGATCAGAAGCGTTCCTTGGTGAGCTCTTACTAATCCTGTGTCAGATTGTTCTGAGTCCTCAGCTTTAAGAAACCACAGGGGAGGTAGCCATTAGCAGGAGAGGAAGCGCTCTTACCTAGATCCTGTTTGTCTGAGAATACCTTGAAAGATGGAGATTCTTTCTCCAGAATCAATCCAGTGTCAAGAATGCGATTGCACTCGACGGGGTAGCGACAGCCTCAACCCAAAAGCAAAAACGCTTGGGAGCAAAGGGCATGGCCTGGTTTTCTGTAATGCTTTAGCTCCTGTCAGAGTTCTGGACAGTGAACATGACCTGAGCCCTGCCCCCCACCTCCTTCTACAGTGGAGAACAGAATGGACTCTGGAATGCATGGAGACTAGACACTGTCTCTGCTTCAGCTAGCCCAGGCATGCCCGAGTGAGTCCCGTGTGCCTAAGCTAGGTGCATGTGACCTGACAGTAAGAAGAGTGTAAGTTATACCAGGGGTGAGGTGGGGAACTCAGAGGAGAGTTAAGAAGGGGAGGGAAAGACCAGAGAAAGAGAACAGGTGGCAAGGGTTCCAGAGACCCTCTAGCCCTCTGGCCAAAAATTCTGTGACCAAATCCAAATATCACCTCAGAGGCAGGTCCCCAGTTCATTCATTCCTCTCTTCCTTCAACAAGCATTTAGCTAAACCCTCCCTAAAATGAAAAGACACAGCCCTGACATAGAAATTTTTGATCCCAATCCAGGGTTTCTACCCTGCCTTTGACATATATAAAGACACACACAGTCAGGCGGTGGTGGTGCACGCCTTTAATCCCAGCACTTGGGAGGCAGAGGCAGGAGGATTTCTGAGTTTGAGGCCAGCCTGGTCTACAAAGTGAGTTCCAGGACAGCCAGGGCTACACAGAGAAACCCTGTCTCGAAAAACCAAAAAAAAAAAAAAAAAAGACACGCACAACCTTTATATTTATAATAAGCCTTAAACAGCACAAGAATTGGGCAGATACCTACCCTCTATGTTATTAGAATCTACTTTCCTATTGATAACCCCAAGTTATTGCTTACTATGTTTTATCTGGGCTGCTCTTAACTCCATTTGGCCAGCCCTCAGGGCCACATTTTTAAGTCTCACCTAACCCATGGCTTCTTTCTCCTCCTCCATTCTTCTCTTCTTCACGACTTTCCTCCAACCCCCAAGTCCAGAAACCCTATATCCCACCTATGTCTCTTTTGCCCAGCTATTGGCTGTTGGCATCTTTAGCAATCAAAAATAACTTGGGGCAAGGTCACATAGTATCTATGTGTGGGGACTCTCTTGTCTCTAGGGTGACCAGGTCTTGAGGAAAGCTATTAGCATTAGAATACAAGTAGCATCAGGCCAACTCACTACACAGCCCTACACTTAGGACCACACTGTCAGCATGAGTGTGGAGGGGTACAATCTGGGAACACCCAGGGGCATGCCACTCCATCCATCTGTCATGGAGAAGGGTTATCCATTTCAATCTGCATTTTAACAAGAGCCTTTAGAACAGACACGTGCTCAGAATAGAACATGGAGAGGTCCAACTGAGGTCTCCCGGAGAATATGGCTCTGCAGATTTCCGAACACATGCCTGCTTCTCAAGAGTATTTTGAGATTGAAGGACCTTGGGATTCCCCAGGGAGGCTCTTGTAGGAGCTGGGACTGAAAGGAGGCAGGAAGAGATCAGATCATCTGACCTGTGGGTCTGCAAAGGATCCTGGTCTTTCTTTCTCCATGACCAGGCCATAGAGATCTCCAGAAGCATTTCTAAGGTATAGAGAGACTTTAAATTTTCAGTCCATTATTCCAGCTTGAGTGAAGGGCAAGGTCAAACTGGAGGAAGAGAGGACAGTGAAGCTGTTATAGTAGTCATGAGAGTCAGAATCAGGGGAGACGCTGGAACTAAAACACAGTCCATGGAAAGGACTTATGGAAGAAGAGAAGAGAAGAGAAGATAGAGAGAGAGAGGGAGAGAGAGAGAGAGAGTGAGAGAGAGAGAGAGAGAGAGAGAGAGAGAGAGAGAAACAGAGACCAAGAGAGATAGAGAGACAGAGACAGAAAGGGACAGAGAGAGACAGAGACAGAAAAGAACAGAGAGAGACAGAGACAAATAAACAGACAGATAGAAAGAAAGACAGAGAGAGACAAAGAGAAAGAGAGACAGACAGAGACAAAGACAGAGAGAAAGAGATAAAGATAGACAGGAATAAAGATAGGCAGAGATCAAGAGACAGAGACAGAAAGACAGAGATAAACATAGATGGAGACAGAGAGAGCTACCTTGGATCTCCAGGTCCCTGAGAGTGGGACAGTGAAGAAGCAATCTGAGCTGGTGGTCCCCCGTAGATCTTTAGTTTAGAAAGAGATGTCCTATGCACAGCGGGGCAGGAGAGTCTAAAGCTAGAAAGGCAGAGGTAGGGATGAGTAATCTAAGCTCACACATATGTCCAGGATGGTCCAAGGGGAGAGTAAAGGACAGAAAGAAACCATGTGCACAGTCACTTTGTATAGGATGAGCACAGCCAGAGGAGACTATGACTCTGGGCCAGGGCTCCAGAGTGGCAAGAGAGAGCTAGGGGATCAGAGACAGGGCAGCCAGAGGCCAGCACAGGCTGAGGTGCTGAGTGAGCCATGGGTTGGTCCACTGGGAAGTTTAGAGTTGTCAGACCTTGGGATGTTGCCAAGGAAAACAGAAAGGAAGGCTATCTTGGGTCAAAATGGAATCATCAGCCCGAAGGCAGCAGGTTGGGGCAGGGATGCCTGTCCTGGGCCACTATTTCCCCAAGATCCCTCCCCCTTTTGAATGGCCTAAGAAGCTTGCTCTACATCTGTTCTCCTTATTTCCCCATCCTATGTCTACAGATGACCCCTTTGCTGGCCATCCTACAGGGAGGAATACCGAGCTAACTCGCTGGCCTTTGCTTTCTATCTGGTGAGTCCCATTTGCCCATATCTGATGCATACGAACACATGGGTACCAATGCGGTTTCTGTGTCTGCTGTCATTGCACCAGTGTGCTCAGTGGCCCATGTGCCTCACATCCTTCTTGCATGGGAAGCCCCTGGTCCCATCAGTGTATGAGTTCTGCTCAGCATAACTGTGCCAACCTCGCCCATCACCCAAATCAGGCCTCAGCAGAGGTCACCCTCAGAAACCAGACCAGAAACAAAAACATCTGCAGAAAACCAAGAAACTTTATTCAATCATCTATTCTTTGTAGTAGAGACATTGAGAAACCAAAGAATAGGAAGAACAGGGTGGGGGAGGAGAAGGATTCCAATCAGGAGAGATGGGGAAGGGTCCACCCTCAGGGGTTGTCAGAGCCATGGGTCCTCAGGGACAATGGGACTGGGCTTCACATCCTGCAATCCTCACATCCTACAGGTGCCATCAGCTCTCCTCCTGTGGCTGCTGAAGGCCAGGGAAGGGACATCAGGCTGAGTTAAAACTTCCGGAAATCCGGGCGACCAGAAGTGGAGGAGGAGGGGGACACGTTGGAGGTAGTAGTGCTATTTCCTAAGACAGAGAGAAGACAAGGTGCTCAGGCTAGAGAACCCCTACCTCAGACTGAGCCAAGACCCCTGGAAGGCTCACAAGCTCCTGAGTAGTCAAGAGGTATGCGGGTGGGGACTCTATTACTGTTCCCAACAGTGACTTGCTCCAAGACAACCCCATGGCTCTGTGGGGCAGAGACATCCATTTTGAAAGCAAAATCAATAAGCTGATAATTGAGGAACTGTTTTTCACGCAACTCCTTCTATCCTTGTACTTGAGAGCCAGGACTGCCTTCCTCTCAGCCCACCTCCACCCAAGCTCGACAGCAGCTCAAACCACCTCCCACCGAGCTAGCCTTACCTCCGGAGTTGAAACCAGTCATCCTGGAAGAGAGCAGAGAAGCAACGGTGAACAGAGAGTAGCAGAGGACAGGTGCTTCCTGGTCCTCTGACGGAGTGACTCTGCCACCTTCCAGAGCCTTGACTTGGAATCTTTCCCAACATGTTCTCCAGCCTTGGACTTTCTTTTCCTCTGAGGTATCTACCAGACTTGCCTGCCTGTCTATCTGTCTTGCCAATTTGTCTGTCTGAAAACCCTCAAAAGGTGATACTATTGGTCCCAAGATTTGGGACTCAGTTCCCTGCCATCCCCTTTCCCCTAAGCCCACAGGATGCCTTGGTCTCTGCAAGTCATATGAAAGCAGTTAAATCACCATCCTCTCTCCTTGGTGCTGGGGACAGAGCCAAGCAGGCGCTCTCTTGGAGCCATACCACCATCCCAAACCTCTATCTTAACGGCTTTATTTGGCCGAACTCACATCCTAACAACTTTCCTGGATTAAATGTTCCTTCCACATTCCTTTTCCTGTCTATCCACAAACAGGGGCCTGAATTGGGAAATACAAAGGTACTAATCCTGTTAGTCTGCTGCTGAGCCATTCCTCTGTCTAACCAGGGAGATGAAGAGGGGGCTCTGACCCCAACTTTTTTGCCATGCTATTTAAGCTCAGACAGAAGCTGTCCCCTCTCTGACAAGGGGAGGGGGGTGATCTCTAAGACCCTGTCTGTTCTGCCAGACACCGTTCCTGTGGCCACTTCCCCAAGACAGCGAGTGCCAGGAACCTACTTAGCATCCTGGCCCTCCAGCAGGCTGCGGTAGGTGGCGATCTCCTGTTCCAGTCTTGTTTTGATGTCCAGCAGCATCTTGTATTCCTGGTTCTGGCACTCCATCTCGCTCCGGAGCTCGCTCAGCTGGGCTTCAATGCTGCTGATGAGCCCCTGGATTTGTTGCAGCTGCAGGGCGTAGCGGCACTCTGTCTCTGCCAAGGTACTTTCCAGGCCGGCTTTCTGATGGGACAATAAGAAAGAAGTTATGGGAGAAGCCAGTCCCGAGGGAGACCTAGTAGTGAGGGCCACAGGGCGACGGCAGCAGAGGGTACGTACCATGCTCAGCTGGGACTGCAGCTCGATCTCCAGGCCCTGGAGTGTGCGTCGGAGCTCTGTGATCTCTGTCTTGCTGGTCTGAATCATGGCAGCGTTGGAGGATACTTCTTTGTTCAGCTCTGCACTCTGAAAGTCAAGTAGAAAGAAGGGGGTAGTGGGGCAAAGGCCATGTCTTCCCACCCCAGACCAAAGGCCATGCCCCCACCCCCACCCCCGCACCTCCTGGCTATGCAGGCTAGGAACACCAATACCTTGGCCTGGAACCATTCCTCAGCATCCCTCCGATTCTTCTCTGCCAGGGCTTCGTACTGTGCTCTCATCTCAGCCAGCACACGGGTCAGATCGATGCCAGGGGTGGCGTCCATCTCCACATTGACCTGGCCTACTACCTGGTTGCTGAATTCCTTCATCTCCTGTGGAGTAGGGAAGGAAGATATGAGAGGCTCTGCCTTCTCCTTATCTCTGAGTGATAGAAGAGTGTTCTGGAAGACTCTTTAGAATCCCTCAGTGAGTGGCAATTTCAGCCTGCAACAGAAGGCTCTCCTTATTCATCAGAGGCGGCTCAGCCCATGGCGGCCAGCCTGCCATCCCCTCTCACCTCTTCGTGGTTCTTCTTCAGGTAAGCCAGTTCTTCATTCAAGCTCTCGATCTGCATTTCCAGGTCAGTCTTAGCCAGGGTCAGCTCATCCAGCACCCTGCGCAGGCCGTTGATGTCGGCCTCTACGCTCTGGCGCAAGGCCAGCTCATTTTCATACCTGGAATATTTTTTAAAAAATTAAAGCATAACATAAATAATATTAGATGCATCCCACCCCCATGTACTGAATTCCTCTATGTCTCCGAGGCCCTTGCTCCTGGGTGCTCCAGCATCCCCCCCCTCAAATGGCCATCCCTTTAAACTTTAGAGTCTAAAACAACTTTAGAGTCTGACCCAGGCAAGTAGATTTCTGCTCTGACAAGTTGCTGTTGCAGTGTGATTGACAGGCCTCACGAAAGTCTCGAAATGAACTCACTTGAGCCTGAAGTCATCTGCAGCCAGCCTGGCATTGTCAATCTCCAGGACGATCCGGTTGTTGTCCGTGGTGGCTTCCAGAATCTACAACACATGGAAGCGACACTCTAAAGCTGTGCTTAGAAAGTAAAATTCACCTTCTTACCTCTGCTTAAGTAGGGACAAAGCACTCTGTGAAGCAGGAAGCAAGGCCAGCTCTCTCCTCTTTCTCTTGAATATTCCTCATCAGGCCAGGGTGGGAGAGACCAATAATGGACATTCCAGACGACCCACCCACCCACTCAGCACATCTTCCAGTAGTCCTATCTCAGAGCTGTCTTAACAGCCTGACCCTTAACAGGTCAGAAAGGGTTCAGTGTGATTCCGTATGTGTTCTGGCCGTGTCCCTGGAGCTGGCCTCCCAGATGAGCAAAGAGAAAAACCCATCCAATTCGAATCTCTTGATCTCAGGCGTCCACTTGAATGCCTGAACATTTACAGTGTAAGCATTTAAAGCCTGTCCTGCATAACCGGGGCCTGACCCAGGCAAGCAGATTTCTGCTCTGACAAGTTGGTGTTGCAGTGTGATTGACAGGCCACACTGAGGGCTTCCAGGCTCTGTACCAGCCTGAGCCTCTGCCTCTTTACACCCTCTGAGTCATTGCCCCCTGAGAATAAGTCTACATGAGGTTTCTCCAAAATAAACAGTGAACAACGATGTCTTTTCTCTGTCGGGTTTAGCCATTCGCAGTGCCTTTTTAAATATGCCGTGTTTCCAAGTAAGTCGGTAGTAGGTTATAGCAACTGAGTCACAAGTAACAGTTCAGGAAGTCATAAAAAACAATTGGCAGGAGTCGTGACACCAATAAACATGAGATGTGAGAGAGAATGCATTTGGGTCACAGCATAAGAAAATTTTAGTAGTGGAGACTCTCGGGAGTGCAAAATTAGAATATTCCCCTTGCAAGAAGAATGTCAACTCCTTCCACACCTGGTCCACTGTGACACTGCATGGCCTGGCCTTTGAAAACTGTCCTGAGGAAAACTTCTTAGCATCAGTGGCCTCACCTTGATCCGGAGCTCTTCTATGGTCTTATAATAAGCACTGTAGTCCCGCTCCGGACTAGCTGGGCTCTGCTTCAGATGCCAATCACGAATCTTCACCTCCAGATCGGCATTGGCTGCCTCCAAGGCGCGCACCTTTTCCAGGTAGCTGGCCAGGCGGTCATTGAGGTTCTGCATAGTGATCTTCTCGTTGCCAGAGAGGAGGCCACCATCGACACCTCCAAAGTCACCAAAGCCACCGCCAAAACCTCCGCCATAGCTACCTCCAAAGCCACCTCCAAAGCCGCCACCAACCCCTCCACCAAAGCCACAGCTCATGCCACCTCCATAGCCTCCAGCTGATCCTCCAGTGACAAACCGAGAAGAGCAGGTAGAGATATTACGGCCTCCTCCAAGCTGGCAAGAGCCAGCCCCAAAACCACCTCCATAGCTCATGGAGGAACTCTGAAAGCGGCAGCTCATGGTGGGAGCAAGAGGGTGAGCGAGAGAGCAGACAGGAGCTGAGCTTGACCAAGGCCAAGGGAAGGCTATGGCACTTACCTTCTCTGCATGCCTTTTAAGCATCCTCTGCAGGGGTGGGACATCCTCTCTCCTCCCCTCCCCACCCTCTGACCTGATGCCAGCTGTTCCTCCTTTCCCACAAGCCCAGTTACCTCTACTCTCTAGGGTGGGTTACTTCTTTAGGGATGGCTTTTTTCTTTTTAATCCCTAACAAAAGGGATGATTCAGAGGGAGCAGTGTTCTGCTTCAGACTTCTTTTGCCAACCAAATTCTACTTCACCTTTCCAGTTAAGAAGTTCTATCCCAGCCCTGCCCAGTATTAGAACAGGGACTGCACCACCAGGGTCTGCCAGAGAGCCTCCTGAGGAGGAAGGCCAGGCTGCAAGGTGTCCCTGCGCTGGGTGAAATACCCATAGCCCTCACTACCCTTCTTTTCTACCCTAAAATGGCTGGCTGGAATGTTCTGGAAATCGCTTAACTCTTCATCCGTGCCAGTGCTCCCAATAATTCTGATGACAAACTTTGTTGACCCTAAAGAATCAGCCACATTGGACACCTTTAGCCTAAGAAAGAAATGGTTCTAGGGCCTGGAAAACTGGCTGCATGGTTAAGAACATTTGGTGTTCTGGGCAAGGACCTGAGTTCTGTTCCTGACACCCTTATGAAAACTCACAACTGTCTGTTTCCTCTTCTGGACTTTGTAGGCACCAGAAACACTCATGATGCACAAAATGCATGCAGTCAAACGATCATAACCACTAGTTAAAGATAAATATTAAAATAAAGAAGAAAAATGACTATAAGAACCAACACTAAGACCCTAAGGGACCCCAGAAAGCAAACCTAGCTGAGGAAACCAAGGCACAGGAAGAGACAGTAACCCCACTAAATTGCTTAGAGCCTAAGTATTTTACACTCAATTCCTAATTTTATGTATTTATTTTATTTCGTGCACGGGGGGAATACCACAGTACACTGTGTCAATCAGAGGACAAGTGTCAGGAGTGAATTCTTGCCTACATTGTGTGTCCCAGGAATGAAACTCGGGTCTGCAGAGCATCTCACAGGTTCTGCACTCCATTTCAAGGATCTTAGCAGCAGCCCCAGGAGGTGGCTTCTCTTCACTTAACACAGAGAACCGAGTCGTAAGGTAGAATCAGAACTGAAGCCCAAGACTAGTTCTACCCACTCCCTAGACTCATTTTAGATCTATTTTATGTAGAATAGAGTTTACAAATTATAAGTGGTCAATTGCACTGTCACCTATGCACGCTCCTGTGCAACCACCTTCCAGAACTTCCCAGCACCCCATAAGCTCATGATACCTCTCCTGAGTATCTACATGTAGCCCACACCCCTGATCAAATCATTCTCCCAGCTTCTGTCACCAGAGGTGAGCCCACAGCCTCCGACAGAGGCTATGGCTCTCCAAAGGACATTTCACAATGTTGTTTGAGTTGTCACAAATGAGTGATGGTCCTATTGTGTCGAGGGTAGAGATCAGGGAAAGTCTCTGCATCAATGAATTACCACACCCCCAAAAGTCTACATGGTTGAGGTTCAAAAGCCCTGGATCAGTCCAACACATGAGGTTAATGGTACATTATTCTGTCTTAGAGGGCCTTCCAAATCTGCAAAGGCTCTGGAGTTCCTGGCAAGGGCCCTCTCTCATGATATCTGCCTCAGTTTGTAAGCATTTGACTGAGAGACACAGAAAGATGTTTCTCAGGGGCAAGAGCTAGAGTCTTTTGTGACGAACCCCAGAGTGTGTCTACAAAGCTCAGGGATTGCACAGAGTTGCTGCTGGAAGAGACCTTGCTATTCCAGATGGAAGAAAAGGTCTTGAGGGCCCCTCTCAGAACCTGGCATGGGAAAGAAGTTTCCAGGGATCAGGCCCCCAGCCTCCCCACAACAATGAACCACAGTTACTGTGAATGGTCTCTCAGAAGCAGGGTTACACTCAGAAGCGTGTGGTGGGCTGGGTAATACCAGGCAGGGCCTGAGGAGAGTTGGCACAGATGTGAAGACAACCCAGAACCCTCTGTGCTGATTCAGCAAGTCTAGAAAAGAGAGCCCCAAGTCTGGACCTTGTCACCTTTGTGTTGAGAGGTAGAGAAGTAGACCCATGTTCACCCAGAAGGCAGGTGGTGCTGCCAGAGCAAGACCCATGCTGTCTTGGGGTACTCCAACACCATCTGAGCTGACCCCTGATCCTGCCTGGCCCTCCCATCCCAAACTGATGGCTCAGCTCTCTCACTGAAAAGGCGTGATTCAGCCCAAAGCAAGAGCTCTGGCTCTCTCAGTAAAGGATCAAAACTAACAAAAAGGTGATTAATGGAACCTGCCAGGCCTAGGGTGATCATGCCCCAACCCTCCCGGGGCTGACAAGCAGGTTGTGACCAACGCCTCTTAAGGTAACAATGCCGCAGATCCTCCAAAGCCCTGGCAGAGCAAACATGGATGGATGGCCATGGCATGCCTCCCATTGCAGGGTCAGGGCACAGCCTCTCCCTCCCAGAAGGAACTCATTGTGTCTTGCTACAAGACTATCTTCCTGCTATACAGTGTGACATGCCCCCCCCCAGGGCCTCTGGAGTATAAAACACAAAGGACGTTCTCCTAGGAGAAGCTGAGCAGAGACTCATCTGGGGGATCCAGTCACCATCATGATAAAGATGCTGGTTTGTCTGATATTGGCTCTTTGGCAAAATAACACAAAATTCAGTCCTCTCTCCTGTTACCTTTCAAGGGCAGGAAAGGGAAAACTACATTCATACATAACCAAGCTCAACACTAACATATTGTCGTTTAGCCTCATGTTAGGAGAGGGTGGTTGTTGTTTGATGGTTTGTTTCTTTACTTTTGAGACAGTCTCATGTCACCCAGACGGTACGTATCCAAGAACCTTGATACCTGCTATGTATCAAGTATCTACTGCTATGTCCCTGCTATGTCCACCTCTTGAGTACTAGTTAGGATTACAGGCATGTCCCACCATGCCAGATTTATTCCCTGCTAGTAACCAAAACTGGAGATTCATACATGCAAAACAAGCTTGCTGCCCACTAATCTACATTCCCAGCATGAGAGGATTTTTTTCAGATGAACCAGGTGAGTTTCAAAGAAGCAAATCACTTGCTCAATGACACATTGAAGCCAAACATTGAATCAGGCTTCCGGTTCTATCTCTCCATCCCCAGCGGTGGGGTGCACAGGTCTCTGAATACTTCATTCTAGGACATGACCATTTATAATAAAATATGAAATGTCTAGAGAGTTTTGTCTCGGGTTCCTGGCACATCATTAAATTCTTAATTTTTGAGCGAAAGGGACACTGGGAATATCCCTTGTCCTAATATGTGGTCTCCAGCGTTAGTCACACACAGTCTCCACTCTCTCAGCTTTACCTGGTAACAGGAGCATGGCAGACAGGAGCATGGTTCTCAGTGGGCTCGTGGATGGCAACTGACCACCTGAATGACTTCCAGCCTTGCCCACCCAGCCCCCCTCCTCCAGAACCAGGAAAGCTGCTGGAGGCTTTGTTCATTACTCAGGCCTGTGTGACGAAATCTCCACTCAATCCTCAAGTATGCAGTTCAGACACCTCACAGTCAATGAACGAGGCCAGGCCAGAAGCGTGATGCACACTAGCTTGATGAAGCATGATGCACACTAGCTTGATGAGGGAAATAACTCCCGTACTCGGGGTCTAGCTAAACCTCATCTATGTGTCTCTTCACCTGACTGCTGTTCCTTTGAGGCCTTTAGCAACAACCACAATGTTTTCCTGGATTTTGCGACCTACTCTGCTAAATAATTCAGCCAGAAAAGGGAGCCTTGGAACTCTATGACTTGTAACCAAGTGAGGCAAACGTGGGTTAACCTGAGGATGTAATGCCTAGAAATGTCATCTGAAACAGGGGTCATTCAGTCTTGTGGGCCTGAGCCCTAGGCTTTGGGGTCTGTGCTAACTCCAGTTGATGTCAGAATTGAACTGACTTTTGTGAGATTTCCAGAGGGCATCGCAGAAACGCTTGTTTCGGGGAAAGCCACACACAGCAGGTCGCATACATGTTCTGAGTTAGTGAGATTAAGGGGAAGAAGGAAGTGAACCTCATGGACATGCAGGGATCTGAACCACTGAAGTGACTTGTGTATTGTCATGTGAGAGTCAATGACAGACAGGTCTCTCTGAGGAAGGAGAGTTGTCCCCTAGGCCTGGATCGATGGTCTGGAGGGGTCTGCTCCTCAGTAGAGTCCCCTCCCTGGTGGAAAGCCTGAGACCCCTCTCGAGGTGGGTCAGCCACTCTCCTCTCATATTCCACTTATGTCAAAGGATAATAAAACCACTCACTGCACACTCTGTCAAGGGGCTTGGAAGACGATACAGCAGGGAAAGGCGCTTGCTCGCCCAGGCTAAGGTCCTGACTTTGAATCACCAGAACTCACATAAGAGACAGACGGATAATGTAAATATCTGTTATCCCCACCCTCCTACAGGAAAATGAAAAAGTGGAGACAGAAGATTTCCTGGAAACTCATGGGCCACCTGGGCTGACTGCAGCAGCAACAGCAGCAACAAACAAAAGGCCACGTGTTAAACCAAGTAGATAGTAAAGACCCACACACAAAACTGTCCTCCAACACAGACATAGCACCTACCTCCATGAACACATACATATGAATGCTCTCTCTCACACATACACAAATGTATACACAAACTCATACATAATTAATAAAGTATTTTTTTCTTTTTTATTCATTATTTTATTAATAAAGCAAGTATTATGTTGAACATTCTACAAGCATGTTTTAATTTCGGGACAACTCTGCTATAACACAACACTCTTTTATTCAGCTGGGGAAACTGAGGCTCAGACAGGTTAAATGCATTGTCCAAATTTAGAATCTTAGTGGTGGACTAGGATGGAGTTCAGTTGGTGGAGTGCTTGCCTAACATGTGTGAAACCCAGGCTTTAGTGGCCAGCATTGCATAAACCAGGCATGGTGGTGCATGCCTGTAATCTCAGACCTCGGGAAGTGAAGACAAAAAGAGTTCAAAGTTCAAGATTATCCTTGGCTACACAATAAACTTCAGAGCAACCTGGAATACGTAAGAACTGGTTTCAATAAAGTTATCTGGGTTTCAGGGTCTGCATCCTGTAAACCATTTTAAGTCTTTAAAAATATTCTTCACAATAAATTGGCAATGATAAGCACATTATTTTCCTGAATTTTGTGAGATTGTTGAATAATTAAGCCAGAGGAAGGAGTAGTGGAAACCCACAATTTATAACCAGAAGTTGTGAGTGGCCTGGGAACATGTCCCTTGATGTTATTATCCAAAGCAGGGTTCAGTCTTGTAGGTGTGAGCCCCGACCTGTGAGGCCTCTACTGTCTCTGGTTGTCAGATTTACAGTGACATCACAGAATTTCTTGTCATTTAGTCTCACAATGAAAGTAGTCGTTATTCATTCTTTTATTACTTTACTTTTGGGAGAGTTTTCGAATAGCTCAGGCTAACCTCACAAACAACATTATGGAGCCCAGGCTGACCTCAGATAAATTACATAGTCAAGGATGATCTTGAACTTCTGATCCTGCTGCCTCCACATCCTGAGTGCTAGCATTCCAAGAGAGTTCAGCTATACCAAGTCTATTCTATGCTGGGAATCAAAAGCTTCCCATATGCTAAGCGAGCTCACTGGTCACTGGGCTAGATCCCCAGTCCAGGACAGGTTTTGGTGGGTGGGTGGGTGGGTGGTTGGTTGGTTGGTTGGTTGTTGACTTCTTGTTTTGTTTGTTTGTTCTCTGCTTTTTTTTTCAGGTGAGTTTCAAACAAATAATTTTTGCCCTAGGACACCTGGACGGCACGTTTTCCACCTCACCTCTGGGTCTATCTACCATCTCTAATGATGGTCACTCAAGTTTCTGAGTGTCAGCTCCACCTCCATCGGATCAAGCACATCCTCTGCTGGCTTCCTCATACTCAGGCACCTCTAGCACCTAGTCAGCAGATGATCCTGCTTCCCTTCACGGCTAGGCCTATGATGCCAATGGCATATGGTATCAGCCTTCCCAGCGCCTGTGCCTAGTCTGAGCGCAGGGGTTATGGGAGTACTCGCTCAGTGAGCGACTATCATAAGAATCTGACCACTTTACACTCTTTTCACATTGAGGACATCTGAGGCCCTGGATAGAGGACAACAAGGAGAAAGACAAGGATTTTCCAAGCTTCTCGTGAATCTCACAGTGACGCCATCCCTAAGTTGCCTTCAGCACGTTATCCTTCCGAGTCTGGGGCTCTCGGCTATGTGTCTGCCTTTACCCAGCTGCTCATGCGCAGAGCCCTCCCTGGCTTGCACTCTGCCCCCTGGTCCCTCCCTCCTCTTTTGACCCTCCTCCTGATGATCGACCCAGGCCTTGAGACTGCTCTGCCTCCTCAGAGACACCTGCTTGTTATAGAACAATTCGGAAATCACTTCAAAGCAGCCTTGGTGCCTCGGGCCCTGGCATGTCCACAGTACCTAATTCTAAAATCCCTTTATGTCAACACCAGCTTCCCAGAAATTCAGCAGGGTCAGCAAAGACTTCGGATGAGATGAATCTGAGTTTCAAACCTCCATTGGCCACCAAGTTGAAGTGTGACCTTAAGGTAGTTACTCAACCTCCCAGAGCCTGAATAGCCACAACTGAAAAACAAGTCTTAGATGCGTGAGTGTCTAAGGTTTATCAAATACCTGTGATGAAAAAGGCACGGGTCAGGGATCGAGTTCCCTGGGAGGAAATGCAAACTCATTATTAGATGGGCGATCTGAAAATCCTCCTGAGACTCCACCCTGCACTGACACACAGCTTCACCTTCCTCCCTCTCTGATCCCCGCATAGTACCCATAGCAACCGAACAACCGGCAGCTGACTCCTATATCACTTCCTCTACTGTGTTTGAGGATGCGATCTCTAAACATAGCTCCTGGTGCAGAGAAGCTGAGACGCTTTGGAGAGGGGGCGGGTTCTTTGTCCGTGGGTACAAATAATAAGACATGGCACACAGAAGCCATATTCAGTTCACTATGCCAATTCCCAGTCCCAGGAGAAAAATTGTCCTGCTGGGTCTGTTTCTTCCCATTGTGCTTGCAGGTGACTGCCACATAGACACACATCTAAGGGACTCGAGGCTGTCCAGAGCCACGAATCAGGCAAGAGCATAGAAGAAGAAACAACTCCATGTACAACGAGATCAACAAACACTAATGTAGCAGCCAACTGGGGGTTCTGCAGAGGATTCAGGGCCTGGTTCTTCTCAGAGGTCTCATGGTACCATGTCCAATCATATTCCTCATTGGACAGGTTGGGAAATTGAGGCTCAGAGAAGGAAAAGGACCGACTTCAGTCCTTGAAGATGTGGTAGCTCTGGTGTCTCCTGCCTGCTCTGGGAAGTTCGACCTGATCAGAAGGCACACCCAAGGCCATAATCTCCAGTTCCACAGACACCCTCTTCTGTAGAGATGGGAGGGGTCTCACCTGCTGCCTGCTTCCTGGCGTTGGCTGGAACCCAAGCCTGACCTCAGCCCAGAACACACCGAAGGTGTGCCTCTTCTGCCCAGAAACTATTTAAGGGCTCATAGGACATGAGCTATCTCATGGTACAGGCATCTCCAGGGCCAAGGCAGAGGAAGAACGTCTTGACAACACCACTGGGGATCCCAGGAAAACAGAACTAGGTATCCCACGGCAGCGTGGTGGCTCAGACATATACACCCAGTAGAAGCAGAAGGAGCAGAAGTTCTATGCCATCTTTAGCAAACTAAGCAAAACTTCAAACAGGAGTTTGAAGCCAGCCAGGCAGGGAGCGCTCTCGCTCTCTGTCTCTCTGTCTCTCTGTCTGTCTGTCTGTCTGTCTCTCTCTCTCTCTCTCTCTCTCACACACACACACACACACACACACACACACACACACACACACACATGCATTCACTATATTTTTTACACCTATTTTACACCTTATTTGGGCAGGGGCGGGGGGCTGGGTGGCGAGTGAGGTTGTCCTAAATGCACATATTGAGGTCATAGGACAACCTATGGAAGTTGTTTCTTTCCTATTCTGTGGATCCTAGGGCTTGAACTCAGGTCATCAGTCTTGGCAGCAAGCTCTTTTACTCACTGAGCCATATCACCCGCCAGAGAGGCAGCGTCTCCTCCTCCCAAATACTCTTGGTCTGGCTGCAAGTGAAAGCAAGCCAGTGCCACCCTCGGCCTGTACCCTCTTGCCTTACTGCATCCTTGCAGAGGTGTTTGTTGGTTTGTTTTGGTTTGGTTTGGTTTGGTTTGGTTTTGCAAACTGAAGGCAGAAAACTACTGGCTTGGTCTAAGACCTCTCCCTGCAGGCTCAAAAGCCAGTGAGACAGAAAAGGAACCAGGCTAACAGCTTTTACTACCCGGGCTAAAGGAGTTCTGTACCTGGAGGCTTGGTACAGAACCTGGTAGTTCTCAGGTTCTGGGCAAGCAGAGACTGTAGTTAATGTCTTAAGCTTCCGTGTGAGCATAAGCCACAGCATGAGAAACAAAGGCCAGATGCCAGGACAATCTAAGAGCATTTCTTTGTGACATTCCAGGCTTCCTGGAGGTCACAAATGGGTTCCAGTGAGCACTTCTCTTAAAAAAAAAAATCTCAGCTTCTGCTACCTCCTGTCTTGAGAAGAAAGCAAGAATCCTGGGGTCAGAGAGACTCCTCAGGATTCTGTGTTGCCATTTCTGGCTTGTGACCTCATTAAAATAACTTCACATTCCTGGACCTCCGTTTTCTTTTCTGAAACTGGCTCTAGATGCTGACAGTCCTTCACAGTGTTGTTGGGAGACTTGATGAGGTTGTAATATGGTAAGCCCTACCCAGGGCCCAGCATAGTGCAGGCACTTAGTAAAATCCTGCTACCTTCCCCCAGCCTAGGGAGGTCCGGTCTCACTGTGCTGTCTAGAATCATGTTTTCCCTTTGGCCTCCTCAGAAGAGCAGGCACTAGCTCCATCAAGGGTCTGTAGAGAACAGGCTTTGCCCATGGAGACCACTTGGACCCTGCACAGAGACTTGGTGCCTCTCTTAAAGACCAGAGAGAGCTTCCTCCCCCTCACCACCACTCTTCCCAGCAAGACTAAAACAAACAAACGCATCTTCCTCCTATCTCCAGGCCTCACCCCAGAGCCTGACATAGCCCAGCTCAGGTACCCAGCTCTCTCCCACGCCCTCTTTTCCTACACTCTGTTCAAGACAGTAAGATCTGGGTTCGGAGGAAGTAGTCCCAGACCAGAGGCAATGAAGAGGTGTGGATGGACATGGCTGCTCTAAAGGGCCCCAGAAGATGTTGGGAATTGGAAGCAGACATGGAGATGTGAATGAAGGAAGGCAGCAAGGGCCAGAGTTGCTTCAGACTTGACCTTGGGAAAACCAAAGAGGGCTTCCTGAAGTGAGTGTCTTTTCCTCTAGGTGACTTATATGCCTTTTAGGAGGTGTCTGCTTCAAGGGGAGTAAAGTACAGCTTTACAGAGGGACAGAGATGGATTTAGCCAGTCATCTTGAATGCTAAATGTACCCATCTAAACAGAAATAAAAGTTCAATGAGGGAGATACGGACAGAACCAGGAACAGGGTCTCGTAACAAGCTGTGAAGGGCTGTGTTCTGGGATCCCAGAACAAGATCTGGTTATGAAGTCATATAAGCATGAGATCCAGTCCAGCCCCAATGTTTACTGCCCTTTCGCCAGGCTACCAGGCAAGTCCTTCATGTCTGCAATAGCAGGACCCTCATCTCTAAAACAGGAAGGACAAATCCTGACCAACTACAATGATAAGAATTGAATCAGATATGTGGAGGAGTGTACCTAGCATAGTGACAGTTGAATACTGGCATACACCAGTCACTTGAAAAATAATTATTAGACATGTGTTCTGTGCTGGGTGTCCCAAAGTATCCTAGGGAACTCCCCCAGGGCCACTTCCACCCTACCCAACCCTCCCCACCCCAAAATCCAGCCACCTTCTGGGGCCAAAACACCCTGCATACTCAAGAATGAATTATGTATTATCATTCAAGGAGAAAGAAAAAATGCAGAACTGACATAATCGTGGCACCCCACCCCCTTAGAACTGGATGTCACCAAACACAAACAAACAACAAAAAAAAAAACCACTGGATGCACGACCAAGTGACCTTTGTGAAAAGAAACATGATTCTTTATTGAAGGAACAGCCACCAAACAAAGGTCTGTTGCTTCCTGCACCACCACACTCCAAAGGAAGCAGAGAAAGCTACAATAGGAAGAGCATGCAGAGCCAGGAACTGGAAACAGAGAGATCCTCGAAGGCACGGACTGAAGTCTGCTTTCCCGTCCTCTCTGTCCAGTGCCTCTCCCAGCACAGGGAGAGCAGGGCGTAGGCAAGGTTCTTCTCTCCTGCACCAGATACTTAGATTTCTCTCTTACGGGAAGAAACCACTTTTCCATCAACCGATTCCTCCACACTGATATGGAAATTGCTGCTGCTGCTACTGCCGCCACCGCCGCCACCTCCCAGGGATCCTGCAGAAGCAAAGGGCAGGCTTCAGCCTGGGGGACCTCCAGAAGCTGGCTTAGACTCTGGGAAAACCGACTGCACCCCTGAGAAGAGGTGCTGGCCACGCCCTCAGGGGCTGCTAGGAGGTCTGGTGAATTGCTCCTCAGAGGGGAGAGCTGGTTACCTCAAGAATGATACAGGGCAGATTTTAAGCTGGGCGTGAACAGCAGTTCCTGTGAGTATTCTATCCTAGCAGCATGATGATGAGATCAGGTAGAAAAGGCAACCCCGGACAAAGCCTGCACAGCCTGAAGTGTTCTTAGGAAACGTCTAATTTCACTCCCACCCAGGCTCCAAGATGGAAGAGTATGTTCTCAAGCAGGAGCACCCAACCCTATTGGGATATTTGTCTCTTCCTCCTTCCTCCCCACTCCACCCACACCAAAGGGCTTTACTCTCTCTTACCTTCCCTGACACCGATACCAGCCATCCTGAAAGAGAAGGGACAGCGCGTGTTAGCCAAGGAAGAAAGAGTCAGTATCCCTAAGGGAACCCCCAGTGGACAGTTGAGCAGTCCTCTCCAGTCCCCCGACCACACGTGAGTTTTCTAGGGCCTAAGACATCCTGGTGGTCAGTCCATCAGACCTCCCATCCCAGACAGACACACTCAGAGCTGGAGCACTGTCCTGTCCACTATTTACAGGAGAAGCACAGGTCCAGAGAGTGGAAGTGATCTATCCACCCAAAGTAACATCCAAATCCCAGAACGTACACTGCAGAGTCTTCAACTCCACTCAACAACACAGCTCTTGGGATGCCCTGGATCCCAACCCATTTGTCCCCTTCTTTCTCTCCCTGCACCTCTGCACCTACTTAGCATCCTGGCCCTCGAGCAGGTTCCGGTAAGTGGCGATCTCCTGCTCCAGCCGAGTCTTGATGTCCAGCAACATGTTGTACTCCTGGTTCTGAGCCTCCATCTCACAGCGGAGCTCGCTCAGCTGGGTCTCCAGGCCGGTAATGACCCCCTGAATCTGCTGCAGCTGGGTGGCATAGCGGCACTCCACCTCTGCCAGAGAGTTCTCCAGCCCGGCTTTCTGGTGGGACAACAGATTTACAGACTCATCAAGCTAGAAGGCAGCCCATTGAAGGTAGAGGGATAAGAAGGATGAGATGGATTGCCCAGAATAACCACGGTCAGAAGTGTGGGTGGGTGGGGGGCGGGAAGGGGGGATGATGGGTACAAGCCGTGGATGATGGATACATGTGTCACCCAATAAGCCAGAGTGACCGTACCATGCTGAGCTGAGACTGCAGCTCGATCTCCAGCCCCTGCAGGGTCCGTCTCAGGTCTGTGATCTCCGTCTTGCTGGTCTGGATCATTTCTGTGTTGGACGCCACCTCCTTGTTCAGCTCTTCAGTCTGCAAGTCACGGATGAGAAACATGAGCCTCATGGGCCTCCTCAGAGGTTTCTGGAGTGGGGGGGAGGGGTAGAGCAGAGCTCCGGGGGTCAGGGATGTCAGACCCACCTTACTGAAGAACCAGGCCTCCACATCCCGACGGTTTTTCTCTGCAATGGCCTCATACTGCTCCCTCATCTCTGCCAGCATGCGGGTCAGGTCCACCCCGGGTGCTGCGTCCATCTCCACATTGACCTGGCCAGCCAGCTGACTGCTGAACTCCTTCATCTCCTGCAAGGTGGGGGAGACCATTTAGTGACAAGGCTATTAAAAAAGAGAAAAAAAGACCTAAGAACCTGGAGTCCTGGGGGCCAACACTGACAATGTCTAACTCATAGTGTGACCTTAGCACATAGCACCACTATGACTCTGTTCCCCACTGGGTCACGTGGACCTCTCAGCTATGAGGATCGCTCTTGCTCTGGGGTCCTATGGAACAAGGACCTGGAGACAATAAGCCCATGATGAAAACCAGTCCTTCAGGGTCCGGATTACAAAGGAATAGCACTCCTTCTCCTCCACTTGGCCCCTGGGGCACATTTCAGAACCACTAAGCCCTCTGCAGACTGGGACAAAAGATGGGCCCTTCTTCCCACCACACTTGTCCTGCTGTCACCTCCTCATGGTTCTTCTTCAGGTAGGCCAGCTCCTCATTCAGCTGCTCAATCTGCATCTCCAGGTCGGTCCTGGACAGGGTCAGCTCATCCAGCACCCTGCGCAGCCCATTGATGTCAGCCTCCACGCCCTGGCGCAGGGCCAGCTCGTTCTCATACCTGGGGAGAGGAAAGGAGCCAAAGTCAAGAAAGGTGAGGGACCCAGGTTTCTGAGTCAGAGAAGAGAAAGGCTGGGTAAGGGGGGTGGGGTGTATAGAAAGGGGCAAGACAGTGGGAACACACTTGAGCCTGAAGTCATCCGCTGCCAGCCTGGCATTGTCGATCTCCAGGATAACACGCGAGTTGTCAATGGTAGCAGCCAGAATCTGTGAGAGACGGAGAGTTGCACGGAAGGGCTGCTGCTTTTCTGTCTTATGCCCAAGTTGCCCCTTTGCCAACCACTCCCCAACTTCACTTCCTCTGAGCTTTACTTATGATAACCCAAGTTATCTTCCCTGTGATACTTCCAGAGCATAGAAAATTAAGGAGGGGGCGGTGGTGGCGCACACCTTTAATCCCAGCACTTGGGAGGCAGAGGCAGGAGGATTTCTGAGTTCAAGGCCAGCCTGGTCTACAAAGTGAGTTCCAGGACATCCAGGGCTATACAGAGAAACCCTGTCTCGAAAAACAAAACAAAAAAAAAAGAAAGAAAGAAAATTAAGGAGGGCAACATTGCCTATGGGACATGGCTAGCCAAATCAGTGCTGCAATGCAATGGATACAGTCGGCTCCGTCCATTAAGGACTCCCCAGAGACACACTATACCAGCCTACTTGGGCTCAGCTCACAGTTGGCTGCTTCTTGCATGCCTTGACAAAGCCCTTGGTCTCCAGAACCCATTGGGAACTTGGACAGCAGCTAAGGAAAGCATTTGCAGCTAAGAAAAACAGATCCGTTAGCAAAAGGGAAAGTAAGGGGGTGGCACAGCCTATATTGAGTTCCCTGTGCTCCTAAAACCCAACGCCGCTTTCAACAACAAAGACTTTAAGGGCTGAAGCAAACAGTCCTGGTATTTAGAACTTAGGAAGCTGTACCTGAACAGCACTCAAGCCAAAAAGTTTAAAGCAAGTTCATAAAAAAAGTCTTTGCAATCTTTGTTGGTCAAAGAGAAGGAGTCGCTCTCTTTCATTTCCCTCACCTGCATCCCCATGTATCCAAATCAGATTCTCAGGACCATTTCCTCCCCCCAACACTGCCAAAGGGGAACAGATGTGTTCCCACTTGTGCCTGAAAAGCAGGTGTATCCCGACCTTGCCAAGGCTACATGGCAGGAGAGGACTCTCTTAGTCAGCAGCAATGTTGACATTACAGACGTGTACTAGACACGAGCCACCTGCATCCCTTCGTGTGACAGACTCACTTTGTCCCGGATCTCTTCCATGGTCTTAAAGTAATGGCTGTAGTCCCGATCTGGACTGGCTGGGCTCTGCTTCTGGTACCAGTCTCGGATCTTCACCTCCAGCTCGCCATTGGCCTGCTCCAGGGCACGCACCTTGTCCAGGTAGGAGGCCAGCCGGTCATTGAGGTTCTGCATGGTGATCTTCTCATTGCCAGAGAGGAGACCTCCATCGCCACCACCAAAGTCACCAAAGCCACCGCCAAAACCCCCACCAAAGCCTCCACCAAAACCACCACCAGCACCAGCACCAAAGCCACAACTCATGCCACCCCCAAAACCTCCTCCTGCCCCCGAGGAGACAAACCTAGCGGAAGAAGCCGAGATACTTCGGCTTCCACCTCCCCCATAGAGACTCCCTCCGCCAAAGCTGCCTCCACCAGCACGAAGGGAACTCCCTCGGGTAGAGCCACTTCCAAAGGTGGAAGACGTTTGCAAGAATGTGGTGGCCATGGCTGGGCAGCCTGTGCCTTCGTGTCCCTAGCAAGCAGGAGAGACTCTAGCAAGAGCGTCTGAGCTGGGCTGAAAGCAGACTGCAGTGCCTGTTGCCCCCAGCCTGGGGCTCCTTATATACCCTTCAGAGGGGGTGGGGGCCTCGTCTCCTCCCCCTGAGTGGAGCCAACTCCTCTGCCTTCCAGACAAACACAGCTGCCCGCACGCCTCCACAGAGCTCACTTGTGGGGAGGTTTTCTTTTCCTTTTTTTTTCTTTCTTTCTTAATGCAACAAAAGAGATGATTCAGAATTAATGGGGTTTCGCCCTAGGCCACAGTTTTAACACTCGGATTACAGGTTCATTTCTCATTCCAGAGAAAGAGCTCACTCTCACAGTGCACACTTCCTGAGGCTTCTCCTGCCCCATCCCGTTAGAGCAGCTAAGCCAGATCTGCCCCCCACTGACAGCCTGTGAGTCTCACCCCGAGGTAGGCAGCTCCCTGCTCTCAGGTCCTCCCATGGCTGCTGGGTGCTGCCTACTCAAAGGGCTTTCGAGACGTGGAAGTCCCTAGGAGTGAGAACACAGGTATCCTCAGGGCAAACATGGGAAAGAAGAGAGGGTCTTGAGTCAAGTTCCAACTAAGGTGACCAGTATCTGTCCTCTGTCCCATCTTTGGTGTCTGGGAATGCTCTCTCCTACTCTTACGTCCCTCTCATCACTCTCATCCAGAATTCCCTCCTGCCTCTGCAGTTCCCCCACCCCCAACCCCCCAACAAAAGCCCAGAAGGTTTGGGTTGTCAGGAGTCTGATTGATCACCCTGTCACCTGCCATCGGCACATGTCACTAAACCTTTGCTTGCTCCCAAGACACGTTGGGGCAAACCTCTGAAGATAAGACTCGGGCAAGTTCCAGAAAGCCCCCGCCTTCTCCAGCAGAAGGACATGTCGCTGCTTAGCAGACCCAGATTAACCCCCATTTACCTTGTTGACTGCTGCCAGGTGGGGAGGGGCCAAGCTAGAGGCTCTGCCTCAAAACCGTGAGGTAAGGCAGAGGGGGGGGGATGGGGGTAGGTAAGCAGGTAGAAAGCCGCACATTCAGGAGGGTCCTCTGCCATCAGCTTAATAGCCCTATTTCTCTAAGGTGGGCAGTGCCGCTCGGACTGGAGAGAACCCAGAGGAGGATGGCGGCTGCAATATGGGGAAGCGGATCGGACTCTGGCATGCCTTGGGCCTGTGTTTAAATGCCCATCTCTACCAATGACTCCTATGAAACTCAACATATGTTGCTTTTTAAGGCTCAGCTTCTTTGTGGTATAGAACTCTCACTTCATGGAAAGTGCTGAGGCTCTAGATTCCCATCCTGACTCCCTGCCATCCATCCACGAGCAGCGATAGGTGCAGATCAGCCTCCTGAACCTCCTGATAGCCCTGAGAATCCCCCCTGGAAGAAGGCTGTCCTCACTCGGACTTGGCATAGTCTCAGGCTCTGCAGCGGCAGCTGGCCATCAGATGACCCTTCTTTTTGATGTAACAGGATAATCCTTTACTTCTGCCTCATACTTTCATGATTGACAAAGTATTTTTGTATTCACGGTCCCGTCTAATCCAATGACACAGAGTTGAACTGGGCTGCCCAGAAAGCCCAAGTTTCAAAAGGAGTGAAATTAGGACGCAAAGGGAAACATTATGAACACAGGAGGACCCAGCTAGAAAGGGAACTGCCAGGACTATGAGGATCCTTTGAACCCCCCCCACCTACTCCCCGCCCTCTTGTCCCCATCTACCTACACCCCACCAATCCCTCATCCTCTTGTCCCCCACCCACCTACACCCCACCCACCCAATCACCCAAGTAAAACATAGAAAACTTTCTGGTTATCTGAACTGGGTTAAAAGGAGACCTGCAGGCCCCGAAGAAAGAGCTCTTCACCATCTTCACAGCAAGTCAGGCATCCCAGTGCTGGCTTCAGACAATATAGTATTGTCTTATGGGTGGGAGGATATTGTCTTCTCCTTCCAAAGAAAAATAATCAAACCCAGATCAGTCAGAGCTCATTAAAGTCTCTGCAGACATGGCGGCCCCAGCAATTAACGCAGAGAACAATTAATCTTCCATCATCCCCGGGGTGAGGGAGAACTGGACTCCAGCCAGCTCCCTTCTGCACCCTGTCTCTCTGCTAGCAGCCCTTGGGGTGGCTTTCCTTCCGCTCTCTGATCCAGGCCAGGAATGGCACCTGCCTTCCTATCTGAAAGACAAGTCTCTAATCTCAGGACTGGGGAGATGGTTCAGTCAATAGAGTATTCTCTGCACAAGCATAAGAACCAGAGTCTGGATTCCCAATACCCATGTAAAAGCAGGCACAGTATTACAGGCTTATAACCCCAGCGTGGGGTAGGGGTTGGGGAGGAGAAGTAGATCCCCAGAGCTCGCTGGCCAGCAGTCTAGCCCAATTGGTGAGCTCCCATCTCAGAGGAAGACAATTCTCAAAAAAGAAGATAGAAAGAGGTTGAAGAAGAACTCTGGCCTTCACATGTTCACACACATGAAAGAAGGAAGGAAGGAAGGAAGGAAGGAAGGAAGGAAGGGAGGGAGGAAGGATGGAAGGAAGGAAGGAAGGGTCCTGATCAGTCCAAACGGCTATTGTGAGCACATATTTGGGTGAGGTCTGGGGCTTCTTCAGCAGCAGGGTGAATAGATATGTAGCAGTTTCTGGCCTTTGCCCATAGTAGCCAAACAGGTGTCTCTGCAACAGGCACCTCCCTCCTGGGGATGAGGCCATGCTACCCAGTGGAAAGACACTAACTGGGTTCTATCTATCTCACATGTAGCTCAGCCTGGCTGAGCCTGGATCATGGGTCAAAATGGACTATCAAGACCCAGCCCCATCACCGTCATGAGCACCCAGATGGCATATATTAGATGGCATATGCAGATGGAAGCCACCTAAACATTAGCCCCCATCCACAGCTTTCCTGACCGCTAGATTTGGTTCCGCAGACAGAGTACACAACCTCTGACCTCAGAGTCCCACTTTTCTGGTTTTCACCAGGGATATGGCTCTGGGCAATGATTCAGTCTCCCTCTGAGCTTCAGTCTATGCAAGGAAAATGAAAATAACTCCATACGTAGACCTAACTGATGGATAGACAAAGCAAGGTGGCTAATGGGAAATGGGATACAAACTGGAGTAGTGGCCCTGATGACTGCCATGGTGGAAAGACCCTCTTTACTCTCAGCCCCATCTCTGCCCCCAGATCGCCCCATAAACAACTATGAGGACTTTCTACCCTGCACACACAAAGAAAGGCTTCGTCCCACACCCCAACCTGCAACCTCCTGTGCTGATGGCCCAGTCACCTGCCACACCTGTGTGGGCCCACACCCCACCCCACGGACACATTCCAGGGGCCCCTGGGGCAGAGGGAGGGTTTAGACTGTGACAAGGGAGGCTTTTATAGACAGGGACAAGGATCTCCGGGCAATCTGAGGCTGGGGTGCGGCCTGGCCTCTGCCACCAGCTCAAATCCTCCTGAGAATTTAAGTGCTGGAAGGAGATTGGGGGTGTTGAAAGGCGGAGGGTTGGGGAGAGAGGCCACGAGCAGGGGGCGGGGAGAAAAGGGAAGAGCCAGGCTCTGGGACCACATTTTTAAAATCAGCCTTATGATTTGGAGCAAGCTGAGGTACAGAGACCCCTAAGGGAAAGGAAGAAAAAGCACCTCCTTCAGGCTCGGCAAGAGTCATGGCACAGGGCAGCCAACATTCAACATGTTTCCCTAAAAGGCCTCAGATGGGGTACTGAGTAAGACAAGGGTCCTTCACTTGTCCCCTCCTTGACAGGCTCCTCCCAACTGTTGGGAGAGCCAGCACCCTACAGCCAATGCCTTGTTTTATGGGTCCATTATTTACCTTGAATGGGCCTCAGTTCTTGGCAGCTGAACTGTAAACAGCAGGGTCACCCTACCTACCCAGGGGCAGGCAGAGCTATACCAGGAAGCTGCAACTTTGTTCCTTTATGGGCTCAGGGCAGGCTCCAGACAAGTCAGGTTGGGGGCCTGTGTGGGAGGTCTAGGTCACAGCCCAGACTCATTCCAGGCTCGAGGCCCAAGTAGGACCTGGTGAGTGTCAAGGGGCTTTTGCAGGGCTACTGCTTACTGAATGTGTTGGTGCCTGCATGCAGGCACACACTGACAAGGACACCCTGTCCAGCCTTGTTTTAAACAGAATGTCTGAATCCCAAAGCTCCAGTGTGGGTTAACATGTCAGGACAAAATACCTTGAGAGGCTCTTGTCCTGAGTCTTCATGCGGAACAAGGCTGGGTAGGAGAAATGTTGTCAACTCTGGACCCCAGTAGTTAGGAACTGTACAGTTTTGATGATAGCTCTGACTGTGTTGTCTAACTGTGTGAGCCTCGGCCAAGGATTTCATTTCTCCGAATTCATTTCCTGCAGTATAAAATGCAGCTCGTCCTACCTTCAGGGTTTTTTTTTTTTTAATTAACGGCACATAGTAGATGCTCAATCATCATTCACTTCCTAACTTACATCCCAACCCAAGAGAGTACAATGGAAAGAAAACTAAGTCTAAGACCATTTCAAGACCCACTCTTGAGGCCCCAGCGGTGAAATGCTTCCCACTCAAGCATGAGGACCTGAGGTCAGATCCCCAGCACCCACATCAAGAGCCGGTGTGGGGCCACAAGGTGACTTTGTGGGTAAAGGCGTGTGCCACCAAGCCTGGCAACCTGAGGGTGGGTAGAAAGAGAGAATTGAGTCCTAAGAGGTGTCTTCTAATCTTCACACCTACACAGTGGCACTCTTATGCATACAGACCTACACACACCAAGTAAATAAATAAGTATAAAAATAAATAAATATAAATAAATAAGAAAAAAAGTCAGAGGTAGCATTCTGCGATCTCAACACGAGGAGGCAAAGTGGGTCCCTGGAACTCACCAGCTGGGCAACCAACTAAATCAGGTTCAGACCTTGTCTCAAAAGGACAGAGGAGTGGGCACAGAAGACACTTATGTTAACCTCTGGCCTATGCACACCTCACTTTTGCCATGTTTTACAGCAGTTTACGTGTGCAACCAACCACTGGACCTCTCTGAACCCCACTTTACCTCTCTGAAGTGGAAACAAGATTGCCGAAAAGAACAATTCTATCTGTACAGGTCATTTATCTAGTCTGAATTGCCATAGCTATTGCAATATGATCTTGCTCCCTCTCCCTGTCCTGGGACAGGGTAGACTTTGGTTCAAATAAAAGAAGGGGCTAAGATATGACCTATCCCTCATAGGCTGAAATAAGCAAGGCATCCTTTTTCCCTTGGAGGATAGTTTTATTGACAAGTCGAGGGACGGGTTAGAATAAACTTTATCACTCCAGTCATGCCCTTCCCCAGGGGATTCTCACTGGTAGCAGGGCAGGAGCCCAGGATCAGCTCAGATGGCCTTGGGGGTGGGCAGATTGTTGTAGTGGGCTTCCTGGCCCTCAAGCAGGCTGCGGTAGGTGGCGATCTCCTGCTCCAACCTCGACTTGATGTCCATGAGGTGCTGATACTCCTGGTTTTGGCGCTCTGTGTCAGCACGCACGTCGCTCAGCTGGGCCTCGATACTGCTGATCACACCCTGGATCTGTGACAGCCGGGCTCCGTAGCGGGCCTCCGTCTCTGCCAGTGTGCCTTCCAGGGCAGCTTTCTGAGGGGAGGGAAAGGGGACGTGACTCAGTCGAGGCAGGTTCCCGAGCACAGGCACAGCCGCCGAGGCTGCCAGGGCACAAGTGTGCAGGCCATAGGGTGGAGACACATACCATGCTGAGCAGGGACTGCAGCTCGATCTCGTGACCCTGAAGGGTACGTCGAAGGTCCGTGATCTCAGTCTTGCTCATCTGGATCTGCCGGGTGTGGACATCGACCTGGGTGCTCAGCTCCGTAATCTGTGACAAGTGGAGGAGAAAATAAGCAACAAGCTTCTGGGGGGGGAGGGGAGTTCAGGGTCTCTCCTCGCCACCCTCACAGGGTACCAACATCCTCTACATCTTCAGCATCCTCTACATACCCGAGTAGTATACCAGTCTTCCGCTTCCTTCCGGTACTTCTCAGCCATGACCTCATACTGACTTCTCATCTCACTCAGGATCTTGGCTAGGTCGACGCCAGGAGTGGAATCCACCTCCACACTGACCTGGCCACCCACCTGGCTCCTCAGGGCACTAATTTCCTGTGATGACACCACAGACAGGGGCATGTCAAGACCTAAAACACGCTGGACTTGGACCAGGTCACTCCCCAAAGCCCTGAGCCGAAGAGGGCTGGCTGGTTTGGAGGTGCAGATCTAGGAGCCAGCACTGGAGAGTAGATGTCCTGGTCAGCATGCCCTGCTCAGACTATGAGATGCATGATCAAAGCCGGGGCCATAGTGATGATTAAGAGATGAGGTCATGGTCAGTAAGACCAAGATAATGGTGTCTTCCAGTCCTGGGACAAGATGGACAGAAGGCCCAGCTTGACCCACCTCCTCATGGTTCTTCTTCAGGTAGGCCAGCTCCTCCTTCAGGCTCTCAATCTGCATCTCCAGGTCGGTCCTGGCCAGGGTCAGTTCGTCCAGCACCCTGCGCAGGCCATTGATGTCAGCCTCCACGCTCAGACGCAAGGCCTGCTCCGTCTCAAACCTTTCCAAGGAAATAGTTGCAGTCAGGCTCCTGATGGCTCTACATCTCTGCCAACTTCCCCAGGGTTTAGGAGTCTGGGGTAGGAGGGGGAGGGTTGCTTCGAGCCCGCTCAGGTGGAGAAGGGCGGAGCCCAGGCCTCCACGGCATCAAGCAAGCACTATAAAGGCTCACAGTTGCTCCCATCTCACTTGCCTGGCTTCTGCAGCCCTCAAAACAGGGACACTCACTTGGTTCGGAAGTCATCTGCAGCCAGGCGGGCATTATCAATCTGTAGGACAATCTTGGAGTTGTCAATGGTGGCACCACGGATCTGGAAGAGAGGAGGCTTGCAGTTGGCACCAGTTTGGCAAACTAGTGTTATCTATCTACTTTCTTCCCAGAGAAGGAGAGAGGAATGAATAGTCCCCACTCCCTAGATACTACCCACTAGTCTGCTCTCTGGGAGGCTTTGGCATAGATCCACAGCCCCAGAGCTGGAGCAGGACCCACTGTAGGAGGTTGGGTGGAGGGAGGCAGGCAAAGAGGCAATTCCAGAAGGACATGTCTAAGACCTGTGCAGGTGAAACTCTAAGTGGTCTGAAAAGGGCCTAGAAACGTGAAGCTTTAAGAATCATTTATTCTGGGGGGCTGGAGAGGTGACTCAGCAATAAAGAGCACTAGATATTCTTCCAGAGGACCAGGATTCAATTCCTAGCACCCATGCGGCAGCTCACAACTGTCTGCAAATCCAGTTCCAGGGGACTGGACACCCTCACACAGACATACATGCAAGCAAAACACCAATATACATCTAAATAAATAAATAAATTCTTTTAAAAAAATAAGAAAAGAAACACTTATCCCTGTCTGTATCCCAGACTTAGAGCACATTCTGCCTTCAACAATGTGCCAGGCACCTTGTACCCACTTCATGGTCGCTCAGCCTCAATCCTAGGTTAGTGCTGCCATCGTATGTGACTGGCAATCCTGAGTTTACCCAATCTGAAGACTCTCTGGTCCGAGGATTTCATTCAAATCATCAAGTTTACCACCGATTTAAGTACCAGGGCTCAGTGTTTTTTCAAAGATTAAGGTCACGGTCACTCATCGTGTTGCCAAGTCATTATCTGAAGGATTATTCTGATTTAATGTTTTTGATTTGGTTTGGTTTGGTTTCCTCTGGTTTGTTAGACTTTGGGGGTGAGGGGTTAGGGTGGTTTGAGACAGGGTTTCTTTGTGTAGCCCTCGCTGTCCTGGACTCACCCTGTAGACTGACCTCAAATTCACAGAGATCCACCCGCCTCTGCCTCCCCAAGCGCTGGCCTTAAAGAAATGCACCATCACACCCCAGCTCTGGATTGACATTTTGAGACAAGAGTCTCGCTATGTGGCTCAACTGGCATTAACCTCACCCATCCTTCTGCCTCAGTTTCCTAATGCTGGATGATAGGTATAAGCCACCACGCTCAGCTACATAGATAGTTTGGGGGGACTTGTTGAAGAAAACAGCAGAATATAAAAATCTGGAGGAAGAATTGCTTCTAGATATGTGTGCTGGGAGTGTGCGGGAGGGGGAAGGGACAAGGCAGGAGAAAGATGTGTGCTCCCTAGGATTCTGGCTGTCCATCACCGGGTCAAAAAGCACCGCTCGCTGCTTGCTGTGCGCCCAGCTCAGGGCTAAGTTCACACAGCACCAGAACATGCTCTCGAGAACTGCATGTGTCGAGAACTAGTGGAGAGGAAGCTACTAAATGCCTGCCTGCCCGGTCTCTGGTGCATTTCTTCAGGACATAGCTCTTCCCTGGGAGTGAGGACTAGGCCCCACCCAACCAGCCTGTTGGATGTTGGAGCCCATAGAGACTTGCAGGTTGCCTTCTCGGTACCCGATACTCCAGGAGAAGGATCCACAGAAGCAGAGGTTTACACCCTCTACCTCCCTTTTACTTACTAAAATAATAGTTTTTATTTTTCTTTTGTTTCGTGTTAGAGTTGTTGTCTGTCCGTTTGTCTGTCTGTCTGTCTGTCTGGGCCGTTTGGCGGAGGGCTGGCAGCCTAGAGACTCACGTAGCCCTGACTAGATTCAAGTTAACTGTAGCTGAGCACGGCTATGAACTCTCTAACCTCTAACCTCTACACCTGGTCCTGAGATTACAGGCCTGAGCTACCACGCCTGACTGGACGGGGGTTTTTTTTTGTTGTTTGTTTTTTGTTTTTTGTTTTTAAAGATGTGGTTTTACTATGCAGCCCCCAGGTTTTACATTCTTCTCATAGCTCCTTGTGAGCCTGGGTGGTCCCCTGGGCTGGAGAGGAGTGAGAGGACAGCTGCTGTGAAGAAAACCAGACAGGGGCACAACCCAGAGAAAACAATGCTGAAGATTCTCAAGGCAGAAAGTGTCACTGGCTCAGGTGAACTCTTGAGCCTACAGACTAATATCCTACAGCGCACCATCCCCCCACCCCACCCCACCCAGCTGAGGCTGCACCTCGGGATCTTCATCTCTGGGCAGCCCAAAGCTGTGGATAGCCCTGACCCTCTCTCTCCTAGCCGGTCCACACCGGCTCTGAAAGCCCCACCCATTTAACCTGTCTCAGTTCCCTTTCACCCAGCTTCTACTCGAATCCCAGGGTCCAGCCCAGACTTTGTGCCCCACCCTGCGGGTTCCTGCTCGTTGTAACGGGCTTGTCCACCTGCGGGCTGAGTTTCCACAACCTCCCCGCCCTGCTGCACCACCCCAACAGGTGCACCTCCCAGGGCCCTGCCGCTGCCCACCTTGTCGCGCAAGTCCTCGATGGTCTTAAAGTAGTGGTTGTAATCCCGGGAGGGCCCGGGTCCCTGCTTCTGGTACCAGTCGCGGATCTTCACCTCCAGCTCGCCATTGGCCTGCTCCAGGGCGCGCACCTTGTCCAAGTAGGAGGCGAGGCGATCGTTGAGGTTCTGCATGGTGATCTTCTCATTGCCAGCCAGCAGACCATCGGACACAATCAGGGTCCCACTAAAACTTCCACCGCGGCTTCCGCCATAGCTCCCGGAGGACGAGGTCACGAAGCGGGTGGAGGACACGGACACGCCGCGGCCGCCTGAGCCCCCGTGGATGCTGGGTGCGCGGTAAACAGCCCCTGACCCAAAGCGCGCGGAACCCCCGCCCATGCCCCCAAAGGAAGACATGGCTGAGGACTGGTGATAGCTATAGGAAGTCATAGTGAGGAGGAAGACCTGAGCGGAGGGACAAGGGACGCAGGTCTGAGAGCTGCTGACCTCAAGAGGAGTGACGAGGCCCTCACCTGGGGCTTTTTATGCCCGGGGCGGGAGAGGGGATGGAGATGTTGAAGGGGCGGGTATCAGAAGTTTCCAAGCTCCGGAGTGCAAATATGGGCTCTTTCCCCATTGGTCAATTCCTGGCGATTCTGCTCCTACCTCTCCCCTCCCAGGAGACAGAGGTCTCAGTCCTTCCCAGAGCTGCCCCACCCCAGCCCACTCCAAAGCTACTGGCAACAAGGCACGTCCCTTTTCTGGCTCTTCAGGCCCTTACTACACAGACTTAGACAACTCTAACTTCCGGAGTGACAGTATCACTCTGGCCCTTTAAAACCTCCAGGAATTTGACACCCTTAGAAATCACACCCCTTTGAGCCCCAACTCAGTGACCACTCTGAGAATGCCCCCTCTGGAATCATGTTAATAAATCCCTCCCTCCTTGTGATAATAATTCCCGCGTGCGCGCGCGCGCGCACACACACACACACACACACACACCACTGGAAATTCTCCACCTGGTGCTAGATACCACCTTCACCTGATTCTGCATTAATCCCCTCTTAACAAAGACAGATTCCTGTTGAGGGCACTCTAAGCTCCAGGCTTCCTGACTTTCCGAGACAAGGTTGCCCCACCCTGCTTTAGCTATACAATGCCCTAGGTGACAATAGGTACAGCTGCAGGAAACACTGAAGGCCACCAAAGTGACTTCTTCACAATCCTGTAACTGCTCAAACCTAACCCACAGTATGACTGACCCAGCTCAGAAACTCAGTCCTCATTCACCCCCACCAGGACACCTCCACCCTTCCAAGTCTCAAGATGCGCTTAACAATTGAGTTTCTTTAATATTCCTGTGATGAGGACTCTGAGCCTGGCTGAGGCAGATAACTTGCCCATAAGGCATTTGGCACCTTCCACCCAGAGACAGAAATGGAAAGGAAGCTGCTGGCCTTGAGCAGTTCTGACTAGTGTTAAAAGGCTGCAGGCTGAACCCAGGGGACCTCAGAACCCTCCTGGAACAGAGGTGAAGGAGAGAGGGAGCTAAAGTCAGCGGCACAGCGTGGGACATCTTCATAATGGAAGGAGCCCCCAGCCCCCAATGCAACAATTCCAGATCTTTCTGGATCTTTCCCTTGGGCCAGGCTCCCTGACACACATTGCAGGGGTGCTTCAATAGCTTCACCCCCAAATTCCTGACCACCCCATCTCAACAGTCCTTTGTGGTACCCGCAGTGCCTTCTTTTTTTGTCAGCGCTGTCTCTGAGGACAGAAATCCTGTGCCTCCTGAGAGGGGTGTTGGGAGATGAGCCAACCACTTCCTATCTCAAAGGCCTCAGTTTCCCCCTGTGAAATGGAGAGTGTTCAAAGTCAGTCCTCTTCTCTTCACATTATCAGCAGGGTTTTCTATGACTAGATGAAGAATTGTTCCTCTAAAACCCAGCACTGTTCTTCTAGCCATCATCCTCTCCAGGAGGAAGGCAGCAACAGTACTTTTACACACACACATATGCACATGCACACACACGCATATACACACACACTTACACACACATATATACACATACTTGCATTTATGTACACACACTTGCACACATACACACACATATACACATGCACACACTTATACATATGCACACATACATACAAACACACTTAGGCACACACACATACACACTCAACTTGTGCACACACATATACATACACACTTATATACACATATACACATACACACACACATTTATATACACATGCGCACACATTTGACTTGCACACACACACACAGCTTCCGTGAGTGACTATAAATTAGGGAATCACTGGTAGAAGAACTCTCTAGGGAGCCCCCGAGCCGATCAGGAAGCAGGGTGTGGCTGAAGCTTCATAAAGGTTTTAGTGGCCAGGGTTAGCTAGCCACTGTGAGTCATTCCTTATCTGGCCCTCAAGAGGAGGCCTGCTCCCTGGGGGAGGTGAAGGAAGAGATTGGTCAGATAGTCTGTTACTGTGCTTTAAATCCAGGCCTGCCCCTGTTACTCAGGCCTGACTGGTAGGTTTTAGAAAGGGACTTTGTATCCAGAAACAGAGGCTAGGAAGGATAGCAGTGCTAGGAAAATAACTATGCTCTATGTTCCCCCGGCTTCTAGAGTTTTCTCTCACTCCTACCAGAGTAACATTACCCTGGGAGCAACCTTACAAAGCCTTTTCAGATGTCTTTGGAGCCTACGACAGCCCAAAGGAAACAAGATTCTTGGCCCATCTCAAAGATAAAGGGACCACTCCAAGAGGGACAGTAACTTGCCAGAGACCCACAGTCAAAATGCTCAGATTCCCACCTCTTGACCCCAACCCCACAACCTAGGATTTGGAGGGTAGTTAGAGGCTCTGCTCGCCCTCCCAAGAATGCCCAGCCCATAAATAAACTCATCCTACCCCCAAACACAGTTAGCCCCAGGCTGGCCTGTGATCCTGTCACTGAGGGTCCACACAGAGAGAAAACCCTGCTTCCTCTCTCGCATCTCAGCAGTATCTAAGCTAGAGCTAAGTGGCTTTGAACATATCAGGATCTCAGGAAAGCAGAATGAACCCCTCACATATACCAGATGGAATTGAGGGTCTCAGATCACTCTGTCTTCAGGAGGGGAGAAGCCAGTCACAGGAGCTCCCTTCCAAAGCCAGGGTTCTCCGGCCGGGTGCAAGGTCGGCTGGAAGGAACCCCAGGAAGGATTCAATCCAGCCTCCCACAGCTGTGATGAGAGCCTTGTGGGTAAGAGTAAACACCCGTAGCTCTAGCTGACTTTTAAATGCACCATGCACAGTACTAGAGGCCATGAAAACTTATCTCATTGGTAAAATGAGGAGAAGGAGGAGGAAGAGGAAGAGGCCTGTTTCATGGAGTTATTTCAAAGAATCAGTGGGATGGTGCTTGTGAAGGGCTTAAATAGTTACCACTCAAATTGCTTTGTTATTATTATTTTATCATATAATGTTATTAATATTAAACAGCATATGATTGTCATAATTACAATCATGAGTAGTATTGTCTAACTCTGTTTAATTCATTTTTGTCCAATACATAGGACCACAGGCTCCTTTGTCTGGTGAATCTTAACAATAGCCTCCAGATGATAGGAAAGGCTGCTCCAATCCAAGGGCTCAGAGAAGTAAGTCGAGTTGTCTAAGGTCACATGCCTTCTGAAGAGAGCCAAGATCACCTCCCAAGCCCTGGCTATAAGGTGGAGACTCTCCATCTCCATCTGGATACATTCCAGAAGGCTTTCCACTTAGAGAAGATCACTAGTTCTCACAGGAGAGCAGTTCAAAGTAGGGGAAATTTCCTAATCCCTGAGAAAGTGTGGAAAGGTTTGGGAGATCACTGGAAGGAATCTGGGAGCATGAGCCCCCAAGAAGAACATAAATGGTGTGTATGAGCTGTGACAGCATGGTGACAAAATAATAATGAAGGTTGCAGTGGTGACAGCGGTGACAGCAGGTGAGACCATTGCCAACTCTACTGTCCAGGGTCATCCTGCAAGAATTCTAATACATTATCTCAAGTAATATGATAAGTTTTGTATTATTGTCCCTATTTTATAGTCAAGAAAACTCAGGCCCATAAGGCCAACAACTAAACCAAGGTAAGAGGTAAAGTTAGGCTTCCAGCACAGACCTTTAACCCCCTAGAGCCACAGTCCCCACCATCATAGCTTTTCCCGATTTCACTGTGTAAAGGTCAGGCACTTTCCTCCAGTAGCCTGGAGAAAGACTTATCCAGTTGAGGAAGTCATAGCATCACCCACCGATGTCCTTGCTCGACCTTTTTGCTCCTGTACAGTCATTAGGTAAGTCACTGGGCCATGCAAGCACAATTCCTCCTCCAAGTTCTGCCTAGCAGAAGGAATAAATTCGTGCTGGAGAAGATAAAGGTAGACATGCGGAAAATCCATGAACTCAGCCATTGAGTAAGTTAGCAGCCCATTACCTATGAGGCAATCCTCTTCCCCAGAGACCAACATGGAGTACTCAAGGTGCCTCTTACCCTGTCATTCACTGAACCCAGGCATGCACCAAACCCCTTCATCCACACCAGGCATGTTGCTAGGTGCTAAGGTACAGCTGTAAATACAAGCTTTTCCCCTCACTAAGATCCTGACAGCACATAAGGGGTTATGTGCTTTGATGAAATGGTGGATCCATGCCTTTAATACCAGCACTCGGAGATATCTGTCTCAAGGAAGAGGAGGAGGAGAAGGGGGAGGAGAAAGAGGAGGAGGAGGGGGAGGAGGAGGAGGAGGAGGAAAGGAAGGAAGGAAGGAAGGAAGGAAGGAAGGAAGGAGAAAAAGAACAGAGGAGAAAGAGTAGATTGGATGTGCATGTCTAACATTAGCCCTTCCTAAAGCCCTGCAGAGACAGGAATGAAGAGATGCCTAGAGGAAGTGAGAGGCAGGAGAGCAGCAGAAGATGAAACGTCTTCTCAAAAACAAGGGTGTAGTAGGAGAGACTCAAGGCCTAAGGTTTAGGAAGAGAAAAGAACAGGAAACTCAGAGGAGGTCTGGAATCCAGGGCACCAAGTATTTAGAAAGGAAGGTGCACAGGATTGGATGAAAGTTTCTATAAGCAACACTGCCCCACTCCCTACCCCCATCCCTACCTTGTTATAAACTCCATTTCCAATTAAAGAAGCCAGGTGACCATCTCTCTCCAGCCAGGGAAGAGGGGAAGGTGCTAGATTTACTTTTCCCCAGGAGGCATGAGTGCAAAGGGACAGTTGATTGACGATTGGTTGGTTTTCTGTCTTGAAGACAGGGTCTCCTGTATCCCAGGCTGGCTTCAACCTCACAATATAGTCACAGATGGTCTCGAACTTCTGATCCTCTTAGCTCCACTTTCCAGGTACTGAGATTTCAGGCCACTATACTTGGTTTTATACAATGCTGGAAATCTAACACAAGGCCTGGGACATGCTAAGCAATCGTTCTAGAGACTGAGCCACATCCCCGGTCAAACGTTGCAGAGTTGCATCTTCTCAAGTGTTGGGAAAACTACAGGGAGGCAAGTTGCGGCAGCCAGGTGACAGGTAATATTTCTCAGTGTCTTTCATTTTTTAAAGTCACACAAGCCACCTGGACAACTCTTCTTATTTATCCCCAGAGAATGCCCTGCACAGGAAGACACAGCAAAGGGTGATCCGGGAAGCCTTGTTGCAATAGTGAAAAGACAGAAGCAATTACAGGTGAGCAGGTAGCTAAGTACATAACATCTGGGGAGGAATAGGAGCGGAAATCAACTAGAATGAGTAATGTCAACACGTGGTGACTTGGAAAACCCTAAGAACGAGCCCTGGGTCTTAGGAACTGGTTTTATGAGACAGGGAGAGTCAAGGTAAATTTGAGAGGAATTCTGGGGACATCTGATGCATTGTAGCCTCTTCCGACCCTCGTGACCTGGAGGAAGACTCCTTCCTGCTCTGATTCCCCAAAAGTCAGACACTCTGGAAGCATTGCCAGGCCCCTCAGCATCCCCACACTAGGCAGGAAGGCCTCCAGGCAGTGCTTCTCAACCCCACAGGAACAAAGCTGGCACAGGTCACAGTGTACCCTGTGTGGGCCAGCAGCCACCATGTCGGCACCTGAGAGACATCCCCTGAGAGACAGTTTTAAATAACCGAGGAATCTTGAGAGGTACCGGAGCATCTAGTCACCACATGGGCCATCATGTAGATCTATCTAGCCAATATTATTTAGACCTCAAATCATCAAAATAATGACAAGTGAGGATATGAGAGCTCTCTCAGCTCCTTCCAGTCTGGGAACATGGAAAGCTGCCTGATGGGGCACAAACCTTAGAGTGTCACAGCATGAACAACAAATCCAAGGTGCAGGAGAAACTTATTTACCAGACCAGAACTGACAGAGAGAGTCTTAATAAAGAATAAACACTGTGGGGCCTGGTGCAGTGGCTGAGCAGTAAAGAGAACTTGTTCTTATAGAAGACCTGAGTTTGGTTCCCAGGACCCACGTGGTGACTCACAACCGTCTGTAACTCCTCCAGTCAGAGGGGATCCAATGCCTTCTTCTGACCTACAAGGGCACCAAACATACAGTACTGTCTGGTTTTGTGTGTCAACTTGACCCAAGCTGGAGTAATTACAGAGAAAGGAGCCTCCCTTGAGGAAATGCCTCCATAAGATCCAGCTTTGGGCATTTTCTCAATTAGTGATCAAGGGGGGAGGGCCCATTGTGGGTGGTACCATCTCTGGGCTGGTAGTCCTAGGTTCTATAAGAAAGCAAGCTGAGCAAGCCAGGGGAAGCAAGCCAGTAAGTAACGTCCCTCCATGGCTTCTACATCAGCTCCTGCTTCCTAACCTGCCTGAGTTCCAGTCCCAACTTCCTTTTGTGATGAACAGCAATGAGGAAATGTAAGCTGAATAAACCCTTTCCTCCCCAACTTGCTCCTTGGTCATGATGTTTGTGCAGGAATAGGAACCCTGACTAAGACACATACATGTGGTACACACACATACAGGCAAAATATACATATAATATAAAAATATTTAAATCCTTTTTTTTTTAAAGAATAAAACACTGTGGCCAGAAACATCACACCTCTGCAGGGGAATGAGGTCCTTTTTCATCAGGAAGAGAAGTTATCTAACTTAGCCGACTGGGCTACTTGTGTGGGGTGGTATTTGCTGGACTAGAGTTCAAAAGAGCAGACTTTATCTTGAGGCAGTGAATTTGATAATGCCACTCCTCGTTCTCTGAGAGCAGCCACTTGAAGTGAGGCACTGGGGGCCACTAGGGGTTAAGTTAGAATTGTTTGTGTGTGGCATCAGAAGCCACTGGGTTAGACTCCAAACAGTATGGGTTGTCTTCTGGAGAATGGGGAATTTTGTTTTCTAGCTTTCCCTGCCAGGCTGGGTGAGTGGCACCCTGGGAACTCGGGGCCAACAACAGCTCATCTCAGGTACTTCCTGCAAGAGGTAACTGGAAGGGGCAGGTGCTCTGAGTCAGAACGGCCCATGGTGTTCCTTTATGAGCCCTCGGGGAGAGAAGAAGCAGCCAGACCAAAACCAAAGCAAATGTGTGGGAGGGAGAGGAACGGGGAGGGAGTCCTGTGGACACAGTCCCTGTCCTGGCAAAAGTGGAGGGAGGGAGCATGATTGGGTGCCACATCTCACACCCCACAAAGGCTAAAGACAACTTAGTTGAGTGAATGTGGACTTGAGAAGGCACAGGATTCTCTCCACACAAGGTGAGACCCAGCTCTCCTTGCCCAGAGGTAACTCAGCCTTATGCTCCCCTGTTCTAAGTGAGCCTTATTTGGAGATCCGGCCCTGCCCCAGGTCAAGGTCTCTCGGATGAGGGAGGAGGCATGGGGTGTTCCGGGGTGTCCCAGAGCTGCCCTGATTACCTGGAGCCTCTTCTCCCTTCCTGGCCGGCCATCTTCTCTTCCGCCAGGGGTCTGTCTGCCTTCAAGGCTATCCTGCCTCGACAAAGACTCTAGCACACTTCATTCAAGAGCTTTACATTTCAAAAACGACTTGTGAAAAGATCTTGTGGAGCCCCAGGCTGACTGGATGGGGTTTGGGACTCTCTCTAACCTCACCTGAGAAGATGACAGGATGACAGTCCTGACCAGGAACTTCAGTGGACTTCCTCTAGGACAAAAGAAACTCCTGGCCACCTGGTGCTTCAGTGTGCCTCCAGGAAGCTTTCTCTCTCTATCTCTCTCTCTCTCTCTCTCTCTCTCTCTCTCTCTCTCTCTCTCTGTGTGTGTGTGTGTGTGTGTGTGTGTGTGTGTGTGTAAAAACAGAGATGAGGAAAGAAAGTATCCATCTTTCCAGAGGGACCAGAGCTACAGCAGTCTCCCTGGCCCCCATCTCCTCCATTACCTAGGCCAGTTTTCTGTGGTTCTGTTCAGATCACAAACAGCACCTCTGCTGAGACCCTCAGGCTGGGTTCCCCCTGTTCCCACTGCCCCCTGAAAACACCCTAGCACATGGACACACCGAAGGCCTCTTGCTCAGAATCAGGCCCCAGGTTGACCCTGGTGCTTACCTCATTCAACAGTCATTTGCTATGATAGAGGAAAAAAGAAGCCCTTTGGAAATTCTATCAAGTAGCTATGGATACCGTCTGTGGGCACCTTCTAGACCTAGCCAAAGCTTCCTGCCTGGCTGGAGCACATTCCCATAGTGGGATGTGGGGAGTTAGGTTGGTAACGGATTAAGAAGGCAGGATGTGGCTGGAGCAGCGGTTAAGAGCATTGACTGCTCTTCCAAAGGTCCTGAGTTCAAATCCCAGCAAGCACATGGTGGCTCACAATCATCTGTAATGAGATCTGACGCCCTCTTCTGGTGTGTCTGAAGACAGCTACAGTGTACTCAGTTATAATATGGGCCGGAGAGAGCAGAGGTCCTAAATTAAATTCCCAGCAACTACATGAAGGTTCACAACCATCTGTACAGCTACAGTGTACTCACATACATAAAATAAGTAAATAAATCTTTAAAAAAGAAAAAAGGAAGGAGGTGGGACACTGGGCGGGGGCAGCATCAGGGGGCATTGAGGGAGGTCAGGGAAGGCCTTTCTGGGGTGACCTAGGAAAAGACTCAAATGAGGACTAGAATCTCGTTCCTTCCTCAGGAGAGCCTTGCAGACTGAGAGCGCAGACAGAGTCCCTGTGTGGGAAAGAAGCCAGGTTGTTAGAGAAACATCTCCCAGGCCATGGGTGGGGCATCTGGGAGTTGAAGCCAGAGGAGGCTGGGTGGGAGCACGGGGCCTCGGTCTAAGGAGCTGAATGCTGTTCTTCAAGGAAAGGGCTTTGAGCCTGGGAGCACTGGGGAGCCCTCAGCTGCTCTCTAGGGCATTGGGCTCGGGGCAGGGAGCAAAAAAATGAAACCTGGTGACTATGAAAGGGCTGGAGCTGGTTGTGGGGGACACCCGAGGTCTGGGGGAGCACTGGCCTGCTGTGGTGATACCATGAGGTCTCTGTCCTGACGTCTGTCTGCACTGATTTGAGTGTTTATCCAATTAGTCCCCCCACCCCCAGTAAGACCATGGGGCCGCTGGGGTTCTCCTGTATTTGCTTTGGTAGGCTGCGCTCAGGCAGAATGAGGTTTCCCTCTCCAAGAACAATGAGCTCTATCTGCTGGTGCCAATGCCCACCGAGGGAGTCAGACCATCTGTCCAGCAGGTATTCGGGGCAGGAAAACCCAGTCTGGGTTTAAGCTCACAAGCAGGACCTTGCAGGTTTGGGAGAGGTGATCAGTTTGAGTCTTTGGACCACAGTGGCAGAGGGTGTGGAGGAAAGGCGGCACTCCTAAGGACAGCTGGAAGACACTTCAGTGGCTATAAAAACAGAACGCTGGGCCCCAGTCCTGGATGCACCTGACTGAAGTGAGCTCCAGTGCTCATCACTTCAAACTCATCACACAGGAACCTGCACACACTCACGCTGATATAAACAGAGTCACCAACGTGTGTGTGCGTGCACACGCACCACACATTGACTGCCATTCTCACACAAACCAGCATGCTCATACAAACACTGACATGCGCACTCATTGACTTGGGCTCCCACTCACACAGTGACTTAAGAACACGCGGACACATCTTCACACAGACACGCTTTCAAACTCATACACTGATGAAAACATCCGCACAGTCCCACGTTGGCACGCACACATGGATTTATATTTGCACACAACTCTTTCACCTCACATTTTTGTACACACTCCCATATTACACATATGTGTCACATACACACAGATACATCTATGTGCACATGCACACAGGTATACACACATATGAGGATACACAAACATGTACATATACATGCACACATGTACCTAAAGGCACATGTACACACACATAAATGCAAATTCATGAACTCTTATGCAAGTACACATGCATTCAAATGGATAGTTATTTGAACATGCATACATACCAACAAAAACTCATGCACACACAAACACATATTCACACAAAAACATGCCCACACGTGCATTCACACACACATGCTAATATATATAAATATGCACACCGTACACACAAACATTCACATATACACACACAGGCCTGCACACAGACACACATATACATATACATATGCATATGCATATACACACATACCAAGACACTTGACCATGTGTGTGTTTACACATACACAGACACACATATGCACATACACAGTTGGATGCACATACACTCACATAAACACATGCATGTGCAAATGTACAAATATATACACATTGCTTATACACTTATATAAAAGCCTACACACACATATGTGCATGCATATTCATATACACTCTTCTTGCATGCACACATACAGAAACATAAAGCAATTCATTCATTTTGCATACCCAGCTTCTGTAACATTTACCTTCAGTCTGCTGTCTCAGCACAACCTTAGGTTTACAGGTCAGAAAACTGTGTGGGGAGAGCAAGGAGGTGGCTCCCTGATTGGTGTGTGGGGAGAGCAAGGAGGTGGTCCCCCCATGGGTGTGGGGGGGAAAGCAAGGAGGTGACCCCCCGATGGGTGTGGCCCCGTGGGTGTGGCCCCGTGGGTGTGGCCCTGTGGGTGTGGCCCCCATGGGTCTTCCACTGCTTTCCTATTGAGCCTCAGGCAGGAGCTCTGAACCCAGGCTACCTGCCCATGGTGGATAATTTCCTATCGTGAATCCTGGAAGCTCAGTGAAGAGAAAGGCAATTGCTGGAGGCTCCTGACAGAAGCTGGTGACAGGCCAGGGTCAGAGGAGGAGCAGTGTGGAGCCACAGGGATTCAGAAAAGAGGGTATCTGAGTTGGAAGTCAGGCCTGGGTCAGCAGCAAGGGCCTGTGGGTGGAAGCGGACACCCTGAGTAACAGAGAGAAGCTTCGGTAAGTGATTTGGTGACAGGTGACCCCTGTACACACAGGCTTGATACGTTTCATTCCCTCTGTGTACTGGCTCCATTTGTGGGTGACACACATAAGCTTGCTGAAATCATCCCAGCTCCCTGACTAAGAAACCAAAGATTTTTATGTATACTGAGTTTTTTTAAGGGTCAGGGTGGAATTTAAGTTCAGAGGATCTGGCCCTGAACCCTGAAGCTTAACCATTGTGTCAAAAAAAAAAAAAAAGTAGCAAAGGCTGCAGAGGCCCAACAGACATTGAAGTTTACTCTGCTGGGTTAGATTTCCTTCCCTGAAAAAGTCAGTCAATTTTGAAGTCAAAAGGTAACACATACAAAGCTTTAGGTGAGTCAACCAGCCAGGTGCAGAGCTTTCTGAAATGGGAACACGAGAGCTAATGGCCATCTGGATTGTCCCAGTACCCTGCGGCCCCGCCCTGCGCCCCTCCCATAATTCTAGTCTCATTGCTTCAAGAATAAAGGACCATGACCCCTGAAAGCTGGCCTCCAGCATCAGGCCCCTCCCCCATCAAGCCATCTTTGATCCAGTCACCGCCCGCTCTCTGGCCCTGGCAAGCAACTCTACCACAGAGGCTCTCTCCATGTGCTCTCTGACTTCAGGCTCCTGAACAGAAGTACCAGGGTTTTGCTGTGTAAAATGCTGATTCTCGGCAGTAGTGGTGCTGCAAGCCTTTAAACTAGGCATTTAGAGGGCAGAGGTAAGCAGATCTCTGTGAGTTTGAGGCCACCCTGATCTATATAGAGTTTCAGGCCAGTCAGAACTACCTAGTGAGACACTGTCTCAATAATAAATAAATGAAATAGAATTTAATTAATTAAAATAATAATAACAATACAATGCTGGCTCGTGATCATTGCTACCAGGTTACTGTGTCAGTTTAAATGCATTAGTAACAAATACATCAGCAATAATGTGTCAGTGTTGCATTAAGGAAAGGAAACAAAAAGCACTTCTCTTGGAGTAGTTTAGCCAAGAGTCAGCTGAGATTTGAATTCTCTACTTCTCTCTCCTGTATCTTCTTTCATTTGTATGAGTCTGAGCCTGCCTGAATGCTGTCTGTCCATTTATCTGTGTCTGTATGATCCTAACAAAGGTCTTTGCTCTATGTTTATCGAATGGCACAGAAAGCATCATATAGAGAATGTGATATGTCTTATAAAACAGCAGCATGATACTGCTGGAGGGGATGCCTTAGCGGGCTCCTGCTGAGGAACCCCCACTGACCAAGGTATCACCCATAGGACAGGTCTAGTACAAAAGGATGTTTATTTGGGACATGGAAAGGGGGTTTAGAGAAGGGAGTAGAGTCAGAGAAAAAAAGGGGACAGAGATGGACAGAGAGAGAAAGAAGGGAAGAGGCCAGCCAGGAACACCTGAGGAGAGAAGATGGAGAGAAAGAGAAAATAGGGAGGGAGGAGAAAAGGGGAAGAAGGAAGAGAGGAGAAGATGGGGAGAGAGAGAAAATAAGAAGGGAGGAAGAAAGAGAGAGACAGACAGAGACCAAAGAGACAGAGGTGATGGAGAGTCCTTTTATATGTGAGCCAGGTCTATTGGGCAGAGCCTAGAGGATTTGAGGGACACTTCACAGAAATATTTAACAGAGTTTTACAAGGAATTAAGTCACTGACTCCAACTGACCCAGACAACAAACCATCGCTGACCCAGATAGCACACCATCACTGCAAACAGACTTGTGCCAACAATGAGCCACATTGTTTCTAACATTCATGGTGGTATTCACTTTCTAAGATTGCTTTCAACCTATTTACTGTTTCCAACGTTTATTTACCATGACACACATCTGTATGGACATTACTCTAGATCAGGGTCATGGGAGAGTGCATAGCTTAAGATTGCAACTATGCACCAACTTAGATTGTAAACAGTTGATTACTTGGGAAATCCAAGGCAAGCAAGGTTGGTTGTTACAGCGCTCTCTTAAAGACAGCTTAAACAAACAATCAGAGTACACAGTGGGATGGCAGCCTTAAGTCTTAAGTGACCTCAAGGTGTATCATTAACCTGGCTGTGAGGTCCAGCAAAAGTTCCAGTCTCTGAACAGAAGAGATATTTTATAACATGCATTGCCACAAGTTACATTTTTTGTAAATGAGGCTACATAATTAATAAATCTAATTGTATTTGGGTTTTGTTCTGTTGCTTGGCTGGAGACAGAGTTTTGACTATATAACCCAAGTCCACCTCAAACTCCAACTCCTCCTGCCTCAGCCTCCCAAGAGCTGAGATTATAGGCACGCAGCACTACCGTGGCCAACAACTCTGAATTTTTAATAAACTCTGAAAGCTACTCAGATGTTCACTCGAGCTTGTAGCTCACCAGTCAAACACATGAGATCCACTTAACTTCTATGAAGCTATGAAGAAGCATGAGAGAGACCAGCAATCGTGTGCTCAGAAGATCACGTGACTGTGGGTGGGAGGAAGGACACCTTAGCATAGCAAAGTTTAGGGTGAGAACTAAGAGGCCTAGCTGAAGATCCAGTCTGAAACAGGTGACCTTCAGCCCAGTCACAGTCTCAGTTTACCCAGCTACCAAATCACCACAAACTGAAAAGATCTTTTTCTTTCAAGCTAACAAGTTGTTTTTGCTACAGCTTTACAAAAGACACAACCCTCCCCCACCCACCCACCCACCCACCCCCAGATTTCAAAGTGTGGTGGCTCACTTGTAATTTCAGCACTTGAAAGCTGAGGCAGGAGGATTATCACGTGGTCAAGACTAGCCTTTGCCACCTAAGGAGTGCCAAGCCAACCTGGACAATAGCATGAGACCCTGTCAAGTCCTGAAGGTGCTTGAGCGCGTTTGCATCTAGTCCTCTTGCCCATCAGTTACCATGGGGACGATGCAAAGCTTGACCCTGAAGGATGCTACATAAGCCATGGGTTTTGCATTGCTGGGAAAAACAAAACAAAACCATACTTTAGGAAATCAAATCCCCTGTAACGTGCCTCAAGCAAAGCGCTATTCACTCCGGAGAGAAAAAAAATCATTCGACAATACAAGCAGAATGCTACTAAAGCACCTTCGAAAGATAAGAGCCTCTGCAAGGGTGGAGGGCTACCTCCCATGAGCCTCTGCACAATGAAGGGCCGCCTCCCATGAGCCTCTGCATGGGTGGAGGACCACCTCCCATGAGCCTCTGCATGGGTGGAGGGCCACTTCCCATGAGCCTCTGCTTGGTGGAGGGCCACTTCCCATGAGCCTCTGCTTGGTGGAGGGCCGCCTCCCATGGTAGTGTCCGCACCAGAGGAAGTTATTAGCTGTAAACCAGATAACGCTAGTGAAAGTCCAAGATATATGAGGGCTTTCACTAGAAAAGATAAGAAAAGGAGGTAAATAATTAGAAGCAAGGGTGGAAAGTGAAGAATGTGAAACCTCGTTCAACAAAAAGCATGAAGGCGACAAGGTAGGAATATACTAACAACTCTTATCACGGACCAAAGGCTGAAATCTTTAAGCCCAATAAGAAAAATACCAGCAACCTTGAAGGAAAAGGCACAAAGAATATAAAGACAACTCCCACCAAAGGCTATGCAAACCACACTTAAATATATGGAAATGCCCAGCTTCCCTCAAGAGAAGAGAAATGCAAATTCAGATTGCCATGAAATCTCGATTTTCACAGGTCAGATACAGAAAGGATTGTGCTGGGCATGCTGGTGCGTGCTTGACATCTCCCCTTGGTTGGGGGAGAAGGCGAGGTAGTGTTCAGGCACAATTTGGGTTTTGAAATAAGACCTGGTTTCAAAAACTTAAGAATAAAATCGGAGGTGGTGGCCCACGCCTTTAATCCCAGCACTTGGGAAACAGAGGCAGGTGGATCTCCGTGTTCGAGTCAGCCTGGTCTACATAGTGAGTTCCAGGACAGCCAAGGTTATACACAGAAACACCATCTCAAAAAAAAAATTAAAAGTAAATAAAAAAGAGAATAAAGAAACAGGAGGAAATAAATAAACAAAGAAGTAAAGAAGAAAATGATAGCTTACAATTTATTAGGGATTTGGGTACCTGGACATCACATATTTCTTGATTGTGGTATATTTAGTATAATTATATAAATAATAAGTTCCAATGTGTATCAAAAATTTAGATGTGGGCTGGAGAGATGGCTCAGCAGTTAAGAACACAGAGTACTCTTGCACGCATGTGAATATCAAGTCACAAACATGTAACTTCATCTCCAGAGGCTCTGACACCCTCTTCTGACCTCCAAGGGCACCTACCCTCACACATACAAACACACTTAAAAAGAAAATAAATCTTTTCAGTTTTAAAATATAATACATTACACTTATTTACTATCCATTATACAATATATACAATTAGATATTATATATATTAGTTATTGTGGGGTTTGCCAAGGCACATGTGTGGAGGTCAGAGGACAACTTACAGGAGTGGGTTCTCTCCTTCCATCATATGGAACCTAGGGATGGAAATCAGGTTGTTGAACTCAACAGCAAGCACCTTTGTCCACGGAGACATCTCATCATTTCTAAAGTTAGTTTCCCATCCATCCAGATGTACCTCTGCAAAACAACATGTGTCCAACGGTATTCACTGCAGTGTTGTTTATATCAACCCAAGACTGGGAATGCCTGACCGCCCACTGTGTGCCGCCCCTGTGCACTGGTGTACACCACCCACTGTGTGCCGCCCCTATGCATTGGTGTACACCACCCACTGCGTACCACCCCTGTGTGCTGGTGTACACCGCCCACTGTGTGCCGCCCCTGTGCACTGGTGTACACCACCCACTGTGTGCCGCCCCTGTGCACTGGTGTACACCACCCACTGTGTGCCGCCCCTGTGCACTGGTGTACACCGCCCACTGTGTGCCGCCCCTGTGCACTGGTGTACACCACCCACTGTGTGCCGCCCCTATGCATTGGTGTACACCACCCATTGCGTGCCGCCCCTGTGGGCTGGTGTACACCGCCCACTGTGTGCCGCCCCTGTGCGCTGGTGTACACCACCCACTGCGTACCACCCCTGTGTGCTGGTGTACACCGCCCACTGTGTGCCGCCCCTGTGCACTGGTGTACACCGCCCACTGTGTGCCGCCCCTGTGCACTGGTGTACACCACCCACTGTGTGCCGCCCCTATGCATTGGTGTACACCACCCATTGCGTGCCGCCCCTGTGGGCTGGTGTACACCGCCCACTGTGTGCCGCCCCTGTGCGCTGGTGTACACCACCCACTGCGTACCACCCGTGTGCTGGTGTACACCGCCCACTGTGTGCCGCCCCTGTGCACTGGTGTACACCGCCCACTGTGTGCCGCCCCTATGCATTGGTGTACACCACCCACTGCGTACCACCCCTGTGTGCTGGTGTACACCGCCCACTGTGTGCCGCCCCTGTGCACTGGTGTACACCGCCCACTGTGTGCCGCCCCTATGCATTGGTGTACACCACCCACTGTGTGCCGCCCCTATGCATTGGTGTACACCACCCACTGCGTACCACCCCTGTGTGCTGGTGTACACCGCCCATTGCGTGCCGCCCCTGTGGGCTGGTGTACACCGCCCACTGTGTGCCGCCCCTGTGCGCTGGTGTACACCGCCCACTGTGTGCCGCCCCTGTGCGCTGGTGTACACCGCCCATTGCGTGCCGCCCCTGTGGGCTGGTGTACACCGCCCACTGCGTGCCGCCCCTGTGCGCTGGTGTACACCGCCCACTGCGTGCCGCCCCTGTGGGCTGGTGTACACCGCCCACTGTGTGCCGCCCCTGTGCACTGGTGTACACCGCCCACTGTGTGCCGCCCCTATGCATTGGTGTACACCACCCACTGCGTACCACCCCTGTGTGCTGGTGTACACCGCCCACTGTGTGCCGCCCCTGTGCACTGGTGTACACCACCCACTGTGTGCCGCCCCTATGCATTGGTGTACACCACCCACTGCGTACCACCCCTGTGTGCTGGTGTACACCACCCATTGCGTGCCGCCCCTGTGTGCTGGTGTACACAGCCCACTGTGTGCCGCCCCTGTGCACTGGTGTACACCACCCACTGTGTGCCGCCCCTATGCATTGGTGTACACCACCCATTGCGTGCCGCCCCTGTGTGCTGGTGTACACAGCCCACTGTGTGCCGCCCCTATGCATTGGTGTACACCACCCATTGCGTGCCACCCCTGTGGGCTGGTGTACACCGCCCACTGTGTGCCGCCCCTGTGCGCTGGTGTACACCGCCCACTGTGTGCCGCCCCTGTGCGCTGGTGTACACCACCCACTGCGTACCGCCCGTGTGCTGGTGTACACCGCCCACTGTGTGCCGCCCCTGTGCATTGGTGTACACCGCCCACTGTGTGCCGCCCCTATGCATTGGTGTACACCACCCACTGCGTACCACCCCTGTGTGCTGGTGTACACCGCCCACTGTGTGCCGCCCCTGTGCACTGGTGTACACTGCCCACTGTGTGCCGCCCCTATGCATTGGTGTACACCACCCACTGCGTACCACCCCTGTGTGCTGGTGTACACCGCCCACTGTGTGCCGCCCCTGTGCACTGGTGTACACCGCCCACTGTGTGCCGCCCCTGTGGGCTGGTGTACACCGCCCACTGTGTGCCGCCCCTGTGTGCTGGTGTACACCGCCCACTGTGTGCCGCCCCTATGCATTGGTGTACACCACCCACTGCGTACCACCCCTGTGCGCTGGTGTACACCGCCCACTGCGTACCGCCCCTGTGCGCTGGTGTACACCGCCCACTGTGTGCCGCCCCTGTGGGCTGGTGTACACCGCCCACTGTGTGCCGCCCCTGTGCGCTGGTGTACACCGCCCACTGTGTACCGCCCCTGTGGGCTGGTGTACACCGCCCACTGTGTGCCGCCCCTGTGGGCTGGTAGACTAGGCAATCACCAATGAACAGTGACAACTCTACGTGACGCCAGTAAGAAAGTTGTTGAACGTATTCTGTGCAATGAAAAGTAAAATGGCAGAGCAGCACAGTGTCCTCTACAATTTGTGATATTCTTTATTTTTATTCTGGAGGGTGGATGTCAGATCACACATGTGGAGGTCAAAGAGCAAATCCCAGGAGTTTGTCCTCTCCTTCAACCATGCAGGTCCTGGGAATCGAACACAGGTCGTCAAAGTTTGCAGCAAGCGCCTTTGCCTGCTGAGTCATCTTGCTGGCCCCTGGGGTTGGCTACCATTTATGTGTGTTCTATATGCACACGTATGTCTGTAAATTCAGATATCCTCAGAGGGCTGCTGAGGGAAGTGACAGCCCTGGAATGTTTCAGGGAGGGGGCACTGGGATACTAGGTTCAAACGACAACTGTTCTACTGTATAACCTTTGTAATTTTAAGTTTCTGAATTGCATTATACGTGTATGATCACTTCCATATTTGCAATACGTTTGGAGCAACAATTTCAATCAAATTAAATTTTATTAATGGACATATGACATTCAGTGTCTGAAGCAGCTATCAAATACTGAGGCTGACTGTGGGCCAGGCACTGTTTTATCCACTATTGTTTCCTCAACTCCCTCAAACACTGCAAGGTTAGTATTTTCAGCCCCATTTTAGAGATAAGGAAACAGGCTGTGTGGCTGTGTGTGTGTGTGCGTGTGTGTGTGTGTGTGTGTGTGTGTGTGGCTGTGGGTGTGTGGGTGTGTGTGTGAAGTACTAATTTAGCAGGGTAGGGTTTTAAGTCAATAGTGACTCTCCTCACGCCAGGACCATTTTGAATTCAAGGCCTGTGTGCTACCCCTGTGCTGGCTTTATCACTGCCCATAGGTTCTAGGGAGGAAATTGAACCCCGGGTGGAGCGGGGGAGAGATTGTATAGCCAGGCCAGGCTGATGAGTGACACTCAAGCCAGGTGTGGTGCACTTCAAAGGTCAAGCTCGTCACCACGGGCCTTACCACACAGTGACTTATCAATCTTATCTGCTACGCTGCGTGGCCTTGGCTTTAGAGCACTTCGTACGGCTCTTTCTCCAAACTCCAACTATCCAACTTGAGGGGAGTTCCCTAGGGTCTGGGTCTGCATCTCATTTGTCTGCGTTCTGTACCCAGTGCAGGGACTAGCCCAGAGTGCATGTGTACCTGGCACAGGAGCCACTGGGGGAGCATGGGTGGTACTTCCCGTTCCTGGCTTTGAGAAAAAGCAAGGAGCTGCTCAGGGAGTTCCCTGCAGCCACTAGATCCAGAGGGACTGCGACTGTGAACTCCTGCGTCCAGGCTTGGATCCCTGATCAAGCCTCATACCACAGGAACATTTGAGCTGTAGGGGTGTATGCCTGTAATCCAGAAGTCAGGGCACTGAGACAAGGGAATCAAGACTTAAAGTCTAGCCTGGGCTACAGAGTAAGCACACAGGCCTTGGATTCAAATCATCCCAGTATGAGGAGAGTCACTGTTGACTTAAAACTGTGTCCTTCGAAACTAGTACTACACACACACACACACACACACACACACACACACACACACGGATAAAACAGTGCCTGGCCCACAGTCAGCCTCAGTATTAGCTGCTTTGGACACTGAATGTCATATGTCCATCATTCATTCTCTCTCTCTCTCTCTCTCTCTCTCTCTCTCTCTCTCTCTCTCTCTCTCCTCCCTGTGCAGTGGGAAGGAGGGATGGAAGGCAGTCTTCCTAAGAGCCAGCGTGCATTTGAGGGGAGTGTTTCTGACACGCAGAAAGCTACCAAAGAAACCTGGCGTGGGAAGGAGAAGAAGCCCTAGGCAAATGTGCAAGGAGCAGATGGAATCCACAGTGAGTGTGTGTTCTTAACCGAGAACCGCAATTCCTCAGACCCATGGGAATTGGCAAAGCCTTCCTCTCACCCATGCATGAGCTTTAACGGTGTAGGGAGAGCATCTTCCTCCTCCCAGATGCTTACAGAGTCTGCCCCTACTCACGTACGCAGACACTCCTGCAGACACTAGCTACCTCCTCCCCCTGTCCTATACATAATAAATCCCCTGAGATTCCTGGTCATTTTGTAGTTGTTGGCCTCTATCAGAGCGGGCAACGGGTCTGCACCATCCTGCCTTTTCTGTACATGTGTCTGTGTGTCTGTCCTTTCTCATTCCTCTGTCACCCCTGTCAGTTCAATCCCTGAGCCGTGCAGAGCTGGGCAGCCTGGCGTGAAGAAATAATATGGGGTGTTTGGATGCAACCCGGGATCAAAACATATAACTGGGTGGGCATTAGAGGCCGAAGACTGGGGAAGGCTGAGGAAGGGGTGGTGCTGCCTCTGAGCCTGTCAGCAGTGGCGACACTGGAAGACATTCTAGGGTAAGCAATGACAAGGATTAGACCTGGAGAAGAAGAGACAGGCATGAGATGGATGGACGAACATTGAACAAAATGACACCCTCTATACCCAACCCACCAACTCCAGTCAGTTTATGGCTAAAATCATGGTGTCTTCAGAAGGTGCCCTTCAGGAGGCTGTGGAGCAGGGGTACCCCAGAGGATTGTCTTCCCAGCTTCAGAGACTCCCTGCATTGTCCATAGCTTGTGTTCCCCTTCCTCCTTCAAAACACACCACCCCCACCTCTGTTGCTCCAGACATAGTTCCTCTCCCAAGCTGGGCATGTGCTTCATGCCTGTAATTCCAACATTTGGAAGGCTGAGGCAGGAGCATCACCTATGTGTTCTAGGCCAATCTGGCTACATATTAAGACCCTGTCTTAAAAACAAAATAAAACAAACTTCTCTGATCTCAGATCCCTTACACTTACCCTAACCCTCAGGATACACTAGCCTGGGTCAAGGCACTGATCATGTCAAGTAGGCTTTCAAACCCTGTCCCCCAGTGCCACACTGTACTGGTTGATTTTGTGTGTCAACTTGACACAAGCTAGAGTTATCACAGAGAAAGGAGCTTCAGGTGAGGAAATGTCTCCATGAGATCCAGCTGTAAGGCATTTTCTCAATCAGTGATCAAGGTGGGAGGGCCCCTTGTGGGTAATGTCATCCTTGGGTCGGTTGTCTTGGGTTCTATAAGAAAGCAAGCTGAGCAAGCCAGGGGACACAAGCCAGTAAGTAACATCCCTCCATGGCCTCTGCATCAGTTCCTGCTTCCTGACCTGCTTGAGTTCCAGTCCTGACTTCCTTTGGTGATGAACAGCAGTGTGGAAGTGTAAGTTGAATAAACCCTTTCCTACCCAACTTGCTTCTTGGTCATGATGTTTGTGCAGGAATAGAAACCCTAAGACACACCTTTCTTCCATCAGTCACAGAAGCTGGCATGGGCCACTTATGTTCCTCAAACCCTATCTTTGCTCAGCTGGCCCCACCACCAGCAGTGGGCATCCCACGTGTTAACTTTTCTGCTGCCTGCAGAAGAGCAGCCCTCCAAAGATGTGCCAGCCCTGTGAATATATACCTTTCAAGGCTGTTTGAGAAGTCGGCTTTAAATCTTCATCATTCTGCATGGGATGGGCCCATAGCTTCAGCCAAAGGGGGCATGGGAGAAGGTGATTAAGTTAAATGTCCTAAGATAGGAGGTAAATTATTTGGTTGGGTGCAATGTAGTGACAAGGTCTTGTGAGAGGAAGACAGGATCATTGAAGTCAAAAAGAAGAGACTCAATCGTGGAAACAGAGGCGAGATGATGCACTGTGAGAAAAGGCCCTCCAGCCAAGGAAAGAACCCAAGCAGCCTAGAAACTGGACAAACAAGGAAGTGCTGTGTTCATTATTTGTCTGGTTGCGATGACAAAATACCCAACTGAAGCCCTGTAGCGAGGGAAGCATTTTTTTTGGCTGAAGGTCTGACGGGACAGTCCACCATAGCAGGAAAGTCATGGCGACAGGAACATCAGGCAGGTGGTCACATCACATCCACAGTAAGGAAGCAGAGAGTCGTGGGCTGTAGCTCAGCTCAACTGTTGTGGGGTATCCATCCACTGGACAAGACTACTCCTCAGGCACGGGTTTAAACCAATAGAAAGGCTTTATCAGCTGGCTGGTGACTACACTGGCACCAGGATAACCTCAAACTAAGGGTGAGATTTTTAAGCACAAAATCTATATCCTGGACTAACATACTCCAGTTAACAAGGACAGCTAATCAAGCTGAACTACAAAAGCCAAAAGGCAAGGTTAGAACATTTAGAGACTTTCCCGGAACTATGGACATTAATGAATTAGGCCTTTGTCTTCATTCTGGCTGGTGATGTTGTCTATTGCTGAGTTTTACTGACCGGCCCGAGTGGTACTTTCATCATGGAGTTAATTATGCTAAGGTCTGGTGGGCCTGTTCCACGATGTCTTTTTGCATCCTGGACCCTACCCTACCAGAGGCCTATGTTAAGAATGGCTCTTGTCACTTCTCATCTCTCTGAAGACAAGCTCCCAGACACACCAAAAGCCTTGCCTCCTGGCTCATTCTAAATCCAGTCAAGTTGAGAGGTAAGATGAACCACCAAGGGGGATTCTCAGCCCTCCCCACCACCGCCGCTGCCTCCAGGAGGAAGGCATTTCTCACCAATGCTCTCATTTTAGTCACACAATTCACTTCAGGCTGTGAGGCAGCAAGTTTGAAATAGGCATGGTGGCGTACCTGCAATCCCAGCACTCGCAAGGCTGATCTGAGGCAGGGGGATCCTGATTTTGATGGCAATCCGGAATACTAGAGAAATCTACCTCACAAACGAGGTGATAGTGAATTTGTCTTGGTTCGTGGTAACTTGTTAGCGGCAGCCCCTTCTCCCACATAACCCCCTTCCCCCGGGCCCCAGACTCACTCCTCCTCTGAACCCCTATCTGAGCTCCCCTGTGTGTCCCTCTGCTGACCCTACCACCCTCTACATCTCTGGATGGGATGTGCTATGCCCACAGCTCCCTCAGCTACCCCTAAGCATCCACCTAGTCCCAATGGGACTGGGTGTGTCTGAAAAATCTCCATGAAACCTGATATACAAGCAGCCTATATCTTAGAGGGGGTAGGAGGCCTCCTCCATAACCAGCTTGCAGGAAGGAAGGAAGGAAGCCTTGAGGAGCAGGGTTCAGAGAAAAACAGGAAGAAGAGAGCTGCCAGCCTCCTTCTCAGACCCCCACACCGCCTCACACGCTGAGATTTCTGGGCCACATTTCTCCTTCACCCCACCCCCCACCCTATGGGTTAAACAGGGTAGGGCAAGGCCTGGCCAGTGGGTGTGGCTGGCAGGGTGCCATGTCCTTTCCCAGGGTTGCCTCCCTACCTGGCTTGTCTGCACCCAGTACTGCCAGGCAGTGGGGCCTCTTCACTCCTTCCGCATCCCACCAAGCTGAGCTGGGGGCTGGGCTGAGTGACTCATCCCACACCCCTCCTAACTGCCCTTTCCCTCACCCTACCAGGCCTCAGCCTCTCTTAGCGCCATCCCTGCACTACACTAATTCTTGCCCTTCTGAGAGCTTTAGCAAGGCCCGGCTCCATTCTCAGCGCTCCGGTCCAGGATACCACTGCCTCCAGTAACCTCTCTACCTGCCTCAGGGAGTTCACAACAGGTTGTCTCTGTCCCAGCCCAATCTCCAGCCGTGAGCCCACATGTAAAAATCTAGCTACCCTGACCCCTACTCTGTCTCTTTACAGCCACTACATATGTGCACTACAACAGTCTTCCAGGAGAAATGGTTTCCACCCATTTCACAGATGAGGGAACAGAGGCTCATGTGTTTGTTAGCGCCCCTTCCTTCTACCACCTTCACATACTCCCTAAGCAAACTCAGGAAAACCATAAGGGGAAAGACAGCATTTAGAGTCCAAAGCCCTGCAGCAGAGGCTGTGTCATCTACCGGTGGCCTGGTCTTGGGATGTGTGTATGGTAATCATATCCACGTTGGAGGCTAGACTCAGACACTGCTGACCCCTCCACAGGCTTACCTCATAGACCCACCCTGCAAGCCCCTAGGCCAAACTACACTTCCTTCTGGGCCTCCAGAACTAGGTAAAGGAAGCCGGACTGGATCTTTGTCCCAGTGCAGACTGAGAAACATTTGCAGAGAGACGAGGGCCTTGCTCAAGGGCAGCCAGTTGATTAAAACACGGGACCTTTGTCCTCAGGCTGCAAAGCTTCCTTGTCCTCACAGATGCAGTCAGAGCCGGAGCAGCTCGGCTCCACAGCACCCCCTGGAGGTCAAAGGAGACCTGACACTCTGCAGCCGGGCAGGTTTCTTCCACCCCCAGCTCCTTTTCTGTCCTGCTGACCTAGCCTTACCCTAACTAGAAAAATCATGAGAGCAAACCTGTCTTGGACACTGCAGAATCTACACTCCAGGCTGCTTCCTGGCCTTCCTATAGCAGCAAAGAGGATTAAGCGGATAGTATTACAAGAGTTAGAACCTAGAAGGACCAGAAGTCCAAAATTCCACCTGTGCAACCCTGGGCTTGTATCTCCTTTTCTCTGGTCAGTGGAACTATGGAGGAGGTACTGTCTTCCAAGAAAGAGCGCTTCCCTTTCAGCTGTAAAACTAATTTGACAGTTTCCTGGTGTGTTATATGTCCACAAGGGGGCGCTGCAGCCATAGTTGTGAGGCAGTTATGGAAGGCACTGTTCATACCAGCTTCTGGCCCGCCCCAGGTTGCCTCCAGATTAGCGAGCCTCCTGCCTAGGAGTAAATGTCCTGCCAGAGTCACAGTATATTCAAAAACTTCCCAGAATACCTCAGTCTTCTCATGTCTCGTTTCTACTGGGAGCAGAGTCCAGGGAGACCCTCGGATAACAAAACTGTAGCCATCTTGGACAGACTAGGAACAAGTCGCTGAAATTCTCTTTGGAGCATCTGATGGGATGGAGGAGGAGGCCATTCTGGAACAGGGGTTGACTCTGGACAGGAAGTCCTCAGGACTCAGACCTGAATCTGATTTAGCACCCACAGCAGGGAGGCAGGGAGCCCCTCCAGCTCACAACTCCAATGTGGCTCTTAATAACCGCTCACCCTCCTGTCTCTGGACCACTTCCACTTCCACCAGCTCTTTCACCCACCCTCCAATCTTACCTGCCACCCTTAACCTCTCCTCTGGCCCTCCCCCAAGTCTAGATCAGTGATCATGGTCCACACTCTGTAGCCTGCACATCTTTCCCTTTACAGCCTATGGCTCACTGGACACAGTTTCTGGGTCACCAGCAGGTGGCATGGGATGCCCATGGGAAGAGGAACTGTGTGTTCTCCAAGGATTTGTGGAATACATGAGTCACCTGGAAGGGCACAGTGTGGATTACCGTGTAGACCTCTGGGAGCCGTGGTCACCCTCTTCTTCCTGTCATCTTAGCTCTATTAACCTGATCCCATCTCCCGCATTTGATGGGTTCTGTTCTTTGTTCCCATTGTCCTCCTGAATTTGCCAAACTTTTCCACTGGGAATTCCAGAGGAAATAGTGCAGCCAAGAACAGAAAAGGATGAAGTCGTGAGAGCCCAGGAGCTGGTGAGGAAGATTTTGCTTCATTTGCATTTAGTATAAGAGAAAGGGACAGCTTTCCTCTAGACTTGGGGGGGCGGGGGGGCAGGATGGGGTGACACTGAGATGTTGAGAGAGATAAGTGTCCCAGGAGAGGAGACAGTTTGGGGAATGTAGGGCTTTTCGATGTTGGTTTTCAGATTGGTGAGTTTCAACCAGCACACACCTTTAATCCCAGCACTTGGGAGGCAGAGGCAGGTGGATTTCTGAGTTCAAGGACAGCCTGCTCTGCAGAGTGAGTTCCAGGACAGCCAGGGCTACACAGAGAAACGCTGTCTCAAAAGAAATAAATAAAATAAAATAAATTGATGAGTTTCAGAACTGTAACTCCGTAGCTTCAGGCTTCTCAGCCTCTGTTGTCAATCACATCAGCATCCCTGTCTTCAGCAGGCCTCTGCCTCTCTGGGATGCGACTTCTTTAACAGAAAGGAGTCCAGTCAGTTCCTGCCTAGCTGAGCCACTGTCACTTGAAAGTTCAAGATCAAGGTTAGGACTTCACAGCTCTGGAAGGAGCCCCCTGTAAACTCAGAGGTGCTTGGCCAGCTGAAGCATCGCAAAGGACACCCACAGTGGAGTTAACCTACCCTCAGCCTCTGACCTAGGCCCTGCTCCATGCTGAGGGTCTAGTAGTTAGATAGATATTCTGGTAGGCAGACATACATGGAGAGGGATCGTGACTAGGAGATAAAGGTAGTTAGTGTACTTCTGAGATGGCTGGCGTCTTTCTTGCCTGTCTATAAATGAGGCCACAGTAAAGAAACAGCTGAAATGGTTGCTCTGTGATATGGGGGAAGGTTTTTATTCTAGATAAGAGAGAGACAGAGAGAGAGAGAGAGAGAGAGAGAAAGAGAGAGAGAGAGAGAGAGAGAGAGAGAGAGAGAGAGAGGGAGAGGGAGAGATAGCAGTCAGAGGTATCTGAATCCAAAGCAGAGAGAAAAAGAAACAAACTTGATATCTTTGAGAGAAGTAAGAATAGCAGGATCAGAGGAGAAACCATAAATAGATGGATGGATGGATGGATGGGATGGATGGACAGAGAGATAGATAGATAGATAGATAGATAGATAGATAGATAGATAGATAGATAGATAGATAGATAGATAGATAGATAGATAGGGTATCTGGGAGGACAGCAGAAGCCTGGGAGTGCTTCATCAGCCTGGGAGCTGGCATGGTGGTAGAGGAGAAGGTGAGATGGGCCGGGCTAGCCTGGACTTTGAAATGCATGACATAGTGACTTAAGGAACCTGGAGGTCAGCACGGGCTTTGATGTACAACCACAGGTATATGTCAATGGCAGACAGGAGCCTGTCTCACAAGTTACTGAGGAATGCTTTTATCTAACCACCAGAAATCCTTCTATAGTGCAGCTTGAGTTTAGCCTAGACTCAGTTTTGGACCAAGTCCATGGGCCTGGCCCTTTTGGGGTTCTTGGGGTTTTCCTTCAGATCTAACACTGTCCTGAGACAAAAGCTTGGAAGCTTAAAACAAAGAATTGTGGGATTTTTCTCCTGCCAGTGGTTCCTGCCCTGGACTAGCCCAACAAGTGCAAACCCAATCAGAACAACAGTTGTGGGCCAAGCAGTTTTTCTTCCAAATGGCCAACCCTACATTATGGAAGAAAACTCTTCAAAGACTTTTAAATCCCCAGTCCTCCAGGAGAAGTTGGGTTTTGACTTCCAGTGTCCTCCTCACGTGAGTCCCAAGTCCTTCATCGTCCCCACCCTACCTCCTCCCCACTCTCCCATTTTGCAGAGAAAGTGTGATGATCTAGCCTGGGCACTTGAGACAATGGCACAGTTCTTGTCTGATCATTTGCTGGGAGGAAAGATGCTGAGAAGCTGGAGCTGGGGGTCAGAGGGCAGAGAGGAGTCTTCTCCTCACCATTCCTCACGATGAGCTTCTACGACAAGTCAAGACACAACTGCTTTCCCTTGCTGCAACAATGCTCTGGGTAAGAGCTTCTCGGGAGCTGTGAGCGATCTTGTGACCTTCTTCATTAGGGACGCTGAGCAGCCTAGGAATCCCCCTCCCAGCTGAGCAAGGTGAATCGGGACACCCTGGTTGCCCCAGGACCATCTTTCAGAGGTCATCATGTCCCAGACAAATGCAGAACTGCACCCTGTGCTCATATAGTCTGGGAACCTCTGAGTACTCTTTCCTCTTCCTGGAAACTCAAATGCACTTTAAGGAAACAGAGCCTTTTGAGAACCCTGTAAACAAGAAGAGCATGGCTTGTTTGCTTCCATATTTCCTACTAGATACTCACTCGGGAATTTTGTAAGATGTGTGTGTGTGTGTGTGTGTGTGTGTCTGCAAGTGTGCTCACTTGTGTATGTGATGCATATGTGTGCAAGTATATGAACATGTAGAGGCCGAGAGCCAACATAAAGTGTCCTCCTCCCTGTTGCCCACATTAGTTTTTGAGTCAGGGGTTCTCCCTGAACCTGGAGCTCACCAACATGGTAGACTGTCCCTTTACTGATTGATCTGTCTCCCCAGCTCCTGGTTAATTTACTTTTTAGGTGAGAAATTTATACTTATAATCCAAATATCCCTTAAATATTTATATTTCCAAGTTTTGCTAAGAAGCATAGCAAAATACACGACTATATACAAATTTAAACATTCAAGTGTCTAAGGAGCCAAAGAGGAAGAGGAAACTGATGGCAGTCATGAAGCCCAAGGGCATGGTGACCGATGCCTCAGTGAGCCGGGCATGGTGGTGCACATCTCTAGTGCCAGCACTCAGGAGGCAGATCAGTGAGTTCAAGGCTAGCCTAGTCTACAGTGCAAGTTCCAGGCCGGCCAGGAAGGACTACATAGTGAGATCTTGTCTCAAAACGAAGCGGGGTTGGGGAGAAGCTTAAATAAATATGAATGCCTCAATAAACTCAAATAATTCAAATTAAATCAATTAATAATTGTAATTGTCACTGGACTTCTAATTCTTAAAGATTTCATTTTGTTCAGGGTTAGTTTCTTTTTTACATTTTTTTTATTTTTGTGTGTGCGTGCATTCGAGCATATGTGTGTGCACACGTGTGTGTGTGTGTGTGTGTGTGTGTGTGTGTGTGTGTGTGTGTGGTTTATGTGTACCACCTGCATGCAGGATTCAGGGAGGCCAGACAGGGCCTCAGATCTCCTGGAACTGGAATTCCCAATGGTTGTGAGATATAACCAAGTGAGTGGAAGGAACTGACCCTGGATCCTCTACAAGAGACACAAGTGTTCTTAGCCCTCTTTCCCTTCCCTATAGTTAGTGTTTATCAGCATCCAAAGAGATTATACATCAAAAAACCCACATGCCCAAGAGCTGTAGGAAGAAGCTCAGACTATCATGAAAGGAATTCTTCAGTTAGCCTCCCTCCACATCTCGCTGTTTAATGTTAGGCCTAACGATTTGCTACAGGTTTTAAGTTTTCTTTGTTTCCTTGCCATTTACTCAAGATTTTTATTAGACCTGATGGAAACACCTTTGGAAAATTCCAGTACATGTTAAGTCATGCCAAGTGGAAGCGTGTGGCAGGAAAAAACTTGGTTTTGTTCATATTTGTGCCTGATAAAAGAGAGAAAAGCCCTGAGGGTGATGAGAGCGTGTGACGGCAGATATGGAAGACAGAACTCCTGAGTATTATATGTCAAGACTAGGGAGACAACTCAGATGGACGGAGCTCAACCCTCAGAACCCACATTGAAAGAAAGAGCAGAAGAAAGAAGAGAAGGAAAAAGAAGGAAGAGGAGAAGGTGGAGGAAAAAGAAGTGGAGGAAGAGGAAGAAAAAGTGGAGGAAGAGGAGGAGGAAGAGAAGAAGGAGGAAGAGGAGGAGGAGAAAGAGGAGGAGAAAGAGGAGAAGGAAGAGGAGAAGGAGGAAGAGGAGAAGGAGGAAGAGGAGGAAGAGGAGGAGAAGGAGGCACTGGCTAGATGGTGTGGTGAATTCCAGGCCAATGAGAGGCTCAGTCTCAATAAATAGAGTGGGGCAGCACCATGACTTTTCCATGACTCAGAAAGTCAGTGAGGACCACCCATCCAAGGGCCCCCATTTCTTCATTTTTTTCTCCATTCTGTGCCATAAACAATTAGAATCTCTGGCAAGGGAACTGAAACCCAGAAATGAGAAATAGCTGGGATGGATTTCCCCCTTTCCCGTTGTGGCTGCCTACTTCCCAAGAAGAGAATTTCCAAATCGTTCCTGTTCAGGCGAGGTACCTGCTTCTGTACTCAATAGGTGTCCTATGGTTGTTTTAGAAAGAATAAAATAATGGTGGTCCTGAGATTAAACCCGATCCTTTGCTGGCTGGGAAGTTGGTGACTGTGGAAGGCAAAGTCCATGACACCAATAAAGTTTCAGTCCTAGACAGAATTGGTGCCACTGTCATGGTGATGAGGCTGGGGTGAAGGTAAAGACCACTGACCAAAGTAACAATGACCACAGCTGTCATCCTCTTAGCACATTCTTCAGTGGAGAAGGGAACCCAGCTGATGCACTGTGCTTAGCTGCAGGAGGATTTTAGAGATGAGGTGGGATAGGAATAAATGGGGAGCTATTGAGATACCTGACACCACCAGCCCTAGGGTTCCTCAGGGGAAAAAAAGAGCGTGGGGGGGGGGAATGTGGTACTCGATGCTTCCCAGATCTAGGGTGAGTTCCCAGTCAGAACAGAGACTACCTGTTGGCTTGCCAGAGCCATCCTCCACTATGGTGGTCCACAGCAAAGGTGGCTGGCTGGTGGCTATACAGAGAGCAAGCAGTTCTTAGCCAATAGTGTCTTGCCCTCCACCAAAGACAAAGGAGGGCCGGGCAGTGGTGGCGCACGCCTTTAATCCCAGCGCTTGGGAGGTAGGGGCAGGTGGATTTCTGAGTTCGAGGCCAGCCTGGTCTACAGAGTTCCAGGACAGTCGGGGCTACACAGAGAAACCCTGTCTCGAAAAACCAAAAAAAAAAAAACAAAGACAAAGGAGGGTAGAGAGATGGCATAGGCTTGCCTGTCAACTTCAGGATGTAGTGTAGACTCTCCAGCATGCCCTCCCTGGTTTGCCCTCCCACCCTCTCTAGCCCTCCCCTTATCATCTCTCACTAGCCCCTCCCCACTCTCTGGTTTACAGCACTAAGATGTGGGTTCCTGGCCTCAAGTCCTCGAGGTCAAGAACATCCTTCCCACCCAGCACACCCTACCTCCACTGGCTATGACCTGGGTAAAGCCAAGCCATCCATCATTTAGGCCTTGGTCAGTCACTTCCGCCACTCAGGAAGTGTTGCCTGACTTCCAAGACTGAGTCAGGTGTTCTCACTGGGTACTCCAAGTCCCTGTAAAGGAATTTGGTATTCTATAAAATGATTCTGTTATCATTAGTGTTGGTGTTCCTTTAGGTCCTAAAGTTTAGGACTCTATGGGGACAGAGCCTCTGTTATCTACCCCAGGCATTGTGGTTGCCCCAGCAACTGGCTCCAGCATGGCATAGAGCAGATCTGAAATGAGTGCATGCTTAATGAAGAGATCAATGACTTCATCAAGGTGGCCAGGGTCCAGACCACAGCTTCCAACCAGCCAACTGCCTCCCACCTCACCTTCAACCTCAAACCGGACTCTTGGGGACTGATAAGTTCTTTCTTCATTTCTCTGGGTCTCCTCTGACTTAACAAAAGTTCTTTGCACATCCCAATATTTCCCAATCATGCTGAGAACCAATGGAGGGTTCATAATTGACTGGATTTAGCCTAAGCCAAGATGAGGATGATATATCGCTGAGGCTGAAGTGCTGGCGGCTGAGATTCTAGAAGATAGAAACCATCATGGAATGGATGGATGGATGGATGGATGGATGGATGGATGGATGGATGGATGAATGAATGAATGAATGGTAGTCTTTGGGGCCTGTCTTATCTAATACCTCCAGTTTTTGCTTATGATTCATGTTTCATTTATTTAACAAGTTTGAAGGGCTTCCTGAGGGACACTAGGACCAGAGATCTGATCTTTGGAAGAGTTAAAAGTTGTTAAAAGACCAAAGAATCCAGAAGGATGAATTTGGATCCATAGCAACCTGACTGTGGGTGACTTGGGTAGGTCACATTCTGCCTCTTCTGAACCTAATCAGTAAATGACAGCAATATCCACCTGACATGGAGCTGAAGCCTTCCTGTCTACTGTGACTGAGTCAGGAGAGCCTGTGCCATCTCACAATCCATCCCCTCCATCTCCAAGGGCATCTGCTGTGAGATACAGCCCCCACTAATCACACAACTGCCCCCAGCACTGGACTGGGGAAGAGTAGAGACCTCACCTGTTCAGGTTACAGTTGCCTTTCCAATCCCAGATGGAAGAGACATCCCATAATTTACCGTTGTGATTGTTGTTACCATCATTCTTTTGTTTTGTTTGGAGACAGGGTCTCAGGTATTCCTGGCTGACCTCAAGCTCAGTACACAGCAGAAGGCAACCTCGGACTTCTAATCCTTCAGTCTCTAGCTCCTGGGTGCTAGGATCTCAGGCATGTGCCAGCATTCATGTTCAGGCCTGAGATTCGGAGAGAGCATCAGAACCGGAGGCTATGAGAGCTCACTGAGCCAACCGCAGTCTTAACAAGTAGGAGAGTCCAAAGGGAGGAGACTCAGAGATCAAAGCCCGGAAGATTTAAGGGTGTCAGAATGACAGGAGGAGGGTGTCCAGAAGGTTTTCAGCAATCTAGCTGTTACCTTCTCATTCCTCCACTGTTCAGTCATCTACCCCCATCTGGCACTGGCAGACCTACAGTCTTTTGATAGAAACAGGGAACTCAGGAAAGCAGCTGTCTGTGCAAGGTCACTGGTTATATACGAATACACAATAGATGATTAATTTTTAAAATAAAAAGTGAATAGCATTCTGAGGTTTCTGAGAGGAATTGTGAGAGAACCTGAGTGCAGTACTTACCACAGTGCCCTGTCCACCGAGCATACAGTAGGTACTCAATAAATGATAGTCCCTGCCTCTTATAGGTAGTTGTTCTTAATCCTGGTCACACAGTTTGTCTAAAAAGGAACCTTAATCTAAAGTCTGCATCTCCCCAGGAGGGAAGCCATCAATTAGCCTTCTAAACAGAGCACAGGCTCATGGCCAGACTCTCCAAACCCAACACATTGCATAAGCCTGCAAGCCAGACACTAATGTCCTCAAGAGGGAGGTGCCCAGCGTAATCTGTTCTGGCAGGAGTGGCTGCCAGGCACCCAGCTTCCACAGCAGCAGTGCCAGAGGTTCAGGGGTGGCATGCAGTGGGACATGCTATTGAATGCATGCCTGCAGCTTGTGCCAGCAGTAGGCTTCCTCGGGGCTTCAGTCTTCAGCCCTGGACTCTGAAAACCCTTCCTGGAGGTCCTAAGACTCACCTAATGTCATTCAGTGACCTAGATTCAGGGTGTGGTTCCTGTCCATGTCAGGAAAACCCCCGATGGGTACAGAATTCTGGGAAGGGTGTGGCTGATGATCAAAGAGACTTCGGAACCTGAGCTCAGGTGTCTAACAGACTATGTTCCTCACATCTCAGGCTGGCTCCCCAATTTCCACACCAGCTTCCTTCACCCTAATCTTTCCTACCAGCAGACAGCAGCTACTCTAAGATTCCCAGGTATGCTTGGTCAGTTTTTTGTTTTGTTTTGTTCTGTTGTGTTGTGTTGTATTGTTGGTTTTTTGGCACCATGCAGTTCTTCAAGAAATTCTGAAAATGACCTAAATACCCCCAGCCATCTCCATTCTAAGCACCAAGGACTCTCTCTGTCTGTCTCTGTCTCTCTGTCTCTGTCTCTCTGTCTCTGTCTCTCTGTCTTTCTTTCTCTGCCTCTCTCTCTCTCTCTCTCTCTCTCTCTCTCTCTCTCTCTCTCTCTCTCTCTCTCTCTCTCTCTCTTTTTCTGGAATACTGTTCTCCTGCTCATCTCTGTTGCAGCCTCCTCTCAAATGGCACGTCACTCCTCTGCTCAGAGCCCTATATGTTAGTCATGTTCATCATGCTCGTCAACACCTGCTGCCATGACAACCTCTGCATCCCTTCATTCCCCCCCCCAGCCCCGTGATGAGCATTTGTCTCCTGATCACATAGAGGCTGATGTGGCTGTTCCTGGCTGGGCAGCTCTCTTGAAGGTCCCTGTCCAAGCAGCACACTCCTAAGGAGTCTCCTCACCTCACATCTTAGAGCTCTCTGCCTTTGTGTGTGTGTTCTGAGGTTCCCTAAGAGCAAAGACCGAGGGCTACGCGTGATCTTCCCCATTCTGACCTCATCAACATCTACTGAGTGCCCTGGCTACAGAGGCCTTCTCAGTCTCCCTCATACACAACAAATACGTTCTCACAGTAGGGTTTTCTACACCTGCAGTGTGTTTCTGGAGTAATCCCTGGCCACATACTTGCCTCTGGACTCACTTATAGTCCACCTTGGTCACTTGCCTTTACAGCCCTCCATCCTAGTGCCACAGTGGACCTGTTGTCTTCCCACCGCCCTTTCTTTATGTGCCTATCACCTTTAAATACATACATATATATATATATATATATATATATATATATATATATATATATTGAGGGGGGTTGCAGAAATCACCTTTTTACTGCACTAATTTGGTATTTCTAGGGCACAAAAAATGGTTTAAAAAATAAGCACAACTATGGAACTGGTATTTAAAAAAATCACACTTTTGCATTTCTGAATATTAAATAAAGATAACACTTAGCTTAAAAAGGCATCTAATGAGTATCTGTCAGTTTTCATGGTGAATGATTTGGTCTAATAAGAAGTGACAAATGTGTTCACATAAAAACTTTATGCCAACTGTAAACTATTTCACAAAATAACTGCATTATTTGTATTTGCCATATGTATTGTTTCCCCTCCCTGCCTATGATATAATTCTAATAGTAGTAGAATATTTGGCTCTTCTATTCAGTCAGTGATATCCTCCCACCACAAAGGGATGGCATAGAAAGAGCTTAACAAGTATTTATCTTCTAAGAGTAGCTGAATGCAGGCTGGGTGTAGAGTTCAGTTGATAGCATTTGCCCTGGGTTTGAACCTCTCAGCCCCATATAAACTATCATATGATGCACACCCATAACCTCAAGCACTTGGGAGGTGGCAGCTGGAGGATCAGAAGTTGAAGGTCATGCTTGTCCACCTAGGGACACTGAGGTCAGCCTCAGCTACAGGAGACCCTATCCAAAAAGAAAGAAGTTGAATGACTACCGTAAGACTCAAATGGTCTCTGTGTCTCTGAAGTCAGTAAAAATGCAGTTGTGATTAGAACATAGGACTCTACAAGCTCCCAAATACTAATAAAGTAGGTGTTGGCTGGTTCCTGCTGTCTACACCTACAGACCCTAGAGAAGAAGCCGTGGACTTGGAGATCTGAGGCACTGATTATATGGGCAAAGAAGCACATTCTTTCTACAATTAGTCCAGAGATTTTTTTTTTTTATTCTTTGGGTCAGTGAGATGGTTCCTCGGGTAAGGACACCTGCAGCCAATCCTGACGACCTGAGTTCGATCCCTGGGAGGCAGATGGTAGAAGGGGGAAGAGACTCCCACAAGCTATCCCCTGACTTCACACGTGTACCATGGCTTCACACACACACACACACAAATAAATAAATAAATAAATAAAGTGTAATTTTTATTTCCTTGTAGTTACAAAGCCAAAAACTTGATACACTCAAATTTGGATTTCCTAGGTCACAGCATCATTTAACATTTGAACCACAATATTCTCTTACAGATAATTTAAACCAAGCCAAGCCTCGTGGGCACAAGCCTATAATCCCAGCTACTCAGGAAGCTGAATCAAGAGGACTGCAAATTCAAGGCCAGCCTGGGCAAATTAGCAAATTTTTGCCTCAAATTGTTTGTTTGTTTGTTTGGTTGGTTGGTTGGTTGATTGGTTGGTTGGTTTTGGTTTGTTTGGTTTGGGGTTTTTTTCTGAGACAGAGTTTCTTTGTGTATTCCTGGCTGTCCTGGAACTCACCCTGTAGACCAGGCTGGCCTCGAACTCAGAAATCCACCTGCCTCTGCCTCCCAAGTGCTAAGATTAAAGGTGTGTGCCAAGAACGCAGCTCAGTGGCTGAGGGCTTGCCTAGCAGTTTTGAAGCCCTGGATCCATCCCAGTGCAGGGGGATGAGGGAGGGGAGGGGGTGGGAGCAGTTAGACCATGACTTGGGAAAGATATGACCCACAAATTGAGAGCACTGTCTGGAACATTTCCTCCGTCTCGGGGAAATTAATTGACTCATAGTACCCCAAGCTCCAAATTATTCCCAAGATCCACCCTGAATTGTCTGCAAAATTACAGGCAAGCCAGATCCTACAGGCCTGGGGGAGGAGACCAATTTCAAACTCCAAGGCTTGCACAACAGGGAAACTTCAAGATGCCCTCAGATACTACCAGCAGAATGTGAAGGCTGGCTTTGGGGATGGACTTTTGACCAAGCTCAGTGAGTCAGTAAAGAGACCCAGAGGCCGGAGGACCAGCTTCCAGCTTGAGAGTGGGAGAAAGTCACTGGGGATTTGCTCAACAGGATGACAGGAACTGAAGTCCATCCCGCTCAGCATGAAGCTTTCCCAGAGAATCCCTGTGACCACGAAGAGGAAGGACTCTGAGTACTTAGGGAGCCTGGGAGGTTGAGTGAAATCTTCATACAGAAACCTATCATTCCCAACAGTGATTGTCTAGAAGACACCATCCAGACCGATGGTTCCCAACTTTCCTAACACTGTGACCCTTTAAGACAGTTCCTCATGCTGTGGTGACCTCCAACCTTAAAATTATTTTTGTTGCTACTTTATAACTGTCATTTTGCTACTGATATGAATCATAGTGTAAACATCGAATGTGCAGGATATCTGATATGCGACCCCTGTGAAAGGGTGTTCAACCCCCAAAGGGGTCGCAACACACAAGTTGAGAACCGCTGATCCAGACTCTGGCCATAAAAAAAAAAAATGCACAGGCATCTGGGTGTGGTAAGCACACATCTGTAATCCCAGCAATTTGGAGGTGAGGGCAGAAGAATCCAAAGTTCAAGGTCACCCTCTGCTCAGAGCAAACTGGAGGCCAGCCTGGGCTACATGAGACCCTGTGGGATAACAGAAAGAAAAGAAATACACAGGAATGGTTACCAGGTATCTTTAGAACGCTGAGGTGGAACACTAGGTAAGGACCCCAAGCCCCCTGCTCAGTCTTGCCAGGTGTCACATGTACAAAAGATGCCACTCTCCTCCCGCCTCCGTAGATCCCAAGATCTTGGATCTTTCTGAGCTTCTGTGCCTGCCCTTCAGTGTCTGTTCCCTGCACGAGCCCCTCCACCAGTGATGTGACCCAGCCTGTGTCAAATTGCACAAGCTCTCCTTCCATGGGACAAAGGCAGGCCTCCGTCGGTACGCGCCTCTGTGAGCTGCCTATCCGGATGGGAGCTGGGTAGGAAAGAAATGGGCTGCCTTCATTTCTTCTCTTCTTGTTCCGATTAAATGCTCCGACAAGAGCAACAGAAGGGAGAGAAGGTTCGTTTTCACTCACAATTCGAGAGGAAGTCAAAGCAGTGGGAGCAGGAAACAGCTGGTCACGTGACATCCACAACCAGGAAGCAGAGAACGGGATGGTAAAAGTGGATGCTTAGTTCCTGTCTCTGTGAAGAGATACCAGGATGCCTTAGTCAGGGTTTCTATTCCTGCACAAACATCATGACCAAGAAGGAAGTTGGGGCAGAAAGGGTTTATTCCACTTACACTTCCACATTGCTGTTGATCACCAAAGGAAGTCAGGACTGGAACTCAAGCAGATCAGGAAGCAGGAGCTGATGCAGAGGTCATGGAGGGATGTTTCTTACTGGCTTGTGTCCCCTGGCTTGCTCAGTTTGCTTTCTTATAGAACCCAAGGCTACCAGCCCAGAGATGGCACCACCCAGAGGGGCCCTCCCCCCTTGATCACTAATTGAGAAAATGCCCCACAGCTGGATCTCATGGAGACATTTCCTCAACTGAAGCTCCTTTCCCTGTGATAACTCCAGCTTGGGTCAAGTTGACACAAAACCATCCAGTATACAGGACCATGGCAGCTCTTACAAAAGAAAGCAGTTAACTGGGGCTGGCTTACAGTTTCAGAGGTTTAGTTCATTATCATCATGGCGAGGAGCCAACAGGTGTAGTATGGAGTTTTCTGTGAGCTTCGTGCTTTTCCTCACATGCCGCTCCTCCGGGAATAACGACTCTGAGACTTTAATTTACAAGCACTTTGGCCATACACTTTGGCTCTCTCCCTGACTTGCTCATATCTGAATTACCCCATTGTTCCCATCTTAGCATGCCATGTGGCCAGTTGCCTCAGCTTTCACCTGTCTTCCTCCAGAGTTCCCAGAGAGAATCTCCCACATCTATTTCCCAGAATCCTTGATCTCCTCCTTCTCCCTCTCCCTCTCCTTCTCCCTCTCCTTCCCCTTCTCTCTCCCTCTCCCTCTCCCTCCCCCTCCCCTTCCCTCTCCCTCTCCCTCCCCCTCCCCCTCCCCCTCTCCCTCTCCCTCCCCCTCCCTCTCTCCCTCTCCCTCCCCCTCTCCCTTTCCCTCTCCCTCCCCCTTTCCCTCTCCCTACCTCTCCCCCTCCCTCTGCCAGAACTTCCACCTTCTAATCCTGCCTCAGCTCATTGGCTAAAGGCTTTTTTTATTGACAGGTGAATGCTTTTACATTGTATACAAGAGATTATCTCTACAAGCAGGCACTAGAACAGTAGCTGGGAGCTACACCCTGACCACAGACAGACAGACAGACAGACAGACAGACAGACAGACAGACAGAGAATGGGCCTGGCTTTGAAACCTCAAAGCCCACCCCCAGTGACACACTTCCTCCAACAAGGCCACACCTACTCCCACAAGACCATATCTAATCCTTCTCAAGTAGTGCCATTTCTTGATGACTAAACATTCAGATACATGAGTTTATAGGTACCATGCTTATTCAAAACCACCACAGTTCCCTTTTCACAAAGTCCAGAGTCCCCTGACCATGGAATAACACAGCCCACAGTGGGCGAGTTTTCCCACCTGTATTAATTATTTTCCATTGCTGTGACAAAACACCATGACCAAAATCAGCCTCAGGAAGCAGGAATTCATCTGGGCTAACCTTTCCAGGAGAGTCCACAAGGGCAGAGGAGGCTGGGTGGATCAGGGATCTGGAAAAGCACTTCTTCAGTGGCAAAGAGGAGGCAGAGAAAGCAAGCTAGAAGTTGGACCAGAAGTTTAGTCTCCTATCATCGTGGTGGGGAGCATGGCATCGTGCCAGTAGGCACTGGAGCAGTAGCGGAGAGCTACATCCTAATCCATGGGCAGAGAGAGAAAGAGAGAGTATGATACTTCATGCTTCATCAAGGCTCCACCTCCTGCAGGCTCTATAACCTCCCTACATAGCACCATCATCTAGAGACCAAGTGTTCAAATGCCTGAGTCTGTGGAGGACACTCCCATTCAAACTGCCACACTATCCCACACTGACACAACCAAGACACTCCTCCAAAGGCATCCCCAGAGGGCCGTCCCCCAGAGAGTCCTGCATTGTCAGTTAACACCAGTTAATACTGTATTTGTACTTTTTTTCCTACCAAATTCTGAAAACTCCAGGCCTTAAGAAACATCTTTAATTATTACCTAGCAGGATTACAGGTGAGACTAGATCCCCTGCAGTATATCAAAAGGCCCAAATCAAGGTGAGTTCTCACCTAGCAACTAAGTAAAATCTGCTTCCAAATGCTTTGTTGTTTTTGGAAGACGTCAGCTGGAAGCCTGAAGTTCCCTTTCTGGCAAGGGTCTTCTACAGGACATCCTCCATAGTCCTCACCATATAGCTCCTTTGATCTTCAACCTCCACTGAAATCTCATGATTTAGGGCCAGCAAGATGGCTCAGTGGGTAGTGATGTTTGTCTCCAATCCTGACCACCTGAGTTTGATTCCTGGGACCCACATGGTGGATGGTGGGAATCAACTCTTCCAAGGTGTTCTCTGACCTCTACACATATGTTGTGGCCACAGACAGACAGACAGACAGACACACACACACACACACACACAATTACCAAATGTCATTAAGAATTTTTAAAAGTCTCATTCTTCAATTCTGACTTCTATGACTGTACAGGAAATGGTTTATTATAGGGTTTGTGTGTGTGAAGTGTGTAGTGTGTGCATACATGGACACGTGTGTCTCAGTGCATGTGTAGAGGTCAGAAGATAAGTGGATCACTTTTCTCCTTCTACCATGTGAGTTCCAGGGACCACACTCAAGTCTCCAAACTTCCATATAAAAGCCTTTGCCCATTGAACCATCTCCCTGTTTGTGTTCAGACAGACCCACTTAAAAAACAAACAAACAAACAAAAAACCTCCGCTTCAAAAGATCAACATACTTAGCATCTTAATTAACAAAATCCAAACAGTAAGTAGACTCATGTTTAAGTAGGAGGAAGTATGGGTACCTCCAAGTCAAGAATCATGGAGAGATCATCTTAGATGTCCATCTAACATACAGTCTATTCAAGATTCCCTTGAATCAGGCAGGCTTGAGACCAAAGTGAAATTAGCATGTGCGACTTTCAGGTACAGACACTGAAATGAAGCAGACTCTCCCTGACTTAAGATAAAGTCTTCAGATCTGACAGCCACCACGAAAGGAATTTTGGCTGCCCTGAACCTACCCATGGAGGGAGCCCATGGGATCTCCATAGGGACAGAGTATTGCTAGAGAGCCCATCTGGGGACACGGAAGCTAGAAAGGATTCAGATGCTTCCAGCCTGTGACAGTGACACCAAGGGAACCGAAAGGAACTGTCCTTGCTGAGCCTAATCAAGACTGTACATTCCTGGGATAAATGTTGTCTTAAACGTTGGTGAGGTATGTCTAACTTGTGACCCATGGGTCACATGTACCCCAGGATAGCAATGTGCAAACTTCCTAAAAAGAGAAGATAATTTTGGCATTTTTTAAAAAAATTTTTTTATTTGTAACTCAATTGTTTGGTTCTCTAGAATAAACTTTATAGACAACAAAGTCAATCCATGATATCAAAAGGTTGAGCGCTGGACTGGGGAAATAGTTCAGTCAATAAAGTTTTTGCCTCAGAAGTATGACCATCTAAATTCTGTCTCCATCTTGGCATGGAGGCCCATGTTTGTAATCCCAGCACTGGAGAGGTGGAGACAGCTAGATCCTTGACAGATGTGCCTGGAGCATCAAAGGAATGAAGAAGAGACAGAAAGACAGACATCCAAACACACAGAAAACCAGGTCAGATGGGCAAAATCTCAGCTAGAGAAACCTCAGCACCCCAAAAGCTCATGTTTAAGCAGGAGAAAGTATAGGTACCCAAGGCCAAGGGTCATGGGGAGAGCATCTTCGGCATCCATTTAGCATAAGATCTATTCAAGATCCCCTTGAATAAGGCAGGCCTGAGACAATTGACTTGAACAGGGAGACAGCCATGGTATCCAGTTGAAGGGGCAGATTTAAAAAGAGCCAGGGTTTCTGGTATACCCACTAGAGGAAGGAGGGAAAGGTTTAGCTAAACTCAGCAGGAGCACTGACTGTCTGTAGGGGAGCAGTCTTCAGGTTGTAAATATCTAGGAGGAGAACATATGGTGGACATCTCCAAGAACACTATCAACATCTTCACATGGACCAGAAGAGAAGGCTTTACCATTTCCCTCAGAGCCTCACCCCTGCGAAGGTGGGAGGGTGGGAAGAGGCTTTGCCCTTCTCCTCTAGATCTGAAACCACGGTCCTTGTTACAATCATGCCCATGCCAACAACACACATTCACCCTGTCCTTCAGGGTTTCCTCCATTTCCATCAAGCTTGTGGGCTATACATTCTAGCCTGTTCTGTGGGTAGCAGGCTACCAGTCTCAGAGCAGGTGGACAGTGTTCCTAAGGATAACACCCAAGGTTGTCCTCTGGCCTCCACATGCATACTCGAGTACATGTGTACACACATACAAATGAACACATACTTTTTTAAAAGTTTGAAGACACGTTCAAGCTCTGAGATAGTGTATAAAATCCCATCGCTGTGACAAAGGACCTGAGACAACTCCAAAGGAGAAAATACTGACTTTAGTCCAGGGATTCTAGTTAGTCTCTGGCAGCTTGGCCCTGGGCCCTGTGGACAGTAAGCTATGCAAAGAGCAGAGTGAAGGGAAGTGCTCACCTGAAGGTGGTGAGAAAGCAGAAGGAGAAGAGAGATCAGGGTACCAATAATTCCATTCAAAGACATGCAGCTCAATGCCCTGGCTTTCTTCTTATATATCCCACCTTCCAAAGTCTCCACAACCTCCCAAAAGTGAGGTTTGATAGGTCATTTCTCTGCCAATGAAATGAGCCAACTCAAGCCGGGTGAGTTCACTGGCCCTAAGAAAGGAGGTCAGGGGAGTAGCCATGGGACAAAGAGAGTGGGGCAAAGAGAGAGAACAGAAGGAGGAGGAGAAAGAAGAGGTGGGGAAGGAAGAGGAGGAGGGGAGAGAAGGAGGAGGAGGAGGAGAGGAAAGAGGAGAGAGGGAGAGAGAGAGAGAAACCAATGTCTGGATTACATAGAGAAGAGCCTATGGGGGAAGGGCAGCTCGGCCCCTGGGCTGGAAAGTTCAGGGTTGGGGCAGGGTATGCCAGGTAAGGACAGAGGAATGCTGGGAGAAACTGGAGGCCAGATCTGCTTTGGTATGTAAAGTATGCACCTCAGTCCCTTGTCCCAGGTTCCTAAACCAAACAAGGTTATCTGGGAATAGGCTTCAGCCTCAAAGCCTTTAGGAATCATTTAAAGTCCATTTAAAAATGTATCGCAAGTGGCTTGCTATGCAGCCAGGTCTCTGAAGAATTGCCCAAAAGGGAGGGCTCTCCCTAGTTTGTGAAGGAAGTTTACCGGTCAGCCCAATCAGAGTCCTTGATGACTTCCGTGGGATGATCTTCACTCTTCCTTGGAGTACCCTGCTTATGCCTATATTTTGCTCTCTGTGAAATCTTCCATTGCACAAGCTGCACCATGTCTTTTTCTTGTTTCACTCTGTAGTCAACATGTGACCTCCTCATAGAGCATAGTAGATGGCTTGCCCAAAATGGACTCCATTACTGCTCCTTATACACCCGTATCTTTCACCGTGTGACTTTTCAGCTCTTTGCCTCAAGAGGAGTCTTTTGTCCCTGCTCTCAAAACTAAATTAGATTGTGACTAGCTTTGGCCAACATCCTGAAGGCAAAGAGACTGTTCCTCAAAGGACCTTGCGTAGCTGCCACTTGCGTTGGGACACTGGCTCAAGGTGACTGGAAAGTGAGAGTCATTCATTTGTTCTTACCACCCCAACAGCTCCCAGGTAATCCCAGAGGCAGAACTGCCTAGCCCTTGCAGTTAGCCACAGATACATAAAAGAAAATAAAACTGTTCTGTCTAAATCGCCAACTGCAAAATCACAAGGTGTCTTAGTTAGGGTCTCCATTGCTGTGAAGAGACATCAGGAGTAAGGTAACTTTTACAAAGGAAAATAATTAACTGGGGCTGCCTCACAGTTTCAGAGGTTTAGTCCATTATCATCATGGTGCAAGGCATGGCAGTGTGCAGGCAGGCATGGTGCTGGAGAAGGAGTTGAGAGTCCTACATCCAGACTATCAGGCAGCAGGAAGTAACTGTGAGCCACTGAGCCTAGGCTTGAGCTTCTGAGACCTCAAAGCCCAGCTCCACAGTAACATACTTCCTCCAACAAGGCCACACCTACTCCGACAAGGCCATACCTCCTAATAGTGCCATGCCCTATGGACCAAAAATTCAAACACATGAGTCTATGGGAGTCATTCCTATTCAAACCACCACACAAGACAAATAAATGGTCATTTAAAGAATGAAAGAACTTCACTGTGAGTTGCTTTATCTTTTTTTTTTCTTTTTGGGTTTGTTGTTGTTGTTTCTTTGCTTGCTTTTTGTTTTGGTTTTGCAAAACAGGGTTTCTCTGCGTATCTCTGACTGTCTGGAACTCACTCTGTAGACCAGGCTGTCTTTAAACCCAGAGATCTGCCTACTTCTGCCCCTGCTTCCCAAGTGCTGGGATTAAAGGCATCCACCACCACTGCCCGGCTGAGTTTATTTATTTATTTATTTATTTATTTATTTATTTATTTATCTCTGTAAGGTTTTAATGCTAAGTTTTCACAAACACAAGCTTCTCCCCAATTTTACAACATACAATAAAACGTTCCAGTTTTTAAAATGGGCATTATTCAACTATTCCTCATATTCTTTTCCAATCTTTTAAAATCACCAGGAGTTTCTACCTAAGTAATACTCTACTATATTTACATTTGAATTGCATGTCTTCAGAACAAACAAAACCCATGGTATTTTGGTTAAGTCAGTGTATTTATAAAATGAAAAGTTCCATCAAAATACTTTTCACTGGAAAAATAAATAGAACAGACAATGGATCTACCAAAGTTCACATTCGCTTTGGCAGATGTCAGTGTGGGACAGTTCATGACAAGCACAATTTGCCCTTATTCCCCCAGAGCTGATCAGCTTCCAAGTTAACTGTTAAATTATTTTACTGAGATTTCATCATGTTGGTATCTGGCTCATTCCACATCATCTTCAGCCAAGCTCTGAGCACTTACAATTCTCTAATGATTGGAGGCTTGGTCAGAAGCATCTGGAACACTGGCGGTGGAAGGGTCTGCTGTAACACTTGCAGCAGCTGCTGAGGCTGTCCACACACGGCAATGGTATTTGTCCGGTGGTCCACTCCCTCCTCGTAGTCACCTTGTGCTAATAACTCTTCTCCAAGCTGTATCTCTTCAAGGAAGAATTTCTGAACAGCTTCAGCATCTTTTAAATCAGGGAACTTGGAAAGCCCAGCTCTCTCCTCAGCAAGCTTTTGTTTCTTCGTTCTCGAAGCCTGTTCTTGAAGTTGGGGGGTCACCCTTTTGCTGTCGAAGTAGATGCAGTACCCGATGAAGAGGGCACCGCACACGCCCGGGTGAGGGCGCTGTTCCGGCCCACCATCTTCGCTCGACTGGGGCGTGTGCAGGGCGGCGGCCGCCCGCCTGGCAGCGGTTAGCTGCGACCGCACCGGCCACTCGCAGCCGCCTGTCTCCAGTCCTGAATTGCTTTATTCATAACACAAGTTAAGTGACAGAAAAATTAACCGACCCTTTTCAAAAATAAATTTTTAGTTAGTTCTCTCTGAACCTCTGAACTTAAGGTCAGTCTCCCTGAGCCTGTAAATCCCAGCTACTCAGGATTCTGAAGCAAGGTCACAAGTTCAAGGCCTACTGGGCTCTAGAGAGCTGGGGGTGTGGCTCAGTGATAAGAGTGCTTGGTTAGCAAGAGCAAAATAGGTTTACTCTCCAGGAGGACAACATGAGAGCAGGGCGCTGGAGAGATGGCTCAATGGTTAGGGATGCTTAACTGCTTAAGCACCAGACCTCGATTCAGTTTTCAGCACCTACATCAGATGGCTATCCACCACCACCAATTCCAGTTCCAGAGGATCGGACACCCTCTGGTCTCCACAGGTACCTGCAGGCACACGGTACACATAAATTCATGCAGGCACACACACACACACAAATAAAACAATGAATCTATAGTAAAAACAAAGAAAAGGAAGCACAAAAGAGGGAAAGGTTTAGGGACCAAGTAGTAGCTCAAGTCATGTCATAAAGGTGTGGTAAGGGGACAGACAGACTGTATGTGACAGTTGGCCATCTCCCTTTTATTTAATTTGGTCCATGAGCTCAGCCTGCAGGGTGTCGCCCATATTCAACATGGGTCTTCACCCCCTTAGTTAATTATCTCTGGAGATATGCTCACAGACACACGCAAGTGAGCATTACCATCTCCCAAGAGAGTCGCAACTCAATCAAGTTCACAACCAACATCAAACATCACGCTATTCTATCTCAGGGTACAAACACGTCAGAATCCAAGTTTAATTTGCAATAGGAAAGCTTTATTAGGAAGTCAGGTCAAGGAAAGGAGTAGGGCCACCCCCAGGACACAATGAAGAATCAAGTTCTCCCCAGCCCTGAAGCCTCCCCAGCAAGGGAACAGAGCCAATAGATGTCCAGAGGCACAATGCCAACTCCATCCAGTTCCAGACGGTTACCCCGGCTTGTTGCCAGCTAGTCTTGATGTCAGGATGCAGCAAGGATGCTTCATGTAGCTTCTGCCCTCCTGGGGTAGCCTCAGCTGGGGTCGGGTGGAGAAAGTTAATCAGGGTTCTAGTATCGCATCTTGTGGTCTGTGGTGGGGCAGAAAGGAGAGAGCAGTAAGAAGAGAGACTTTGGGCAGTGACTTGAAGAAATTGGGAACAAGAAACCTGGATCTCATAGAGCTGGAGGAACCCTGAGATCAGAGCATTGAAATCACGAAGCCTGTGGCCCCACCCAGTTCCCCATCTCTCCTGTAACATCCCTGAGTTCGGAGAGCCCATGGACCGGACCCTTCACCACCCCACAGCATTGTCAATAAATTCTTTGGCTACCCAGACAAACATAGTGTCAACCTCATTCCTAGATTCACATCCATGCCCCTGTAGAGCAACTGGACATTCAAAATACGTAAGATACCTGGTAAATGAACAGTTTCCCTGATACTAAAAGGATTCCCAGAGCTGCACATGGCAGCGTTGTCATCCAGCCACTGACTATAACTTCATATTGAATTTTTTTTTTAAAGATGAAACCATAGCTTAGAGGGCAGTGGCTTTACTTATCTATTCACGTGGGTATTTTCTGCCTCCCTGTATGTATGCACACTGTATATGTGCCTAGCGCTCTCAGACATCAGAAAAGGGCACGGGATCCCCCAGAACCAGAGTTATGGATGGTTGTGAATCACAATGGGCACTGAGAATTGAACCTAGGTCCTGTACAAAAGCAACAACCTTAACAGCTGGGCATCTCTCCAACCTAGATATTTAATTTTTACCTCATTAAATTCAATTTGTAAATAGAAATTATTTCACGGTGTAGAGACCACCTCCCCTGCATGAATCCTTCTTAGAGGCAGATGATGGCACCCGAGACACATCCTCCTTTCCACAGTTGTGCCATGCACTGCTTGCACTAACTGACCACTGACTAAGACCCCTGCGTCCCTTTTCCCTGTGTCGTTGCTGGTCTGGGCCTCCCATCCTAACGATGGCTGAAGGCACTGGCCATGGAGTCCCACGGGGCTGAGCCCCACTATTTGGAAATTACATGATTATGAGGAAACAATCAACTCCTTCTGAACCTCGTTGTCCACAAGTAAAAACTACCTATGGGCTACAATAGAAATGTACCCGACGGTTCAGTTGTTACCCCATCTCCTCTAATCACTGAGAGATCATGTGCAGATCTAATTTCATCCAATGGTCCATTTAGAACTAAGTGTGGATCTACACTACTCGGAAGACTTTTCTAAAAATCCATTCCATTCAGAACATGCGGTCCTGCCAAGACATTCAAAGATACACAGAAAAGAATAGTTGCCTTGTGTTCATGAGGCTGCGGATTCGGTAATTCTTACCTTTCGAATCGTCATCATCGCAGTCAGCAGATTTTGAGGAGGACTGGGACTGAGATGGCCTTCTGTTTCCTCCACCGTAGCTACCCCCACTTCCTCCTCCAGAACCACTTCCTCCTCCAGAACCACTTCCTCCTCCATAACTACCTCCACCTTTTCCACCATGGCTGCCCCCACTTCCTCCTCCATAGCTGCCTCCACTTCCTCCCCCAGAGCTGCTTCCTCCTCCATAACTACCTCCACCTTTTCCACCGTGGCTGCCTCCACTTCCTCCTCCAGAACCACTTCCTCCACCATAGTTGCCCCCACTTCCTCCTCCGTAGCTGCCCCCACTTCCTCCTCCATGGCTGCCTCCACTTTTTCCACCATAGCTGCCCCCACTTCCTCCTCCATGGCCACCCCCACTCCCTCCTCCGTAGCTGCCCCCACTTCCTCCTCCATAGCTGCCCCCACTTCCTCCTCCATAGCTGCCCCCACTTCCTCCTCCATAGCTGCCCCCACTTCCTCTTCGTCTTCCTTTGCCACTTCCAAAGCCAATCTGTCCAGCTCCAGAAGATTCACTGTGGATAAAGGAAAACACATAGATACGTATACAAGGATGAACCTGGACAGAATCAAGACTTAAGTGTGAATTGAGGCATCCCAGCTGGGAGGGAAGGGTGCCTTCCTCTTCCTAGAGCAGAAAGTATCTCCTTTCAGTATTATCATTCCCCTTTCCCAAGTTGAAAAGCTTCAAGAGTCCCCCACCCCCACCCCCCGCCAAACACACCCATAAGGATGAGGTCCTCAATCCATCAGACCCTTGCATACAAGAAGTTTTCTAGATGCTTCTATTCAAGAAGGCTAGAACTGGTATCAGAAACCTAAGGGGATTCCTCTGAGATCTACACTATAGAATCTACAGACTCCTGGGGACCTACAAGTCTTGCTGGCCGCCTTCAAGGAGCTTTCGGTAAGTCTCGATTTCTTTCTCCAGTCGTGTCTTGATGCTGAGCAGAATGCCATATTCCTGGTTCTGGCATTCAGTTTCTGCCCGGATCTCAGCAAGCTGGGCCTCCACCTCACTGATCTGTTCCTGGATCTGCTGCAGCTGGCCACAATAGCGGTTCTTCGTGTCCTCCAAAGCCTTCTCCAAGGCTGATTTCTAGAAAGCAAAAGGAAACATCAGGAGAGATGTTCTACTCCTTGCCCCTCCTAAAGGTTCTTTCTGTGCCCTGCCCTGGCAGCGAATCTGGGGCGGGACTACTAACCGTGGTAAGCTGAGTCTGCAGCTCGACATTCAGCTCCTGGATACTGTGCTGGAGCTCGGACACTTGCTTCATGTTGCTCTCCACCTCTTGGCCACTAGTTGTCACTTGCTGCTCAATCTGGGTCATCTGCAAACCAAAGGCTCAGTTAGGGATAGACACGGCCAAGAACATCTGTGGGAAAGATTGCGTCTCACTCACCAGGCTCTTTACCTTTAAAACCAAGGCTAAGACCAAGACAAGGATATACTACTAAATTCTGGGGCCCACTGACCAGGTTGACCAGTTCTCCACACACCATATTCCCTTTCGGTAAGGTTTCAAGGTCCTTCATTCTATGTCTCCAACCTCCTTTCTAGTCTTATTTTCTTATTCACATGCAGAACGGCAATGTCTTTATCTATCATGCTCTGTTCCAAGCTTTGGGGACCAGGGAAGAAGGGAGCAGGCATGGAATTCAGTGTACTGCAAAAGATGCTGGATGTCTCTACTAGAGCCTTACATCACACAGGACTATAGTGTGTTGCACACTCTCTGGACAGCATACACTAATAAACTATGAGCCCCTCAAGGCTGGCCATCTTATTTGGCTCACTTCTGAGACATTAGCTCTTCGCCTAAAACTGGTACCACTCCACAGTTATGTCTCTGTGGTGAATGAAGAAGGATGTACAGCAGCCATTGGAGGATGAAAGGATAGATAGGGCTATGCTGAGAGATGAGACAGAAGGATGACGAAGGGGGTGGGGAGCGGAAGGATACCTGAAAGGTGCGTTAGAAAACTGAATAAGAGGCCCACTCTGCTCACCTTGGACTCATAGTGTTGTTCAATGTCCTGGCGGTTCTTAGAAATGATATGTTCGTATTCCTCACGCATGTCATTGAGGACCTGGGTGAGATCTGTGCTAGGAGCAACATTTATCTCCACACTAACATCTCCATCATTCTGACCCGTCAGCTGGCTCATCTCCTGCAAGGAGGAAGAGGACATGAGGTTGGAAGTGGGACTCTTCTTGCCATCTTTCAACCCTCTCCCACCAAGTCCACTCAGAATGCAAAAGAGGAACGTTGTTGTGAAATCAAAGCACAGCTGTCATTGCAAGCCACCTGTGAGGAACTGGGAGTGTCCCCTTCAAGAGTGAAGAAGAGGGCTCTCTCAGTCCATGCTCCATAGCACCCCCTATAACCTCTGTCCTTCTATTCTTCCCTGTACCCACCAAGCCACAATAACAATAGCCTACCTCCTTGTGGTTCTTCTTAAGGGCCTTCAGCTCTTCCTCCAGATTATCAAGCTGTATCTCCAGGTCAGATTTATCCATACTCAAACCATCCAACACCTTCTGCAGGCCATTAATATCAGCTTCCACCCCTTGGCGCAGGCTCTGCTCCATCTCAAGCCTGTATGCAAGCCATGGGTACAAAGTGATCAAGAAGGCACCAGATCCTACTGGGCTCTCCAGTAGCTCTGAAAATTGGGTGGGGGAGGGGATGACAACAGTATAGGGGAAAGGAAGGGAAAAGGACTCACTTAACCCTGAAGTCATCCATAGTCATGCGAGTATTGTCCAAGTCCACAAGTGTTTTGTTGTTCCTCACAGTGAGATCCACAATCTGAAAGACAAGTTTGCATAAATAGGCCATGGTTCCTTGACATGACCAACTTCAGAGACAGGAAAAGACCAGACATATCCAGCAGAGGGGATAATCCCATCCAAGGTGTTCAGGAAGCAAGAGGAGTTTTCCATAAGCTTGTATGCTGCACGGCACTCACACAGCCTTCAACAGATGTGCCCAGTGTAGTCTTCACTCATTCAGCAAATATTTGAACATCTGCTGCAAAGGCTGTGTAGGGTCTAAGACAAATCCCAAGGAGACCACCATTGACCTCAAAGTCCAAATTATTGCAAGAGAGTCATGAAAAGGAAAGATGGCTTTGGCTACCCAGGGAAACCAGGAAAGACCTTGGGAAGGAGATGACAATTGAACTAGGTCCTGAAAGGTAGCTAAGATTGCCTGTGAGTAAGTGGATGGAAGAAATCTGCAGTTGGAGAAACAGCACATTCTGAAATAGAAAGGTGTAAAAACAGAAGGGATGAGTGAGAACAATAAAGAACCCAACTGTAGATGCCTTTACAGTGGAAGCTGAGCGTGGGATATTACTGTGACTGCTCAACACAGAGGATAGCCACCCACTTACGTTAGCTGACAATAAGAGGATTGCAGATGGATGGATGGATGGTGGATGGATGGATGGATGGATGGATGGATGGGTATCATCCTCACAACCAGAGAGTCTATCACTTGATCAACCACCCTTTATCTGAGTTCTAAATACCTGAGATTAAGCGACCAGCTCAAGAGAAATAGAACAGGAAGAATAAGACTGACTTGAAACCAGGTCAAAAGAAAGCTCCAGTTAGGTCCTAACCTTGCTAGTATTAATCCAAGCTTCTTCCCTGCTATGCCTGTCTTAGTCAGGGTTTCTATTCCTGCACAAACATCATGACCAAGAAACAAGTTGGGGAGGAAAGGGTTTATTCAGCTTACACTTCCACACTGCTGTTAATCACTAAAGGAAGTCAGGACTGGAACTCAAGCAGATCAGAAACTAGGAGCTGATGTGGAGGCCATGGAGGGAAGTTTCTTACTGGCTTGCTTCCCCTGGCTTGCTCAGCCTGCTCTCTTATAGAACCCAAGAATACCAGCCCAGAGAGGGTACCACCTACAAGGGGCCCTCCCCACTTGATCACTAATTGAGAAAATGCCCCACAGCTGGATCTCATGGAGACACTTTCCCAACTGAAACTCCTTTCTCTGTGATAACTCCAACCTGTGTCAAGTTGACACACAAAACCAGCCAGTAAAATGCCCAAACTCAAAATGAAATATCAGAATTCAAGTCCAAGCTCCCTTAGAAACCAAACGCAAGTTTGCTACTAATGAAAGTGTAGTTTCTAAATGATGACTCTCTGGTATGTCTTTGCTTGGACTCTATAATCTCACCTTTCTGAGAGAGGTTGAGAAGGGGAGAGGAAGGCAGGAAGGGAGGGATGGAGGGGGGAGAGAGAGACAGAGACAGAGACAGAGAGACAGAGATTTGACTCCCATACATACTCTATCCTTCAGGTCTTCGATCGTGCCATAGTAATGGGAATAGTCCTTCTGGAAGATTCTGGGCCCCTTCTTCGAATACCATTCCTGGATCTGCTTCTCCAGGGTGGCATTGTCCTCCTCCAATTCCTGTACTTTATCCATGTAAGAGGCCAGACGGGAATTGAGGTTCTGCATGACAACTTTCTCATTGGTGTTCAGAATACTGCCTTCATCGCCTCCAGAGCCACCACCAAAGCCACCTCCAGAGCCACCACCAAAGCCACCTCCAGAGCCACCACCAAAGCCACCTCCAGAGCCAACACCAAAGCCACCTCCAGAACCTCCACCAAACATACCGCTGGAACTCCCTGCACTAAAACCTCCTCCATACCCTCCACCATAGCTAGAGCCAAAACTGCCACCGCCTCCACTGCCACAGGCCGAAAAGCCACCCCCACCAAAGCCACTGGAAGAGCTAAAGCGGCCTCCTCCTCCACCAGCCCTGGAGGAGCGACTGAAAGAAGACCGCATGCTGCCTCCGCTGCCCCCTCTGCCCCCGCCTCCTCCTCCTCCACAGCTGCTGCTGCTGCTCCTGAAAGATGAGGAGATCAGTCTGCAACTCATGGTGCTGCCTGCCGGAGTCTGTAGGCAGGAAGCGGTCTCAGGGTTGCTAGGTACTGAGGCATCCCTGGAGCTGCCTACTTATACCCCCTGCTGAAGGTGGCACGCCTGGGTGTGTCCTCACTCCCGTGCCAGCTTCCCCCCATAGACTCAGAAGGTCTACGATATGGGAGCAGCAGAGAAGCCCCAGGCTCTGCGTCCCTTGGTGACTGCCCGTCAGCGACCCAGCCTCTCTCCATTGTGTGAGGTAATTTGAAGATATTAGGCTGTCAAGGGCACCATAAATCAGCCCTACTGCTGAGGGGCTGACCTATATCCTACAGTCTGGTGTCTGGCTGACCTTGACAACAGGCCTGAGACTCAGCCCTCTCAGTATCTAAGTTCAAAACTCCCTCGTGGTTGGTTGTCACTCTCTAAACTCACCCTGCACATACCCGGTGGTCACTGTGGGCTGAGATGGGAGCCTGGAACAGAAGTTACTGTGTAGGCCAGGAAAAGTGCAGCCTCTGCCCACAGGGAGCTGCCAGGATAAACAGAAAGCCAGAAGCTGCCCTGGTGATACCCCCATCAGATGGGAAACCCAGTTGTCACATCCTTTAGGCTGACAGAAGAGACAGGGCTGTGCTCTCAGGACAGGCCAGTTTGCCGAGACAGTGCTGTGGCCAAAAGATGAAGATAGTGGCACAGCTCTGCATCCTTCAGGGTTCCAGAGCAGTGTGTAGCATTCACACAGAAGACTCTGGGAAGAAAGCAAGCTCAATAAATATAGCCCTGCTACTGCTGGCTGGCCTATAGGAGGAACATGATGGGCCTGTCTGACCCATTGTGCATGCGTGCATGCGTTCGTGTGTACGTACCTGTGTATGTGTGTGCATGAGTGTGTGTATGTATGTGTGTGTGTGCATGTATGTGTATATGTGTATGTGTGTATGTGTATGTGTGTGTGCTTATGTGTATATGTGTATGTGTGTATGTGTATGTGTGTGTGCTTATGTGTATGCATATGAATGCATGTGTATGTGTGTATATGTGTGTGTGTTTGTCATATACATGCGTGTATTTCCTTTGTCACTCTTCACTGGAGACAGGGTCTCTCTAATCTTGGAGCTCACATCAATGTTACATCAAGACTTGGCCAATAAGCCACAGGAATCCTGCTGCCTCTGCCTTCCCAGCACTGGGATTACAGTGCACTGTGTATGATTATACCACTCTGATCAGCTTTATACATAGGTTCTGGGGATCAAACTCAAGTCCTTGTCCTTTCATGGCAAACATCCTAACCACTAAGCCATCCCCTCAACCTCTTTCCTGATTCTTTTGCGGAGTCCTGAAGTATCACAGAATTTCCCTTAGTTGAGTGCCTGTTTTATGTTCAGCCCTGGAGGTGGCAAGGTAACATGATGTGACGTCCTTGCTCCTGCTGGAGCCCCACACTTATTCTGGTCCCCAATGCCAAAAGAGAGTGGCAAGGAGGCTGTGGGCTCTGTTGCCAGATCACCTGGGCACAATCCCAACTCGGTGTTCCCTGGCTGTGTGAGGACTTGTTTTCCCACGCTGAGCCTCTGTTCTCAACAGCAGCAATAACAACAACAACAAACAAACAAACAAAAACCAGTTTGCCCATCCCAGGAAAGAAGGCATGAGAAAGACTCAAGAAAGACTAGAGTGTTTCTGATCATTCGACTGCTTAAGTCCCCCAACTCCACTGCCCTCCCTTGGCTCTGGGATGTCAGCTTCTAATAGCTCTCCTTGTCCTTCCCATGCCCCTTGACCTGGTTTTTAATTTCAATTAATTAATATTAGTGTGTGTGCATGTTTGTGATGGGGGCGCACCTGCCACAGCACACGAGTAAAGACAGGAGGTGACTTTACAAAGAAGGTTTTCTTCTTTCACATTCACTCTAGTTCTGAGGATCGAGGACCTGAGGATCTGAGGACCCAGGTCTCCAGGTTTGTGCAGTGTCTTTATACCCATTGACCTCTTGAGCTGTCCCTGAGATGATGCGGCGTCTAATTATGTCTCTCCTCTGACTTCTCTGTTCTTTTAAGACGAGAGCCATGAGGCCCTTTGCATCCTTGCCCTGTTACTTCCTGTTCTCCAAACCATATATGTATTATATATTATATATGTGTATGTTTATGTATATATGGTATATGTGATATATGTGTCATATGTGATATATGCGTGTGATATATATATGATATGTGTGTGATGCATACCATATATCTGTGATACATGATATATAGATATATATAGATGTGTGTGTGTGTGTGTGTGTGTTCCCTAAACACCCTCAAACTCCTGCAGTCCCCTCCCACTGAAATGTCCCTTCATATCTTCTCTATCCTACTCACCTTTGGCAAGCCTGTGTGCCTCCTCTTCCTGAATGCTCCCCCTTCTGAATTCCCACTTGTCCTTTGTCCAGTTTTGACCTCTTATCCTGTGGCTTAGGGCCTCTGCCACCAGCTGCACCACCCACCCCCACTGCAGAGAGGGCTCCTCCCCTCCCCATCCTCAACAGGGGCTCCTCTAAGGCTGTACCTGTTTATCTTGCACATGCCCCAGGGCCCAGACCCCATATCTAGTCCAAGTAAGATCCCAGTAAAACAATAGCTCCTGTACTGCCCCAGCACTGTTCCTGAACATAGTCTCTTCCAGCCCTGGGCATCTGTCTGAAATGGGGCATCTGTCTGAGGATGGGGAGGGGAGGAGTCCTCTCTGCAGTGGGGGTGGTACAGCTGGTTGTAGAGGCTGGAAGAGAACTGAAAATAGGAAGAGAGGCCACTGAGGGTGGAGAAGGGCCTGAAGTATTGGAGGTGTGGTGGAGGGGTTGAAGTCCCATCCTAGCAAAGGTCTGGAAGAGGGTCTCTGGGTAGTAGTTGTTATAAAGAGTATAAAGACTATGTTCAGGAACAGCGCTGGAGCAGTATAGGAGCTACAGCAGTAGAATTACAAGTTGGAGACCAGCCTGGGATACATAGCGAGATCCTATCAAAACATCACAAAATTACTAATTACACAGTAAGAAAAGCATTTCCTTTTCTATTTTTTTTTTCAGTCTCCTGACTCTTGAGGAAAGAAATCTCAGTCCCCTTAGCCTCCATAGCTGTCAATCATCCCAGCCAGTCCTTAGCAGCCTCCACACCTGTCAGTCATCCCAGCCGGTCCTTAGTAGCCTCCACACCTGTCAATCATCCCAGCCAGTCCTTAGCAGTCTCCACACCTGTCAATCATCCCAGCCAGTTTTTTAGCAGCCTCCATAGCTGCCAATCATCCCAGCCGGTCCTTAGCAGCCTCCACACCTGTCAACCATCCTAGCCAACAAAATCAAGCCCACCTTGAACTCAGATCCTACAGGAAGCAACAACATCTATTTAGACATGTCTGCCTTATTGGCTTCTGTGAGTGGCAAGTGATTTTCCCTTTCCTCTTTTTTCTGTAGTAATGTAGGATTCCCTCTACAAATATGCCTGTTGGAATGAAAGGTGAGCTAGTTTACCAAAATGAGTAAGGTAAATATTTAAATAGGTGGTGAAGCACATGTTAATTTAAATAGACAATTAAGTAGGTAGAACTGAATGTTAACAGTATTTTTGCAAGCCTAACACACAGGACACCTTCAGGCCAAGGCTCGAGGAGAGTTTGGTCATTCTCCTTGCTTCTCCATGGTTCTAAATCTCTATCTATATTCCTGCCTGTCTCTATGAGAAACACCCAGAACTTGGTCTCAGTGTGATCTGAGGCCCAGACCCAATCTGACGTCCTTTCTCCCAGCTTTCTCCACTGACATTACCAGTCTGGGTTGGGATGGAAACCCCAAGTCCCAGGGCTTGAACTAGGTGGAGGATGGGTTAGGCCAAGTTGGGTAGGCAGCTTCAGGGAGATTCTGGGACCCGTTTTTAATGAATTCATTCTTTAGATTTAGTTTAGCTTGACTTAGCTCAGGTTAACTTGGTTTGCTTTGATTTTGTTTTGTTGTAGGGTCTAACTCTTGTAGCTGACCTTTAGTTCATGATTCTCCTGCTTCAGACTTCAAAGTTCTAGGATAACAGGCATCTGCTTGTTTTTCCTGAAGGTTACACCTATCTGGACCATCCTCTGCCTGAATCCACAAATCCCTAAGCAAACCCTCCCATCTGAGTTCAAAGCAGGCACAGGCCTTTCCCCTGGGTCTTCTGGATAGGCTCTGCCTGTGATTCCAATTCCTCCCCACTGAGCCTCTGAGACAGCGCAGTGGGGACAACAGTAGCTTGCCAATGAGGCAAGCCTGGGCCACCATCAGTCTCACGCTCCCTATCCTTGCAGCTTTGACCTCAGTTTCCCCATAGAAAGTCCTTTCTCGTGCAGAGTTGCCAGCAACATAAACACAGCACAAGATGGAGGAGTCCCATCGTGAAAGCCCACCTGTCCATTCGTATGCATCCTCTCCCCTCCCCCTCCTCCCATTGTCTATTCTTCCTATTCTCCCTCCTCCCACTGCCTACTCCCCCACCCCATCTACCCTTCTCTCCACCTCCATCTTCCATCCCATCCTTTCTCCTCCCTGTTCTCCTTTCCCCTCTCCACATCTGGATCTACTTCCAACCCAAAGAGGAGCCAGCCACACTGGGTTGATGATGAACCAGTTGTGAATAGGAGCTACAGTTTTGTGCCAACTTCTGCCATCTCCCAGCTCTGCTGCTGTGGATGAGGAAGCTGACTGCCCTGAATTGAATAAGAGTGGCTGAGTGGCACGGATCATTCTTTTACCCTCTCAGGGTTCAAGGCCTTCCCACTCCTCCTGGCAATGAATGAGGACTAGATCTCTTGTAGCTCAGATGCTCTGCCTCAGGTACCTGTAAAAACAAATCCTGTCTCTACCATCCATGAAAATTCTAGCACATCTTGGGACATTATCCTGATTGTGAGTGATACTAAGTATGCTTTTTTCCCCTTACTCTTGAACCATCTGGATGACCCAGATTTAACCCTCTTGCTGATTATGAGCCCATCCCTTTAGTCAACTGGGCCCCCACGCCAGTCTCCCAAGAACAGTCACAGCCCTCAGAGCACTGACAGAGCTAAATAGAAGGGATCTTAGGACCAGAGCATCAGAGAGTTCTACCTGCAAGGTGTCAGGGTTAGGGGTCCCTGCTAAGTTGTATGAGAACTTAAGAGAAGACAAGGCCAGCCTGGTTCTGACTGTAGAAGCCTCCTGCTTGCCTGTATCCAACCTTCTGAACTTTCTGGCCCCACTTTTTCCTACCACTGTATTTTCTTGAGCTCAAGTTGGGCCAGAAAGTCCTGAGTCATCAGAGGCTGATGCTGGCTGCAGGAACACAAGCATGACTCACAGACTCCTCTCCTGGCTCACGGGCCCACCCCTTCATGAGCCACCTAATGCACATGGGCACTTTGGGTTGGTGCATTGCTGGAGGTGCCTACATGTATCTTTCAACGGTGACTCTTTCTTATTGAATAGTCACCTGCCACCACCCCATCTAGCCAGATCCCACCAGACCAAGGTGTCATGAGCCTAAAACCTGAGTCTTCCATCTATTTAAGAAATATTGCTTCACCTCATCCCAGAACCAGCTTCCCCATGGCAACTTTTGACCATGTCTTTCCTTGAGCATCTACTGTGCTCTACACATTGTACTGAGATTGAGGATAAAATGATGATCAAGCCCCAGTCAGTAAAGCATCTGCCCCATAAGCATAGGAACCGGAGTTCGGATTCCATGCAAAAAGTCAGGTTTGGCAGAACATTTCTATATTTCTACTGTTGGGGCAGCAGAGGCAAGAGGCTTCCTAGCCAGTCTAGCCAAATGGGTGAGACTTGAAAGATGTTTTAAAAGTAAGTAGAGAGCAAATGAGGAAGAAACCCAACCTTGACCACTGGTCTACATGTGTGTGCATGTGAAAGTGGGCCTTCACACACATGTGCACATACATGTGAACACATATAACACACACACACACACCAATGATAAACAAACCCTGTCTCCTTGAGCAGCTGTAGGACAAAGCAGACTCTCCTCCAGCAAACATAAAACTCGAAAGTGAAAATAAATGTTATTGGTGGCCAAATGGGGAGCAGAGAAGGAAGCCTGTGAGTGGTCTCAGGGATCAGGAGCAGTCACTTGAGAGCCACCACGCCTGAGTGAGGGGTGAGCGAGAGTGAGCAAGCAAGAAGAGTAGACGGCACTCCCCCCCGAGAGAGGGACCAAATGTCCTGGTGTAGAAACAGGAAAGTGGTCACCACTCAAACAACCAACATGGCTAAAGTACAACTTCATGTGAGGCTTAGATGAGCTACTGAATGACTGCTGGGCTGAGCCCCCAGCACACTGTAATATGTCATCCTGAGTCTCGGTGACAATGGACATGCTTCTGTCCTTCCTCTTGGTCCATCTGGATGACTTGCGTGTCAAGTATCTTGCTTATGACTAGGACATCCTTCTAGTGCACTTACCTCCCACCCCCTTAAGATCAAGAGCTTGTGTCAAAGTGGATGCTGTTGAGGGCACATAGTCCCTCCCTCAAGGAACCTGAAGGCTAGATGTAGCAAGGTTCAAAGTCCTAAGACTTGGAGCAGAATGGTGTCCCCTCAGGACAGGAGGGCACCGGAGAGATGATCTTCATCTACCTAGCACAGCCTTATTCTATATTCAGAGTAGGTGGAGAGGGTAGCTCCTCCCAAGCTACCTTCAAGGGGTGTGGAGCCACAGCCCTCATTTGGCTAGCCCCAGGACTCTGACAGGCAACCTCTCTTGCTTCCACCAGGCGGTGCTATCGAGTCACTTTTCTGGTCTGCTTCAAAGGTGGGGGCAGAGTCCAGGTCTCCAGTGGTACGGCAGCATTTTAGCCCTGTGAAAAAGGGAACTAGTCACTAGTAGAAATCAGTTGTTGGCTCTACCTTTCCCACCAAATGTGGTGGTGAAAATCAGGAGAGGAGGGTGTCCACCCACACAAGACCCCAGAACTGCTGTGATGTCTGCCCTTTGTTCCTCAGGCCCCTGGAATCCAAGCCCATTGCCTAACGCCCCATCCCCGCCCCCATTCTGAGCTTACTTATAGCCAAGTGGCCTCGAGCAAGTCTGCCTTTTCCCTGTATTCCTTCCAACTGCAGTGTCAGCCATTCAAGCAAGGACAGAGGGTGCTCCCCCACCACAGTAGTGCTAAGGAATTCATGTGCTCAGAATCCTCCAAAGCCGGTTCCTTAGGAGGAGAAACTCAAATGTCCCATGTAGGGTAATGCTGCGAGATCCGCAAGCAATCCACACCATTCTGGGCTTCTATCCCCACTACTGAGTATAGCTGCGTTTTGCTCTCAGTCCAACCCAGACAACCCCCTCAAGTGTGGCCCACCCCCTATATCCTATGTCTCACTTTACAGGAAGCTCATTGTCCTGATGGGCACCCTGATATCTCTCCTCCCTAAGGATTCAGTCCCGATGCACTTCTTCAGATAATGTTCACCCCACCTCAACCTTGTAGGATACTACGACTCAAGTAAAAAAATTATCCCAGAGTTTCAAAGTCATAGACCAGCCATGACTTTCCTGTCCTGTAGGTAGGGACAAGGGACATGAGCAGCACTTAGTTCCCTTCACTACTAATGGCTCATCTTGAACTGCCACAGACAGAGCACAAAACTTGATGCTAGACTCATTGGTTCCATGAGATCATTCAAGTCGTCAACATTGTATAGTGAAGGTATTTCTCCTCCACCTTGGAAAAGAGGAATGTGTGTTCTCTATCCTGTCCCAGTTCTCCAAGGCTGGTGAAAATGGGAACACAGGGCTGAAACGCGGAATTCTCGGGTCCAAGGTTTTAGGCCCTGAGTCCAAATTGTCTTTCCTCATTCGTCCACATTCAACTCTACCAAGAAATTTCCACCACCCAGCCAAATGAACAAGCTATTGGAACTGATGCAGAGCTACTCAAATCTTTCCTAGCCCGGGGGGCAGTGAGCCCTCCCCACCCCTGGCATCTCTGCCATGCACCCATATAAAGCTTCACCCCTTCTTACTCCTGCATCAACCACAAGACAAAGTAGAAGTCACTCCTCCACCAAGCAGAGGCTCCTAATGCCCTCACTTCTGAGCCCACTCTGGCCTTAAACTCACAACAGTCCTACTGGATCCACCTCCCTAGTGCTGGCTTACATGTGTGGCCCACCAGGCCCAGAGGTCAACCTGGTTCTTAAGGTGTAACTTACTCATTAGATTTGTTTATCAACCACAAGACACAGGTTACATCATCCTTATGGTACAAATGAGGAATCTGAGAGCTAAGATCTCCAAGGTCACTAACACAGAGCAGGGCCAAGTTAGAAACCAGATAGGCTATTCTAGAAGCCTCTAGAAATGCCCTTGTCATGAATAGTAACCAGCATTGCTAACACAACCTTGCCTTGAGCCTGCGTACTCCAGGCACTATGCAGGACAATGTTCTTACAGACTGTGCTTCCAGTCAACATCCAAAAGTTCAGGACTATCATCCCCATTCTACAGATTTGGAAACTGAGGCTTAGAAAGGGTCATCAACCCCTCTAAATCAGTGGTTCTCAATGTGGAGGTTGCAACCACTTTGGGGTCAAATGACTTTTTCACAGGGGTCACCTAAGACCATCAGAAAACACAGGTATTTACAATACAATTCATAGAAGTGTCAAAAATGCAGTTATGAAGTAGCAATGAAAATATTTTTATGATTGGGGGTCACCACAACATGAAGAACAGTATTAAAGAGTCCCAGCATTAGGAAGGTTGAGAACCGCTACTCTAAACTAACTAAGAATAGACACAGGGTTAAGAGCACTGACTGTTCTTCCAGAGGTCCTGAGTTCAATTCCCAGCACCCACATGGTGGCTCACAACCATCTGTAATGGGATCGGATGCCCTCTTCTGGTGTGTCTGAAGAGAGCAACAGTGTACTCAGATACATAAAATAAATAAATAAATCTTTAAGGAATAGACTCAATTCTAGACAGTCTAGATCAGGGAGATATGACCACCAACAGAGCATGAGTTAGTACTTAGGGTTCACAGAGTATTAGGGGACTAGTGAACCCCAAAACATTGGACACAAAGTTTTCTGCTTATCTAGAGATGGGATATATAAAGAAAATGTCTAAGTTTCAATACAGAGTCATCTTAAAGGATCATAAAATCGGTAGGAATCTTTAACCTAAGGCCAGTGAGATGGCTCGGCAGGTAGAGATGCTACTCAGACCTGATAACCTGAATTCAATACCCCAAACCCACAGTGGAGGAAGAGAACCAACTCTCCAAAGCTGTCCTCTGAGTCCACATATACATGCACCCACACATATACCATGCACACACAACAACAACAGACACAATAATGATTTTTATTTCTAAAGAATCCTTCACCTAACACACTGCCTAGCACCTGAAAGCATTCCATAGCTGGTGAATGTGTGCAAATAAATGAGGAACTATGCCTCTGTCCTAAGAGATCCCACGACCTGGTACACACAGATACCTATATCTTCTGAGGTGATGAAACCCAACCTGGGACCTGAGCCAAGCCCGCCCCCGGGCCCTTTCTCCCAGTCCCAGAGGCCAGAGCCAGGTACTCTTCTGTGCTCCAAAGCAACACTTCCCACATTGTTCCCACCCCCACTCCTTACAATGACCAGGGAGACAGGGATTGTGTAACTCAGAAAAAGAAGCTTTATTGCTTGCAAGGAAGGACAAGGGTCAAGTCAAGGGTGAAGCGAGTAGGGACAATTCAGGGGCTCTTCCTGCAGTATCTGCGTCCACACGGGAACCTCCTAAGCCTGAGCAGAATGTAGCAGCCTTAGTTCTTGGTGCGCAGAACCTGCTCATGGGTGGAGACCACCTTGCCGTCGTGCACATCCATGACCTTGGTGCGGATCTGGCGGTTGGTGGAGGTCACTGGAGAAGACGAGAGAAGAGGCATTAGAGAGATGGACAGATGGAGTGTTCTAAATCGGAGAAAGAAGCCAAGACGCTGAGGAAGAAGCTGTCTCCTGCTGCCCTCTGTCCCGTTTGCCACCTCACTCCCTGCTGCCTCATGTCCAGTCTGTGTCCTCAAACTGGAGCACGCAACTGGTGCTGTCCAGCTAGACCCAGAGGCCTTAGAAGGTCCAACTAAACCCAAACACTTCCAAGTAGAGGAAGACTGTAGGGTGCTCTCCGTGGTGCTGATTTTCATTACCATGGAATCTACCCAAACACCCATTGGAGGAACAAGATTGAGGTCACCCGTCCTAGCTCTGAGGAGAGTTGGAAAGTGTTTGTTTGTTTGTTTGTTTGTTTGTTTGTTTGTTTGTTTGTTTTCTGAAGGGACTCATAGAGAGTGCTGATTAAAAACACTTAGCTTAATCCCCAAGAACGGTCTAATCTAGGTCATAGATCTACTGACCGAGCTGAAGGTATTCCCAGACCCAGGTTCGAGGTGGAGGAGAGTCTTACCATCTCTGGATGACTGCGAGCCAGAGGAGAATTGAGAGGATGAGGAGAATTGGGAAGATGAAAGGCTGCAAAAAAAACAGAAAATGGCAGGACCATTAGACATATGGGGGACATTTGTGAAGGGAAGGGGCATGAACTAAAGGGTAGGCCAGGCACTCACTGGGCATCCTCGCCCTCCAGCAGACGGCGGTAGGTGGCAATCTCCTGCTCCAGCCTTGTCTTCACATCCAGCAGGATCTTGTACTCCTGATTCTGCTGCTCCATCTCGCAGCGCAGCTGAGCCAGCTGCTCCTCCACACTGCCGATCATCTCCTGGATCTGGGCCAACTGCATGCAGTAACGGCCTTTGGTCTCCTCCAGGTTATTCTCCAGGGATGCTTTCTGTGAAGGAGAGAAATAAGGCAATGGATCACTGAGCACAGACATGCCCCTGCAGTAAGTCCAAGGCCGACCTTTATGGGCAACAGCATCCCTACCATGCTAAGCTGGGACTGCAGCTCGATCTCCAGGTTCTGCATGGTGCGCCGGAGCTCAGAGATCTCGCTCTTGCCGCTCTGCACCAGCTCGCTGTTGGTGGCCACCTCGCGGTTCAGCTCCTCAGTCTGTGAAAAAGAGAACGGTTCACACTAGAAAGCCCTGGAAGGCAGGTACTCCGCATTCCTTCCTCTCCAAATGACACCCACCTTGGTGAAGAACCATTCCTCAGCATCCTTGCGGTTCTTCTCCGCCATCTTCTCGTACTGATCCCGCATCTCGTTCAGGATGCGGCTCAGGTCCACACCGGGTGCCGCATCCATCTCCACGTTGACATCTCCACCCACCTGGCCTCTCATGGAGGCCATTTCCTGCAGAGACAGAAAAAGGTTCCATTGTCAATAACCACATGGCTCGACAGGGCTTTCCAGCAAGAGGTGATTCCGACCTGAGCATCATCTGCTTCTCTCCATCCACCCTCTTGTTTTTTGTTTTTTGTTTTTTGTTTTTTCGAGACAGGGTTTCTCTGTATAGCCCTGGATGTCCTGGGACTCGCTCTGTAGCCCAGGCTGGCCTCGAACTCAGAAATCCGCCTGCCTCTGCCTCCCAAGTCCATCCACCCTCTTAAGCTGGCTTTTCCTCTTAGCTCTCACCTCCTCATGGTTCTTCTTCAGGTAGGCCAGCTCCTCTTTGAGGGACTCGATCTGCATCTCCAGGTCAGCTCTGGACAGGGTCAGCTCATCCAGCACCCTGCGCAGGCCATTGATGTCAGCCTCCACATTCATGCGCAGGCTCTGCTCCGTCTCAAACCTGGAATGATTCAGGAGAAAAAGAATGAGCTATCCACCCCAGCCACACTGGATGCTTTGTTCTCTTCCCTTACGCATGATTCCCAGAGCTGGCACCCGGGCTGTTGTGGAGAGACAGTGCCCATTGGTTGTTTAAGTCTGAACATTCCTAGGATCATGTGCCTGAAAGAGGCACTTCCAGCTTCAGCCAGCCAATAAGACTCAAGGCCTCCAAATATGACAGCCTACTGCAGTTTAGGGACAGGTGGGGGAAGTATGGAACACCTCTCCCTAACGTGATGACTTTCACACCTGGCTATGGATCAGAATCTCTTGGTAACCGGTTACAAATAACTGAACCCAGCTCCAAGGGTGGAGCCCAACAGTCTTATATTTTTACAAGCACCGCAGGGGGTTCTCCCAGCGCAAACCAACCCTGGTTAGAAAGCGCTGGTCCAAGATGCCCCACCCTACACGCTGGAGGCTCTGAACCATCACCGCAAACTCACTTGGTCCTGAAGTCATCTGCAGCCAGGCGGGCATTGTCGATCTGCAGGAGGACATTGGCATTGTCCACAGTGGCCGCCAGGATCTGTAGGACAGAAAAGCCATGGGTCGTTGGTTAAACAGATATCTGCAGGCAGATGTCACTGCAGCCTGCACTGACCTTCCTTTCTTGCTTGAATCCTGTTTGAATTTCTCATCTCCTGAACCTTTGTTTACCACAGCAGCCTAAGAGGCAACCCCACACAGTCAGTTTCAACCCAGGACTTTGACTCCTGCTCAACAGAAAAAAAATGCAAAGGTCTGGCCCCAGGCTCAAAAGCCTCAGAATTCAGATCTTATTGCTACCACTCACCTATAAACCTAAGATGGGTCTTGGGGTTTTAAAGTCCCCCTAAGGCTCCCTACACAGCCTTCATCTTCTGGAGCTTCCTCTCCTACAGAACAGCCTTATCAGCCCTCTGTAGACACACGCATTCCTTTCTAACCCCCTTGGGGCATGGACCTCAGGTGGGACTTTCCCAAGAGACAAAACCCAACTTGCCCAGGGGATTAGAAAAGAGGAAACCAGAGAAGAAGAAAAAATGAGAGAAAGATCCCTAAACCTGGCTGGAGTTCCTGCCAGGGACTTGTCTAATTTCCATAACTTATGGGAGGCACAAGAGCCAAGCAGGTTTAACAGGAGGAAGAAAAAAGGGGCTCTGGAAGAACAACCCCACCAGGCACCCTCTGGTTTGGAGTAAATATACTACATACGGGTCATGATTAGCTGTGGGTGTGGATTTCTCTGTCTGCCTGGCTATAGGGAGAGGCTATCTGGTGCCAAAGCTCATGGGCGGCAGCCTCAGCCCAGACTAACAAGCTAATGAGCGGTTTGGGTGTCTAGCTTGGTGGGTCCCGTTACAGGCTCACTCCTCCCTTCTGCTGGAAAGGTAACTGCCTCCTAGAGCAGCAGGTGAGCCACCTGCACTCTAGCCTCGGCTCTGCGCACACACACACACACACACACACACACACACACACACACACACCGATCTTTAAGCAAGCCACAGCACCTCTCAACACTTCAGCCTCCTCCTCTGCAAAATGCTAAGGGCAGGAACCATTGGTCTCATGTAGGCTCAGGATTGGAGCTCATAAAAGCATGGAAGAAAGGCAGGAAGCAACACCGTCTTCTCACTGACCAGTCCTGTTGGGGGATGTTCAGGGAGGGCCTCAGAGAGAGAAGTTTGGGACTAGAGACTATCCTTTCTAGGAGTCTAGTGATGACCTGAAGCCTTGGAGGAAACTGGAATGGCAAGCCCTGCTGTCCATTTGACCCACCTTGCTCTTCAAGTCCTCGATGGTCTTGAAGTAGGGGGTGTAGTCTTTGATCTCAGTGGGCCGCTGCCTCTGGTACCAGTCACGGATCTTCACCTCCAGGTCGCTGTTGGCCTCTTCCAGGGCCCGCACCTTGTCCAGGTAGGAGGCCAGGCGGTCATTGAGGTTCTGCATGGTCACTTTTTCACTGCCCACCAGGAGCCCATCACCAAGACCACCCCCAAAACCACTACCAAGACCACCAGCAAAACCACCACCAAGACCACCAGCAAAACCACTACCAAGACCACCAGCAAAACCACTACCAAATCCACTACCGAGTCCTCCACCAAAACTGCTGCTGCTGAAGCCCCCACCATAACCACCTCCCATCCCACAGGCTCCCCCAGAGGAGAAGCGAGAGGAGGAAACCGACATGCCCCCATAGGCGCTGGGAGCCCGGCAGGATCCTCCAGCCAGGACGGAAGACATGCGGCTAGAGCCACCACCGATGCCACAGGCGCCCTTCATGGAGCTGGAGGAGGTGAACTGGCGGCTGCAGGTGGCCATGGTTTCGAGAGAGGTGAGCGAGTGAGCGAGTGAGTCGGCAGAGAGAAGAGAGAGCTGCTCAGGTGAGTGAGAAAAGGAGATAGTGCTTTATAGTGGTGAGGAGGGGGCGGGCCTGGCGTATTCCATTCCCCTTGGCTTTCATCACTCCCAGGCCAGTGCCAACTCCCGATCAGATCCCTCCTCTCCTCCGCCTCATCATGTCTGTCATATTTTACTGGAAACTCATTGTTTGAAGTGTTTTGGGCTTTCTCGTCCCGCCAGGCATGATTCATCAGGGGAGGGGTGGGCCTGCAGGCTACACTTTCCCATGAGGCCCTGGGAGCCACAGCCCTTAGGAACCCACACTCTGGGCTCTGGGCTCAGCAAGGATGACAGAGTAAGGCCTTACCGCACCTTAAACCTGCTGACCTGTTAGTTCCCATTAAACGCGTGGGGGAGTCCTTTATTACATGTAGAAAAAGACCACCAGAGCAGGAGCCTGACACGTAGCTGAAGGTACAACAGCGTGGCCACCCTTGGCACTACCTGCTAAGGACTGCCACAGCCTCAGCCAGTCAGGTGGCTCAGACTCCAGGCAGCTCCCCCTGAGCTCTGGGTACAGACGCTAATATCCACCACACACCTACACACAGATCTGTGCCATTAGCTATTAGGGTCAGCAAAAGTCTTACAGACACAGCCAGAGACACCGAGAAACAGCACAGAGTCAGATACTTCTCGGAGCCTTAATTTGCTCTTCTGAAAAGTGGGAGCAGAGAGCACATACCCATTGTTTCTACTGCAGAGAGCTCTGAGGGTCAACTTTGTGCGGCATGGAGTCTGGACAGAGGGTTGGAGCTTATTCTGACCTCAAAACAGGTACGAGCGCATGCCTGGAACGAGCCTAGAGAGATCTGTTTTGTCTGTTCGTTTGTTTCTTTGTTTCCAGCCCCAGATGTCCCGTCGGATGCCAAGACAGCTGAGATGGGAGGCAGAGGGCTGACTCAAGCACCCTCACTTGATCTCCTATGGTGCTCACCCAAGACACGTATGGGGAGGAAGGCAGGCACCTGGGAGTAAGGGAACTGAGCCAAGGGCCTAGCCAAAGTGGACAAGAGGGTTTCTGAGTCCTGAGTCCTTGAAGACCAGGGGACAGCAACAAGAACCCAGCTAATTGTGCTTTAGAGACTTGTATATCAAGCTTCAGAACAGCCACTTCCTGCCCCATACACCCTCTGCCAGCCCCTCAGCTCTATGGACCCCTGCAGGCATGTTGGGAGGAATGTGGTCGTGTCTGGGACTGCCTGGCACGTCCTATCCTTCCCAGACAGGCCCCAACAGCCCCCGCTGAGGCTCCTGCACTGTTCTTGGTATCAACTGCTTCCAGAAAGGACGTAGCACCTTAGATAGCCAACCCCACCTGACCCTGCCTGCCACCAAAGCAGAAATCAACGCCCTCCCCACAGCAGAGCTTAAAAGCTCAGAAGACAATGCTAAGACGTACTCTTGAGGCTGAGAGCTCCCCCCAAATCTGCCTCTCTAAGGACTAGCAAGGATATGAGTAACCTGGGGCCCCACCCGGCTCCACCCACCCCTGACAGACACTTCTAATCTCCTTCCAGAGAACATTCTCCCCAGTCCTGGCCCAGCCCTGCAATTTCCCCAGCACTAGGCAGAGGGGATTTGGGTTGAGGGACTTCTGTTAGAAATCGTGTTGCTATTAGATAAGGTAAGAGGTGGGGGTATCCTTCCTGGGGAAAAAGACAGCCTCCAGGGAGATCCACAGACAGGAGCAGGGTGAAGAGTCCAGCTCCAGCTTCTTTAATGACCTTACACCCTGAACCAAGAAAAGTTCCGCTTCCTGTCAGTCAGTGGGACTCCAAGGATCCTTCTTTCCAGTGTCCACTACCCTACCTCTCCCCCTCCTCCTCTTTCCCTACCCTACTCCTCCAGTCTCTCATCCCTCTGCTCCTCCTCCTCCTTCTTCCCTGACCTTCCTCCTTACCCTGCTTTTCATCCTCCTCTCCTCCTTCTCTCTCCTCCACCTTATCCAAGGGGAACATAAAGATGGTAGGAAATGAATGTCAGATAAACACGCACGGTCTAAAGGGGAGACCTTTGCCAGCACTCCCCACCAGTAGGCTGAATCTCCATGGCCAAGGAGCTGCCAAAGGCCCAGCCAGTTGGGAAATAGGAACAAGGCAGCACACTCCTAGCCCCATGGTGGATGATGGGTATTTTCAAGGCATGTAGTCTCTGGGACAGCAAAGGCTAACGGGCATCAAATAGGCATCTCTGTCTGCTAGGACCTGACGTACCCCTACCTCCTGTAAGCATGTTTTATGTGAGCCCCAGATCTCCCTCTCCCTTCCACCTGCCCAGCAACAGGGAGGAAAGGAGGGGCCTGGGCAGCCAGCACTCTGTGGTTAGTGAGTCTCCTACACCTCCCTGCGGTGGGGAGACCTATGCCAACCCAAACAGGTGAAGGGACTGGGCTAGGCAGCCCCTACACAGCCTCATTGTGTGCTGAGGTCTGGGTGGAGCTAAGGAGTTGCATCCTCAAGGAGGAGCAGCCAGGGTTGAGGAGAAAGACACAGCCTTGGTGTAGAAGCCCACAGGTTAGTGGGAGAGATACTGGAAGAGACTGACCCTGCCTTTGGAAGTCTTTTACCTAAAAAAGACTAGAGAAGACCTTCAAAGCTGCCTTAGAGAGGGGCGAGCCTGAGAAAGCTGAACCCAGTCCGCCTGCTTCTCAGGGCTGCCCGTGATCCCCCACAGGTCTTGGAGCCAGATGCCCCCAGAGAAGATGAAAGGGCTGTGCTCCATCTGAAGATTCTAGGGAAGGATTGGCCCTGGCCAGCTCCTGCTGTCTCCTGGAGCTCCTGGGTTTGGGGCATCAAAACTCCAAACTCTTCCTTCGTCTCACCGCAGCCTTACTGTGTGCCTTTTTCTGTCTCTTACCATTGCTTATTGGAGCTAGTGCCCCCCCACCCCTTCCAGTGTGACTTTGTCTCCGTCCTTACCTTATCTGCCCCTGCAGAGAGACCCCTACTTTGGGAAGAGGCTACGCTGGATGCTGGTAGCCTGTTGTGGAGGCGGCAGGGAAAACTTGGCAAAAAAAAAAAATCTTGGCAGGAATAATTATGATAAGAGGCAGGGAGGACCAGTCAGGAGGTTTCCGGAGAAAGCAGCTTTGAGCTGTGCCAAAAGTTGGGGTGCAGGGGGCAAAGCAGCAGGGAGATGCAGAGTGCTCGGTACTGGCTCCAGGCTTCCCACCCCTCACCACCACCCCCCTTTAGCTTCCTCACAAACTCATGGGTGCTCTGGGATAGAGGGTGCATTTTAGCTTTATTTTGGCTTGGGATTTTGGTTTGTTTCTGTTTTTTGTTTTTCTTTTTGTTTGTTTGTTTTGTCTCAGTTGGTTTGGTTTGGTTTTTTGTTGTTGTTTTGTTTTGTTTTGTTTGGAAACAAGAATTCCCTATGTAGCCCAGGTTGGCCCCAAATTTGTAATTTCTACCTCTCTACTCCTTACCTCCCAGTGCTGGCATCATAAACCTTTGCCACCATACCTGGCAATTTTTAATTTTTTTTTTATTTTAAAATAATTTTAGATTCTCAAAAGTTTTTCACAAAGAAAAAAGTTTGGTCAGGTTTGATGGCCTGTAATTCTAGTTCTTGGAAGGTGGAGGCAGGGGAATCGTCCTCAAGACTGTTGTCAACAACACAGTAAGTTTGAGTCTAGCCCAGGCTACATAAGACTCTGTTTCGATGATGATGACAATGGTGATGATAATGATAACAATAAATTTTAAAAATTCAAGGAAAGAGTTCAGAGGATACATTGTACCCTTCAACCAGCTTCCCTTAACATGAACACATCACATGAACCCTGTACAGTTTTCAAAGACAGTAAGTTAACACTGACACATATCATGTCATTAATCAACCACAGACATGCCTGTAATTTTGCTGGCTTTCCAACACGCTCCTTCTCTGCTACAGATCATAGCTGTATTTCCCGTGCTACAATCCTTCATTCGGTACATCCTCGGATCCAGGGCAGTTCCTCCACCTTCCCTGTTTTCCATGGCCTCAACACCTTTGAACAGGATTGATTGGCTATCTGACAGAATACCTCCAGTTTTCCTGCTTTCTCGTGACCAGACAGGTGCACTTGCCAAGGATCCCACACAAATGATGTTGTATCTTTCCAAGCATCTTCCTAGGTCAGAGAGGACAGATACGTCACCGTGTCTTATTGCTGCTAACTTGACCATGTACAGAAGCTAAGACCTTGGGCTGGAATTCTCTACCTTCATATTTCTATTTTGCCCAAGAAGAGACCTAGAGGCTACTCACAAGTTTCATTTCACCTTCGTCTTTGACTCTCTAACTTGTGGCTCCATCGGTGGCGGTAAAGAACACTTATCACCCTTTTGGCTCAAGAATATAATTTGTTCTGGACTTCCTAAAGAGCTACAGCACCCAGGAGAGGCCTGGAGGAAGCAGAGGGCCATGCCAGAGAAAGAAATTTTTGGCTCCCTCCTCTATACCCCAAGTTAAACTGGGTGTCCCAGGACCCTCTCACTGCCCAGTCTAGAATATTCCCCTGTTGACTTGCTTCCTTTGGACAAATACTACATGTTTCTCTTTTGGTGTGTGTGTGTGTGTGTGTGTGTGTGTGTGTGTGTGTGTGTGTGTGTGTGTGTGTAGTGGAGGGAGGGTAGGAGGTGTTGGCATTGGGAGGTTTGTTTATCTGCTCGCTCCCTCCGTTGCTTGCTTGCTTGCTTGTTTGCTCGATAGCTTGTGACAGGCTCTAACTATGTAGCCAGGCTGGCTTTGAAGTCACAGTGATCCTCCAGCCTCAGCGTCATCTTAGTTTGCCAATTATAGACATGCCACTGTGTCTGGCCCAAGCATTTCCCTCATCCTGTTTTCCTGAGTCTTTTGGGGGTTTGGGGGTGGGGCTTCCACCCTGTGGGAAAGAAATGAACAGCAGAGTCCTCCTTGGCCACAGGTAGGAAATATGACCCCCAATTTCAAGGCTGGACCTCTCTAGTTTTCTAATAAAAGGACCTTTCTCTCTTCCAGGCCCCTAAGCCCTGCCACGCCCCTCCCTGCCAAGCTTCAGAGAGAGGGGGTTGCCATTTTCAAAGCCGCTAGAACCTAAGCAGCCTCTGAAGCCAGAGGAGAGCTACATTTGGTCCTGAACAGGCCAGCAGGCAGGGACCCGGCAGGGAGCCAGTCAGAAGCCTGCTGTAATCCCCAAAACCTAGGGTCCCCTTTTCCCTAGAGAGCTCTGCCACTGGCTGGTTGCTGCTCTCCTAGGCCAGCCTGGCCAGCCTGGTCACGTGTCCCTGTAAGAACCTGGCCTGACTCAGCAGATAAGCATCTGAAGCCTGGCTGTGCTGCCAAGTGGATGGGACAGAGAATGTCCCCACACTATCGGTGACAATCAGGGGGCGAGGAACTTCTCAACTTCTGCAGCTAGGTCCAACCCCTGCATAGCCCGTCTGTGTTCAAGCCTCATTTGACAAGGGCAGGTTCCCCTTGACAAGAAGGTCCCCAAGAGACACACCTCAACCTAGGTTCTAGAGTCTAGAGCAATGGTTCTAAGCCTTCCTAAAGCTGCAACATTTTAATACAGTCCCTCGTGCCGTGGTCATCACCAACCATAAAATTATTTTGTTGCTACTTTATAACTATAATTTTTCTACTGTTATGAACTGTAATGTAAACATCTGATACGCAGGATATCTGATACATGACCCCCCCCCCCAAGGGGTCACAACCCACAGGTTGAGAACCACTGGTCTAGACCAACTTCTTAAGTTTACAAATGGGAATATAACGCTCAGAGAGATAATGAGACGTGTCCAAAACACACAAATTATCCTACTTCAAAAATGAAAAACAGGGCTGAAGAGATGGCTCAGCGGTTAAGAGCACTGACTGCTCTTCTGAAGGTCCTGAGTTCAAATCCCAGCAACCACATGGTGGCTTACAACCATGATGGGATCTCATAATGAGATCTGGCACCCTCTTCTGGTGTGTCTGAAGACAGCTACAGTGTACTTACATATAATAAATCTTTTTTTAAAAAATAAAAAACATTTAACAAGGATCTGGGACAGGTAGGGTAAGAATATATACAAGGTGCTCTGCTTGCCTACACCCCAAGATCATATCCAGGTTAAGCACATTGGTGGTCAGATGACTAAGACGCAGCAATAGATATGGTCACTAACCACTTTGGCTTCCAGCACGGGGAACATGCAGCATTCATCCTCAGCCCTTACTCATGATGCTCCACTACGAAGCTCGTCATGAGCACCTACATTCCCAGCATCTGCCTTAATTTCTACTCTAGTCCCTTTCCAAATCCCTCACATTCCTGAGGACCAAACCTCTGCTCCACACAACTTTAGAGTGTGATATCTACAGACACTGCAGCATTGAGCAGATGCTCGTAAAGGATGGAAGGACAGAGGGTGAAGGGTGAGATGTCAAGGAAGAAGAGAAGGAAAGGAAGTGTAGATAAAAATGGATGGTGAATAAGTGGACAAATGGATGAATGCATGGATGGATAGATAGATGGATGGATGGAGTGTGGGCAGATGGATGAATAAATGGAATGAAGCAAAATAGAGGGGTGAAATGGGGAATTCAGGGGATGAGCTCAGTATTAGAATGGTTGCCCAGCATGTGTAAGGCTCTGGGTTTGATCAGGGGTTTAGAGGAGACAGGGAGTACTAGAATGAGTAAATAAATGAAATTAGGATGCATGGGCGGATGCACGAATGGATGTGTGTGTGGATGCATGGGTGAATGTGTAGGTGGATACATGGATGGATGCATGGATGGATGGATGGATGGATGGATGGATGGATGGATGGATGGGTGGGTGAGTGGATGCATGGGTGAGTGTATAGGTAGATGCATGGATGGATGAGTGGGTGGACGCATGGATGTATGTATGTATGTATGTATGCATGCATGGGTGCATGGGTGCATGGATGGGTGCATGGGTGGATACATGGGGTGGATGCTTAGGTGAATGTGTGGGTGGGTACATGAATAGATGCATGGGTGGATGCATGGGTGCATGGGTGGGTGCATGGATGGATACATGGGGTGGATGCTTGAGTGGATGTGTGGGTGGATATATGAGTAGATGTATGGGTGGATACATAGATGGATGCATGGGTGGGTGCATGGACAGATAGACAGACTGACAGCAGATAGGTGGATTGTAGGTGAGCAGATCAGTAAAGGAAGTACTGAGAAAGGGCAGTCTGCCCAGGCCAGGGCAGGGAGAACAAGTATCCTTGCTGATGCTTGAGGGTCATTAGGATATCAAACCAACAGACAATGTGAAGAACGACATCCCATTGCTCAGGGAAGCACCTGAGCAGAGCGAAAGAGACAAGAAACCGATGGAAGCTACCAGCAGTTAAGCCTGGCTGCAACGCTCAGCTCGGGGCTGCCCTGCCTGATAAAACTGAAAGCAGAGACTGGAGATCAAGACAGTGAGGCTCTCAGTGTCCTACCTGACAACTCTGGGACTCTCTCTTGGGGTTCAAAAAGTGATACTATTGGACTGTTGACAAAGGCCACCATGGTGTCCCCACAGAGCATACCTGAGGGGGCAGACAGAAAGGAAAACACAAGGAATGCTTGCCATTATCCAGATAAGGCATAGTGTTGTCTCAGACCTCTCCTCTCCCCTCCCACCACCTTATCCTTCCCTTCCCCACTCCATTCCAACCCTACCCCATGACCTGAGCTGTCCTACAGTTCACCTGGATACCTTAGAGAGCTGCAAAAGGCTTTGCCCGGTAGGTGCTTAGCATAGTAATTCACTGTAATTACTCTGCTCTGGTGAGGGAACCCCATTCTTTGCCACTGAAGCACACAGCTGGTGGAGAAGGAACAAGATTTTTCTGTTCTGCAGGCTGAAGGGAGGCCAGAGTTGGGAAGTTGCCAGGCACACAGAAGGCTTCTTGAAAAGAGAATCTTGACTCAGGGTCGGAGAGCAGGAAGCGCTCTAGAGGGTGAGGCAGGGAGGGCATTCCCAGCCAGGGGTGGAGCTGTGGGAACTCCTGGCACCACAAGATGAGTTGCTAGAGAGTCAGCACCAGGGTCAGAATGGCTGTGTCAGGAGTCCTGAGTCACCAGGACTGAAGGGACAGAGTGACAGAAGCCACCCTAGTGGCTCTACCTCAAGGGGAACAGTAAAGGAGTGTTCTTCAGCAGTCAAGGGTTTGAGAGCAAGTCGATGTCTTATAGCCATCTGCCCCCAAGACCGAGGGAGGCTGCTTGGGACTGTGGATGGAATAGGGTTTCCACAGTCAGAAAGGCTGGGTGGGGTTCAAGGCTGGGTACTGGAGGTCAGTTTCGGGGAAGCCCAAACCAAGGTGCCCCAGATCTTTGAATATTAAGAAAGTCAGAAAATGTTTAACAACCACTTATCCAGGAGAGAAATGGAATCTATACTTTGATCACACATTTATTATAAATTGTGTTAATAGAAGAGGTGGGTGGATGCTGTCACTCTACTCTGCCCAGCTTATGTATCACAGCTTCCCAAACTCACGCAACTTATGACTGCAGCTACCAAATGCAGCTCTGACCTGAACGCCAGTGGAAATGTATCATTTGTCAAGAACCTGGGTGAGGAGGCTGCAGAGAAGACTCAGAGATTGAGAGCAGTGGCTGCTCTTCCAGAAGACGCAGGTTCGATTCCCAGCATCCACATGGCAGATCGCAAGCAGATGTAATTCCGATCCTAGGGGAACCGATACCCTCCCTGGCCTCTGCAAGTACCATGTACATACCTGGTACACAGATATACATGCAGGCAAACACGCATACACATATAAAAAAAATGAAAAACTACTCTGAGTGACTTTTATGCACAATCAATCGGAATTGTTTTGAATACTGAAAAATAATTGTTCTGAGGTTTTTATTATTCACAACTTAATGGCAACTGACGTGACTCTTTTAAGTTCTGTTTTCAGTAAGCAGGTGTGCTAGCTCATGACTATACCCCTAAGACTTGGGAGGTAGAAGATCAGGAGTTCAAGGTTATCCTCAGCTACATATTGAGTTCCAGGCCAACCTGGGCTACCTGAGACCCTGTCTTAAAAACAACAAAACAGAGCAAAAAATAATAATAATAGTTTTCATTATTACACTTTTCCAGTCAATTCTTAAGTCAAGAAAATTAAGCAATAACTCAAACCCTAATTTGTACTGTTTGTTTTTTTTTAACTGTGTTAATTTGGTACACAGGGAAGAGATGTACAGTAACATACCATTATATCACATGTATACTATACAGATAAAATAGTCATAAGTCACCTCAGGAGCACAGATATTAGTAAAATAAATTAGAAGTAATACTATAAAGTATTTACTATCTTTGTTTTAGTATATTTTACTTAACTTATGCTTACATAGTGTAATTGTTAGTACTGATCATGTTTAGCAATCAGTTCAAAAAATTCCTAGAGATTTAACCCTGACTCCGAAGAGTCAGTGTAAGCCAGCTCCAGAATGCCAAGGAGGCTTGAGTCTCAGGTCACATATAGACTAAGAGGGGAATACATCACAAGTCAAACAACTCTGCCACAAAGTAAAATAAAGGGAAGATGCAGGGGATGGGGAGGAAGAAGGGTTGGTGGCCTTAATGACAAGGTAAGATAATCTAGGTGAGAGGAAGCAGAAGTCACCAGGCCTTCACCAGATACACCAAGCACTGACTGCCCCCAGGGATTCCCATGGGAGCTAGGGGTGTGTGTTGGGGGGGTCCTCCTTGATGCTTTGATATTAACCTGTCTTCTATTAGCTTCCTTCTCTGTCATTATGCATTGATGATACCTCTGCTGTCACAGCCATAGTACATCCATCCTTCAGCTATCCTAGTGTGGGTGACGTCTTGGTGCCCCGAGACTTTCTTTACATCTTTACTTAGCCCATAAAAAAAATGCACTTGAAAGAGCTAGAGATAGTGGTACTGGGCATACTGATGGTACTGGAGGTGGTGGTGCTGGTGGTGATGGTAATGGTGGTGATGATGGTGATGGTGGTGGTGATGGTGATGGTGGTGATGATGGTGATGGTGGTGGTGATGGTGGTGATTACAGTAGACAGAAGAGATAGTAATGGTGATGATAACAATAGAGTTAGGCGGGTGGTGTTGATGGTAGAGGTGGTAGGGAAAGGATATATAAAACTGACTATTCAAGCCTTTTGATGGACAAAGTAGACCCAACTGAAACAGCTCCCCTTGGGGCTAGCTCAGAGGTAAAATGTCTTGCTCTCTTAGAATCTCCTCTCCAAACACTCGAAAGGCTTCACCGCAACTATGTCTCAACATCCTCCCCGCTCAGAGCTGTGCAGAAGGTGGGTAGGAGGAGGCTGGAACCCAGCCCAGGCAGATCAGCTTCACAGGCTTTTATTCCCACCACCTAGAACCAAGTTTACAAGTCTTCTTGTGGCCATCCGCGCAGACGAGGCAAACAGTAGCCATGATTTAGACCTTAGTAAGCTCCAGTGCCCAGCCCCCACTACTTTGCCCAGAGGAGGAGTGGGAGAGAGATGATCCACCAAGGCCAGGCTGTTGAGAAAGAGTTGAGCCACCGTGGGCATTGCCCACCCCCACACACCGGAGGCACCTGAAGCAGGACAAAGAACACCTTATCTGTGGGACGCTGTGAGGAAGTCTTTCCCTACAGCCAGGGCGGTACCTGATTTACCACTGTAACCCCATCTACACCTAGCCCAGCACACCACCTGCTGGGAAGCAGCCTGTAGTGGACTTGATCTGGATTCACAGGGCTGCTCCTAGAACATAATTTCTCGGTAACCCTAATCAAGCCAAGGGAGACCGGGGGTTAGTTCACCTGAGGTCTTTTCTGTCACCTCATCTACCAGTCATGAACTCTAGGCTAAGTTCCCCCCACCTCTTTGAGACTCAGTTTCCCCACCTGTAAAATGGGATGAATCAAACTCATGTGAGCTGGCAAGGAGACTTGACCGTGCCAACAGGGAAGAGGTGTTTGATCCAGCTCAGCATTAAATGCCAGAACACAGATGCCTATCTGGAGCCTTGCTGCAAGACTCAAGTGAGGCAATAATGGGCGGGGCCATCCGAGAAACTGTCAAAATAGAGAGTGAAGGGGTAAGCAAGTGCCTGCTTTGCCCACCTAATTGTAGCCTTGAACGCCTAACCTTAACCCTTTGGGTTTTAATACTGGAAATGTACAGGTAAGAAACAGACAGCACGGTACAGAATCTGTCATGCTCACACTCAGGGGCCAAGCCCAAGATGGCCCCACTCACCCCGATGGTTCCACACTACCTTCTGCAAGGTCTACACTAGGGCTTCAGCCTTATTTTCTTCCGAGTTATCACTTTTTAAATTGTATAATCATATTATTTGAGCACAACACAAATTTAAAACTGACTCTGTTGACAAGACAGGGACTGGAGAGATGGCTCAGCAGTTGAGTCCTTACTACTCTAGCTGAGGACCCAAGCTCAGTCCCCAGCACCCGCTCGTCCTCTGACAACTGCTTATAACTAGGGTTCCACAGAATCTGACACTCTCTTCTGTCCTCCACTGGTGCACACTTATACTCAGATACAGACACATTCATACACTCAAATTTTAAAACAAGTATTTTTAAATTGGGAAGCCAGAATATTAGCTCAGGCAAACTGCTTTTGGTTTTAGTTGCAGTTGGTTTTTGGTTGGTTGGATAATTGGTTTGGTTTTGGTGTTTTTGTTTTATTTTTGCTCTGAGGTACTAAGGATTGAGGCAAGAGTCTCATATATGCTAAGCAAGTACTGCAAGTACTGTGTGTTTGATTGGGTTTTGGAACCAGAGTTTCACTGTGTAGACCAAACTAGCTAATAAGCCTCATTAATACACACACACACACACACCATAAAAAAAGAAAGCAAAGGACTGGAGAGATGGCTCAGTGGTTAAGGGCACTGACTGCTCTTCCAGAGGTCCTGAGTTCAAATCCCAGCAACCACATGGTGGCTCATGACCAGCTGTAATGGGATCTGACGCCCTCTTCTGGTGCATCTGAAGACAGCTACAGTGTACTACTCACATACATAAAATAAAATAATTCTTTTTTAAAAAAAGAAAAGAGAAAGAAATTAAATAAAAAATTTTTGAAAGGTAAAGAATTAGCTAGCGGGGCGGGGTGACACACATCTCGAATCTCGAAACTTAAGAGGTAGATGCAGGAGTTTCAGGAGTTCAAGGTTATCCTCAGCTGAACAGAGTCTGAGGCTAGCCTTGACTACATGACACCCTGTCCCCCAAAACACTAGAGATAGAAAAGGGGAATTTATTTATTGACTATCACATCAATTTCTTAATTTTAAAAGACTGCAAAGATGGGTATGGTGGTTCATGTAAGTCCAGCATTTGGGAAGCAGAAGTAGGAGAATCCTGAGTTTAAGGTCAGTTTGGGCTACACAATGAGACCCTGACTAAAAACAAACAAACAAGCAAACAAGCAAATACTGGGTATAGTGCCTGCTCAGCATGAGCGGTCTCTCAGTTCTAAACAAAAATAAATCAAAAACATCAAACCAACTCAATGAACGAAGCAAACAACTTGGACCTTAAGTGATCCTCCTGCCTCAGCTTCCTGAATAGCTGGGGTGATGGGTGTGCCACAGCTCCTGGCTCATTCATCCTTTGGCACTGATTTTTTTCTATTAATATTTTAATATTTATTTATTTATTTATTTAATGTATATGAGTACACGGTAGCTGTCTTCAGACACACCAGAAGAGGTCATCAGATCCTATTACAGATGGCTGTGAACCACCATGTGGTTGCTAGGGATTGAACTCAGGGCTTCTGGAAAAGCAACCGGTTCTCTTAACTACTGAGCCATCTCTACAGCCCCCCTTTTTCTATTAATTTAACATTAAAGGAAGCACTTGCGCAATTTGAAAAATCATCTTCCACACATATCATGTTTAATACAGCTAGAAAATAGCCTAAGGGAATTTAAAACTCTGGGCATCAAGAGAAAGAAAAGTGTTTTTCTTTTTTTTTTTTTTTTTTTTTGGTTTTTCGAGACAGGGTTTCTCTGTGTAGTCCTGGCTGTCCTGGAACTCACTTTGTAGACCAGGCTGGCCTCGAACTCAGAAATCCTCCTGCCTCTGCCTCCCAAGTGCTGGGATTAAAGGCGTGCGCCACCACCGCCCGGCGAAAAGTGTTTTTCTTATATTTTCTATTTTGCCATAGAGAAATGAAGGAGAGGAAAGAGGCATCCACTTTATGTGTAACAATTTAATAACTGGAGGAAGAAGAAGGACCCTTGTAGCCAGATGTGTCAACAAGAGGTCAAATCAGAAAGGAAGTCTCCAGATGTGCTGGTATCTTTGCCTGTCACCTCTTCATCTGCGCAAGATCCCCATCAGAAGTATTCAACTATTGGGAGCAAGGATATACCTATGTCTGTCTCCATAACAACCCAGATAACACAGTAGAGGAAGATGCCAGGTCAAGAATTCCATCTCCCCCTCCCCCCCCCGCACCTCCCACCCACCCAGGGCTTGTCTTCTACAGCATCAGCTTCTCCCCATGGAGGCTACCCTGTGCCCATACAGTGAGTTTCTCTGTCAGAAACTCCTCTGAAAACGTTCCATGACAGCCTGAGAGAGCGACTTCTAAACCAAAGAAAGCCCTGTGGCTTAGCCCCACCCCTGGCCCACAGAGCCCGACCTTACTTGCTAGATAAAGTCTAAGGTAGCTGGTTGACTAACAAAACACCAAGCTTTGTCTGTTTCATCTGTGTTTGTCTTTAGAGAGCGTCAGAGACTTAAACCACAGTAGTGGGCAGTCTAGCATAAGAAATTACTTCTCTCAGACACTGGGAAGAAACGCTGAACTTTTTATAGCTCTTGGAAACAAAAAGCCCAAAGAAAGTAAACCTCACACGCTAACCACTAATTGATTTGCATCAGCCCAGGAGAGTTGCAGGCTATCATTAACTCTTACGCTAGCCATTGTCTTAGCAATTATCTAAAACAGTGTTTCACAAACTTTGACACTAACTCAGGCATAAGGAATCTGAGGGTGTATTCAAACTAGACAAGTGACAAGGTGCACCATGAGTCTCTTCATCCTGGCCAGGAAGCTCAAGAAGCAGCCAGGGCTGATTCAGGACTTGGATCAGCAGGCATTTCCAGGTAGAAAGACAAGTCCCTTGTCTAAGAGAAGCTTCTAGAATCAAGGCACCATTTCTGTCTTAATATCGCTGGGTATTATTTGTGGTATTGTCTGTGCATGGTTTGTTTGCTGAGATAGGATCTCGTGTACTCTAGACTGACCTCAAATCACAAAGCCATAGTAACCTTGGACTTCTAATCCTCTTGCCTCCACGTCTTGAATCCTGATTTGTATGGTATTGAAGAACCAAACCCAGAGCTTTGCAAATGCTGGACAAGCATTCTACCAGCTGAGCTACCCCCCCGCCAGGCTTGTCTTTTAAAAGACAAGTGTTTTATGTTTGCAAATTGTAGCAATGAACAAGAAAAATGACATCCCTGATCTTCAAGGAGTTTTACTAACTGCCAAGCCTCAAGAATACTTCTCTTCCCAGCCCCTCTTGATTATCTTGGGTCTTGCTGTGGTTTGAATACTGATGATGACACCTCTCTCCCCCAGGATCTTAGGCAGGAGCTCAACTCCTGCAGTTATTTCAGTGGTATCAGCAGGGTGGACACTTAAACCCAACTACAGTGTTTGGAGGTGGGGCATCTTTGCAAAGTGACTCCATTTAAATAAGGTCATTATTGAATCCTGGTGGCTATAGAAAGAAAACGAGGAGACAAGAAACACAGATAAGCACAGGCGTTCCTGTGTGTCCTATCAAGTGACGTCCTATGTTACTTTGGGATTCTACCTGCAAGAAGGTCATCACCAGAGGCTTAGCCAATGGGACTCTGAGCCTCTAAACTCATACCTTTATGAAGTTGCATGGTAGTCCATGATTTATTATAATAAAGCAAAACTAGCTAATACAGACCTCAGCTTCCTTATCTATGTAGAGGCAACCTTTCTCAGGAGTTTCCCAAGGGTGCACTGATCAGAGGCAAACTGTTTGAGGATAGTGGCACCTACCACTCTTTCCAATGGGTCCCGCACCCAGGGAATGTGGGATCCACACCCTGTGTTCTGACATCCCATTCTGAACCACTCCCGAACATGTGCACCAGGCCAGGAGCTGTTCAATAGCCCAAGTCTGTGTCTCTATGCAAGGATCCCTGAATGATGTCATCTCTAAAAGAGACGGGTGCATCACTTCATTTAGGAAGCTCTCAGAAGACAATGCTCAAAGTTGGCTGGCGTGTCTTGAAGGGGATCCTCCCATTGCCTGATGGCAAATATGCAGGTTGGCACCATGCCTCTTGAAATTAGTTTGGCAACTCAAACCAGGAACCTTGAAACATTTCTATCTCTTCCCTTATTAATTTACATCTCTGAGGACAAGCCTAAGGGAATAATCCAAAAACATTTATTCATGAAAAGTGTTAGGTAGAAGGATGTTCACTGCTGTGCTCATTCTATAGTGACAACAGCCATGAACGGTGAAAAGAACATTAAAAATAGATAATAATACAGGAACATTTATAATATAATATATTATATTATTAATAAAAATTGAGGCTGGTGATATCAGTGCGTCATACACTGCTTGCCTAGCATTCTCAGGGCTCTTAGAGTAGATACACAACATCATGGGAAAAACAGAGTGCAAAACGGATTCAGTGTACTATAACTGTAATTATACCATACATAAGTGTTTTCATATACTTGTAAAAATAAGAAACTTGTTACCAGTAGTTGCTTTGGGGTATTGGGATTTAAGATTCAGTATGAATCATAGGTTCACCCTATAATCTGAAGGACAGGCTTGGTGACCATAAACAGAAAGAGAGATGTTTGCTGAACAATTAACAAAGGTTATTTATTGTAAAATAATGAACCAGGATCAGCAACCTTGAAAGATGAATACATAAAGCAGGGATTTCACATTAAAATGACAAGCTAAATATATAATTTAGTTTTGCCTTCTAAGTACCACTAGGATGACTATAATTAGATAAAATCCATGGGAACAAAGAATAAGAAGAGGCAAAGTGTCAGAATCTGAAAGACACAAGAGAAATGGCGGACTCAGCCAAGCAGAGGACAAGAATGAAGCAGACCCCACATTGTAACCCCAGATACCTGTGAAAATGAGGTCAGAGTAAGCTGGAGACAGAAGACTAGGAGCCAGCTATAGTGGTGTGTTGCAGGAAATATTAAAAAGGAAACCACCAACTCTCCGCACTCCTGCTTCTCTCAACCCACCAACTCTCTGGCTCAGCCAGGCCACAGGGCTCCCACAGGGCCCCCAAGTTCCTCTCGCTACCACGCAATGCCCCACACACCCCACAGTCAGCCGGTAGAATCAAAACTCTTAAATCTTATGATTATGGTTAACCAATCAGATTTATGTATCAATAAAATCACAATCTACAAGATTCCAAGACAATAATTTCAGAGTCAGTTGATAATGATAAAAGCCTATCCCAATTATTCTAACCTTATGATATCATAACTGTGACTGGTTCAAGCCACACTGGTTCACATCTGCCTCCATTTTCCTTCCTTCTCCTTCTCCTTCTCCTTCTCCTCCTCCTCCTCCTCCTCCTCCTCCTCCTCCTTCTCCTTCTCCTTCTACTTCTCCTCCCAGACCTCTCTGTCTCTGCAACTCTTAGCTCCTCTTTCCTTTTCCCTGTCCAATCACAGGCCTCCTCTGAACTAATGTAATTAGACAGGGAAAATCCTACAACTGTGGTGCATGCTCATAACCTTATAATCCAAGAGGCTAAGGCAGTCGGATCACACATTCAAGGCCAGCCTAGACTACATGGTGAGACTCTGTCTTAGAAAAATAGGAGAGTGGGTTCAAGGTCTTAAACAGAAGTAGGGAAGTCTCTATAGTTTCTCTTTCCTTCTGTTTGCCAACCACTCTCCCTCTGGACCAAAAGAATCTGGAATCTAAAAGAAATATTCTCTAGTGGATTTAAGCAACCAGGGCCAAGAAAGGGAGTAACACATTAAAAAAATCACAAATGTGTGTTTAAAAAAATCACAAATAACAGACTGGGTGTTTCTCATACTGCTGATCCGACACATCTCCCAGAAAGCTGCTAGCTTTTACATCCCACACAGGAAATTAGAGATATCCTTTCTGAAGAAGACCCGTCTCTAGGGAAATTATCTCCAGGTACAACATCTGGGGCACTTCAGGGAAACAGTTCATTCACCATCATATCAATTCATGGTAAGACTTTCCAGAAAACAAACCCATCTGATGTACACACATATACATACACACATACCAATAAGCTCCTTTGTACCTTTCTCTAAAATGTGATTGACTATCAAGGACCAGAAGGAACCTGAGAAGAGTTTCTGGTATGAAAGATGGAGTTAAAACAAACAAACAACAACAACAAAAACCACTTAGAGGAAAGGCACTTAGAGGAAACAGGGAAAACAAAAGGAATTGTCTAAACTACAACTAATAGACACAATGGGATAAAACATCTTAAGCCAAGAACAAATGGCTATTGACAACATATTCAGGGCTATAGAATATCAAAAATATCACAGAGTTTTTTTAATTTTTAATAACATATTTTGTTGACAAAGTTAATCATTTTTTTCAAAAAGTGGAGAAAAGACGAGTTAAATGGAAAACAGTATGGGATATGCATGAAAAAAAAGAGTTCTAGACAAAGGCAGTGGAAAAAGGAAGATCTAAAAATGAGGAATTTTTCCAGAATCTAAGAGCTGAGTCCCATGGTAGAAGTGTGTATTCATACCCAGTCAATGGGAAAAGACACAACTGCATTAAGGACCTACATGTGATAGTACATTCCACTAGGGAGAAAAAAAATAAAATTTCCAGTAAAAAGAGTGAGAATAGAACAAAGCAAAGGATCCGCAACCAAAGTGGCATGAGACTCTTCAATAGCAACATCAGGAGCAAGTGAAGACCCTCAGATACTGAGGAAAGACACTGTTTAACCAAGAATTCTATACCCATCCAAACTATCTGTCAAGAGTGAGCTTAGACAAAAGATCTTTTCAGACATGAGAACTTCAATGACAGCAGCAACAATGCTAACCTATATGAATTCTTGGGAAATAGATGGAACATGTGATTCCCTAAAATGGTGGGAAAGGAGAAGGAAAGACGGGGGGGGGGAGAGACAGAGACAGAGAGAAACAGAGACAGAGAGACAAAGAGAGAGATTTAAAAAATGGATGACTGTTTATGGAGATTTCATCTGGGTGACAAGCCCAGAGAGCATCCATAACACAGACTGGAAGAGGAGAACAGAAGACTCCTAAAGAAATATATATATACATATATATATTATATATATATCATCAAGATGAAACTGATATGCTGGGCAGTGGTGGCACATACCTTTAATCCCAGAATTTGGGAGGCAGAAGCAGGTGGATTTCTGAGTTCAAGGCCAGCCTGGTCTACAGAGTGAGTTCCAAGACAGCCAGGGCTATACAGAGAAACCCTGTCTTGAAACTAATAGAAATTCCACACATCTTGATACATTAAAAAGATACATACATCCAACAAAAAAAATCAGGGAACAGATGAGTGACATGTACATAGAGAATCAAAACAAACTGTTTATTCCAAGGAAATTTACTACACTATAAAACATATTTTGACTAGGAATAATATATAGCTACCATAATGTAAATGTTTATGAAGCCAAAATTATGACTATATTCAGAAAGTAGTGAAGGTCAATGCATATAAGAGAACTAAATCATCATCCTTCAAACAGAGCAGGAAGCTAAATGATTTTTAAATGAAACTAAATAATAAAAAAAGTAGAATATTAGTATTTAGAAATAAGGAAGCAAAGCAAAAAGAAAGAGCTGAGGCTGAAAGTGGGAGGTAGACGTAGAATAAGAGCCAGCTTGGGAATGGCTCTTCTACACACAACCAAACACACACTCACATGCACATCATACACACACAGCACACACGGATACACACATACCCATGATGACACACACACACACATACTGACACATGCACACATCCACATACAACACACACAGATATGCACACATTCATAGAAACACATACTCATACTCATACTGACACATACACACATATACACATACACACACGTATACCAACACATACACACATGCTCATACTAACACCTACAACACACACACTCAAACTGGTATACAAATACACACACACATTATGCTACTATACGTACACAACTCTTGTTTCCTTTTAAATTCCGGAAGGCATCCAGGGAAAAAGAACAGAGCCTAAGAGGTGTGGATCATGAAATTAGGCAGAAAGAGTTGACTCATGGGAGTAGCACAGAGAAGGGCCAAATGGGAAAAGGAAGAGGAACCATCACAGCCCCACGAGTAGAGAATGCTAATCTAAATTTTCCTAACATTGACTGTCCTCTTGTGAGAAAAAAACATCTGGTTGAAACCAGGAATGGGAAAGAGAGATGGAAAGAAATGAGTACACTGTTTCTGGCAAAGATAAGAAAGTCTCCAGAAATGGTATTAGCCATGGGGATGGAAGGATATGGGGAAGAGGGCAAAGGTAGCAGATGGCTCCCAGGTACTCATCAGCATTCAAAGGAAGGATGGACAAGGTGAGGAGGAAGGACAGCCTAGAAGAGATTTTTATCCTGGCCATGACCATGACTCCAACCTAAGGCTCTACCTTCCTTCCCTTCAATGCCAAAATCTGTGTGTGTGTGTGTATGTGTGTGTTTGTGTGTATGTGTGTGTATATATATGTGTATGTTGTGTATGTCTGTGTATGTGTGTATGTGTATATATGTGTGTATGTGTATGTATGTATGTGTTTGTGTGTGTATGTGTGTATGTGTATATATGTGTGTATGTGTATGTATGTATGTGTTTGTGTGTGTATGTGTGTATGTGTATGTGTGTGTGTATATATGTGTATGTTGTGTATGTCTGTGTATGTGTGTATGTGTATATATGTGTGTATGTGTATGTATGTATGTGTTTGTGTGTGTATGTGTGTATGTGTATATATGTGTGTATGTGTATGTATGTATGTGTTTGTGTGTGTATGTGTGTATGTGTATATATGTGTGTATGTGTATGTATGTATGTGTTTGTGTGTGTATGTGTGTATGTGTATATATGTGTGTATGTGTATGTATGTATGTGTTTGTGTGTGTATGTGTGTATGTGTATATATGTGTGTATGTGTATGTATGTATGTGTTTGTGTGTGTATGTGTGTATGTGTATGTGTGTATGTGTATGTGTGTGTGTATGTGTGTATGTGTGTGTGTGTGTGTGTGTGTGTGTGTGTGTGTGTGTGATGTTCATTTGTGTGAAGAAGAGCCATTCCCAAGCACAACTATGCAGTTCAGAGCTCAAACTTTAGAGGACAAATACCAGAACACGTGGAGTGGTAATAACAGACAGGCAGACTGTAGCCACACAATAGACCTGGGAAGGAACTTCAAATGCCATGTGCTGGGTCTTAAATGAAAGCACATGCACTCCTTGAAGAAGTTCCTAACTCCACAATGGTTCTAATTTCATCTGCCTGGCAGGGTCCCTAGAAGAGGGTAGTTAAAGATCCTTTGTAGGATCTCACACAGTGGCCATCTACACATACGAATATCTCCCCTCTTTGTGTCTGCCCGTTCACCCTGCTGGCATAGAGAACTTCCGGAAACCTCTGCAGTTTTTTTTTTTTTTTTGGTTTTTTGAGACAGGGTTTCTCTGTGTAGCCCTGGCTGTCCTGGAACTCACTCTGTAGACCAGGCTGGCCTCGAACTCAGAAATCCGCCTGCCTCTGCCTCCCAAGTGCTGGGATTAAAGGCGTGCGCCACCACCGCCCGGCTCTCTGCAGGCCCTTCTGAAGCACTATCAGTTCTCTGCGCCTCTTTAAGTCCAAGGACACAAGAGGAGTTCCTGGGAGGTCCCTTCAACTCCTCTCCCATCGACTAAACATGAAAATCACACAAGTTTGCATCAACCAGAAAGCTTTATTATTATGCTACCACCATAAGAGGGTAAGGGAGACAGATGGGGACCATGCTAAGAAAACAGGGTCCTGCCCCAAGCCACCAGGATGAGAGGCTGGTGTGGGCCAGGAGGCTCTGGGCAAAACAGATTAGTTCCTGGAACTCTGGCTCTGGCTGAAGCTGCTTGAGCCTTGCTCCTTGAGGATGGACCGAGGCTGGCGGGAGGATGAGGAGAAGACTGAAAAAGAGAAAGAAAGAGGTGAAGTGAATTCTGGGAGCTAAGCAAGCTGCCAAGCAGGGAAAGGGGTCCCCAGGACTCTGGAAGGAGGGCCTTAGCCCTGACCCTACAGAGTCAAGCTGTTGGTCCCAGGAGCCTTACCTTCTCGAGAAGAATAGGACTGGCCAGAGGAGTGCTGTGAGGAGGAGCTGTGGGATGGGAGGAGAAGAGACAGGAGCGTTAGATGTGCAGGGAGCGGCAGAGGCAGAGGTACTGTGAGCAGGGACGAAGGACCAACTCACTGGACATCCTCGCCCTCCAGCAGACGGCGGTAGGTGGCGATCTCCTGCTCCAGCCTTGTCTTCACATCCAGCAGGATCTTGTACTCCTGGCTCTGCTGCTCCATCTCGCAGCGCAGCTGAGCCAGCTGCTCCTCCACACTGCCGATCAGACCCTGGATCTGGGACAGCTGCATGCAGTAACGGCCTTTGGTCTCTTCTAGGCTGTTCTCCAAGGATGCTTTCTGTGAGGGAAGAATGAAGATCAATGGCGATGGTCACCTCTGTCTCTGCTGGCCCCTGGGCATGTTATTTAGATAGGTACATGGATCTTGACCCCAGCTGGAGAGTATTTAGAAGAGACATATTGGAAAACTGTTTCCCCAACACCCTGCCTTTAATTCCTCCATCTCTATAATGGATACCACGGTGTTTCCAGTCTCATTTCCCGAAGGATGGGGACTACTGGACGGCACGAGGGCCGGATTCTTCATACCATGCTGAGCTGGGACTGCAGTTCGATCTCCAGACTCTGGAACACCCTGCGGAGCTCAGCCACCTCGCTGCGGCTGCTCTGGATTAGCTCACTGTTAGAAGCTACCTCTTTGTTCAGCTCCTCGGTCTGAGGAAGAAGAGAGGGAAAGGTGTGAGACGCTCCAAAGCCTCCCTAGCCAGGAGTCACGCAGGAGTAGGGAAGAAGCAGGTCCCCACCTTGCTCAGGAACCAGGCCTCGACATCTCTGCGATTCTTCTCTGCCATCTGCTCATACTGGTCCCTCATCTCATTCAGGATGCGGCTCAGGTCCACACCGGGGGCGGCGTCCATCTCCACGTTGACATCCCCACCAGTCTGACCCTTCAAGGCAAGCATCTCCTAGGAAAGATCACAAGAGGGTGGTCACTTCTGCTGGGAAATTCAACACACTAGCCTTTCATCCCCAAACCTAGCAGCAGCTCCACCTCCTCGTGGTTCTTCTTCAGGTAGGCCAGCTCCTCCCTGAGGTTTTCAATCTGCATCTCCAGGTCGGCTCTGGACATAGTCAGCTCATCCAGCACCCGGCGCAAGTTATTGATGTCGCCCTCCACGGACTGCCGCAGGGACCGCTCATTCTCATACCTGGGAGGAGAGGTCAGAGCTGAAGATGGACGACCCTACTCTTTTGTCCCTGCCCTCTGCCCTCTGCCCTCTGCCCTCTGCCCTCTGCCCAGCATGCTGACTGCTCACTTGGTCCTGAAGTCATCCGCTGCCAGCCTGGCATTGTCGATCTGCAAAGTAGACTGTGCATTGTCCTGTGTGGCTGCAATGATCTAGAGAGGAAATGAGCAGATAGGAAGTCTGATCATCCAGAGACCCTACTACTCAAGGGAGAAGGACAGAGGGGAGCAAAAGGAGACACCCCAAGCCAAGTGATCACCTGGCTAGCAGGTCAGCTCCTACAGTTTCTGACAACTGATCACTTACTTCTCTACACAGCTCAGGTTATATTGGGGTGCATTTATGTCTACCATCACCCCTATCCTGTGCCCAGAGTTAAGGAACTGGGCATGCAGCATAAAGTAGCCTCAAGGGGATTAAGAGTCAGGGTCCCAGATCCAGCTGAGGCATGGATATTCTCAAAAAACCCTCAGCCACTGCTCTGGATAACTGACCATTAACTTCCAAAGGTCTTTAGTCTTCCTGCTTATGTATTAGACTCTCTAGACGTGTCTTTGCTAAAGGCCACTGCAGTTCTGACTTCTCATCCACCAGAACCACCCACCTTGCTCTTCAGGTCCTCGATGGTCCTGAAGTAGGAACTGTAGTCTTTGATCTCAGTGGGCCGCTGCCTCTGGTACCAGTCACGGATCTTCACCTCCAGGTCGCTGTTGGCCTCTTCCAGGGCCCGCACCTTGTCCAGGTAGGAGGCCAGGCGGTCATTGAGGTTCTGCATGGTCACTTTTTCACTGCCCACCAGGAGCCCATCACCAAAACCACCGCCAAGGCCACCACCAAGACCACCAACAAAACCACCACCAAATCCACCACCGAATCCACTACCGAGTCCTCCACCAAAACTGCTGCTGCTGAAGCCCCCACCATAGCCACCTCCGATCCCACAGGCTCCCCCAGAGGAGAAGCGAGAGGAGGAAACCGACATGCCCCCATAGGCGCTGGGAGCCCGGCAGGATCCTCCAGCCAGGACGGAGGACATGCGGCTAGAGCCACCACCGATGCCACAGGCGCCCTTCATGGAGCTGGAGGAGGTGAACTGACGGCTGCAGGTGGCCATGGCTGAGGAACGTGAGAGTGTGGGCAAGTGAGCAGGGAGAAGGGAGAGCTGCTCAGTGGAGGCTGCAGATGCTGAAGGTGCCTCAGACACCGGGTTCTTTTATATGCACCAGGGGAAGGCGGGGTCCTCCGACTGCTGACTCCAGGTTCCCTTGTGGATTTCCTCAGTCAGTCCTGTCCAACACCCTCCTTTGGATTGTTCATCCCAGGGTGGACTCTCTCTCTCTCTCTCTCTCTCTTCCATGCTGGCTCAGAGTTTCTGCCCAGCTCTGTGGGTGTGGGGCCAAGAGAAAAACACACAAATTCAAGTCAGTACTGACTCACGTTGTGTAGCCAGAAATGGGCTTCTGTTCCAGGTGCCTGAGGGGACAGCAACGAGGAGCCCTAGGTGCAGCAACCTCTGACAGGCGCGTCCTCAGGCCGTGAGTCAACCAGTCCCTGCCCCACGGTGAGAACCTGAGGTGGTAGGAGTCTCACTGATGCCATCCCAAACTGTCACTGGATACTGTTGCATGAATCCTGCAGGGCACATGGTAGAGCTAGGTTGCTCACCATGGGTCCTGAAGCCCCTTACCTCCCCTCTCTGCGCCTGCTTTCCGTCCACAGAGACAAGTCTGGGCTGGGTAGCTGCAGTCCTTTCTAGTTCTGAAAAAAATCAAAGGATTCCCATTCCCATGGGATCGGATTTGGATTTAGAAGCTGCCTTCGTGACACCAGGATGTCCAGAGTGGTGTACACCACAGTATAAACACCCTATGCTGCCACAGGCCCACCTTGCCTCTCACTCACTGCCCAGCATCCTGTCATCCCTCTGGGTCTCAGTTGTTTTAGGACACATAAGAGTCACAAAGAAGCATGCCTGGAGGACCCTACCCCTGTGGTCAGCCTCTTCATCCTTCCTCTGCAGTCTTGCTGCCTTTCTCGCCAACCTCCATATTCCGACTCCTGACATAAGACCCCTGCACTTACATAGCACCCTCCCACAGCTCCTCCACCCTACCTCCTGCCCTCATCTACTCAAGGGCGCCCCCTGTGGTCTGTCGTGGGCTCAGTAGGAGGGAATTCTATCCTGCTTCTAATACCATCAGTGTGTCACCAGGCCTACCCCAACTCTGACCCTTCATGAGCCTCAGAGGCCCCATGTGGAGACCATCTTGGCCGGGGAACTGCCCAGGTTGGGCTTGGCAGCTTTGTTCATCCAGTGGGCACAGGGCTTTGCACTGGTAAGGAATACCTGTCATGTTTGCTACACAGTTCTCAGAAGCAGGTGCACCAGTGGGTGTCATTCCCCACAATAATCTGCAGGTGACAGAGCCTCAATAGGCTCCCAGAACATCACACTCTTCCCGAATCTCTCTCTGCACGTCTCAAATCCACATCATTTCTTGATCCTTGAATTAACCTTGTAGGTGAGAAGGACTGAGGAAGAGCAAGAGAGAACTGAGAGTCAACCAGTGCCACTAAGCCCATAGCCACAAAGCCAGGAGTCTCCAAGCTCCCATGATACCTTGCAGGCAGGAGCCAGAGTGCTTGGTAGGAGCTCGGACCACAATGGGCATAGCCTCGGCCTGAGAGGAAGAATGGAGTCTGGGCCCAAAGACAGTCTCTTGGATATCATGGGGCAACACCTGAGGAACTTGACTCTGTTTTCCTGTTGTTCCTCTCTTGAGGTGACAGGAGCCCAAAGAGTCTTGCCTGAGTTATTCTGGGGCAGAAAAGTTTATTTATTGCTACCACGTATCATTCTGTCCTGATGGCCACTCAACTAGAGGTTAAAATACTCTGCTGTGGTCCTGAGTCTCCTCTGGTCTTTACTCCAGCAGTAGTCTCCAGGCCTGGACTTCTGGAAAAGAAGACTTCAGATGGGACATATTAGTAGATAGAGCAGTGGGTGGTTTAATTAGAGCAAGCAAGGAAGCAGGCGCACACACATTAGACAAGAGGGCGCTGAACTCAGCAACAGCAGCCTTTACCCTGACAGGCATGGAGGTTAAATTCTCTCCTCCCCACTGTCATCTACCACATGCCTCTCCCAGCATAGACACTTCTAGAAAAGGGGTGTGCTCTTCTCTCAAGCCCACTTTACTGAGAATTTTGTCTTTTATAAGTCAATGTACAAGACCCCAGAATATGCATAAACATTTCAGCACCCCTAAAGTGAAAGGTTTATGGGGGGAAAGAGCAATGGACCTCAGCGCATGCGCTCCTGCATATTCATTTTTTTTTCTGTTTGGTTTTGGTGCTTCTGTTTGGTTTTCTTTGTTTTGATTCATTTTGTTTTTTGAGACAGTATTTCTCTGTGTAGCCCTGGATGCCCTGGAACTCACTTGTAGATCAGGGCAGCCTCGAACTCAGAGACCTATCTGCCTCTGCCTCCTGATCACTGGGATTAAAGTCATGCACCACTACCACCATCCTGAAAACTATCTTTAAAATGCTTTAATATAACCTTAATAGCAGGGCCCACTATCACCCGTTGTCTCATATCCATTTTGGAGGCCCTGAGCTAGCCCATCTGCAGTCAACCACCACCAATATCTTTATGTTCTCTTTCAGGGCCTTGAGTTGACCCACATATGTTCTTTCTGTGCTATCTTTAAGTTAGGATAGATGAGAGAGTAATTTGTCTAAATTGCCAAATACAATAGAGTAGACATTATAAGTGTATATCATACCTTATAATTTGCATAGTAGTTATAATTGTGTCCAGTTTATATCTGAGAGAAAAGAGCCTTTTTAACTGAACAAAAAGAGGAAATGTAGTGGGTTTGGTCTAATGCTGCTTGTACTATGTTAATTTGTGTACCCAAAAATGCACAAGAATTTGCACATCCGCACATCTACATGCAAGACACTGAGGGAATCTGCCCCCGGTTGGTTTTGATTGGTAAATAAAGTTGCCAGCAGACAATGGCTGGGCAGGCAGACAGAGACAGAACTTTTAGGATTCCTGGGCAATGGACTGAAGAAGGAAGGAAGAAGATCCACCATGCTGGGAGTAGAAGAGGAAAGAGCCTATCTGAGAAGGGCTGGGGCAGAGAACATGGCTGCCACGTAGAAGCCGGGAGATCGGGTCCCAAGAAGACTGCCTGACCGGTCCCGGGCCGCAAAGATGGCATGTAGATTTTAGTAAGCAATAACTTGGGACTATCAGAGGGAGGTGGATTAGCCATGTGGAGGTTAGGAAGTAGCCCAGTCATTGAGTTGTTTAAGGCTAATCAAAATATAAAGACTGTGTGTGTGTGTGTGTGTGTGTGTGTGTGTGTGTGTGTGTGTGTGTGTATTTCATTCAGGAACACAAAAAATTGCGGCAGGTATCAAGCCACCGCCGCTGCTGCTGCTGCCGAGATTGATTTGAGTAATTGTGTACTGCTACCTGGAACTAGGCTGTTGATATATGGATGGGCCTGGAATTCATGCCCAAACACAGACCCATCTCCCTTAGGATTGGAAATGGTCATCTTGATCACCAAAGAACACCAGACCCCAACTATAGGAAGTAAAATGTTTGCTCAAGATTTAACAGCATGAAAAGAGACAGAGACTCAAACCCAGCTCCAATTGGCAAGCTAGGGTTCATATCAACACACACACACACACACACACACACACACACACACACGTCCATACTGAAAGATTCTAAAGACCAAACCCAGGCCTAGCATACGGAATGTCTCAATGCTCAGATAACCACACCAACACCACAGATAATACACACACACACACACACACACACACACACACACACACACACACACACACACTATTCCCAACTCTCAGAGGTTAGGGAATAGGAGACAGTCAGTCTTTTGACCCTAGAGAGAAACCCACAGTCAGGAACACAGGCATTCTGGTGGTATGAAGTCCTGTGGTGTTTGACTTCCTGACCATATCCACCACAGGAGACAACTAAAGAAGTATGACCTCCTCTGGGACCCAACTCTAAAGGAGAAGGCTGACCCTCTGAAGGATCTTGGCAGGGCAAGGTTGTGTCTGGGCTTCAGATAGTGCAAGAAAGCAGAGAAGTGGGGGACACTTCCTGTGTGCTAGCAATGCATATTTATCCCAAAGTTGTCAGAACCAGAACCATTACACTACAGAGCACAGGCGCTGAGTCCAAGCAAGCTGGCATACCTCCAGGCAATAAACTCCTCCCCCATCTCTGCCTCCCCTTCGCCCCACCCCTTCTTGGGTATGAAGTCATGTCTCTGTCACGTTTGAATTGGCCAGGAAATATTTTTGGCCAATGCCACACCTCAACTCAGAGCGGTTCTTAAATCCGACGGGATCATCAGAATCTCTACGCAGACTCCTTGCCTGCCCCAACCCCTGCTTCAGCATTATCCAGGACAAGCCTGGTCTTGGGGCTCTTTTACAAGCTCCCCAGGGGATTCCCGGACTGGAGACACAGAAGGCAGCTCTGGGAGCTGTGAGATAGGGGGGGGTCCAGGGAGGCCCCTGGTGGACGTACAGTGCGCCTTGACAGAGAAACCTGGAATCAAGCAGGGGTGAGCTGTTGAGTGTCTGGGAACCTGTTTTCTTCTCTGGGTTGTGGGAGTAAGACTACTGTCTCACAGGCACACGAGAGGAAAGACAAAATAAAGCAAGTGCCTGGTAGACCACTAAGCATCATTGCAGTTATTCAATGGGGTCTAGAAAGCACCCACTATGTGCCAGACCCTGATTCGAAGAACAAGACAGAGAAGTCCTCCAAATGTACAGGCTAGTGAGAGAAGTCGGTAAGGACAATTCCGGTGTTGTGTATTTGGGGTCTTGGTAGAATACAACCATGTAAGGAGACAGAGCAAGGTCCTCAGGGATGAACAAATATTCATTCCAGACCCAGTTCTGTGACTAGTCCTGGGTCAAGCCCTTCCTATGTCTATACACCATCCTCTCCCTCCTGCATGCCTGATGTCCCCCACTGAGAGCAAGGCTGACGCAGGCCCTCACACCAGTCACAAACAAGGAGCCCACTGCTCGTCTGAAGTCCATCGAGTCCTCACAGGCCACTGCCCCTTCTTCCCCTAGACTCAGTGCTGAGCGGGGCACATGCTGTACCACAGACAGTGCTGTTCACCACAACCATCTCTCTGAAGAAACCTACCAGGAGCTAGTGCGGTGGAAGAAGAGACTCGGGCCCAGCTACTGGTGGCATGGGGCTGTGTCTGTCACAGGAAAGGGGAGCCCAGGCAGTCACATGCCTGTAGCTTCTACCAGACTGAGGGAGTCGGTGGTGTGGGCAGACTGCATAGAGATGAACAGTGAACTCTTCACAGTCTCAACACTCAGCCCCAAGCTAAGTTTATCCCCAGTATCTAAGATGTCCTGGGACAAAGCCACTAAGGTTCTCTACACAGTCCCCTAGGGAGCTACTCAGTGTGGCAGTCTCCTGCCATTCTGACTCCTAATGGCAGTAAGAGTAAATCCCCAGTCTCCAGAATGGAGGAAGCCCTTCCTGCCTAACAATTGAAGAGAGGTAGGAGGTGGAGCTACGGCCTCTTCCCAGAACAAAGTAGGGCTTCACTCCCTGCCTTCCCCTGCTCTACCCCCAACCTGATATGTCACACTTTGGGAGAATAGCTGAGTCACAGCTTGTCAGAGCCTCGGTGTCCCTATCCACTCAATGGGCCACCTCTCCCCAGATTCTCCCTGCTTCCTAACACTCTGATTCAGATAAATGAGCTCATGCCCCAGAGTGAGCCATCCTGGCCCAGGCTGGTTCTTCTGGTTATGGCCTGATGCACATCAGGGGCTGGGGGAGTGAGCTTCTCTCCTGCCCCCGGCCAAGCTGTAGCTGCTGGCAGGGAGCTGAGAGGTGCCAGCTTGGTGACGCAGAGCTGGTGGTGCCGCTTTGAGTCTCTTGGATGCTGCTGCAGCCCACGGGAGAACTCACATCCCCTCATCAGCACCACCACTGATGCTGATGCTGATGCAGCCTACGGAAGGACTCACATCCCCACATCAGCATCACCACTGATGCTGATGCTGATGCAGCCCACAGAAGGACTCGCATCCCCACATCAGCATCACCACTGATGCTGATGCAGCCCACAGAAGGACTCGCATCCCCACATCAGCATCACCACTGATGCTGATGCTGATGCAGCCCATGGAAGGACTTGCATCCCCACATCAGCACCACCACTGAGGCCTTTGCAGCACACAGAAGGACTCGCATCCCCACATCAGCATCACCACTGATGCTGATGCTGATGCAGCCCACGGAAGGACTCACATCCTCACATCAGCATCACCATTGATGCTCTCTCACCTCTCATGGTAAACTCTGTCCTCCAGGTCTAGGAAGAACCTGTGACCCACCCAAATTCCTCACACTCCAGCGGCTGGGGCTCATCCCTCTGCCCTGAACTGGTCCATGGCAGCCTCCCCCGACCTCAAGCTCCCACTGCATCAGGCCTCTGGGACTCTGACTCCTCCCGTGCCTTTGCACTTAGGTTCCACTCTCACTGTCTGGCACTGAGAGAGAGAGAAGGTATGTCTAGGTGCTGGTTCAAGATTGTCCCCCCATTCCCAAATCCCTGCAGTGAATTTAGACAAAGAACTCCTCTTAAACTTCTGCCTAACCTCCCCCATCCCCAGTCCTTGGATAGAACCAGGACTTTCCCAGTGGCTTCCAGATTTTACTCAAAGTAGGTGCCCCTGACTCTGTTCTTCATGGCTGCTATCAGAATGAGTCTCACCTGGCATTCAGAGGACCCTAGGTACAGCTGGAACAGGAACTGTCCCTCCTTTATTTCCTCAGGACTCAGTTTCCCTCCCTTACCTTTCCTGCCAGTGAGGAATCAAGACTACCAACCATCAGGGAGAGGGTCACTGCTCCCTATCATGGCCCTACACAGGGCCCCAGATCACCCCTATCCTTAGCTGACTGATCACGTGAGGAGACACTGAAAGAAAGATTCCATTCTTCCTCCCATCCCCGGTAGGAACCTGCCCTTTCCAAGAAGCACAGGCCTCCCACTCAGCGCCAAACTGTGACCATGAAAGCCGTTCTTGTGAGTTCACGAGACTCCCATGGGAACCTCAACCCACCCACTCTACCAGCAGGCCTCTCCCCATCCTGGTCCACCTCCTCTCTCAAGGAGGACTCAGAGACTGGATGAGTCAGCCCTGGGGAATCAGGCTCCTGCACCTGAGATCTTCCCATCCATTTATGGGTGAGAAATGAGATTGCTCGGAAGGAAGAATCTTGTGACTGCCTGAGGTCATGGGACTGCATACAGGACAAGAGAAGGCTACCTAGGGCCACCCCTGATGCGCTGACTCTACTCCAAGACTGGTCTGGCCTGAACTACCCACCCCCATCAGGGGGAAATGTCTTCAGGGGATGCAAAGTAGGCTAAGCTCTCTTTACCTAAGCTAACCCATTACCTTCATCTACAAGAATAATGATGGGTATCCACAGAATGCTTCCCCTGTACCCTACACACACACACACACACACACACACACACACACACACACACACCAGTCCACCCAGTGTCACCATGGCCATTTATTTCAGTGTTTAGAACAAAGGACACAGTTCACTTCAGATCAGCAAGCTTTAATGGCATCAAGCATAGGAATGCTGGGAAGAGGCTGAAGCAGGAGACTGATGCTGGAGAGGCTACAGGCTGCCAAGCCTAGAGGAAAGCTGCCTCTCTGCAGCCACCTCGGGGTACTAGCCAGAAGGCGCTGAGTCCTTAGCGGGTGGTCTGGTGGACCTGCTCCCGGGATGAGATGACCTTGCCATCCTGAACCTCTTCCACAATGGTACGCACCTGGCGGGTGGTCACAGCTACAAGAGAAACAAACACTTGGGCTGTGGGCAGGTGAAGAAAGCCACTCTCAGCCCTCAGTCCCCTGCATGGAAGCCAGCCCTCCTCCACCCTGGCCTGCTCCTGATGGGTGCTACAAGGTCTTCGCTCACCTCTCAACACCATGCTGCAAGTATATCCCTCCTGCCCTTACCTGCCTTCTTTCCACCCTGCATTCTGCTGTGACCCCTGTATAAGCTGTGGTCCCCGGGACAGGCTATTTGGTTCTAACCCACTCTATCCTTCAAGAGAGTAGCTATGTAGACTAAGTGCTGAATGAAGTAAATCCTATATCCACTCCTTTGCAGTCTGCAGTGCTTGGACTATGTTCCCATCTCCTCCACCACATGGAGATACCCAAGACGAAAATCCAGATCCTCATCCTCTTGGTTCAACTAGAAGCCCCAGAATTAAGACCATGTATCCCCCAGCTCCACAAAGCCTGAGATCTGGAGGCCAGGGACCATGACCCTACCTACCACTAGGTTCAAATCCCCAGAGACAAAACTGCCCTGACCCATCTATAGGGAGGTGGGAGCAAAGAGGCTCTCTGAATCAGATGAGGTCTACTCCTTGCACCATCATCTCCATGGTAACCAGTCCTCTCTCCATGCCCTCATCAGACCAGTCTTTCTCCTTTGATCTTTCCTCTGACCATCAATTCCAAGCCCTAACAGGTCCATCCCTCCTGTGCCTACTGAAGATTAGCCATCATACCCTGAATCTCCTTAGGGACCCTCGCCAAGCAATTTGCTAGGCGATCCCTGCCCCATGCATCCCTCTACCCCAGCCCTCAGTTACCAAGATCCTTACGTTCTTTTGGCTTGTACTGAGTCAGGCTGAAAAAAAAAAATTTTGGAGAGATTAGATGAGGTCCGAGAGTACCTTCCTCGACCCTAATGCCGTAACCCCGTGGGCCTCTACTCACTGGGCATCCTCTCCCTCCAGCAGACGGCGGTAGGTGGCAATCTCCTGCTCCAGCCTTGTCTTTACATCCAGCAGGATCTTGTACTCCTGATTCTGCTGCTCCATCTCGCAGCGCAGCTGAGCCAGCTGCTCCTCCACACTGCCGATCAGACCCTGGATCTGGGACAGCTGCACGCAGTAGCGGTTCTCTGTCTCTGCCAGGCTGCCCTCCAGGGATGCTTTCTGCGGGAGAGCAGGTGGTAGTCAGTGAGAGTGGCAGAGCTGCCTCCCAGGCACTGGACCCATCCCTGTGTGCATAGCAGCATCCCTACCATGCTGAGCTGGGACTGCAGCTCGATCTCCAGGGCCTGCATGGTGCGCCGGAGCTCAGAGATCTCGCTCTTGCCGCTCTGCACCAGCTCGCTGTTGGTGGCCACCTCGCGGTTCAGCTCCTCGGTCTACAAACAGGACACAGGACAGGAAGCATGATCCCATGACCCAGAGCTCAGACAGGTACCTTGGATCTATTCATACCCTATCCCTTAGCTGTAGCCACCTTTCCTGACCTCCCCTGAGCCTTGATCAGTCTTGGTCCCCAAGCTCCCTACATCCCAAACCCTGAAACATACTCATTGAAATGTTAAGGTTAATCTCTACAGGTAGGAGGCAATAGAACAGTAACTTTAAGAACCAGCCTGGACATGTAGCCTCTGATGCTGATTCCTGGCTTCTTAAAGAAAGGTAGAAATTCCCAGGGTCTTTACCACAGTGTTGATTTCACAGGGCACCTCCCACTCATCCCCCAGATGACTGACTGGCTAACACCAGCTCTGTTGATGCAATGGGCAATCCTGACTCTGCAAAGTCCACATAGTATGACAAGGTAGGGCATCCCTAAGATTGCAGGTTATTGTCAGGGCTCAGGATCCTGAGGCTTGGCTAGACTACAGCTGCTCTCACCTTGCTAAAGAACCAGTCTTCAGCATCCTTGCGGTTCTTCTCGGCCATCTTCTCGTACTGATCACGCATCTCTGACAGGATGCGGCTCAGGTCCACACCAGGAGCGGCATCCATCTCCACATTGATTTCGCCACCCACCTGGCCTCTCAGAGCGTTCATCTCCTGTGAGAAGAGGGAATGAAGATGTGGTCCTCTGGGTCAGTGTTGGTTCTACAGACCCAAGCCTTCCCTAGCCCACATTTAGGTCTAACCCCCTTCCTAAAGCCCTTTCCATCTGCCCGGCCTCTTCCCTCTGACCCTCCTGTGGATTGTTTGTTTGTTTGTTTGTTCTGTATGGACTCAGTGCCCTCCTTCATACTGTGCCTCCCTCATCAGACGGGTTTTCCAGAGACATCTGATTCTAGGTCTTTGCCCTCCACCCCCAAATTTCCCTTACAATCTCCAAATGCCTTTGTGGAGTCCATGTTTAAAAGTTGGAACTAAAACAAGTGTTTGAGCATCTCCCTCCTTCTCTGACACTGTGGGTGAGGCAGGGAGAGGAAAGAAGGCTTCTATGAGGCCCAGCAGGTCCCTAAGATGCAGGGATGTGTGGAAGCTCTGGACCACAGGAAAGAAGACTCTACAGAAAGGGCAGCCCTATAGGATGACTAAACTCATCAAGCCCTCTCTCCCACACCCTCAACTGCAGGCAACCCCAGGGCTCTGCCACCCACTCCCCATCTTCTTTGACCTGCTGACCCTGCCCCCTCACCTCCTCATGGTTCTTCTTCAGGTAGGCCAGCTCCTCCCTGAGGTTCTCAATCTGCATCTCCAGGTCGGCTCTGGACAAAGTCAGCTCATCCAGCACCCGACGCAGGCCGTTGATGTCGGCCTCCACACTCATGCGCAGGGCCTGCTCCGTCTCAAACCTGCAATGAAAACCAGAGAGCTCAGGCCAGGATGCTCTAACACACAGGTCTCTGTCCTGGTGTCGTGTCTGCCTTCCCTTTGCCAAAGCCAGAACAACTGAGAGAGAATCAGAGGGTGGAATGGGAGCAAGTTGCAAGCCTGAGCCCAGGGACAACCACAAGACAAGACCCCATGCCCACGGGCTTCCTGACCCCTCCTCTGCTTCCTCCTCCCTCACCCACCTTCAGAGGTAGCTGCCTTTGCCCATCCAACCAAGAGCTCCTAACTCCCAGGCCCTCTCTCCCCTGTCTTCTAGGAAGTCATAGGGTGAGAAAAGTTGCCCCAGAATCGCCCCTCAGCTTGTAACCCTCTGGGACTCACTTGGTACGGAAGTCATCAGCTGCCAGGCGGGCATTGTCAATCTGGAGCAGGATGCTGGCATTGTCCACAGTGGCCCCGAGGATCTGGAGCGATGACAAACCAATAGGTCATTGAGTTTAGGATGGGTCAACCCAGGCCCATGTTCTGAGTCAAGCTTCCTGGCCAGAGACTGGAATTCACTGCTTTCAGAGAAAACTTCTCTTCCTGCCAGCCACCCCCTACGCAGTGTTGCCCTTGTTGGCAGAGATGGGCAAATGGGAGTCCAATGAGATGAAACTTAGCGCGGCCTGCTTGTGCAGACAACCCTCGTGCCAGTGGGAGGCGGAAGCAGTTAGATAGGTTGGTATATCCTTAGGGACAAAAGAAAAGCCAAGGAAGCCAGAAAAGTCCCCAGAACATTCCCATGGGAGTCTCCTGCCTCCTCTCTTTGGGTTTCTATAGACCACACTGTCAGAGCCCCTCACCTGAACCCCTTCTTACTGGGACACTCACAAATCCAGCTCCTCTCTATGGAACCAGCCCTCCACCTAGACCATGATATCTCATAGTCTAGACATCAATGGCACGAGGACTGCTCCAGGAGGAAACAGACATTCAAAGGAGCCTCACAATGCCAGTTTGTCCCTGGCCCAGCCAGTTGCCCCCTCGAAGGGTCAGACTAAAGCCTTGACCCAGGCCTTGACGAGGACAAGAGGTGGGTGGTTTATGCCCCTCCCGCCAGCAATCCTACCTTGTTCTTCAGATCCTCAATGGTATGGTAATAAGCGCTGTAGTCGCGGGCTGGCCCTGGGGCCTGCTTCTGGTACCAGTCTCTGATCTTCACCTCCAGCTCAGTGTTGGCCTCTTCCAGGGCACGCACCTTGTCCAGGTAGGAGGCCAGCCGGTCGTTGAGATTCTGCATGGTGGCCTTCTCCCCTCCAGCCAGCAGCCCATCGACACCCCCAAAATTGCCTCCATAACCACTGCCAGTGCCGAAGCTGTAGCAGCTGGAATAAGTGTTGCTCCCAAGAGCGCTGCCCAGGCCACTAGCTGACCCCAGCCTGCAGGAGCCTGCACCCAGGCTACCAGACAGTCGGCAGGAGGTTCGAGATGAACCTCCACCCAGGCCAGAGGAGCCCTTGATGGAGCTGGAGGAGGTGAACTGGCGGATGGTGGTGGTCATGGTGGCAGCAGGCAACGGATGTAGAGCTGGAGGGTTTGGGAGGAAGAGAGGCGCCAAGGTGCGTGCTGCGCCGGGGCTCGCCCGCTTCCTTTATAGGGCAGCCAGTGGGCGTAGCGATTACAACAGGCGCTCTGCTGTTTCCATTCCCCTGGGCTTTCATCACCACTGGACACCCGCCAGCTCCCAGGTGGCTATGGGCCCCCTCCCCTCCCACCTCTGGGGTTCTGCCTCATTCCACCAAACCCTGTACTGGGTGTCATGATCAGGTGTGTGTGTGTGTGTGTGTGTGTGTGTGTGTGTGTGTGTGTGTGTGTGTGTGCGTGCATATGCGTGTGTCTGTCTGTCTGTCTCTGGTCTCAGGCCTGTCACCTGTGATTCAGGCAGGCCCTCCAGCTACGCTTTCCCATGACCTAATACGGACAAGAGAAGCTGGCAACGACGTCACCTCTACCCAGCCCTCCCAGGCAGCTGCCACCCCAGTTTGATGGGAAATGAGGTGGGGATTAGGCACCCCACACACCTGAGGTGGCTTTCCTTCTCGTCACGACACTCCCCGAATGTGAAAAGCCTGGGCCTGGGGATTGGGGAATCAGAAAGACCAGGTACACATCCTGACTTGAGAGCTAGGTCTATACCTGCCAGGCCCACCACGCCACACAGAAACTACCTCAAGCCTCCAAATGCCAACTTAGGCAGGAAATCAGAGCTTAGCAAAGAATGTGATGTCCAAACAGGCCCAGTTCACTCAAGCCGTGGGCTGGCGTAGTACATCCTTGCTCTCATCACTCAGATGCAACACCCCTGACCCAGGAATCACCCCTTTGAGCAGTCCCAACACCCAGGCACACATCCTGGGATGAGGCTCATTATGGCCAGTTTTCTGAAACTGTCCCTACCCCTAGGTCCCTTAGGAAGCCCAGACTTCCCTTCTAGATGCTTCTCTACTTCCTTCCTACAGTACAGCTTCCAGGGTCAGGTGGACAGACACGGAGCTCAGCTAAAGTTCAGAGGAAAACAGAGCTATGTATAGGAGGGGTGCCTTATGAAGGGAGTCTGTGAGGACCACGAACGGATTGTCTCCTTTCACATTCCGTACCCTTTTCTGTATCCTGATAGACCTAAAAGGATAGAACAGCTCAGGTCCCAACCAGGAAAAAAACTAAAAGATACCCCCTTAACATTCTTACCCCATCCCACTCATGCCAGGTCCCCCAAGACAAAGACCACAGCCTGGTTTCCCCAGGGTGGGCCACAGGCCCCGCCCCCTGGTTCCACCTAGCCCCACCCACCATCCCAAGCCCAGCCCTAGGTCCCAGGGTCCTGGGAGGCCTGCTGGGCGGGAATGTGGTCGTGTTTCAGACTGCCAATGAGTTCCTCCTCCCAGACAGGTCTAGACAGCCCCCATCGGCAGCTGGGAGAGGTTTCCCCAATAGTCCAGGAGCTGCCAAGCCACCAAAGCAAACAGGACGCCCCCCACACTCACAAACACAGCCGCCCCACCCCACACACACCCCCAGGGAGCCAGGTAGAGCCGGTCTGGCTTCTTGGGCTGAGACTGCCAGGTTGCCACCTCCTCAGCCATCAAGGTCCTCGACCACTCCAAGGAAGTGAGTTGTCTTTCCCAGCCAGACCCCTGTCCCTTTGTTTTAATACAGGTGTTCTCTAACAGGTGTGGTACCCAGAAAGCCCACAGGCCCTCCCAGGGACCAGCACCAGGAGCCAGCCCCAGAGGCAGATTCTTAGAAGACAGGATGTTCCCCACCTCCACTCTCAATCCTTCCATCTCCTCCCCCTCTTAAGTTCCAAAACAACCCAAGCCTGAATGAAGTGGGCAGAACAAGCAAGTAGGTGACAAGCGATACCAGACGCTTAGGTGAACCCTCCCCAGCCATTGAGCCCACGCTGCCTGGGCTGATGACCAGACAAATGACGAATTCAAGGACCAGACTTCTTCAAAGCTTTATTAGCAATTTCTGAGGTCAACCCAAGGGGCCTCTCTGTAAGGAGCAGCACAAAGCAAACACAGAAGGCAACAGCTAGCTCATGGGAGTTCAGGCATGGCAGTAGATACAGGGAGCTACAGCCTAAGCCCCTGGGCCTGCGCTATCATATGCAGACAGGGGCCTCAGTGGGTGGAGCGGTGCACCTGCTCTCTGGAGGAGACCACCTTGCCATCCTGGACTTCTTCCACAATGGTGCGCACCTGGCGGCTGGTCACCGTGCCTACAGACGACAAAGGAGGGGTCATAGGGAGGCTCAGGCAGGAGCCCCTACCTAATCTGCCAGCTAGGCTGTAGCACTGTTGATCTCTCCCGATATCCCATACACGGGACAGGATTAGACTCTTACCTTCTCGGGAAGACTGTGAAGCCAGGGATGAGGAGTATTGAGTAGCCAGACTGTAGGGAGAAGGGGACCTGTCAGCCCAGAGGCACCACAAGCAAGGAGACCCTGGGAGCACTTCTGGGAAGGACAAGCCACTGAGGAGGCCCCAAAAGAATAAGAGAGATCCCACAAATGGGGAAATCACAGCTAGGAGTTCACAGAGAACAGCACAAACCAAGGCTCAAATCCCATAGGCTCCTCAAAACAGGAAGGAGAAAAGAAATAGCCAAGGGCATTTGTGGCTATGTTGTGGGCTACTAAACTAGGATTTACAAGGAGACACCGCACAAGTGGATTTTCCATATCCTGAGGGGCCCAATAAGACTCCTTTCTTTAAAGCAAGAGACACTGGTTAGACTGTAGACAAAATTCACCATTGTTGGAGAGCAAAGTCTGGAATTGTGGCTAAGCATGAAGACCCCTGGACACTCTTGGCTTCCCATGGAGACCTCAGGACACTTTTGGCTTGCCATGGACTTTTATCAGCATTCCCAACTCCCAATCAAATTGTCACTTGCCCTGCACCTTATCTTGTTCTGGCTAATGATATGTCAACAGTCACACTAGATCAGTCATCCAAACCAGAAACCTAGGGTCATAGTTACCCACTCCTTCACACATTCCCTCAGCATTTACTACATAGCAACTGTGAGCCATGCTCTCTCTCTCTCTCTCCTCTCTCTCTCTCTCTCTCTCTCTCTCTCTCTCTCACACACACACACACACACACACACAGAGAGAGAGAGAGAGAGAGAGAGAGAGAGAGAGAGATTCTGCTGTTTTTAGGGAGACCTCTCTTCTGTCTACACAACCCCACCTGTCAACTGACCAGACTCCCTGTTCTACAGCTTCCTGAAGTCACTCCTCTGCCCATCCACTTCTATTCTGGCCCATGTTTCCCACCATAGCCAAAGTAAATATTTCCAAAGACCTAGATGACCATCATTCTGCTCCATGCCACTCCATGGCTCCCCACAGCTCACAAGATCTGGTCTGCATGCTTGCAGACGGAACTCTTTTTCCGTCCGTTTCACCCCCTGCACACCTCCACATTCACATTGAACTGGGGACATTCTCTGGACCAGGTAGTACCCAGTCCAGCCTGGTAGGTGCCTAGACCCCACTCACTGGGCATCCTCTCCCTCCAGCAGACGGCGGTAGGTGGCAATCTCCTGCTCCAACCGGGTCTTCACATCCAGCAGCACCTGGTACTCATGATTCTGCCTTTCCATGTCACAACGCAGCTCACACAGCTGCTGTTCCACACTGCTAATGAGGCCCTGCAGCTGTGCCAACTGTGCCCCATAGCGCGCCTCTGTCTCTGCCAGGCTGTTCTCCAGTGATGCTTTCTGTGGCCCAAGGGACAGGTTGACAGTGAGACAAGAGCGGAACCCTTCCCCAGATACGACACCCACCTGAGTGACTTATATGAACTGTAACTGGGGCAGAGAGGGACCAGTGGGGTGGGCTAAACAGGTTGCTTCCGGTCCTCCAAGTGGGGATTCTGTGTGGCAGGGCTCAACAGAAGTGACAAGGACCAGGCAGGACAGGGACAGTGACCCACCATGCTGAGCTGGGACTGCAGCTCAATCTCCAGGTTCTGCACAGAGCGGCGGAGCTCCGTGATCTCCGTGCGACTGCTCTGCAGGGCCTCCGTGTTGGTGGCCACTTCTCGGTTCAGCTCCTCCGTCTGGAAGGCAGGGTGAACATAGAGACTAAAGGAGACTTTCAGAGGGAACAGAGGATGGGAGCTGTCCCTAAGCCCTATCCTCCCAGAACTACCCGTCCCCAGCTCAGAGGAGCTCATAAGCACCAGCATCCAGAACCCCTCTGTGCCCACAAGGAACACATGCAGTGTATCTAGAACCTGCAAGGGACCCTTGCTGAACTACAGCTACAACACCTCAAAACAGTCACTGGAGACTTTATTAGTGACTGTCCCCAGACTCCAAAAGTGTTCATTCAGTAGGTGTTTATCCAAGGCACCACTACATAACCCAATACATGCAGTGAATACCTACGGTGGGTAGAACCCGTGCCAGGTTGGATCACTTCCCCAGGCCACAGCCATAGCCACAAGGGAAAGTCCTGAGTGAGCTTCTCCAGGACTCAGTTACTTTAAAGCCTGAGAACTGGTCTGAGTGCTTTCCAATGTGTCTGAGAGTGACCCCGGTCATGCCAGCGGGTAGCGTGTGCAACCACACGTGAGCACACTTGCCGCACACGGCCACCCACCTTGGTGAAGAACCATTCCTCAGCATCCTTGCGGTTCTTCTCCGCCATCTTCTCGTACTGATCCCGCATCTCGTTCAGGATGCGGCTCAGGTCCACTCCGGGGGCGGCGTCCATCTCTACGCTGACGTCCCCGCCCACCTGGCCACGAAGGGCATTCATTTCCTGGGCAGAGAGGACAGCAGGAGATCACCCGAAGCCATTCTGGGAAGAGTGGGAAGAGACCCTAGTCCTCGGGGAAGCAGGCAGGCAGCCAGGCCAGCAACTCCCATGTAAAGTTGCCACACAGATGGCAGGCCTCGTACTCAGCGGACTGTGGATTCCATCAATCTCCCCTAACAAACACTAACACAAGCCTGCCTAGAACCTACATTTGAATTTGCATGAAATAAGAGAAAGCCGATAGTTCTCCAGTTAGGGGAAGGGAAGTAAGGGCAGCCTCACCCTACTTCCTGACCCCTAGCCTTGTCCCTTAGCCACCAACCCTAGAGCATAAGCATGGGGTGAGGCACCCTATGGTGGCATCTGTCCAAGCCAGACCATACTAAGTAATGCTGATGTGGTGGGAAGGGGCAGTGATACACTCAGCCTCAAAGTTAAGGGACGCGCTTTCTGGGTGTCTTGCACCTGGGAATCAAGCTCCCCAGCCCAGGGCAGGCAGTGCTGAGCTGGGAAGGAAGCCACAAAGGCACACAGCTTGAGTCCCAAGTGGGGTCTTAGACCGCCATCCTTGGACTGCACTCTGGGGATATAAAACTCAGACATCTCTAGAAGAGGGAGTCAGGGGGTGGGGAGTTACAGAGAGGTCGGATAAGTGTCAGACTAGTCACTGTGCCGCACTAGGTATGCCTCTAGCCTTCTCTGAGCCTCTATTTCTTTGCTTCCAAAAGAAGAGGGCAGGAGCCCTTGTCATTATCAGTGGAAGTAACTGTAGTGAATCAGTTGTAAGGTTGGGCACATGCGCCTTGTTATAATTAATTATAATAATTAGTACTGTGTGTTAGCCTGATTCACTCATTAGTGAGTTAACTGTTCCCTCACGGTCAGCCAAGCCTGCAGGGATGAACGGAAGGAAGTCTCTGGAGGAGTAACCCCACATCCCGCCCCCTCCCAGCCACCCCTCACACATCCCCACACACTTCACTCCAGGTTCACTGAGGGTCTTCACCAGGCCAGGAACCCACTGGTGATGAGGCCTGGACCTAGTACTTAAACCCAGCCTGCAGAAGTTCTGTGCACCCAGCTCCACAGCCAGCTTCTCCGAAGTCTCCTATGCTGGCCTCACCTCCTCATGGTTCTTCTTCAGGTAGGCCAGCTCCTCCTTGAGGGACTCGATCTGCATCTCCAGGTCGGCTCTGGCCAGGGTCAGCTCATCCAGCACCCTGCGCAGGCCATTGATGTCGGCCTCCACGCTCATGCGCAGGTTTAGCTCCGTCTCGTACCTGCAGGGTTGGAGGTAGGGGGCGTGGTCCACACACCGTGTTTGTGCCGTGTGCAGAGTGGGAACCCACCACCAACTCCCCGAGGCAGCTCACTTGGTGCGGAAGTCATCGGCCGCCAGGCGAGCGTTGTCGATCTGCAGCACGATGCTGGCATTGTCCACGGTGGCTGCCAGGATCTGTGGGTGACAGTGACCTCCAGGAGCCAGTACCCGCCACAGAGCCCCAGAAGGTGCTGCTGTACCTTGCTTGCAAGCAGTCTTGCATTAGAGGGGTGATGAGTTTCCCTTTGTTCTCATCCTTTGAACACCCAGCTGTGGTTTCAGGAACTTCCAAGCCCCGCAAAGACTCACAGAGCGATGGGACATGACATCATGACATAGAGAAACAGGCATTTATCTGTCATTGTGGGGTCTAAGCTGCCTGAGCCTTATTTCTAACTACATTCACCTCCAGGCTCACCCCTATCTGCTCCAGAAAGTCCTGCCAACTGCCCACACACACACACAACGTTGCTGTGTCTCCCTGCCCCCCTCATGTCCCTGCTGCCTCCCTTCTAGCCCATGTCCATCTCTGGGACAATTTTATCTCAGCTTCCACTCCATTTTGGGTTAGTTGCTCTCCCACTGGACTCGGAACAACATGGGAATGGAACGAAGCCAGACCTGTCTGGTTCTCTTTGGACTCCCCAGGCCTGGGCACACCGCCTGGCCCACAGTCAGCCCCCAGGGTGTATTTGTCTAATTATATGACTAATTAATTGATTAATGAGGTTATGACCAGCCCCCTTCTCAAAGCCAGGCCAGAGCCCAAGAAGATACAGGAAGTCCATAATTGTTGGAAATGCCCAAGGCTGGTCCCAAGTAAGAGTGTTAATGAGGTTGGGGGAAGGGAGGAGTACTCACCGCATGGCAGGAGCTAGGTGGAAATTGTCATGGTTTAAGGTTCACCCAGGAGGAAGATGTCCCATAGACATAGGAACCATCCTATGTCTAGGGCCACCTCAGCCCTCCCCAAGACCCTACTCCAGGCCCTAAGTTCCATGCAGTGACCTGGTCAGGCTGAGCCTAAGGGTCAATTTTCTTCCCTTCTTCTGCCTCACCATCTGCAGAAGCCTGCAGAGACCTGGAAATTTCTGTGTCCCCAGGTACCTGGTATGCAATGTATCCAGGAAGCCTAACCAAAATATTGAGGGCAGGGAATGGGAATCCAGGGAAGGGGGTGGACTTTGCTCTGAAGATGAGGGCTAAGTGTTAGCTAACCCCAAAATGCCGAGCACTGACTCACCAGAACTCCCCCGGGTTCCCCGCTGCCCCAATAAACCTGGTATCTGATCTGGCACAGCCAGAATCTCGGCTTCCAAGGAGATTAAAGGAATCCCCTGCCAGGTGGAAGACCCGGGCAGGAACAGACAAAGCCCCTCTCTTGACTGCCATAGGGCTGACTCTCTACCCAGAGCCTGGGTCGGCCTCACAGCTGCCTGGGACCAGTCTGGGGCTAGCCTCTCTCTCAGTGACCCTCAACCTCTGCTTTCCATTGGGCTCAGTGCCCAGACCATCCCAGAGCAGGTTTGTGCTAAGACCTGAGTGACCACATTTATAGATGTCAAAGCCATTTTTTTAGAGATCAAGAAAGTATGTAAGGGGCAGAGAGAGGGTCCTCCTCCGTCAGGCTAGCTTCCAGTCTGAGTTGAAAAACCTATCCCTAAAGAGCCATCATAGAGGGAGGGAGACCCACAACAAACACACCCTGAGAACACACAGACTCTGAAGTCAGCGCAAGAAACAGGGCATACACTGAACATCAAAGTGTTGGAGGAATACCAAGATTCTGGATAAAAGACAGGTGCCATCCATCAAGGAGGGTGACCTGGAGAAGGGCGAGGCTACAGGAGAGTAGCCCCAGAGGGGGAAAAAAAAGATGACCATACCTAGCCTAGTTTTGCAGCATCCATGCCAGACACTGCCCACCTCCCAGACCCTCTATCTGTATAAAGGTATGTATCGGCTATTCTGTATAGCCGCAATGCCCGCAGCTGCCTTCAATGTTCTGAAGCTATTCCATCCTTCTGCTATGACCCACCCCAGATAAGCTCCATGGGAAGAGACAAGCTCTCCTCCATCTTCTTGGAGAGTTCAAAAAGACCACACAGTGCAGGATACCCCTTCGGGTACAGGGTTATTCCAGAGATGTGAGGAAGGGAGGGGTGAATGGCCAAATGGTGGAGGTCTACGATGGGGAGTTGATCTTCTGCTCTGGGGCTGGACCTTGGGCAACAGCACCCACCTTGTTCCGCAGGTCCTCTATGGTCTTGAAGTAGGAGCTGTAGTCACGAGCGGGTCCAGGGCCCTGCTTCTTGTACCACTCACGGATCTTCACCTCTAGGTCAGTGTTGGCCTCCTCCAGGGCACGAACCCTGTCTAAGTAGGTGGCCAGCCGGTCATTGAGGTTCTGCATGGTCTCCTTCTCACTGCCCCCTAGGAGGGCATCCGACACACCAAAACTGGAGCCAAAGCCCCCACCCAGGCTGCAACTGTAGCCACCACCATAGCTGCCTCCTAAGCCCGCCGAGAAGCGGGAGGATGTGACTGACATATTGCCACCGCTTCCACCTCCCAAGAGGCTGGGAGCCCGGCAGGCGCCCCCAGCTCGGACAGAGGACATCCGCGAGAACCCCATGCCAGGGGTGCAAAGGCCCTTAATGGAGCTGGAGGATGAAAACTGGCGGATGCTGGTAGTGGAAGCCATGTTATCCTCAGGTCAAGCAACAGAGTCTGAACTGGATGGAGACCCTGGGCTACCCTTTATAGCCAGGCTGAAGGGAGACTTAGCCCCTGCTCCTTGAAGTCCAAGCCAAAACCCCAACCTTATAATTTGTCTCTGTCACAGCCAGCCACCCGGCCTGAGGCTTGGGCTGGACTTGTGTAATTCATCCCTGTATCCTGAGGCCCCCTCCTGTGTCTGCCCAGCCTGGGTATGGATGACCTCTTAGTGGTCCATTGTTCTGTTCCAAAACAAAGGTGGTATTGGAGCTGTAGCCCTAGGGCAGGGTGATCTTCCATCCTCAACCACAATTAGGCAGCTGAGCTCATTCTTTTGGGGGGGGGTCCAAAGAATCTAGCCCAGGAGCAGGGAAGGGCCTCAAACAAGGCTCTACAGGCCCAGGAACCAAGAAGCCTATCTGGTCCCTACCTGGCATTCCAGGGTCTCAGGGAGAAAGATGTGGGTATTCGCCCCTGTACATGATAGTCTTGGTAGGGCCCCTCAGTCTAAGTTGGGGGAGCCTCAGCTCTCTTGAAACTAATCCAAGCTTTCGAGATAAGATATAACCTCAGACTTGAGGGTCCCAGACTAAGAAAGAAATGTGGCCACTGGCAAAGGAGAGCTTTAGGTTTTCAACGGACGTTATCTCCATTTCTTCATCTATAAAGCGAAATCAGGGTAGAGCAGATGGCTCAGCGGGTAAAGCACTTTCTGTATGGGCTTGATGACTTGAGTTCAATCCCCAGAACTCACAGTAAAGCCAGGAAGAACTGAGTCCTGAACAGAAGTCGTCTTCTGACCTCCACATACACAGCACAGCATGCTGTGCACACACACAGACACACGGACACACGGACACATACACACACACACACATACACACAAACATACATATACACACACACATACACACACATACATACACACACACATACACACACACACACATACATACACACACACACACACACACATACACACGCATACACACACACAATAATAATAATTAAATAAAGGAGAAACCCACTGATATCTCCCAAGGTTTTTTGACCCAGGCAAAGCTGTGACGAGATGGAAAGTGGGTGTGGAAGACAAAGACAGAGCCTGAGACCAGAGAAAAAGTGTGGCCCCTGCTCAACTGCCCCACGACTGAGGAAAGCCAACCCAGAGGGTTCCCAGAGATAGCACCAGGGGAGGGCAAGCCACAGAAAAGCAGGGCTGTTGCCAGGGTTACCCTGAGTGGGAGTCAGGCCCCAAGGAAGAGCCAGTCCTGGGAGTCAGCAGCCACCCCTTCAGGGGAGCGGTGAGATCCCACAGCCTGGCACCCACTCCACCCAACAAGGAGATTAGCTGCCTAATCTCTGCGGCGCTAATGATTTAGGTGTTGCCAGGACATTGGCGTCTGGGCAGAGCCTGTCTGAATGTGGAGCCTCCAGGGGTGGCCAGGGCCCGGGGCCCGGGGCCCAGGCAGAGTTGGGAGGCACACACGGGTGGCCTGGGCTCCTTGCCCACACTCAGGGACAGGGAGGGAGCTGGGATTCCCATATAGCCCAGAACTCCTGGGAAGATGCTAGATTGCTGCAAAGACTTCGAAGGGGTGGCTCTCACGGGAAGATGCCCCTCATTTGAGGCACCGGAGTAAGATATGTAAGAACTATCTGAGAAAGAAGGATAAGGCACTGCCTTCAACCTGTTTCCACCTGGTCTGTGAAGACTATTGATAAGGGAGAGTCAAAGCCAACATGAAAGAGAAATGTCCGGTGGCCACCACAGGGTTAGATATCAAGAAGGACTTCCTGCCAATTCAGACTGTCTTGAGATTGAAAGGAACCCAGCAGAACCTGCATTCACCTGAGTGGGCCAGAAACAAGTTCTACCCCAGCTACCCTCCCAGGGAAAAGGCCTGCTATGGAGACTACCCACACTCTACATACTGCCAGAGTCACACTCCCAAGAACCCCCTCTCCTGTAGGAGCTGTACTGGCTGCTCTCTGGATTGCCCATCAGACCACTCCCTGCAGCCCCTCCCCCAGTCTCCCTACTCCTCTGCTCCCCCCAGCTGTGGGCCAGTGGGCAGAAGGTCACCCTGTCCTTCTGACCTGGACTCCAGCCCCAAGCCCACCCTGCCTTCAACTTCCTCAAAGCATGGCTAAGGTCACTGTCTTTCCACATTCCCTCAAAGACCTTGGGAAGAAGGAATGGTCCCCAGTTTCTATCTCTTGTGACCCCAGACCTCAGCTTCCAGGGTCCCAGAAATGCAGAGTCAGCTAGGCCTCTGTTTACCTCCAAAAGCCCCAGCTCATGCCTCACTACCACCACCACCACCACCACCATTACCACCCCAACTGCCAACTGGCCCCGTGGTGTCCATTATCCCTGACAGCAAGCTTCAAACCCTTCTTCTCTAGGACGCCATGTCTGTTTCTTGGTTTCTGCTCTAACTCCACAACCCAGAGAGACCTCACACAATAAAGGCTTGGCTAGCGAGCCTTCCCTACCGAGCTAAAGGGCAAAGTCTAGACAGCACAAGTGGATGTAGAGTACCGCACTGTGAGAAGCTAAGGCAGGAGAGAAACAAATGCATGGCCTGCCCTAGGCTGCATGGTGATCAAGGCCAGTCTGGGCGACTTAGTGAGACTGTCTCAAAACGACAAATAATAAAAGCAGGGACTAGAAAGATGGCTCTGTGGGTAAAGGCATTTACCACCAAGCCTGGGTTCAGTTCTGAGGACCCACAAGGTAGAAGAGAGATGGCTCCTACAAGTTACCCTCTGACCTCCAGGCTCTGGGATAGGCTTGAACCACACTCACACACACACACACACACACACACACACACGTACTCATACACACTCACATTCACATACATATACACATACACAACAGTCATTCACACATGCACACACACTCACACACACAAGTACATATACTCACACACATATACCCATATTCACACACACTCACACCTATACATACTCAAACTCATATACACTCACATTCACACACACTCACATTCACACACACTCATATTCACACACACATTCACACACAAGTACATATACTCACACACATATACCCACATTCACACACTCATACACACTCACATATATACTCACACTCACACATACTCACTCTCATACACACTCACACTTATACACACTCACATTCTCACACACTCACATATATATATATACTCATACACATACACAGTCCCATTCACACATGCATACACACACACTCATGCACACTCATGTTCACACTAACACACTCACATATACATATACTCACACATACTCACATTCACACACAGATACACTCACATTCACATACACTCATGCTCACAGACACACTCACATACACACACACATACATGTACTGACACACACTAACTCACAAACCCTCATACTCACACACACACACACACACTCACACTCAAACACACTCACATACTTACACACAGAGAGTAAATAAGGTTTTGGTTGTTTGGGGCATTAGTTTTAGATTTTGCCTTTGTTGTTTCTGGGTGCAAGTTGCTTGTTTTCGTTTTGGGGAATATTTTTTGGTTCTTGTTGTCTTTGTTTTGTTTGCTTTGCTTTGCTTTTTGTTTGTTGGGTCAGGGTTTCTCTGTGTAGCCCTGGCTGTCCTATAACTCACTATGTAGACCAGGCTGGCCTTAAACTCACATAGATACCCCTGCCTCTGCCTCTGCCTTCCAAGTGCTGAGATTTAAAGGTTTGTATCGCGTAGATGTAAGTTTTCAGAAATAAAAGGCTGGAGAGATGGCTCAGTGATTTAAAGAACTTGTTGCTTTTGCAGAGGAGCCAAGTTCAATTCCCAGCACCTACCAATGGCTCAGGCCATCTGCAACTCTAGTTCCAGGGGATCCAGTCCCTCTTCTGACCTCTGCAGGGCACGGTCCAGCCACACGTCATCTAGAGACATATAATCAACGAAAACAGTCACACACATAACAATTTTTAAAAAAATCTAAAAATTAAAAAATAAAATAAAAACTGGGTGGTGGTGACACTCGGGGGAAGCAGAAGCAGGTGGAACTCTGTGAGTTCAAGGCCAGCCTGCTCTATAGAGCAAGTTCCAGGACAGCCAGGGCTGCACAGAGAAACCCTGTCTCAAAAAAATAAATAAATAAAAGATAAAATAAAGTAAAATTCAGTGGGGTTCAGCATGTGACTCAGAAGAACAGCACTTGTCTAGCACGGATCAGGGACCTATACATATGGGGAAACAAAGGCACAGCCCAGGATGGCTCTGGGTCCCAAGAAGTTCTCCACAGCCCTCTGCAATGCATGGCCATCCCTGACCAAGAGTAAGAAGACCTGGGCCTTCTTCCCCAGATCGTCTCAACACTATGGGAAACTGAGGCAGCAGAGGAGCATGGGTCAGATCAACCTGGCGATAGCATCAGCAGCTCCGCTTTCTTTCCCTGCTAGGGCAGGAGGCCCGTCCAGGCATCTGAGGGCCATTGAAGCCCTGTAGCCTGCCCGGGCCTGCCCTCCGCCCCAACAGGGAGAGGCCCCGGCTACCCCCGCAGCTGCCAACACTGGAACCCAGAAGGAAGGAGGATGAACTCCAAGGGTTCCTTCACACTAGAACCATGGTTGCTGGAGCGAAGTCCAGGTGGAAACAGAGGCAAGAGGAAGTCCCGTGGGGACATGGGGGTGGGGGGACCTCTGGATATTTTTCAGAACCCTGTGAGCTAACTCCAAGCTGGACCACCCCCCAAGACTCCCAGCCTCATTCCAAAGTTTGCTGAAAAGCCAGCAGGCTCCAGAGTGAACTGTATCCAGGCCTGTCTTAGACCTGAGCCGAACAGGAGTCCGGGGGAGGCTGACTCCCTACACTGGGCATGCTCGCCTTCCCTTCATTAATGGGGGGCTCTGGATATCGCTGGCATTTAACAAATGCATACTGATGTTGGCAAAGTCGTGCCACATCTGCCCAGCTGCTCAGCTTCTATGAGCTCCAAAGTTGGTCCTTGGACTGAGGCCTATCTTAAATCAGTCAAGTAAGTGGTAGTTAGTGCATATAGAATAGTTTGGGGGAGGGGGAGGCAGAGAGGATCTTCCTAACCAAGGATAAAGGTTAGAATTGAGTGATTGGAAGTAGAAAAAAGGTTCCATCTGGTTTGTCTCCTACTGGAAACTTGACTTAAAAGATGAGAAAAACACCCCAAAAGCTATCACTTTACTCCCTTGTGCTTGTACTAACACCCCCTGCTCTTCCCAACGCAACCCAGACACTGAGACCCTGTCACCCGGAGACACCTTGCCAGGGGTCAGATGAGCAGGGCCTGCCAGGCCTGCACAGGTTCCCCATCCTCGCCCACCCCAGGCCAGGCATCCCTTAGAATACATCATTCCAGCCAACCAGTCACACCTGCCAGCCCCGCCCTCAAGTGGAATCCTTCTCTTCCTCCGGTCTGTTTCCCCGGCTCAGTACCAGGCCCAGTCCCACCCAGATCCACCCACTAATGATTTGTCTCCTGCTCCAGAGGCAACCACACCCTCCGCCTCCTTAAGGCCCACAACGCCCCATGTGCCACGCGTCTCTTCTCAGTTTGGAGAGGCAGGGATGGTGAATACCCTAATGCCTCTGACCTCTCCAGAGACACAGAGGATCCCTCTGGGGCTCATCCCACCCCATCTGGGGGTCGGGGGAGGTGGGAGGGAGTAGCCAACTCTGCCCCACTCCATCACCATCTCCCTCTAACCAGTACCAGGTATTACACTGAATGGTCCAAATTAACTCAGATGACCCAGGGCCCCATATGTCCTTTTATTTTTTGAGATTATAACATAATTAGATCATTTTCCCTTTCCTTCCTCCAAATCCTCCCCATTTACCCCTCACTTTTCTCTTTCAAATGCATAGACTCTACATTTCATTAATTGATGTTACACTCATATATGTATATTTGCGTATATTTCTAAATAAATAAATATAACCTGTTTGGTCTGTATAATGTTACCTGTATGGAGATTTGTAGGACTCACCATTTGGTATTGGATAACCAGTTGGTGTGCTCTTCCATGGGAAGACTGTGCCTCCCACTCTCAACATTCATTAGTTGCCTGTAACTACAGCTCTTTGTGTAGGACTGAGGCTTCTTGGGCTCCCTCCCTGCACTGGGATCCCTCCCTGCACTATCCCCCCACCCCACCCCACCCAGCTCCCCATGGACAACATCAGCATGACATCAGCATCTCTATTCTTCAGCTCCTGCTGCTTGGCAGCAGTGGAAGTGAGCACTGTTTCTGGGTGTCCTTTCTGACATTCCTGGCTCTTACAGTTTTCCTGTCCCCTCTTCCGCCATGTTCCCTGAGCCTTAGGTACACATCAAGTTGTAGATGTGTTCTTTGGGACCACGCCCCACAACTCTGCATTTTAATTGATTCTGGTTTCTGTAATAGTCTTCCTCTGTCGCAGAGAGACATTTCCTTGGTGATGGGTGATGATGGCTTTTTTACTCTTTGGCCTCACGGTCAGGTTTCGTCTGGGGCTGGTGTGTCAGGTGCTTCTTCTCCCCCAAGGTGGAGGCTAGCTCAGGGTAGCGGCCTGTTGGCCCACTGCTGGCCCCCCAGTCCTCCTGGCTATGACTCACCAGACTGGCTGACAGGGAAAGCAGGTGAGGAGGGCTGGAATGACGCAAAGGACCGAGGAAGGGAACTAGGGGAAGACCTGGGAATGGACAGTGGAGATCCAGGGAAGGCTGATCAGGAAAACCACAGGACAGACAAGTTGTAAACCTTGGTGGTGCTGGCATGAGGGGTATGGAGTTGAAGAAGGGAAGAAACCATCCTGTTTGACAGGCTGGTGTGTTCAACAGTGGAGGTCAGCAAGCAGCCATATGCCAAGCGCTCTGCTGGTGGGGACCTGTGAAACGAATAGAACAGAGAGTGAGAGCCCAAAGCTAGACTTCAGTCAGCACCCATTCATGGCCCTCATTGTGTGTCAGCATCAGAGGTAGAGCGAGAAAGCCCAACAGGCCACAGAAAACACACTTAGGCTTTGGCCGGTCTCCAAAAGAACACATAGAAAAGGAGAGGAAGGAAAAGTTATGCCTTTCTGAGCTAGCGCTCGGAGCTGCCTAGCCACGGCCCCACAAGCCATTGCCTCGTCCATTCCTCTAAAGATGGTGGTGAAGACAAGACATCCTTTTGCAGCCTCCTCGGCTCATGTAACACACTACCTCCCTCCCCCCTCCCCAAGTCCTGCCCTTCAAGCCTTGAGGCCCAGCTGTCTCCCCCCCTGCCCCCCCCCCCATTCTTCATCTCAAAGCGCAGGGTCATCGGTGTGTCACAAGCATGTGCTTTCTGAAGCAAGGCTCTACGGAACAGCAGCTTCCTCATGCCCCCATGACCAGATATCCCCTGACCTAGAACCCTGACTGTGTTCTGCATGGAATAGACTCTGAACCCCAAGTTGGAGAGCCTGATGTCCAATCTGGGCTCGGCGTGGCCTCAGGTAAGTCACTCTTTCCACTTCCATCCCCCTCCTGCGCAGAACAAGAGGGCTCGGCTTGTCTGGCCCATCACGAGTGAGGACCATGTAAGAGTGGGCACACCAGAGCGATCAGTTGTCAGTGGCCCAAGAGAAACGAAAGGTGAGCATCCTTGTCTGCGGACCCCAAACATGTGCCCGCCCTGATCCTGGGTACCTGGGGATCTACACCCCATAAAGCAAAGGGGCCTCTGCAATGGGACTCAAGCATCATCACTCCTGGATCTGGGAGGCAGAATCAGGCAGTACAAACGCAGAAGCAGGTATCAGTGGTTCAAGGGACTTAAGTGGAGAACCCCAGCAGCACACTACAGCTGGAAAAGGTAAGGACCAGATTCTTCCAGGGCAAAGACAGTCATCATGCATCATGACACATTAATTTGGGCTTCTATCATCCAGTCATGAAAGGGTATGTGTGTGTGTGTGTGTGTGTGTGTGTGTGTGTGTGTGTGTGTGTGTGTCTAAGCCCCTGGGGTGATCATTTGTCTTAGCAGCAAAAAGAGACGAGACTAATCCACTCCTCTAGCCCATTAAACCTTCTCCCTTGTACTAGACTTGTTAAGGAGATCTGTTCCTCTTCTACACTGGCAATCCTTTACAGCCAAAAGATGGTCTCTGGTCTCACCACCCAGCTCTGCACATGGTAAGTGCTCTGCTGGTGGTGGTGACCTGTGAACTGAATCGATACAGTGAGAGCCCAAGGTTAGACTCCAGTCAGCACCCGTTCCTTGCTCTCATTGTGTAGCTGACACTGGGCTGGGCTGGGCTGGCTCAGAACGTAGTCCTGAGTCAGCCCAGCCCTGCCCTTCACGAGAGCCAGCCGTGAGCAAAAGACAGACATGCGTTTCATTTGAGGACAATAGCTCTGTGCCCTGACAAAGGTGTGTGTGGACAGGCACTGTGGCACGGTGAGGAAGGAGCCAGTCACTCATACTGAGGCACTGAGCAGTTTCAGAGGGAGGGACTGAGAGGCTGGGTTCCAAAGCCAGGGCGGAAGAAGATGAACCAGGCAGAGGTAAAGACATGCCAGTTGTGTTTGGGGAATACCTGAAGGCCGGAAGCTGGGTCAGCATCTTGGAATGACGCAACCGGAGTGCTGAGGAAAGGAGCCTGTTAGGAGATGCAGCTTGTCTGCTATCGGCTAAGCATGCGCTCTGTGCTTGGTGCTGTCCCTGACCCTGGAAATAGGCTGGTGACGTAAGAGCTGGCTTTTCTACCCTAATGGAGCAATTTGTATTTTGGAAAGGTTGGGTAAGATAAACAAATCAGAGAATAATGTGTTTTCCAAGTCTAGGGAGGTCCTCATCTACAGCTATGGGGAGCTAAGGAGCCAAGCATACAAAAAGAAGATAATGCCAGATGCGCAAGCCCTTGGGCTGAGCTCCTCTTCAGAGAGCAGAAAGATGGCCTAAGGTTGAGGAGAGTAAGACTGAGCCACCAGACAAAGGCTGAAATCCCTGATGTCCTAGAGCAGCAATTCTCAACTGTCCTAACGCTGTGATCCTTTAACACCTCATGTTGTGGTGACCCAGGACCATAAAATTATTTCGTTGCTACTTCATAATTTTGCTACTGTTATAAATTGTAATGTAAATACTGGAAATGCAGGATATCTGATATGTGACACACACACGTCCCAAAAAAGGGGGTCATGACCCCCCAGGCTGCCCTAGAGCTTTCAGGGTGGTGCCTATGGGGTGTCAGACCTGAGAACAAGGGCCTACAGTCTCCTGGGCCAGGCAAGGCAGAATCTGCTGACAGCTCCACTTGCTTCTTCCACAGAAGTCTACAGGACAAAGCGCTTCCCCGCCTCACTAGGACACAGGCTGCTTCCAAGAAGTGCTTTGTGGAGAGAGAGCTCCCTGGAAGCCCTTTGGGGAATGTCTGGGCTTGCAAAGCATGTGGGAAGTGACTGGAACAAAGGCTGAGAAGAAACCTGCAAGGAAGGAATACTGAGGAGCTCAGATTGTATTCAGAATTGCTCGGGTTTCTTCGTTCACTTGTTCCCTAACTTGCTTGCTTGCTGTGTTGGGGACCAAAGCCAGAGCCTGGTACATGCTAAGTTTGGATTCCCCTACTTAGCTATGTCTCCAGCCTTTTCTTACTCTTAATATGTTTATGCGTATAAATGTCTTAAGAAAGTCAGGTTCTCATACAGCCCAGGCTGGCTTCAAACTTGCTATGTATAGAAGGACAGCCTTGAATTTCTGATCCTCCTGCCTCCCTAGTGCTGAGATCTCAGCCACTGGCTTATATGGTGCTGGGAATCAAACCTGGAACATTGTCCAGGCTAGACAAGTACTCTACCAATTGGGATAAATCCCTAGACTTTATAGATTTTAATGCCACAGAAGGAAACACTATCCATCTCTCAAGGCCCGTCTCCCAGGCAACAGTATCTCTGAAACAGTAGACTCTTTCCATCCACTCCGTTCCTGCCAAGCATCTCTGGACTCCGATGATTTTTGTTTACACAAAAATGGCATAGCATACATCCCCGAACATATGGTGGTGTGAACTTTTGCAAACACAATCTTAGGGGAAACTTTGGTAATGGGATTACTGTGTTTAATGGGCAGTGTTTTATTTGGTTGACACAGTGTCCTGCTGTGTTGCCAAGGCTAGCCTTAAACTCCGGGGCTTACATGACCCACCTGCCTCCAAGGAGTATAGACATTCACCTGACTGGCAAATAATTTTTGTCTTTTTCTCATTTTTTATTTTTATTATTATGTATGTATGCATGCAAGCGCATGTAATACATACATATGCATGCATACGTGTGTATGCAAGTGTCCACCGAGGTCAGAGGGTATCAGATCCTCTGGAACTGGAGTTACTGGTGGGTGTAAGGCACTCAGTGTGGGTGATGGAAGCAAGTGTGTGTCCTCTGCAAGAGCAACGAGTGCTCTTGAGCACAGAGCCATCTCTCCAGCCCTCTAGACTGTTTTGGTTTTGAGACAGGGTATCACTGTGCAGCCCTGGCTGTCCTGGAACTCAGTATGTAGACCAGGCAATCCTGTAACTCACAGAGATCCACCTGCCTCTGCTTCCCAAGTGCCAGGATTAAAGGCACACCCAATAACTTTTTTTTAAAGAGAAAGTTTCCTGTAGCCCAGGCTGGCCTCAAACTTGCTTTCTAGTGGCAGATGACTTTGAACTTCTGATCCTCCTGCTTCCATGCCCCCAACCACGAATAGGAATTGAGCCTCTCCATTAACTTCTACCAACCCTGGAAACCAGTGAGATCCAGCTGTTCCACGTGTTGTGGGTTCTGTGGTTACCTATCCCAAGGTAAAGAGGCTCCTTGGTTGCCTCAGTTTTCACTCCTAACTCCTCGGTGACGCGAAGCATCCTTCATGGATTCATTAGGGTTTCCTTGCTGTGATGGAACACCATGACCAAAGCAACCTGGGAGAGAAGGATTTATTTGACTTACACTTCCACAGAACTGTTGATCATTGAAGGAAGTCAGAGCAGGAATTTGCAGGGTCGGAACCTGGAGGCAGGAGCTGATGCAGAGGCCATGGAGGAGGGTTACTTACTGGCTTACTCCTCTTGGCTTGCTCAGCCTTCTTTCTTATAGAGCCCAGGACCACCAGCCCAGGGATGGCACCCACAATGGGTTGAGCCCTCCCCCATCAATCACTAATTAAGAAAATTTCTTATGGGGCTGGAGAGACAGCTCAGCGGTTAGGAGCACTGGCTGCTCTCCCAGAGGTTCTGAGTTCAAATCCCAGCAACCATATGGTGATTCACAACCATCCGTAATGAGATCTGACACCCTCTTCTGGTGCATCTAAAGACAGCTACAGTGTACTTAGATATAACAATAAATAAATCTTTGGGCCAGAGCGAGCGTGGCCAACCAGAGCGAGAAGAGGACCTGAATTCAAATTCCCAGCAACCACATGATGGCTCACAACCGTCAGTACAGCTGCAGTGTACCCATACACATTAAATAAATAAATCTTTAAAAAAAAGAAAAAGAAAAAGAAAATCTCTTTCAGCTGGATCTTATGGATACATTTTCTCAATTGAGGACCCCTCCTTTCAGATAACCCCAGCTCATATCAAGTTAACATAAAGCTATCCAGGACCTCCTCTTGGGTTCCCACTGACCCCTATGAGCTGGCCTTTCCTGACCTTTGCCTGTCTTCTCCTTGCCAGCTGGTGATGCAGCTCACAAGCTTGGCTCAGCCTCTGCACATGTTCTGAGCGAGTGATTTCCCCATGTTGTACGTGGGTCTTCCTTTCCATAGGGACCGTCCCTTTGGGTCACACTCGTTCATTGTTTCTTTGCTGCCTGCCCCACTCCCTCCCACCCCCTGGAGTTGGAAAAAGAGGCTTTTCCTCCGTGGGAAAGAATGTGAAGCCAGAACCCACCCCAGGCTGAGGTGACAGCCTGGGAAACAGACATGAAGATAGACACAGGGTTGGGTGGCCAGCAGGGCACAGACCAGGGTGCGTTGGAAGCAGGGGGATGGCTTTCTGGGTTGAGCAGGTGGGCTGTGATGATGGTAACTCTGTATTGCAGACATAATCCAGGAGAAGAGATGCTGAGGGACACCTCTCATGGCACATCCCGCCTGAGGATCCTCACCTGTTTCCTGGCAAGGGGACCCTGCCACCTCCATCTCTGTCCCCAGAAATGGACACACCAGACAATGCTTGTCAAATAAATGATCAAATGGATGACCAAGTCACCAGAGTTGGAAAACAGTTTCCCCAAAGCAGAGGAGGGAAGGACATACAACTAAAGGGCCCTCCTCCATAATCTCCCTCCTTCCGGCAGCCCTGAGGAACAGCCCCCAAGCTCAGCTAGGAAGAGAGCTGTGCCAACCAACCAACCCTGTGGAAGCTTCTAGACCTTTGTGGTGGAAGCAAGAGCTGTGTCTGGTCCTAAGAACTCCAGCTTAAAACAGACAAGGAATCTCTCCTCCTACAGGCCATCCAAGGAAGTAAGAGAGTGGGGCGGAGCCCTGGCTTATAAAACCCAGGAGCTTTCTAAAAAGGCTGGCTGACTCTCACCAGTCTCTGGAGTCTAGAGGAAAACCTCCAGGGCAGACCAGAGGGGTCTCCACATTCTGGGGGGGGGGGGGGTTGTTTCAAAGTCGCTTCAAGACACAAGAGAATAGAAGCTGAACAGGCAGGTACCTGACCAGGAAGCTGAGAGGACAGTATAGAGTCCTGCATCACCTCAGTGCGGTCCTCTCCTCCCAAGGTCCTCTTGCCCCAAAAGGGAAGCCATATGGCCTCCCTGTAAGGGTTCTAGGCTCCAACTTCTTTCCATTCTTGGAAAGAACTCGTTACGGAGAGCAACCTTAGCTTCAATCCTGTAGTTAGAGCATCCTCTGCTGGTCTTTTTCGGTACTGCACCCTTGCTCACAAAGCTGCCTGAAGACAAGGGAGGAGAAATTGGGCATGCTGGACCACCTATCTGCCAACTGCCCCTTCAGACCCCTTCGCTGGAGTCTGGGTCAGCTCACCTCCCTCAGTACACTACTCCCTAGTATGGCCCCCACTCTCCCACTGCACCAAGCCCCAGTTGGGCCACCTGTGTCCACTGTCCCACACATGTCACTCCTTCCTTCCTACCCCTTAGGCCCCTCTATGAAACTGCTCACCCCAAGGCCAGATTCCTCCCCTGCCACGAGTTTGGGGGTCCCTGGGTCAGTCCCTATTCTTCATGAGGAGTACCCTCTTCCTGCTCTTTAACAACAGCAGCTACTGTTAGTGTGCTGTGTGTTCCCTACTGGGAACCCGATACAAACCAATAAAAGAAACGGCTATGTGCACGCCTATATGAATACCCTACATGCAAATCCATGCGTGTTTGGTATGTGTGGGTGAACAGCAAGAGGGTCTCACCGAGTGAACCAGATAGGTTTTTTCTCACCCCGGCTGGAGCTGAGAGGCGCGAAGCCCTGACCCTGCGCCTGCAGAGGGCAGCACTGAGCCTCGTTTCTACCTGAACAGACCTGGGACTGGCTTCTGTCCAGTGGACTCCAGGGCGGTGAGGATATGGGAAGGGCCCATGTCAAAAGATTTAGTGTCTAAGGTCCTGGAGAGATGGCTCAGCAGTTAAGAGCATGTATTTTCCTTCCTGAGGACCCAAGTTCAGTCCCTAACACCCATATTAGGCAGCTCACAATCACCTGGAAGTTCAACTCTTGGGAATTCAACACGTTTAGCCTCTGTGAGCACTTCACTTGCACATTCCCACACACAGACAGATAGATAGACAGACACACACACACACACACATATTCATGTAATTTCAAATTAAATTGATGTTTTAAGTTGAGTGTCTAATATCACATAGTAGATTCTATGTCTTTATTGGGGATATGAGGCTGTGAGGTATGTGTCTTGTGTCATGTGTAAGGTGTGCACATACATTTCAGAATGCGTGCTAGTGCAGGGTCCTGTGATTCTGTCTTAAATCCTACAAACATGTTGTCAGTATTATTTTGACTCTCTTCCACGTTACTTTTTTTTTCCATGTTACTTTTTTTTAAAAAGAAAGAAAATGAATGAAAGGCCTCTGAGTTCTCCATAGAATGTGGAAACTCTCCTATGGGGCAGGGGACCAGGAGTGAGCCTAAAATTCCCTGAAACTTCCCAGAATTCATAGAAAGACTCTGGGTTTCCCTCACATTGGCTGTGGCCTTAGAGGAGGGGAGGACCTGAGTCCAAGTTCAGCACGTCCCCAATGCAAGTGGCTAGTTCACACAAGTGCACACACAACTCACATTCACAGAGCTTACACACATTTGCACACCTACACAGCTCACACATACATTTGCACATGGTTCCCAGGTGAACTCACACATTGGACTTCATTCAAGTATAATCGCATGCCCTTGCACTAGCTCGTACTCTGAAATGTACATGCACACCGTACACGTGACACACAGACACTTACCTCACAATCCCATATCCTCAGGGCCACACTCGATAGCTTAGGAACATGTACATACTCATACGCTCACACGCGATCACACACGCATGCATGGCCTCACACTGACACACAGTCACGCTAGTCTCACGTGTGCACACTTTTGCACTGCACCCTTGCCCGTGCTTTCAGTCCTACAGCCTCTTCACTTGCCACATTACACACTCGCTCACGCTCACACAAAGCCACCATTGCCACTATAGTCAAAAAACCTTACATTCTCACGGGGCTATCCCTGGACAGGGCTATCCCTGGACAAGCCTGAATAGTCCGTGATCCCAGGAGAGATTTCTAGAATCTTCCCAGAAGACACCAAAGGCCTGAGCAGGTTAAACAATTGGGGGCATCTAAGTATCCTGGACCAGCCAGGAGGCAGGACAGGTAGAGGCACAGCACAAACCGAAGTCACGGTAGACACTGACTGTCCATACAGGTATGGCTGTCACATGTGAAGGCCGGTGGCACACAAGGACCTCACATTCTCTGGGAAGAGTGAGACAAGCCAGAGGAGGGGCAACAGAGGTAGATGCTGAGCCTAGAGAGGTGGGTGGGGACAAACCTGCCAGGGACCCTAATAGGGAAAATGTCCTGGATCCTAAAGGTTGTAGGTACAGGATAGGCAAGGACAAGCTTCCCTTACAGAGGCTGGCAAACAGGGACCCAGAATCTACAGGGCTGACTGTGGTTCTCAGACACCATCTGGGGAGCTTGGCTGACCTAGAAATCCACCCACTAGTCCTCCCACAGGCCGTGGCCTTCCCTAACTCCTCAGAATGAAGTCCCCTGTGGGTGACAAATGCTTTGTCCATACAAAGAACCAATGGTTTCCCAGTGTCAAGACTCTGAGAAGCTAAGGGTTTCAGAAAGGTCTCCCCGAAAGCCTTTCCTAGATGGGCTAATTGGTTGTAGCCCGACAGAAAGCAAGGGGGTATGGAGTGCTTCCTAGGAGCAAGAAGGGAGGGAGGTGCTTAATGGCAGAGCTGGGGACAGCTAGAGGAAGGGCTGAGTGCTGGCTTTACCAAGAGGGCCCAACCCTGACTGGAGGAGGGCAGAGAGCACCAGGCCTGCACATTCCAGCAGCTGCCGCTCCCTTCCAGCCTGTCCTCTCCTGTTCCCACAATTTCCCAGACTGCCCTGGACCTGGCTCTCAGGAACAGTTCCCAGAATCCTTTGCAGTCCAGTCCCCCCCCCCCCCACGCAACCGCAGAGATCACAGTCTGCATGCACAGTAGCCCTCCTGCCCTCCCCCACTGTGCACACACTCACAGGAATGCGCACACACACACACACACACACACGTATCCATGCATACGTATATGCTCAACCAGTCTCAGCATCAAGATATCAGGACAGGACACAGAGCGAGGCTGTCCAAGCTGTAGCACTCCAGGACAGATGATCCTCCTCCCTCCCACCCCAGCTAAGCACAGGCAGGACAAGAGAGAGGAAGAGAGGGGAGGAAGCCAGTCCCAAGAGATGTCCCAGGACCAAGGTCACTCTAGAATGCCTCTTGAAGTTTGGCCAAAGAAACTCTGGGGAAGGAATGTTGTCCTCCAAAGTTGCTGAGGGCTCCATGCCCAGTTTGGACATCTCAGGCTGGCTCTGTTCCCATGCCCAGCACTGGGCTGGATGGGCCCAGGAACTGTACCTACTCTGCTTCCCCACCCCCACCCAGGCCCAGCCAGGCAGCCTATAGTCCTCACAACAGAGACTGTGCTAGACATCGGAGGCCCAGTGTCCCAGTGAACTATCCCACATCTCTCCCCACCTGGTACCCTGCAATCACCTTTTCCTGACCTCTCGTGCAGGACAGAATTCTCACGCCCACCTTCAGCCCAGGGCCAGCCCTGTCAGTTTCCACCAAGACCTGAGAAGTGTCTTCTGTAGCCCAAGCTGTCCTGGGCCCAACCAGGGCCCATGGGGTTCCCAAGAAACAGTTCGAATGTGTCTAATGGAGGGATCCAGCACAGACCAAACAAGTTGTGACCCAAACTGCTGAGGCCTAGGAAAGAGACGTCAGCAAAATGAGGGGACGGCCTATGGCCAGAAACAGACTGAAATGTGGGCTCCAGAAAGGCATCAAGGAAAAACATGAATACAAGGTAAGGTCCCCAAGTCCCAGACTTGAGGTTTCCTGCCCAGTCTCACTTGGGAGTATATCCTGACCACAGAGGACAACAGGAAGCTTCCCAGGGTCCTAGGTGGGGGAGGTGGTCTCAGTACACCCCATCAGGTCCCAAACACACATTCTGGGCTGGGAATGTCACTCAATAGTACACACTTGCTTATAATACATAGCTAGGCCCTGAGTTCTGTTCATAGCATCATGGGAAACAGGGGATGGTGGGAATCACATTCTACCCAATGACATTAGCAAGGTAAGGGGCTCCTATACTTGTTCTATAGGAGAGGAAATGAGACCCAGAAAGAAGAAGTGGATTGTGGGAAGACTCTACCATCAAGGAGAGCCAACCTTGACCCGTGTCCTTTTTGTTTGTTTGTTTTGTTTTGTTTTGTTTTTCAAGATGGGGTTTCTCTGTGTATCCGTATCCCTGGCTGTCCTGGAACTCACTCTGTAGACCAAGCTGGCCTTGAACTCAGAAATCCACCTGCCTCTGCCTCCTAAGTGCTGGGATTAAAGGCGTGCCACCACTGCCTGACTTGACCTATGTCCTATGTAGATCCCTTCACAGTCCCAGGTGGCAATGCAGACAGTCCTGCTGGGACCCGGAGGAGCAGGGCCAGGTTGGTGACTGTCTCAGACAATCTCCAGAACTGGGTATCTACCAGGGAAAAGGACCCCGCTCCTGCCCTCTGCCCCAGCACCCCATCTGGCACCCCGAGCTGCCTGCCGATTCAAACAAAGGGCTCCAAACAGGACAGCAAGCACAACGTGCCTCCCTGTTGCTTCCCAGCCTCTGCAGGGCACACCACCACAGCTCATGGGACACCCAGATTTCTGCCCCCCATTGCCTCAGCCACCAGCAAGGGCGAAGCCCCCCAACCATGCTGTGTTGACCCCTCAAACTCCAGGCCTTCAAATGCAGAGGCGAAAGGGGTGGGCAGGGGCTGAAATCTTGCCTCCCTCTGCCATTGTCCCGGCTACTGTGGGAACTGGGGCTCCAGCACGCTGCCTTCCCCTGAGCCCGCACCCCACCCAGCAAGGACATGCAAGGCAGGCAGTTCCCACACTCAGTTCCAGGCAGCTGCCAGGTGAATCCCGAACAAAGCCTGAGCGCTGAGCTGGCTCAGGTGCGGGTGGCTGGCAGGCGAGGCAGGGAGAGGCACAGCGCACCTGGCCCTGCCAAGCCCAGACGCTCTCCTGCGGAGGAATGCAGACTCGCCCAGGCTGGCCCTGGGAAAGCAGCCACCCCCCTGGCTCCCGCCGGGGAGCTGACTCAGCCTGGGTGGGGTGGGTCTGTGGAGGTGCAACCTCAGCAGTTCAAGTTTCTCCCACCACACCCTGCCCGCCGCTGAAGTTCCTCCAGAGACAGAGCCAGGCAGGGGACAGGGCCTGGGATTGGGACTGAAGGCCCTCAATTCCCACCTAACCCATGATCCTGGGGAGAGGATGGAGGGACACTATCCAGTGTACCCTTCTGCACTGTACTGGGCTGTATATGCACTTACACACACACACACACACACACACACACACGCACACGCACACGCACACACACACACACATATATGTCAGCAGAGCTAGAGGCCCCTGAGAGACAGTCACTGAGCCCTTACTCCCCATCCTCAGTCTTCTCTGAGCCTAGGACCCTGCTCTGTGGACAGGAAGCCGGAGAGCATTTTGCCTATGGTGTCTCCTATGCGGAACTGAGCTATGTAACCCAGGCAGCCGAGACTTAACCCAGAATCTTTTAACAGGCAGCTACAAACTGCTCACGACTTTGAGTGGGCCCGGAAACTTAGAGGGGGGCCTGGGGCCCTGCCGGTCAGAAGGAGTTCAGAAGACTGATCCTGAGCATAGTACAAAGGCTCTCATCTGTAATCCCAGACTCAGGAGGCTGAGGCAGGGGAATCACCCCAAGTTTGAGGCTAGCAGGGGCCACACAGTGAATTCCAGAATAGCCAGGGCTTTGAAAGACGGAGAGAAAGAGAGAGAGAGAGAGAGAGAGAGAGAGAGAGAGAAGAGGAGGAGGAGGAGGAGAAGGAGGAAGAGGAAGAAGGAGAAGAAGAAGAAGAAGAAGAAGAAGAAGAAGAAGAAGAAGAAGAAGAAGAAGAAGAAGAAGAAGAAGAAGGGAAGGAAGGAAGGAAGGAAGGAAGGAAGGAAGGAAGGAAGGAAGGAAGGAAGGAAAAAGAAAATGAATTTAAAAATCACAAAAAAAGGTTCTGTCTCTCTACTTTTCCTTAAGAACTGAAATATTAGGCTGAACATGGTGGCGCACGCCTTTAATCCCAGCACTCGGGAGGCAGAGGCAGGCAGATCTCTGTGAGTTCAAGGCCAGCCTGGTCTACAAAAGCGAATCAAGGATATCCAGGGCTTGTTGTTCAAGGAAACCATTTCTCAAGGGAAACAGAAGTACTGTCCAAGTCCTAGAAGTCTTCTTAACCCCTGCCACAGACGGGGCCTGTGAGCTCCTCCGTTGCTGTCTCCTAGGACAGGAGCACTGAAGGCAGCTCAACCTCTCTCCCTCAGCCCAAGTACAGCCTGAAAGCTTGTTCTTTCTAGGACAGAGAGAGCTCCTCAGGAGAGAGCTCCCCATCAGCCTTTCTCTCTCCTCACAACCCCACGCCTTAGTATGTGAATACCACAGGCCAGCGAAGGCCGGAGACACTACCCTCTTATCTGCGCCACCCCAGCCCCCCCCCAAGTACCACAGCCCACCACCTTGCCCACCGAGCCAACCCACGGTTCCAGGCTAGACCAGTCCTTTCCTCCCTAGGCACCAGACAGCAGAGCCCTCCAGGACTGAAGGAGCCAAGCTCCCTACTGTTTCCTGCCTGTGGAGAGAAAGAGGCTGTGGCTTCCCTCCCTGAGGACCTCCCTGCTGTGCCTCACTGGCCAAGGGACTTCTCCTCTCTGGCCTCTGTTCCTCTGGGTCACACCTGGCCCCTCCATTCAGGCCCTTCTCCCTTCAACTCTTCCAGGGATTCAGGGCTGGAGGCTGGGGCTAGAGTAGGGGCCGAGCTGCTGAGACCACACCAGGTATTCTAAGCTGGAAAGCTTCTGGAGAGTGTGGTAGAAGGGTGAGGGTCTCCAGGCCATGGACCTCGAGGCCTTCGTCCAATGCGTCCCTGTCCCACCCTGAGCTAGGCCTCTTCCCCAGCTGACTGAACTGCAGGCCTAGGTTGATTGGGTGTGGCGTTGGCAGGACAAACAGTCTCCAGTGTTGGGTGTTGTGCCTCGGTTACCAAGGCCAGAGGGTGAGGGCCTGGTTCCCTGGCTCCCTGGCTCTCTGCCATGTTTGGGCCCCAGGCAGAAGTGTGGGTGGGGAGGGAAGGCAGAAGGATTTGGGGTGTGGAGCTCACCTCCCTCTCCCTGAGCCCCAGGGCAGGGAGGGCCAGCTGGGACTCGAAGCTCCCAGGACTGATTCAGACTTGCTCCTAGCCTTGGTTGGCTCTAGGGAGAGAGAGAACCTGGCTGGGTCAAGTGCTGGGGGAAGGGCAGTTCTCTGCTGCTGGGGTGGGCTGGAGCGGTCTGGAGAGATCTGGCAGGACTGGGCCTCTGAGATGTATATCCCCACGCTAGGATTGACTGACTTCACACCTCCACCAATTCAGGCCACCTAGAACCCAGTTCCTGGATCCAGGTGGGCCCCAGACACCAGTGCGTGGTGGACCCGTGTGTGACTTTGGGCTAATTACTGTCCCTACTTAGGCCTCAGTTTCCCCACCTGTGAAGTCTCAGGAGCTGGACTATAGTTCTTGAGGAAATTTTCTTGCTCCATTTTCCTATCGTGAGCTGGACAAGTCTGTGCGAAGGGACGGCAGGATGAAGTTCCAGACACGGAATTGTGATCAGCCTTGAAGCCCCTGGCAGTAAAGGCTAACTCCCTATCTCTGGGCCCATCTGGGAAGTGTGGGATGTGATAAAGTAATGGACAGAGGACCAGGGCTAGGGACAGAAGACCAATAGGGTATTAGAGGGGAAGAGTCTCCTACTCCACCTACCCTTTCTCCCCAACCCAGCAGTAGCCCAGAGTAGCCCACCAGGTCGCTGTCACAGTCTGAATGAATCTGCAATGGCATAGGTGCTGAGCCCCAGGCAAGCTAGAGGTAGGAGCATCGAGAGAGGCTCTGTCTAACATCTGAGAGCACACGACCTGTGCTGGAGGCCGCAGACAGCAGAGCCACCCCCCCCCCCCCCGCACTGACGGGGCAGGAACCGTCTAGGTAGGGGGTTGGGGAGAAGCCACAGTTTAAATCCAAGGGGTCAAGGGCATTAAGGAACTCAGGTTGTGGCCAAGCAGTGCCATCGGCGTGGGCATTCTAGAGGTAAGATGGAGTCCAGCCTCCTAGGCCCTGCAGGCAGCATGAGACACCCACGAATGGTGGTCACCACAGCAGGGAGGGCAAGAGAGGTCCCTCCTCCAACTCAAGCATGCTTCCCCCACACCCTCCCCCTCGTCCCATCCCTCAGGAAATGCCAAGACCCAGTCCTCTGCTTTGAGTAAACACATGAGCTCATTCCAGTCTGAATCAGACCTGCCCTTCCAAAACCTAATGTTGGCAAAACAAAAGAGAAAGATGAGAGGCTGGGCATGCACACTAAGTGGGCTCCGGGGACCTTGCTCAGGGCTGATCCTGGCCCCAGGTTCAAGCAATCAGGAGCCAAGAGTCTCAGATAGGAACAGGCCCCAGGATGGAGGGAGCCCAGCAAGTACATCCTCCAGTGCCCCAGGAGCTGGGCCTCCAGAAGAGAGAGGCATAGAAAATGAAACCCTGACCCTGGCAGCAGCTGGGACTCCAGAGTTATAGGATGTGCATGCGAAAGCAAGAATGGTAGACTTGCAGGAGCTGTCCTCTAATATTTAGAAACGTTGCCAAAAGCAAGGCCCACGCTTGCCAAACATCAAGTTCTGACCTCAGCTGATGAGGCAGGAGGAATCTCCTAACCCAACAGGCCCCCTTGACAGAAGTGTAGACTACTGTCGGGGGATGCAGCTCAGTCCTGTGGGGAGAATTCACTGACAAGAGGGTAAATTGAGGCAAGGGAGAGCAACAGGCCTGCATCAAGTTAGAATCCAGTTGACCAAAACTTAGGCTCTGAGCTCTCCCTGACCCTCCCCAGTACTTCCAGCTGCCTCCCAGGGGAACCTGGGGACAGAGCTTTGGAGGACATTGCCACCATACACCTGTCAGCTAAAAGTGACAGCCTGCTGGTCCCCACTAACCATATCTCTCAGGCAGGCCCTAAGGTCCCCCATGGACACACACACACACACACACACACACACACCAGTTTGTCTGGCTGACCCCACAACTGCCTGAATTTTTCTCCTACTCACAAAAGGGTGACACAGAGACCAGAGACCCTTGCTCCAGTGACAGGAAGTCTCAGGGTCAGAGAAGGGCTCCCTGCTTATTGACAGGTCCCTGTAACTAGGGCAGCCAGGAAGGCCTGACTCTCAGGACAAGCAGTGGCAGGGGTAAGTTGGGCCCAAGCAAACAAGTCCAAAACAGCCAGGCCCCTGCCTCCTCCTCCCCAGGTATGAAGACAGGGCTCTGTAAGGAGTCAGGCTTCTGGGAAACCCACAGGCCACAGGAAGCACCACCCTCCGTAGACAGAGACCAGGGTACGACACAGAAAAGAGCAACCTTCTGAGGACCAGATATGGAGATGCCCATCCAGGCAGCCCCAGGTTAGCCCTCCCTCCTCTGACTCTGCTGCCCCGCCCTTTAGCCCATTTCTGGCCTTCAGAGGACAGGAGAGTGTGTCCTCCTCTAGGTAGGCGAAGTACCCTAGGAATGTGGAAGAGTTTCTATGTTCAGATCCCAGAGGACACAAGGGCAACACAGCCCTGGGCCACTTCACAATCCAGCTGGCAAAGAGAGTAGACACAGAAGAAACTCAGGAACTGTCACGAGTGGGGTAGTCAAAAGGGTGGGTGGGAGACAGAGGGCTTCTAGAAGGGTCCTAGCACACACGGAATGCCTGCCTGTTGAAGGTTAGGATCACACCCATGCAACTTCTCGGTTGTTGGGTTGGTTTTTAACTTTTTATTTTATATGTATGAGAGTTTTGCCTCCAAGTATGTATATACACCACATGCCCGGACAGCGCAGAAGAAGGCATCAGATCCTCTGGAACTGGAGTTACAGATGGTCGTGAGTGACCATTTTGGTGCTGGGAACTGAATCTGGGTCCTCTCTGAAAGAGCAGCAATCGCTCTGAACTGCTGAGCCATCTCCCCAGCCCATTCTTATTTTAAGTATGTGTGTGTGTGTGTGTGTGTACAGTATCTGTGTATCTGTGTGTCTGTGTATCTGTGTGTCTGTGTGTGTGTCTATGTGTCTGTGTGTGTGTGTCTGTGTGTCTGTGTATCTGTGTGTCTGTGTGTGTGTCTATGTGTCTGTGTGTGTGTGTCTGTGTGTCTGTGTATCTGTGTGTCTGTGTGTGTGTATATCTGTGTGTCTGTCTGTGTGTCTGTGTGTGTGTGTGTGTCTGTGTGTGTGTGTGTCTGTGTGTGTGTGTGTACAGTATCTGTGTATCTGTGTGTCTGTGTATCTGTGTGTCTGTGTGTGTGTCTATGTGTCTGTGTGTGTGTGTCTGTGTGTGTGTATCTGTGTGTCTGTGTGTGTGTGTCTGTGTGTCTGTGTATCTGTGTGTCTGTGTGTGTGTGTGTGTATCTGTGTGTCTGTGTGTGTGTCTGTCTGTGTGTCTGTGTGTCTGTCTGTGTGTCTGTCTGTGTGTCTGTGTGTCTGTGTGTGTCTGTGTGTCTGTGTATACCACATGTATGTGAATGCCAACAGAAGCCCGAAGAGGGCCTCAGATCCCTTAAAGTTCAAGTTACAGGCTGTTGTGAGAAATCTCATGGGTTTGCTGGGAACTGAACTCAGGTCCTCTGAAAAAGCAGTTCCTAAGTGCTGAGCCATCTCTCCAGCCTCCATAGTTTCTTATTTTTATGCAGAAAAATGCTTATGGAACCACTGTCCAACTTAATGGACTTTCAGAATGAACCCACTCACGTCACTAGCATGAAGAGGGCAAAGAATGTGAGTGGTACCGAGAGCCCCGTGCCTCTCTCTAGGCCCTAGTCCCCAAAGGGGGCATGACTATTTTAATATTTATTTATTTATTTTATGTATGCAAGTACAACGTCATTCTCTTCAGACCCACCAGAAGAGGGCATCAGATCCCATTACAGATGGTTGTGAGTCACCATGTGGTTGCTGGGATTTGAACTCAGGACCTCTGGAAGAGCAGTCGGTGCTCTTAACATCTGAGCCATCCCTCCAGCCCCATAACCATGACTTCTAACAGCCTAAGCTCATGGCTTCTGCTTTTGTGTTTTGTGGAACCAGATTCATACACAGCGGGTTCTCACATCTTCAAGGTCGACATTTTGTCTCATTGTTACAGACATCCTACCACAAGAACGGCTGTGTGCGGCATAGTAATGGGAGTGCAGAGAAAAGGCGGGGCCCTGAGGAACACACCCCAGCAAGAGGGACCAGATCAGGGCCAGCCACGCTGCCCCAGCCAGCCCTGGGCTGGGAGAGTCACCCAGAAAGGAAAGCACTGGTCGCCAGCTTAACTCCCAGGATGGAGAGCTGTGGCTCAGGCACGTTCCCAGTGCCCCAGTCCTGAGTCCTGTCAGTCTCCCCCCAGATCCAACCTGCTCCTCTGAGAGCCTAGAGAAGAGGAGTCTAGAGGGTACTAGAAAGTGCATGCAAATGTATGCAAATGGACCCGGACTCCTTGAGTCAATCTGGGCAGAAGCCATCCCAGTGAATGGACTAGACTCCACAAGTTTAAACCACCCGCCTCTGGCCCCTTCTTCCCATAAGCAACTCCCCCAAACACTCCAGTCTCCCATTGCTCTTCCTTCTATGAACCCATCTTTGGCTCTCCGGGGGTGAAGGATGGAGACCCTAGAGAGGAAGAGACTCAACCTCTGCCTTCCAGAAGCCCTCAGAGCGTCAGGGAAGGAGAAGGTGCAGCCACCACTCAGCGGGAAGAGGCAAGGCAAGCCAGCGCTGCTCGGCCTCCCTGGGGCTGAACCTGAGACTCTGCCTGTCTGGCCACCAAAGACTGCACTCTCGGTCTGCTTCTGGAGCGGCTGACTGCAGAGCAAGTGCGAGGAAGAGACCGAGAGAGACAGTGTGCAGCCTCAGTGCCCGCCTGCCCCGCTTCACCAAGGTCCCCAAGCAGCACTTGACACAGATCCGCCCAGGGCTCTCCTGGGACTGGCACACTCTACCCATTTTACCCCTGAGAGATTTTGTTAGGGTTTCATTTGTATTTTTAATCAAGACTGACTGTGTTCTCTGCCTGGGCTGTCGGGGAGATTCCCTAGGTGTGAACAGTCGTCAAAACTCATGAACTCATGAACTGGGGATGTCGCTCAGTTGGTGAACAATTGCCGTCCATTTCCAAAGCCCTGGGTTGACTCCCCAGCACCACCCAAAACCTTGCATGAGGACACATCTGACCTCCCAGAACTTTGGAAGTGGAGGCAGAAGAATGAGAAGTTCCAGGTCATCCTTGGCTACATAGTAAGTTCAAGGCCAGCCTGTGCTATATGATATACCATCTCAAAAAAATTTTTTTAAATAAAAATAAAATACTTCATGAACCCTATAGTCAACAGTAAGTGCCTTTTGTTTTATGCATTTTTAGAAAGAGATGAGAGTGGACCTTTCTCGACGGTGTAAACAGGGCTTCCCTAGGAAGCGAAAGCGACTACGGCAGAGCCCAGGACGTAGAGATGCGGCCGTCAGCCGCGACTCTAAGATTCACAGCTCCTTTCCCACAGACCGAGCGGAGCAGCAAACTCTGTTTTTGAGAAGAGCAATCTGAGCACTGCCGGCTCAGGAGGCCGCACTCAGGGGGAGAAGGGGTCTGGGACAATCAGCGCTGCCTAACTGAGCACCTACAGTGTGGCCCGCCCTGGTCTCAGTCTTCACGGGGCCAAGGTCACCCTACGGCTAAAATTCACTTTTGCAGAGCTAGAGAGAGAACTCAACAGTTAAGAAGAGCACTGTTGCTCTGCTGTTCCAGAGGACGCCGGTTCTATTCCCAGTACCCACATAGCAGGGGATCTGACCTGCTCTTCGGACCTCCAAGGGCACTGACATACATGCAGGCAAAACATCCATGTATGTAAAAATAAATGAATAAAACAAAATGGTTTTTTTTTTACATTTTTAGATAGTTTATCTTTTAAAAGGGGGTAAGGGTCTTCGCTGTACTGTTCAGGCTGGCCTCAAATTCAGGAGATCCTCCTGCTTCAGCTAAGCCTCTCCAGTCCCGCCAGCTACAGGAAATTACCAATAAGCCCAGCTTTTGTTTGAGCGTTTTCTTTTGTTGCGGTTTATTGAGAACAAGGTATTCTGTTGCCCCCAGCTAACCCTGAACTTCCTACCTGCCTGCTCCGTCCCCTGAATGCAGATTACTACCTTGATCACTCCGACATCAGTCATTCTCTTAAAACATCAAAGGAACAATATTTTCCGATTTGGGGAATTTGTTTCTGTTTTTGTTATGCTGAGGCCTTTAGCATGCTGGGCAGGTGATTCACCACTTAGCTACATCCTGAGCTCAAGATATTTTTATGACTTGGGAAAAATTGTATGGAATTCAAATGCAGGTGCCAATTAGCAAAGCCTTATTGGGCCAGTTCATTCCCGGAGATCTTTCATGTATGGAAGGCAGAGCACCCTTCATAGCCGGCCTGTGGGGTCTCTAAAGCAGGACTCGCCACTCTCTGCAAAAATGAGGCGAGTAAGGAATCCCCAGCCTTCTCACCCAGCTGTCTGGCAAAAGAAACTCAACCTTCACTTAGCCTGAGCCTCCCTTGCTCCCACAGCAGGTCCCCTAGGCTCTCTGCGTCTGAAAGGCAGTAGCGCCCCTGCCGGCAGACGGAGATCTGGTCTGCTCGCCGACTCTTGATCTCTGCTGCCACCTGGTGGTCATTTCAGAAAGTGCATCTAGGCGCTCAGCCCTTGGTGGAACATCCCCTTAAGGGTCCGCCAAAGCGGACACAGACAGGCCACTCTGATGGAGGCAACTCCTCAATTGAGGCTCCTTCTTCCCAGGTGTGTCAAGGTGGCAACTAAGATTATCCACCCCACACCAGCTGAGCACCATCCAAGATGCTCTGCTAGATGTAGGAGAAACACCCTAGAAAAGGACAATGTGGTCCCAACCCCCAGAACCTGCCTGGTGGGAGGGAAAATACCCAGACAGGACTCCAAGGGGAAGTAAGGCATGTTTAGGGGGATGGAGAGCATCATCAGACAGCACTGGCCTTGCTGATGTCATGGGAGGTTTCCACACTGATGAGTATATCAGCCAGGCAAAGACACAGGGGAAACGGCACCTACAGAGGCCAGGGGTGACATGTGACGGCATGTTGCTGAAAGGGGTCCAAGTGGCAGGGACACAGGGTGGCACAGAGAAGGGGTAGCTGAGGCTGGCAATAGAGGGGGCTGAGGTAAACTGAGGTTCCAGAGCTGGAAAACTAGGTGGAAGGGTTCTGTCCCAGCTCTGGGGTTATGGGGAAACCACTGTTCTAGGAAGAGGCAGGATGTGATGAATGCTACAGTGCCACTCACTCAGCTACTGCAGCTCTGACCACTGAGCCTTTCTTCTGGCAGCCTCCCAGACCACAGGGTCTTCCAGGACTCAGGCACACACAGGTAGAACTCCACTCCTGCCCCCAGGGCAGCCCTCACCCTGCCTAGCCAGCAGAGGTGGCCTTCTAGGCAGGCGGGAGAGCACTTCGGAGCCAGACTCTGGGTGTGAATCTTACTAGCCATGAGGCCTTGGGTTGGCCACTTAACTTCTCGGCACCTCCATTCAGGAGTGGGGCTTGAAATCCCAAGGCTGAGGAGCCCGAGATGGGTGGATTCCTTGGGTCTGACGGCTAGTCAGCCTACTCACGAGTCACAGGCCAGTGAGTAACCATACCTCAAGAAAGAAGGTGGACAGCCCCTGAGGAAACACAGATGGGATTGTCCTCTGACCTCCACACACACGTGCACACATGGGCACACATGCACACACACACACACACAGTCAAGCAAGAGGTCTATGGACCTCAGTACTGCTCATGGGAGAGAGACTGGACTGGAAGTACCCAGCATTAGCAGGTACTGGAAGAGGTTGATACTGATGAACAATATCCTAGGAGTCTGTGCCTGCATTTTAAGACGTGCCAGCAAGGGTTGGAGGGATGGCTCAGTGGTTAAGAGCACTGACTGCTCTTCCAAAGGTCCTGAGTTCAAATCCCAGCAACCACATGATAACGCACAACCATCTATAAAGGGATCTGATGCCCTCTTCTGGTATGTCCAGAAACAGCTACAGTGTACTCATAGAAATAAATCTTAAAAAAAAACAAGAACTGCCAATCTGGAAGAGTGGACTCCCCGTCCTCAGTTTCCCCATCTGATAAGTGGCCTGAAATGGTTTCCACTGATGTAGGTGCCCACAAATCCTGCTCTCTGACCTGCGGGCAGCACATATAAGATGACACGCCCCCGTTCCCCGCCCCCCGCCCCGCCCACACCCCTTCTCTGACCAGGGAGCTTTGATCTTCACAATAGAGAGAAATCCTTATTTTCCCCTCCCCACTGACCCACACTTCCCCTGACTCAACTGGGGCTCAGAGCATCCGTGGCCGCCCTTCCAGGCTCCCCCATACCAACTCTCTCTCCCTGCAACCTTTTCCCTCCGTTCACCCGGACTCTGGCAGATGACTTCTGTCTAGTCTCCGCTGGGAGGGACAGGAGTGTTCCTCCTTTCCCACACAGCCCAACGACCTTCACAGAGGGGACACGATGCCTTCCGGCACTTGGGGCTGAGCTCCGAGGACCCTGCTCATCCCAAGCCTTTACACACTCACACACACATTTCCACATGCCACAGGCCGGTGCCCGAGGAGAAGGGTCCTATGAATCTTGTGTTCTCTTCAGCTCCCATACAGCCCTCCCACCCCAGGCTCCCCATGCCTTCCTGGTTGTCAACTTACCTTGCCCCTTCCCCTGAACTCCCTCAGAGCCCTGTCTAATCCCTGTCACCCGGATCTACAACCATGGAATGGGACGTGCACCTGTTAACAGCGTTGTTCCCAACGCAGTGCCTGACACTTGACAGGTATTTAAACACTAGAGGAGTTCGTGATTACAGGTAAACCCACAATCGCCACCCAGAACACTGGCCATCAGTTGCAAACTGTGTCAACAGCCACAGACGCTACGCACTGCATCCCAGTCGAGCCTGCCGAGATCCACTTGGGCTAAGACAGCCCCACTGCAGAACCCAGTGCCAGGTCCAGAGAGCACAGCACCCCCTGCTGGCCCTGCGGCATAACTGCCTCCCAACCTCAGGTAGGCGGTTACTCATCAATGCGGGAGCCTCAGAAGTAACAGCTGCGAGATGCTGGCAGCTGCAGGGCCATTTGTCACTGGAGCAAAGCCGGACAACCGTCATCCAGAGGAGTGACCCCCTCCCTGCACAGGTGAGAAGCTGCCCCCTGAGGCACAAAATGCGTTTCCCAGGTCACTCGACAAGAAATTTTCCTACATTTTCATTATATATAAGTATGTGCGTGTGTGCACGTGCGTGAATGAGTGCATGTGTATGCGCATGTGCGTGTGCGTGCGCGCGTACGCGTGTGCGTGTGTGTTTGTCTTTTTTCATCATGTTCGTCAGTGGAATCGAACTCAGATCCACAAGCGTGATACCAAACATCCTCACCTGCTGAGCAGGAATTGCTAAGCTGAATTGTTTTTACTGATGGGGGAAACGAACAGAAAGGGCCTTAGATGGGAGCAGGGCCACCTGACACTCGGGGCATCCTCCTGTCTCAGGTTCAGCTAAAGAATTCTAGAAAGGAAGAGAATGTGTGTGGACCTGGAATCATCATACATACACACACCCACATATGCATACATGGAAAAACCACATGACATCATCGTCCTCACATACCCCCACCCCGTGACTCTGAGACAGTGGCAGTGTGTCCTGCCACCCCATATCCTGTCTCATACACTATCCTCCTCACCTAAGGGAGTGGGAAAGACAGTACAACCAGTATTTGTAGATGTTTATCTCAACTCCATGTAGACCCTTTTCTGGTCGGTCCACAGACACAGAGTCCCTTACTTGATGCCCCTGGGCCAGCCCTAAAGTCCCCCAGCCTTAGAGAGAGGACTGTGTCACACACCTCCGGAGCCCCAGTAATTGTCAGCTGAACGCTAGGCTCAGGCAGCAGGCGTCCAGTCTCCAAACCCGGTCTGTGCTGCCATCGTGTGGCCGCCGCTGGAAGTGCGCCTGTTCTATGACTCCCCTTAGACCCTGAAATTCTAAATTCCTCTTGGATTGATCTAAACAAGTTACAGCTGGAGCTCCAGGGGATACAGAAAGGAAAAGGCATAAGGATGTCCTCCAAACTGAATTTGGAGTTGGGTTACCCCCAGAATAAAAAACCATGGTAGTTCAGGAGATACCAAATCTAGGTCACAAGGGAAAGTCATTTGAGAATTCAAGTGTGAGTCCCTGAGTTTTGGGCCCAGAACCTGTGCCCACAATCTTTAGGTGAGGAGGATAGCGTGTGAGACAGGATATGGGATGGCAGGACACACTGCCACTGTCTCAGAGTCACGGGGTGGGGAGTATGTGAGGATGATGATGTCATCGGCTGACCGGAGAGTCTGAGAGCAGGGAAACCAGGGACATGCCTGGGAAGACATGCCTGAGACAACCAGAAATAAGAAATGAATAAAATCTAAGATTGCTACCTACACACAGATATTGGGGTATTTACCTAAACAATGCTCTTAAAGTCACACGTGCTTGGCATTTGTCAAGACCTTACTACAAGCCATACCAAATGATGAGGAAATATTTGGGCTTTGCTATAGCACAGTTGGTAGAGAGCTTGTCTACCGTGCACTGGGCCCAAGGTTCAGTCTGGGTTCAGTCATCAAGACTATTATATAAGCTGGGGGCTGGAGAGATGACTCAGTGGTTAAGAGCACTGACTGCTCTTCCAGAGGTCCTGAGTTCAATTCCCAGCAACCACGTGGTGACTCACAACCATCTGTAATGGGATCTGATGCCCTCTTCTGGTCTGAAGACAGTTATAGTGAACTTACATACCTTAAATAAATAAATAAATAATTTTTAAGACTACATACACTGGATGCAGGCCTCCTGTAAGCCCAGGACTCAGAAAGTAGAGACCGGAGGATCAGAAGCTTGAGGTCAAGACTGAGCTCCCCAGAGAAGGGCTCAGCTCTTCCTGGGAACCTCAGTTGAGTGCCCAGGAAGACAAACTCAGGACAAACACATACACATAAATACAAGTAAAGATCTCTTTAAGTTCAAAGTCTTCGTCTTAGTTAGGGTTTCTATTGCTGTGATGAGACACTATGACCAAAGCAACTTAGGGAGGAAAACATTTATTTGACGTTATACTTCCACATCATAGTTCATTGTCAAAGGAAGTCAGGACAGGAACTCACACAGAGCAGGAACCTGAAGGCAGGAGCTGATGCAGAGGCCATGGAGGGGTGCTGCCTACTGGTTTGCTCCCCCTGGCTTGCTCAGCCTGCTTTCTTATAGAACCCAGGACCATGGGGCATGATGACCCACTCCTTTAATTCCAGCACCTGAGAAACAGAGGCAGGTAGAGTTCCAGGAAGTCAGGACTACAGAGAGAAATCCTGTCTCAAAACACAAACAAACAAACAAACAGACAAACAGAAAGCTAAAGCAATGGCTCAGTGGTTAAATCCTCGGTACCTAGATGGTGGTTTAAACTCATCTGTAATTCCCGGGGATTTGGTGCCCTCTTGTGGTCCATGGGGGTATTGCATGTATGTGCTGCTCAGACCTACATACAAACAAAACACCTATACACATAAAACAATAAAATAAAATAATTAAAAAATAAGAAGAACCTAGAACCACCAGTCAAGGAATAGAAGCCACAATGGTCTGGCCCTCCATCATGAAGCACTAATTAAGAAAATGCCCCACAAGCTTTCCTATAGCCCAATCTTATGGAGGCATTTTTCTTAACTGAGATTCCCCCCTCTCAGATGACTTTAGCTTATATCAAGTTGATATTAAAAAAAATCCAGCACAGTCATCCTCAGCTACATAAAAAGATGGAGGGCACAGGCTGGAGAGATGGCTCAGCAGTTAGAGGCCAGGCTCACAAGCAAACAGACAAGAAAGACCTAAGCCTACCTGGACATCAGTAACTCAGTGGTAGATTCCAGAGGTGGGGCAGGGGAAGTAAACACATTAGCCAGCAGCCTAAATAAATAAGGAAACTGTGTTTGTAAGGAGAGGGAAAAGATGGGGAAAGACAGAGAAGGGAATGTAGATTGAAAGGGAGAGGTTTGAAAATCACAGTTCAAACTGGATGATCAGACCATGCAGGTGGCACACAACTTTAATACCTGAATTCAGGAGGCAGAAGCAGGTGGAAGATAGATAGATAGATAGATAGATAGATAGATAGATAGATAGATAGGAAGGAAGGAAGGAAGGAAGGAAGGAAGGAAGGAAGGAAAGGCCTCAGTGAAAAGGCAAAACCTCAAGACTTTGAGAAAGAACCAACTAAACCAGGCAGTGGTGGTGCATGTCTTTAATCCCAGCACTTGGGAGGCAGAGGCAGGAGGATTTCTGAGTTCGAGGCCAGCCTGGTCTACAGAGTGAGTTCCAGGACAGCCAGGGCTACACAGAGAAACCCTGTCTCGAAAAACAAAAATGAAAAGAGAGAGAGAGAGAGAGAGAGAGAGAGAGAGAGAGAGAGAGAGAGAGAGAGAGAGAACACCAAATATCGGTTTCATTCCAGGGTGAAGATGTTGCAGGAATGTTCTGGTACCCGAGACATAGGGATAGGGGCAGAAGATGGAGATAAGCAGAGCCCAGAGCTGATGGACCACATCAAGAAAAGACAGGGAGGGCTGGAGAGAGAGATGGCTCTGCAGTTGGGAGCACTAGTTGCTCTTCCAGAGGATCAGGCTTCCATTCCCAGAGCCCACATGGCAACTTATGGCTGTCTGTGGCTCCAGTTCCAGAGGATCCAACGCCCTCACACACACAGCATGCAGGTGGAACAATGATGCACATTAAATAAATAAATAAATCTTAAAGACTGAATCCACAGGTATCTCACAGAACAAGGTGAGATCTTTAGTTGCTATGGGAGAGTCAGACACTGGAGAGCAGGGCTGGGAGCAGAGAAACACAGGAGGAGACTGGAAAACTCTTCTGTAACTTCAGTGAGAGCCATAAAACAGCCATCCCAGAGCACTGTGCAAGGGGAGCCCAGGGTGTTCTTAACCCATTGGATATGGGGCAGGAAGTGAGGGTCTAGGACAGTGGTTCTCCACCTGTGGGTCTCCGCCCCTTTGAGGATCAAATGACCCTTTCACAGGGGTTGCATATCAGATATCCTAAATATCAGATATTTAAAACATTGCAATGATTAACAAATGCGTAGCAAAATTGCAGTTATAAAATAACAACAAAATAATTTTATGGTTGGAGGTCAGGACAACATGAGGAACTGCACTAAAGGCTGAGAACCACTGATCTAGGGTGTTATCTCCAAGGTAACAGAGTTGCCATGGGTTGAACAGTGACTCATGGGAGGGGAGAGATGCTGGAGCAAGTTGGATTTGAAACAGAAGTTTCACTCTGTGAATAGCTGTGCAAGTATGTACTATAAAGTACAACATAAAGTTTGCCATGATAAAGTCTTTGATTAGTTTTGAGCTTTGTTTATATGTTTGGATTTTTTTTTGTTTTTTAAGGTTAATTTTTATTATTTTTAATTGTGTATATATAGATGGGGGTATTTGTGTGTGTGTGTGTGTGTGTGTGTGTGTGTGTATGTGTGTGTCCCTATATGTGTTCCTCCACAGTGACATAGTTCTTCCAACAAGGCCACACACTTCCTAATAGTTCCACTCCCTATGGGCCAAGCATTCACACACATGAATCTATGGGGTCATTCCTGTTCAAACCACCATAACCAAGATGGTTATGAGCCACCCGACATGGGTCCTAGTAAACAAACTCGGATCCTCTGCAAAAGTGTTACATGTCCTAACTACTGAGATATCTCTCCATCCCCAATGTTTTGGTTTGGGGGAACAGGCTCAAACTCTGTAGCCCAGGTTAGCCTCAAATTCATAGCAACATGGAGCCTGAGATTTCTGGCATGCCCCACCACACCTGGCTTTTGCAGGGATTTGAGACAGAGACCCATGAAAGTCAGGCTGGCCTGGAACTCACTGTGCTAGTTAGCCTTAACTGTGGTCTCGACACAGCCCCCGGGCCTCTGAAAGGAGGACCTGTTGAGGAACTGCCTATATCAGATTGGCCTGTATTGTCCACTGTGGGCAGCACCATCCCCCTGGGCAGGTGGTCCTGGGCTCTGTAAGAAAGCTAGTTAAGCGTGAGCTTGTGAACGAGCTAGTTAGCAGAATTCCTCAATTCGTAGTCCTTCAAGCTTGTGCTAGTGTTCCTGACAACCTCCCTCAGGGATGGACCGTGACCTAAAAGTGTGGACAAAATTCTCTCCTCCCCTGACTGAGTTTTGATCATGACCTTGGTCACAGAAACAAAATGAAACAAGAATAGCCACCACATCCAGATTATTCGGGGTTTTGGTTTGGGTGGGATTGATTTTTTTAAGACAGGTTCTCTCTAAGCATATTCCACTGGCCTGGAACTCATAGATATCCACCTGCCTCTGCTTCCCAAGAGCTGGGATTAAAGGCATGTACCACCATTCCCAACTTATTTTTGTCTTTTGAGACAATGGTTTTTTTGGTCCTGGCTTGAGACTCATGGCAGTCCTCCTGCCTCAGTCTCCTGCATGTTGGGACCATTTTTTCCCCATTGTACTAGCTGGTTTTGTGTGTCAATTTGACACAAGCTGACGTTATCACAGAGAAAGGAACCTCCCTTGAGGAAATGCCTCCATGAGATCCAGCTGTAAGGCATTTTCTCAATTAGTGATCAAGGGTGGGATGGCCCATCATTGTGAGTGGTGCCATCCCCAGGCTGGTAGTCTTGAGTTCTTTGAGAAAGCAAACTGAGCAAGCCAGAGGAAGCAATCCAGTAAGCAGCACCCCTCCATGGCCTCTGTATCAGTCCTGCCTCCCTCTAAGCTCCTGCCCTGTGAACAGCAATGTGGAAGTGTAAGCTGAATAAACCCTTTCCTGCCCAACTTGCTTCTTAGTCATGATGTTTTGTGCAGGAATAGAAACCCTGATTAAGACACCCATCATCATTACTTCCTTTTTTAGCAGCCAAACAGAACATTCTGGGGCTGGGAGGCAGCCCGGTCTGTACAGTGCTTGTGTGATACAGACCTGAGCTCGGTTTCCAGAACCTATGTAAATAAAAAGAGCTGGTGCAGGGCACATGTTTGTAATCCCAGCACTCGGGATGCAGAAATGGTGGATTCCTGGGACTCATTGGCCAGCTAGCCAATGGACTAAGCTACCAAAAGATCCCTCCCAAAAGGAACAAAAAGAAGAAGAACAAGATAGAGGGACTGAAGAAATGCCTCGGTGGATAAAGGTGCTAAGTTGGACCACCAGACCACCAGGATGGAATGGTAGAAGAGAACTAATTCCTGTGAACTGTCCTCTCACCCGCCACACCCTCTCTGGTGGTTTGAATGAGAACAGTCCCCACAGGCTCATGTCTTTTGTGCTTAGTCTCCACTTGGTGGAACTGTTGGGAAGGATTAGGAGGTGTGGTCTTGCTGGAGGAGGTGTGTCACTGGGAGTCAGCTGTGAGGATTTGAAGCCAGGCAGTGGTGGTGCACGCCTTTAATCCCAGCACTTGGGAGGCAGAGGCAGGCAGATTTCTGAGTTCAAGGCCAGCCTGGTCTACAGAGCGAGTTCCAGGACAGCCAGGGCTACACAGAGAAACCCTGTCTCGAAAAACCAAAAAAAAAAAAAAAAAGACGAAAGTCCACCCTAAGCCCAGTTCTCTCTCTCTCTCTCTCTCTCTCTCTCTCTCTCTCTCTCTCTCTCTCTCTCTCTCACACACACACACACACACACACACACACACACACACACACACACGCCCGGGGAGGGGTGCGGGGGGGGAGAGAGAGAGAGAGGGAGACCCTTGATACTCTATAACCGGTAAACACTGACTCTCCCTTCCTCTCTCTCTTCTGGTTCTAGTAAGCATTACTTTACTTTCTATAGATGCATTTCACTACCCTACACACGTAGATCGGCACATATCTTAGGGTTACTCTTGCTGTGGTTAAACACCATTACCAAAGTAATTTGGGCAGGAAAAGGTTTATTTGGCTTACACTTCCACATCACTGTTCATCATCAAAGGAAGTCAGGACAGGAACTCAGGCAGGGCTTGAACCTAGAGGCAGGAGCTGATACAGAGGCCATAGAGGGGTGCTTCTCACTGACTTACTCCTCATGGCTTGCTCAGCCTGCTTTTATATAGAACCTAGGACCACCAGCCCAGGGGTGGCACCACCCACAGTGGGCTAGGCCTTTCCCCCATCAATCATTAATTAAGAAAATGCCCTACAGGGTTGCATATAGCCTGATCTTACAGAGGCATTTTCTCAATTGAGCCTCCCTCCTCTCTGATGACTCTGACTTGTGTCAAGTTGATACAAAACTAGCCTGTCTTAGGGTTTTACTGCTGTGAACAGACATTATGACCAAGGCAACTCATACAAGGACAACATATAATTGGTGCTGGCTTACAGGTTCAGAGGATCACCCCATTATTATCAAGGTGCCCTGGGCCAAGCATATTCAAACCACCATTTCACTCCCTGGTCTCCACAGGCTTGTTCAAACATATGAGCTATGGGGGCCATACCTAAACATAGCATAATGCAAAATACATTTAGTCTAACTTCAAAAGTCCCCATAGTCTATAGCAGTCTCAATAATGTTATAAGTCCAAAGTTCAAAGTCTCTTCTGAGATTCATCCAATCACTTAACTGTAATTCCCAAAGCAAAACAGGAAACCAGCTGGGCAAACTCCAAACTCTGCATCTCCATGACTGATGTCAAAGTGGTCTTCAGTTCCCCAATCCTTCATCTTTGTTGACTACAACAAACTTCTTTTTCCTGGGCTGGTTCCATTCCCTGTTGGCAGCTTTCCTTAGCAGGTATCCCACAGATCTGGCATCTTTAAGTCTTTAACACCTTGGGGTCGCCAAGGCAACTTCAGTGTTACAGTTTCAAAGTTTGGAATCTACACATGATCTTCTGGGCTCCTCCAGAGGGCTGGCGTCTCTTCTCCAGCTCTGACCTCTGTAGCACACTAGGCTCTGGTTGACTCCACTCCACTGTTGCTGCTGTTCTTGGTGATCATCCCATGGTACTGGCATCTCCAATACACTGGGGTCTTCTGCTGCAACTAGGCTTCACCCATTGCCTCTCATAGGCTCTCTTCATGGTGCCAATCCTCAACTTCTTTGCATGACCCCTTCAATCCTAGGCAATAAACTGCAACTGAGGCTGCACCTTCACCAGTGGCCTTCCCTGGCCTCTCACAGGGCCAAGCCTCAGATGCTCTCCATGACCCCTTCACGCCTTCAAAAGCAGTACCGCCTGGGTGACTCTTACACAGTACCAAGTCCAACTGCATCATGAAGTACAAGTTTGTCTCTCTCTGGAGCACAGCTTCTTTGTGCTCTCAGAAAACACTTCCCAGAAGATTTTACCTCAGTGATGCTGATCTCTCCTTAATCATCGCTAACCAGCATCAATCGTCCCAGTAGTCCCTTCTATTTTTGTCTCTCGAACCATAGCCTCGGCTGAAGCTACTGAATTCTGCTGCTTTCTCGGGCTGGAACATGCCCCCCCCCCCTTTACCTACTACATTATCACCAGCTTTCTGTTTTCTAACTCCTTCACTGCCTAAGCTTGGCTGTCCTGGAACTTACTTTGTAGATTGACCTTGAACTCAGAGCTCCGCATGGCTCTGTCTCTTAAATGCTGGGTCAGAGGCACGTGTCACCACACCTGGGCTTCAGCTTTTCTACTTGGAATGGGCTGAACCTTTGGTGTCCCTCTCTATAAAATGACGGTCAGAAACGGTTGTGTGGCATTGAGTGGACACAGGGGTTAAGTGTGAGAAACTACGGTTTGGGAAACCCAGGCAGAGATCAGGGAAAGGATCTCAGAAGCCAAGGGAGAGAAGTCTGAGAAGTCACTGGAAGAGGAAAGGATCTCCTAAGCTGCCGGAGGAAACATGAGTCACTGTCCCTACGGACTGATGGGGAAGGGACCTAAAGATGTGTTTATCTGGAAAACCTGCTTGGAGCTATTCTCCTGGAGAAAAGCAGAGGGACTCATGTAACACACCCTGGAGGGGAAAAACCGGAAATGACGATAATAAGGGTAAAGGGTTGAAAAATAAGGCAAATACCCAAAGAAAGTCTGGCTAGGATATGTATGCACCCAAAGAAAAACCAGGTAGCCAGAGAAAAAAAGAAGCCACGCCCTCATTGTAAGGTTGTGTTAAAAGTCTTAGGATGAATTTGTCAACTTTTGTTATCTGCACCAAAGGAGAAACAAGGTAACGAGCTGCCATGCACTCATCCCCGGACGCTAACAAAGCCAACCCTGGTGGCGTGCACATCCAGCCCCACAATCCCAGCCCTGAGGCTGAGGAAGGAGGAACATGAGTTCTAGACCAGCTGGGACTACAGAAGAAGACCTCCCCTAAAAAAAAAAAAAAAAAAAACCTTGACTTTTAAAAAACTATATGTGGAGGCCTGTGGAGGCCTGGAGAGAGATGGTTCAGCAGTTAGGAACACTGGACTGCTCTTCTAGAAGACCCAGGTTCAATTCCCAGAACCCAAATGGTGGTACACAACTGTCTTTATAATCCCAGTTCTGTGTATCTGTGTTAGTCATGCTTTTACCACGGTTAAAAATATATGAGAGAAACTGGTAGCATTCAGTCTAAGTTCCGCCCCACAGTTACCTGGCAATAGTCAGGTCTGCCTGACTCACTATAAAAGGACCTGATTGTCCCCTCCTCTCTTGCTCTTGCCTTCCTGTTCCTGCTCTGTCCCCTTGCCCCCTCTCTCTCCACCTGCTCATGGCTGGTCTCTCTCTCTCTCTCTCTCTCTCTCTCTCTCTCTCTCTCTCTCTCCCTTTCTCTGTCTCAATTACCCTCTCAACTCCCTTCCCAATACCCTGAATAAACTCTATTCTATACTATATGGTAGTGTGGCTGATCCCTCGGGGGAAGGGATGCCTCAGCATGGGCCCTCAGAGGCACCCCCTTCCCCCATACCTCACCACAAATCCACCAAAACATATCCCCTCCTCTCTTTATCTTTTTATAAACATACCAGAAACAATGAGATGTTTTTTTTCAGTTCAGGGTATTTCTTTTTTAAGCATGGTATTTGTTAGATTTTTACCTCTTTAGTTGTGTGTCTATGACTGGGTATGTGCACACACATGCAGGTGCCCAAGGAGACCAGAGGTATGGAATCGTCCTAAAACTGGAGTCATGGGTGGTTGTCACCTGTCATGGGTGCTAGGAGTCAAATTCAGATCCACTGAAAAGCAGAACGTGTTCTCAAGGACTGAGCCACCTCTCCAGGGCCTCGGGTTGGTTTATTCTTTTTCTTTTTGTTTTGAGGCAGGTTCTATGTAGCACTGTCTCTAAGTAGTCCTGGAGCTCAATATGTAGACTGGGCTGGCCTTGAACTCCCAAAGATCCTCCTGCCTCTGTCACCTGAGTGCTGGGATTAAAGGCCTGTATGATCAACCACAAAGCTCAGGCTTTGTGGGGGGTTTTTTTTTGTTTGGTTTGGGTTGGTTGGTTGGGTTGGGTTGGGTTGGGTTGGTTGGTTTGGGTTGGGTTGGGTTGGGTTGGTTTGGGTTAGTTGGTTGGTTGGGTTGGGTTGGGTTGGTTTGGGTTGGGTTGGGTTGGGTTGGGCTGGGCTGGGTTGGGTTGGGTTGGGTTGGTTTGGGTTGGGTTGGGCTGGGCTGGGTTGGGTTGGGTTGGGTTGGTTTGGGTTTGGGGGATTTTCTTGTTGGAAACAGTCTTAAAGGAGAAGAGATTTATTTTAACCCGAGCTTTGAGAAATGTCTGTCAACTGCCTCCACTGTGATGGCCTGAAGCAAGACTCAGCCTGCAGGGCCACAAGGTAGACAAACAGCTGGCCTCAGAACAGCCAGGAATGAGGTGGAAGGACAGGATGGACAGAGGCAGGCTCCATTACCTACTTCCTCCATCAGGACCTACCTTGTAACCTTCCCCCTGTTGTGCTAGGAAGTGTTTGTGAACCCCAAAAGTCCACCAAGGAGCCAATTCCCAGGTGATTGTATTAGGGTCTCGGGCTAGGACTCTCCTTTAACCCAACCCTGACACAGCAGGACAGGAAGGCAAAGCAGCCTTGAACCCTCGGCAGGACCAGGTTTTATAGGAAATGGGAGCAAGCGAGGGGGTGTCCAGCCCAGCAAGCATCTAATAGAATAACTGCTGTAAGCCGACAGGTGGGTGCTCTGAAGCAAGACCGTGAACAATCACAAATGGTCTGAAAGTACATTTGAAACAATCAGACTCATCTTTGATTAACTGTTGCCAGGAAATAGCTAGGGAGGAATTCTGGGGTATGGGCCAAGGACAAGCCGTGGGGTCCTTCCAGGTATTTGGGTGCAGCTTGGGTTCAGCTGTAGGCCAAGTTCTCAGACATTTTTTTCTTTTAAGATGGAGGCTGGTCTCAAGATGGAGTAGGTTTGGCCTCTCAACACCACCTCCCAATAATGAAGTTAAATTCCACCATGATTATGAAGTCAGAGCTCTCAGGACCCCAACACTTCCCAAAAGCCCATTGCTGCAAACAAGTTCCCCCGTACAGGAGGGGATGTGTCCTATTCAAACCATAATGATATCACTTAATTTAGCTTAACAAAAGTATCAGAGAGACTTTAGATGCTTTCGATATTTTACTTTTTCTTGTTTTCAGAGCTGGGAATCAAACCCAGGGCTTTGTCTATGCTGGGAAGTACTCAGACTCAGTCACTAAGCTACATAACCAGACCTAGAAAACAGCTTTCAAGATTTCTTTCTTACTGAACTGGACAGTGGTGGTGCACGCCTTTAATCCCAGCACTCAGGACAGCCAGGGCTACACAGAGACTGTCTCTGAAGAAGAAAAAAAAAAGACTTAGGTTTTGGTTGGGTTGTTTTGTTTGTTTTGTTTTTTCTTTTGGAGATAGTGTCTCACTATGCCATCCTAACTAACCTGGAACTTGCTATGTAGACCAGGCTGGCCATGAACTTAGAGATCTGCCTGCCTCTGCCTCCTGGGTTCTGGGATTAAAGACATATGTCACCACACTCAGCCACAGTATTTTACATTTTAATTACGTACACATGTGTGTGGGTGTCCTCAGAGGCCAAAGGGGAAGGAGGATCCCCTGGAGTTATGGGCAGTTGTGAATAGCCAGGCATGAGTTCTGGAAACTGAACTCAGGACATCTGGAAGAGCAGCAAGCACTCACCTACTGAGCTATCCCTCAAACCCGAAATATTTTAAAAGAAGGTATTTATGATGTTATGTGTATAAGTATTTTACCTGTATGTTCACCTTATACGTGCACATGTATTCCTGGGGCCCAAAAAGGTCAGACAACGGGGCACCAAAACCCCCGGAACTGGCTCTGCAGGCAGTCGTGAGCATTCCTGTGGCTGCTCTTGCAGAGGACCCAGGGAGAGGGGGTCTCTTGTGAGGACCAAAGAGAGAAGAGATTTGCCATGAGCAGGTCACCAGGGGAGTCACCATGAAAACGCAGATGGAGGAGGTCAGTGCAAGTCCAAGATGGCAGGTAACAGGACACGGAACTGGGAAGCTGACCAGGCCAGCGTAGTCAGGGTAGAATAGCCCATAACCTGCCCAGCTGGGTGCTTAAAGCTTGTTAATAAAAATACCTGATCTCTGTCTTATTCATTGGGGAGGGAAAGGGGGCAGTAGAAAAGCCCCCCGAGATTACAGACATGGTTCACTTGTTGCTCTTGTAGAGGCTGGAAGTTTGGTTTCTAGAACCCACATGCTGGTTCACTCCCATCTGTGACTCTAATTCCGGGGGATCTGACACCCTCTTCTGATTTCCAAGGGCACCAGGCATTCACATGGTTGTACATACATACACTCGGGCGTACACACATATGCATAAGATTAAATTAATTAAAAGCAAAGGAAAATGAATGTCTTAAATATCACCAGATATGTCACCAGATCATGTCTGTCTACTCAACATCCAAAGGCCTACAATTAGGAGCTGAACACAGGAGGGAAGGGTGTCTCATTTATTCCCAGGCTAGACCCGAGAAGATGGAGGTGGGGCTATTGACCCCAGGTTCTGTCTTCGGAAACTCAGGTACACAGCTTGGCTTTAATAGGGAGGAAGGAAAAGGAAGTATACTGGGAGAGCTGGCAGGAGATATGTGTTGAGTAGGGTCTTCATCAACCAGAGGATATGTCTTATTTTTAATATTTTATTGAGAATTTCATACAATGCATTTTAAATATATTCACCCTCAACCCCTCCCTTACCACCTTCTCAACCCTTTTCCCCCCCTTCCCATCCAAGTTTGAGATTCTTTTTTTTTTCTTTCTCATTGAGTTCAGTTTGTGTTGCCCAGTTAGTCTTGGGAATGAGGCCTGCCCACGTGTGTGGTCAACCTACCAGGGTTTTGTTTTTAATATTTATCAATTTTTAAATTGGTTCTCCCTCTCTACCAGGCAGCTATCAAATGCCAATAGCCCCTCAGGTAGCAGAGGGACTTTATTCCCAACCCCCTCCGCACACCATCATCTACATTGGGATTTTGTCTGCACGAGCTTGCCCAGGTCTTTTGCATGCTGTCACAACTGCTGTGAATTTATATGTTCCCCGGCTGTGTCTGGGAAGTGCTGTCATCCTTGAAGCCAATAACCATAGCTAGCTCTTACAAATGTCCCTCTCCTCTCCTCCCTGAGCCTTGGAGTGGAACACAAATGTCCAATTTAGTGCTGCATGTCACAGTCTTTTGTTCTCTGCGCATTGGTCTGTTTTGGGTTTCTGTGCTAATTGTTGTCTACTGCCAAGAGAAGACCCTCTGATGAGAGCTGGAAAATGCTCTGACACGTAGGTATAACAGTAAAGTCATTAGGAAGCATCTTAATACTTTGTCTACTTAGCATGATAAATATTGGATCCTATGACCTATCTAGTCACAGCTTCTTGGCTTTTTTTTTTTTTTTTTGGAGACAGGGTTTCTCTGTGTAGCCCTGGTTATCCTGGAACTCACTCTGTAGACCAGGCTGGCCTCGAACTCAGAAATCTGCTTGCCTCTGCCTCCCAAGTGCTGGGATTAAAGGCGTGCGCCACCACTGCCAGCCTTCTTGGCCCTTTTAATAGTGCCATCTCATGAAGCTGGCCTTAGATTCAATCAAAATGTTATTCCCACAGGGAGGTGGTGGCGAGCACCTTTAATCCCAGCACTAAGAAGGCAGAGGCAGACAGATCTTTGAGTTTTAGGCCAGCCTGATCTACAAAGTGAGTTCCAGGTCAGCCAAGGCTATACAGAGAAACCCCTATCTTGGAAGGAAAAAAAAAGGAAAAACAACAAAAAGTCACTCCTGTAACATTCCTGCCATTGTTCTAGGGGACATACTTTATCAGGCCAGTCGCTGCTGTAACCTTCAGAGTTCATAGCTGGCAAAATTCCTCTTTCCTTTTTTTTTTTTTTTTGTTTGTTTGTTTTTTGAGACAGGGTTTCTCTGTGTAGCCCTGGCTGTCCTGGAACTCACACTGTAGACCAGGCTGGCCTCGAACTCAGAAATCCGCCTGCCTCTGCCTCCCAAGTGCTAGGATTAAAGGCGTGCGCCACCACCGCCCGGCTCATAGCTGGCAAAATTGAGACAGCAATTCTCCAGCAGCAAGCACAGCACCTTCCAGCACCTACCACTGACCAGCCACTGGGGGCATCTTCACGTTTTGTTTTTTTTTTTTTTTTGGTTTTTCGCGACAGGGTTTCTCTGTGTAGCCCTGGCTGTCCTGGAACTCGCTCTGTAGACCAGGCTGGCCTCGAACTCAGAAATCCGCCTGCCTCTGCCTCCCAAGTGCTAGGATTAAAGGCGTCATCTTCACGTTTTTAACCCTTGTGGCTATAACATGAAATCAACCTTGGTCTCCAGAGGATAGTCATGAACATAGTAGCTTTGTGCAAAGTTAAGTCTCGTGGGAACTTGTGTGTCAGAGGTATATAGAAACCCTGTCAAGAAAGGAAGAAAGGAAGGAAGAGAGAGAGAGAGAGAGAGAGAGAACGAGGAAAAGAAAAGAAAAGAAAAAATAAAA